>JAVRQT010000016.1:0-600000 GCA_035926095.1 Elasticomyces elasticus
GCATCTTATAGCCGGTCTACTTAGCGTTATAGCGCTAATACTCGTCGAAAGATTAAATCCTTTAGTTAAGCCTTCTAAATTCTAAATAGGCTATAACTAGTTCCGTAGAATAGCTACTTAGATAAACCTAGACTATTTTCCTATACTTTCGACCTATCTAAAGACGATCCCGGTCTTAGTTTATACGAAACTAGCTATGTACCATCATCTTTTTAGAATCTTAGAAAATGCCGGAATATAGAGTATATTTTGCCGGAATATAGGCTATATTCCCGCGTATATTTAGTTAGGTTCTATTACTCGATTTATAGTTCCTTAGGTATAGTTACTTAGTATACCCGATTCCGACGTATCGATAACTAAGGTCGTCTTAGGTCGTAAGTACTAGCTAGTTAGTAGTTACGACTTCTATTCTCTAGATAGTTAGTTTAGTCTTATATAATCTTTAGTTAATTAACTATATAACTAGCTAGTTTAGCTAAACGAATAGTATCCTTAAGGTCCGAGATTATCGTTAGTATAATTATTAACTACCTTACCTAAACCCTAAGCTATACCGTCCCTATATAACTATCTAGACGCCCGTAGCTAAGTAACCCTAGTACTTTCTAGTATTTCGCTCGACTATAAACTACCTTTCTTCGAGTATAATAGGCCGGCCGAGTATATATATACCTTAACTTATCGAGTTAATAGTTTCTTATAGGATTATAAGTACCTCTAATTATAAGCGTATATAGACCTTTAGTACTATAACTATTAACTATATAACTATATATAATAATGTAGCGAGGCGTTAGATCCTTATATATTATTCGTAATAATTTATATACTAATTTGCGTACTAAAATAATACTATAGGAAGATTAGGTTATATCCTTAAGCTCTATAGCTACTTAAGTAATAGTAAATATAGAAAATCCTATAGTAATAGATACTAGTTATTATAAAATAACCTAGTTATCTAGAGTAATAGCTACTATAGTAACTATAGCTATAGAGATAGAGCTAATAGACTCCCTATCTAAGCTTTCTACTTCTACTACTATAGCCTTCTTAGCTTTAGCTTTAGTATTCTTCTTCTTAGTATTAGGCTTTACCTTACTCTTATTCTCTATAGGCTTCTAGGAGGCTAGAGCTCTATTAGAGTATTATTTAAAGTATTTAGTATTAGTATAGCTATACCTATATTACTAGTATAGATTCTTATTATTAAGGATATTAGCTATAGATTCTATAAACTTACCTATAGGCTATAGCCTCTATAATAAGGTAGAGGTTTACTCTCTTCTTAGAGAGATAATTATTACCTTAAGAGTATACTTCTTAGGCCTAAAAGTATATCTCTAAGTTCTTAGGTATTTAATATAATAGGTTCCTCTCTTTAAAAGTATATTAATATAGAGGTTAGATAGAGCTAGAAGCTTAGAATTAATACTTATAGGTCTTATATACTACTCTATAGTATTCTAATATTCTAACCTTACCTTAAGGAACTCCTTATAATATTTAAGGGTAGTAGTAGTAAGCCTACTATTTAGCTTTCTAATTATAGAGATAAGCTCTAGAGTAATAGTAGGCTTATATATAGTCTCTATATAGTTAAATAGCTACCTTACTATCTTTCTCTAGTCTCTAAAGTATAGCTTAATCTTATTATTAAGTCTAGGTATAATAGTACTAAAAGCTATTATATCCTTAGTTATAAACTTCTTTATAAGAAGCTTAAAGAGATCTTCTAATACTTCTTCCTTAAGGAGTATAGGTATTAACTATAGCTCTATCTATTCCTTATTAAAGATATATACTATATATTCTTTATTAATAAGGGCTAATAGTAGTATATACTTCTAAGATAAGAAACTAATACTAGACTTAAGTATCTAGTTATTAAGGAGAGCTCTTCCTTCTAATCTACTATTACCTCTTACTTATTACTTAAGGGCTAGTTAATAGTATAGTAGTCTTAAGGGTAAAGAGATAGTATAGTAGTAATAGCTTAAATAGTATTAATCTAATCTTTAGACTACTTATACTAAAAGGTACTAGGCTTATAACCTATTATAATATAGAAGATAGAGGTATAGATAACTATATAATATAAGTATAAATATTATAGCTATCTATATAAAGAGTTAAGATATAGAGACTTTATACTAACTAAGGTTAGCCTCGGACTCGTATTATAACACTCCGAACTTTACGGGCGGTTCCTTATCTTTATAACTATCTAGTTACTACCTTCCCCGTCGAAAGTAGACGGGTAAGTGAGACCAGAGGTCTTGTCTACCTACGTACAGGTTTCAGGAACATTAACAGCTCGCGGAAGCGCTACGTTCACGGGCTGGATCTCGCTCTACACTTCTACGTCCGAGGCGTCACTTCATATCTTCACAACTGCTGGCAAAACGAGCGCGCACAGTAAAATACGGCCCCAGCGGTGATGACACCTCGAGTCCTTCAAGCGTGCGAAGCGTGGTCAGTGACCTGTGGACAGAGGAGCGATTGCACGAAGCGTTGACTGACGCGCTGCGGCCGACAGTCGGCGGCGAAAAACGAAGTGCAATGGTGTCAGACCGGCTTGCGGAGGCTGTCTTCTGCGGCGACTGCCTTGCGAATGGCCAGCGTCACAGCCATATTCACCTCCTGCAGATAGTCCAGCGTCTGGCACGCAGACCTTGACCGCCCACGTTCTTGATGGCCGTCGCAAACGTCGTCGAGCGTCAGACGTGGAGCATGATCATGACTTGAGTCACCTCGGGTCACAGCTACCTCAGCAGGCGCTCAAGATCTTCCTCAAACGCCATCATACCACAGAGTTCTGCGCGTTCTTACACGTACCCTCACTAGATGTCGAAGTCCTTTGTCGACAGTCACCTTTCTTCACTCACGCACTCATCAGTCTCACAGCATTGTATCTCAGCAAAGAAGACACAGCAAGAGAAGGGTTTGCGACAACTGATGCGCTCTCTGAGTGGCACGCGGTTATGGCCAGACAATACTCTCGGCAATCCGTCGATCTGCCTTCGAGTAAGCATGATCCACCAATTCGCGCTTGATGAGGCTGACAGCTCCATCCAGTACGGTCTGTCCAGGCGAACCTCATTCTGGCTTTGCGTGAGCTACTGACTCGGACATCTCACAAAGCTTGGATTTTCACAGGCATTGCTATCCGACAAGCCCAAGTGCTGAGACTTGGACGCGAGTATTACAGCAGAGTTTCGAATCGGCAAATGGAGGTCCAGAGACGCACCTTCTGGGCATGCCTCGTTATGGATCGCCTAGTGTCCTACGGATGCTGGAGGCCGCAGATGATCGATCTTGATTGTGTCGCCATCAATTTGCCATGTCCCGAGAACAGCTTCGCCTTCGAGCAGCCGTTTGACGGTCATAAGCTAGGTGCTTTGCCTTTTCCATGCGACAGCGCTGGACTGGGAATGTTGCCATACTTCATCGCAATCCTTGTTCTGTGGGCGCAAGCAACATATATCCAGATCAAAGGAGGCCGCCGCTACATCAACCAACAGCTTGCTAGCTCAGCGAGCTCACTCAGTGACCTAGAAACAAAGCTTGAAGACTTCAACAAGTCCGTTCCTGTCTCGATGCAATGGTCTGCCCAGAATCTAAAGGTCTTCCGGCATACGAACCAAGAGGGTTTGTTCATCAACTTCCACTTCCTCCTGCTGAACGCAAGATGCGTGCTGAACCAAGAGTATCTTCCATACCCGGATGGCACGGCTTCTAATCCTGCCGATATTTCTCATGAGCGACAAGAGGCGATAGTTGCAGCATGCGTCTACAGCTCGGAAACCACCATCACTATCATGAACGAACTTTGGCATGCTGATGATATCAGCAAGCGGCATTTGCAGTCAGTATTTGCCGCTGCAGCTCTCTTATCGGCCGTGAATACTCAGCTCTGGCTCCAATATGTGAGAGATCCAGAATCGGATACTTCACAGCGCGCTCAAATACGAGTGCATGAAGTAGCGACCATTCTGGAGTCGTGGAAGCCACAGTGGCCTGTAGCAGACGCCTGGTTGCGCACTCTCGTATCACTGTGTGACTTGTACGAAGATGCGTATGGTTCAAACGCAAATTACGATGATGGTTCGCAAGGAGGCCATAACACTACGTTGCCTCGTCTCGATGATTTGAATGATCAGGAACGATCAGTGGCACGCCTGACAGAAGGCAACGGGCTACCAGAGATCAAGACTCGAATTGTAGATCGCATTCGCTTCACGCTGCTATCATCGCTCGAGGACCTGGATGCGAGAGAACGAGCGCTGAAGGCTTCGATGAGGATAGCACGACATGAAGTCGCTGTCTCCGAGGACTACGCTGGTGGTTTTGAATACTGGAACCCTGAAGATCTGGAGCTTGGTCTGCCAGAATTATACCTAGATGAATGGCCAAGCTTGTTCGATGCCCATGGAGTTGCTCCTGCTTCAACTGCGGATACTGAGGGTGTCTAGGTCTGATATCTGAATGACCCTTGTCCCTCCACAAGATCCGTCAAGCCAGACATCCGCTCCCGCTTATCCAAACCATGGTTGAGGCGTCTCAGGTACAGAGAATACATAGCCGTAACAACGATAGCAACACAAGGGAATGCCATGTTGACGATGAGAGCAGTCCCGTACCGAGGGGCCTCCTCCGTAAGGAATATGTTGGATGCAACCAGACCCATGGAATTTAGACATGCTAGCATCACTCCAGTGGTGAAAGCCCGGGCGTTCAGGTTCGGGATATTGCTGACTGTCCAGGCCGAGAAGATGACACTCATTGGATATGCCTGGAGAGAGAAAGTCAGTCATGGCTGATGGCGCTGGAAATCTGCTAGAACTCACTCCAATGGTGCAGAAGAATATGGCGCCGTATCCAATGCCTTTCTGAGTTTCGACGTCTACCGACAGCAGGATAGCGTAGCCCACGATACTAAGACCAAGTGGAACTATCATGTGGAAACCACGTTCGCGGAAACGATCGGAAGAGTACGACAGCGCCAAGAGAAATGCAGCAGCAGTTGCAGCAGGCGCCACCGTGTACTAGAACGCAAAGTTGTCAGCGATAGAGCAGTCGCCGACGTGGAAGATATCGGACTCACAAGATTCGTCTTCGTCACTGAGTAACCCAGCCGGACCGTCATGATGGCAAGGAAGTTCGCACTGGCGTTCGGCAGGATACCAACGGCCATACCGATGACTATCCGGGCCCAGCCGTGCACAGTCTTGAACTCACTGATTGCCTCGGACCAGACCCACTTGTCGTTGCGGTTTTCCATGGATTCGAGTCGAATGCGAGTCTCCGCCATCTCTTTCTCCGCCACACTGAGGAAGTACGCCCGCGAGATGTCTTGCGGCAGGATGAAGTACGCTGCGATGGCAATGAGGCACGTCAAGCAGCCCTCGAGAATGAATAGGTATGACCAGACGAACAAGCCACCGGAGGGAGAAATCTGGAACATGCCGTATGCGATGAGGCCACCGAATGCAGAAGCAATGACAGCACCCGAGTAGAATATTGCGATGCGGGAAGCAATTTCAGTACGGGTGTACCATTTGCTGAGGTAAAACACGACACTGTGTCGCTCTGTCAGTGATCTGAATGACCGCGCTCTGCCGTACACCATAGGAGGAACTCACGAGGCCAGGAAGCCTGACTCGAATATTCCAACGAGGATGCGGCAGGCGGCCAGACCACCAAAGCTTTTCGCCGCAGCGGTGGCGCTGGATGCGACGCCGAAAGCCAACATCATCGCTGGTAGGGCCACTTTGGCAGAGCAGACTTTGGTGAAGCTGGCCATCAAAGGTCCAAAGATGACGAACATGACATAGTACAGGGTCAGAAGAAGATTGTACTCGTCGGCCTTCAGCTTCGTGTCTTTCGCCAGGCCTGCGGTTTTGGCGTTGCCGAGATTGCTGCGATCCAAAGAGCTGATGGCGGAATGTTGTCAGCATGATTGACAACAGTAGTATCCGGTCCGTGGGAGACTCACTTGAAAGTATACATGATCGCAAGCGTAGGGAGAATGATAAGGTCCATCTTCAGCCTCAACTTGCGAATCACATGCAAGTCCAGCGCCGGTTCGCCTGTGTTGGACACGCTGCCTACATCCTCAGACTCAGCGCGTGCTGTTACTGCACCATGCTTCTCAGGATCCATGTCGAGCCGGAAGGGTCCAGTTCGGCGAGAAGACTGCTCGTCTGTCGTTGGTGAGACGTAGCCAAAGTGCTTCTCCGTGGTGTGGATGTGGGATTCCTCCACATCTATATGTTTGCCATGACAGGGTTGTGGCGTTCAAAGAGTCTGGCTTGGACCTTGGTTACGCGTGAGTGTAGATAAGCTCCGTCGTTGCCATGCTCGTTACTACTGGCCGCTTGACCACGCCTCGGGTCATCCGACGGACTTCGTGCTTGATATCTCGGATGTGCCGAGATTTGGGATCCGACGCTAACTCGACACGGCGATCGAGCACGTTGATCTCTTTGGCCTTCGCGGCACTCCTCCTACGGAAGCTGCCAGGTAATCCAAACAATCGCAAAGATCCGAGCTGCCCGCTCTGCTTCGCAGCCAGAGCGATCTCGCTCTTCTTGCCCGGCTAGCTTGCCTACAAGGCTAAAGACGCTTCCTCAAGTGATAACGTCTTGAAGCTTCTCCCTTGCAACCAGCAACAGCCGGGGCTGTCTACTTTCGCTGCCTAGCGATTTGGTGAAATGCGTCTTGTATCATGGATATTCGCCTGTGGGCTACCATTGCTCGTCCGCAGCGATGCCGATGACTACCTCAAACAGGCTTTAGCGCTGATGGAAGAGAGTCCTCTGCTCGATACACACATCGATCTGCCACAGATCATCAGAAGTCTACGTAGCTAGACCTCGCGCACTTACGCAAGCACCCGCTGATTTGCCCCTTCACAGACCGCAAACCACTAGACGCCATTCGTCTGCTCAACGTCACTTTCCCGGGCCACGTTGACATTCCACGATTGCGCGAAGGTCGACTCGGGGGAGCTTTTTGGACAGTGTGGGCACCATGTCCAGACGTGGCAGGCGGAGATCCAGGCGTAGACTTCATAGAGCCGACGCACCATCTGCGGGACGCTCTGGAGATGGTTGATATTATCCAGGCAATGATAGCGCAGCACCCTGAGCATTTGCAGTACGCACGCAGCTCAGCGGACGTTTGGCGTGCGTTCCGGAATGGCCGCATCGCCTCTCTTATCGGCATGGAGGGCACGCACATGCTCGGCAACTCGCTGGGCGCACTCCGTGTGTTCGCCCAGCTGGGTGTTCGCTACCTGACGCTAACTCACACTTGCCACAGTGCATTCGCCAGTGCCACGGCGTGGCGCGCAGGGTCTGCAGAGCCGCTGGGGGTCGTCCATGAAGGCAATGGGCTGTCCGATCTGGGAGTTGATTTGGTGAAGGAACTGAACCGCGTGGGGATATTGGTAGACCTATCGCATACATCTGTTGAGACTATGCGGCAAGCCATCAACGTATCGAGTGCGCCGGTTGTGTGGACGCATGCTGGTGCTAGAGCCGTGTGGGATCATCCAAGGAACGTGCCGGATGACATTCTGGACCTGATCGGTGATGGCGATGGCCAGAAAGATGGGGTAGTGCAATCAGTGTTCTTCCCGCATTTCATTGGTCAGTATCCAGGTGTCAATGTGAGTCATGTGGTGGATCACATGGAGCATATTGCAAGCAAGATCGGAAGGAGTCGCGTTGGTATCGCCTCGGACTTCGATGGTATGTACATCACAGTGGACGGGCTGGAGGATGCGTCTAAGTATCCGAACATTGTCAGTATGACCAGCTGTAGAGGTAAGCACCAGTGCTAACCCGGACAGGTGGCAGAGTTACTGTTCAGAGGCTGGACTCCAGACGAGGTTCGCGGCGCTATGGGCGGTAACTTGATGCGGATCATGGACAAGGTAGACGCTGTGAGTGAGCAGCTCAAAGGTCGATTACCTTCGTCGGCCATATGGGAGAAGCGCTCGGATTTGCCGGCCACAGCGTGGGGCGGTGGAGGCGTAGACATGTATTGGCCACCGGATGTCAAGACAACCGTGAAGAAGATGGCGCAGTACCATGATGAGTTGTGATTGATGCTGGTGGATGTGGGCTGTATCCCGGAACCAAAGCAAGCAATTTTCGAAGGTGACAATGTCCTGCATGCGCTGTCAGCGCTAAATTTGACTGAAGCATGTCAGGCCGATCTGAGAGTCAGAGTGAAGATGGCTATATGTAGCTCGTTAATGCTGTTTGCGGCTGCCTGCGATTCGACGTCAATTTCTACTCACCCACTGCCACCTTACACCTTCTTCCACGGATGACCGTCAGCCCCCAATTGTCCCTTAACAAACCCCAGCTTCAACAGCTCACCCGTCTTAAGCTCCTCCCTATGCTCAACCATCCCATCGACACTCCAGTTCACGCTAAAGAAGCCACCACGCAGCACATCAGCCTCAGGGTTCTGAAGATACAGCGTCACGCCAGCACTCAAAGCCTGTTTGTCCTTGGCGAAAGGTACGAAGGCGTCAGTGACTGCGCCGCGACCACCCTCGGGCTCGACAATGCCGGGATGAATAGAGAAGACGCGGAGGTTGGGATGTTCTGCCGAACTTCGTTGGCAAGAGTGGAGGTTGAAGAATGAATAACTGACCGATGTGCAGCGCTTCTGCAAGCTTCAGCCGTGCCAACTTACCTACTGCGTACGTGGAGTTGCCAAGTATGCTCAACGCACCCGCCAAGCTCGATATGTTGATGAAAGTGCCCTTGCCGCCGTTTGTGCGCATGAAGTGATAAGCGAGGCTGTACATTCCCTTCAAGTTTGTCTCCTACGGTCGAAAGTGTCAGCCATGACGCCGGAAGCTGTCCGTACATAAGTGCTCAGAGAACCAAGCCGTTGGCCTAGCGTCGCTGGTCATAGTATCCATGATCATGTTCGCCGCGGTGCTGATGACGACGTCCACCTGCCCGAACTCAGCGACAGTGCAGTCAAAAGCGGTCTTGACATCTTCCTCCTGCGCCACATCTCCACGGACAACCAGGTACGGCGACTCCGGGCTCAGGGCAGCCTTCTCCAGCGTTGCAGTGTTGCGGCCAACAAGCGTAATGCCGGCCGCTCCAGTAGCAGACCAAGCCTTTGCGATAGCCTGGGAAGGTGTTAGCTGGTGTAGTTGCGAGCTTGCTGACAACACTCACATATCCAATGCCACTTGCAGCTCCAGTGATCAACACCACCTTGCCCTCAACACGAAGCTCCGGGTTCTTCGGATCGACGGTCGGGTAGACGTCGCGATGCATTGCCTTCGTGGGTTGGAAGGGCTTGGTGAACATATCTGGGTCGGGGCCTTAAGAGCCCATGATGCCTGTTGAGCCTCGGAAGATTTGTGTGGAAGTTGGAGATTGGTCTGCGAAAGGTAATGAGTAGTGATGAGGCGCTGTGTGTTGGATGCTGCAATGCAATGATATCCAGACTGTGAGTTGTTCATACTTGCGTCCTCATACGCGACTGACATAACTGAGCAACATGAGGCTCTCGGTGCCGAGCAGCATGCACGGAAATCCGAAGAGAGCTTACCTTGCACGCTTGTAGGATCAATGTCCTGCTCTGCCATCTTCAATACAATGCCTCCAGCCTGACATATCTGGATCGCAAGATGCGGCCGACTATTATGAAGCGCGTGGTCGGCTCGGTATGCCATCGGCTCATTTGGTTCTTCGGCTCTCAGCTCATGTTGCCTCCCTTCTTCTGTGTATTTCATTTCCATAGGCAAGGTTTGAAAGCATCCTCACAAGCCATCTTGCTACTGTGTGGGCTGCAGCTTGTCGCTGCATGCTTGCCTGTGCTCTCGAACATGCGTACAACTAAGCACTTCGACTGAGTGTATGATATGGCGAGAGGACGAGACGGCAATGACATAGCCGGGTGCTTCTCTGCAGCCTACTTCTCTGATGCCTTGCTCATGCCTCATGCTCGGCGCAGAAGCAGATTCTGCCCATGCCCTGAAGCGACTTCGTGTGAGGCCGCGGCTTTGCTCAGCAAGTGTATCGTGGTGTTGAGTCTCGTGTGGGAGCCCTACGCAGTCGCCGTACTCTGCCCGCATCCCGCACGACTGAGCAGTATGGTGATAGTCATGATGTGTGCTTGGTGTTACATACTGTAGGCACATGGCCTCCGAAACAACTCACTCTTTAGTCCGCGGCGAACGGCAACTCCCGCGTGGACGACATCTCTTGATGAAGGTGCTGGCTCTGCGACCCTCTTCTCCTAGACATCAGATACCATGCGTGGGTATCTCACGCATCATGAACCGCCAGCGTATGCACAACTGCAAGGCAGTACAGATGATTGGTGGTGCTGCGAAACGAATCATGCAGCCTCGTGGCGCCACCAAGGCGAAGCTGTGCAGTAAGGCTGTGACAGCTCACTTTCTCGAGTCCCATCTCTTCTCACTCTTCGTCGAAACAACTTACTGCTAGCAATCCAGTTTCGAGACGACGCCCTCTACACTGATCGCCGATAGACTTCTCAAACCCACCGACCTGCCCGAAACCATGGCAGAACCGTTAGCCCTCGCAGCCAGCATAGCAGGTGTCGCCGGCTTTGCATCTCTTGCAATTCAGCTCGGTCAAGGCTTGGTAAAGCTGAAAGAGCTGCACAGAAGACTAGGGGACGCACCAGATACCTTGAACCACGCAATACTCAGCATCATGACGATCGAAACACAGCTACAAATGATCCAGACGTACACGATGACTTCGGGTCGCTATACCCAGGAGCAGGCTTCAATTGATTTACTACTGGAGCTGTGCCATCGAAGCATTCGGAAGGTCAACGGGGTCGTCGACAACATTGAGCGGAAATGGAAGAAGTCTGAATTCTTTGGCAAGCTCACGGTAACGATGAAAGACCGTGAGATGCGGGACCTTCTTCAGCAGCTGGATCGCGAACAATCTTTACTCTCATTGGCTGTCCAGATTTACGCCGAGTAAGTATTCTTTCGTCAGTGAAGCATTTCACCGATCTACAGTATCGAACCAGAAGTATCATCCACATTCTGACGGCACATCGATACTCTACTTACTGTGCTATTGCTGACTATCTGCAGCGCAAACCGTAAAATAGACCACGTCGCAACAATGCTGGCCATACAGGAGAACCACAATGCTACCATACTGGCCAACCGAGACCTCGTGGATAGACTGGGACGCATCGAAGACACACAGATACGCGTGATAAGGGGCAATGCCCTTACGGTCGCCACACCGAACCCTGCGCTACACCCAGGTCTAGATGATGGCAGCTGTGTAGTCTCGGCCGGCAAGTCTGCGCAACGCGTGCAGAGGCGAGAAATCGCGAATTCCAGGCGGCTCATGTTACGCCTACGCCTCTGGTCTTTCACTAAAGTCTACGCGATCACCACCTCTCGTGTCTGCCAGGGTTGGGATGTGTCGTTGCGAGTTTACAACATCGTCCCCTATGGTTCACCAATATTCAAAGCCTGCAGAAAAGGAGATCTTCCTACTGTCCGCATGTTGATTGCGGAAGGCCGAGCATCTCCACTCGATCAGGATCCCTACGGAGACACAACTCTAGCGGTATGTGCTTGCGTCACTCGCCAACAGAGTGCTGACCATGCTGTAGCACGCCACATCCCCGATTGCCAAACAACCTGATAAGTCAAAAGCTCTGATCCAATATCTCACCGCCCAGACAGCTGACCCGGATGCCCTCAACATAATGTCCAGGACTCTATTCTATGCGAGCTTCAAATGTAATCGTCTGGGTGGGCTCCGCAAGATATCTTAATCCGTCGAAGCATTTGAAGCGATACTCGATGCTTGTGACTTCGACGTAGACTTGACTGCATCAGCAGCAACAGAACTTTATTCCGTGGAATGGAGATTTCCTAATACAGAATTTGCATCGAGTGTAGCACGCCGGCTGAATACCCCCTGGACGAGCACGCACACTCTGCAAGAACGCTTCGAGGCGGCTGTGCTTACTAATTTCAGAAAGCTGCGATTGAGTGAACCGCAACTTCTTCAATTATGCGGGGTGAGCGCCGTGGATAGAGATCTCGCGTTGATGACATGCGAGGGTCTATCCTTACTTCATGTCGCTGCAGATGCTTTCGCAGCAGACTGCTTGAGAGGTCAGAGGTCAACTTCTTCTTGGCGATCATTTGCGCAGGACCTCATCAGACTGGGAGCGGACGTTCACGCACAGAACAAACGTGAAGCACGTCCCCACCGTCTATTGCTAGACTGTGGAATGGGCACGCCGTTCTTGGCATACATTCGGAACTTGTTCGGCGGGGAATATTTAAAACATGGTTACCAACTCGACTGGAAACACATACAGGACTGCATATCGATATGGCCAGCCATGCTGCAAGATATTGGCATCGATCTCAACGGCTTTTTGCGATTGGAACGGATGTATTGGCCGGCCAATGCTATTGTGAAGGAGCCCAGCTATCCTAGAGGCACCCCCCTGATCACTGCATCGGACCTGAGGTACGGTCCTAGCCTTGAGGATTGGGATGTCGTTATCGGTTTCAAGTGCGTGGTTCCTTTATTTGAAAGTATAAACAGCACGCTGCCGGGATACTGGGAGGACCCGTACGCGAAGGTACCGCATACCATTTGCTGGCGACCTAGACCTACTGACGAAACTAATACTGTCTGGATATGTACAAAGACGCAGCCAGTGTATTGCGGATCTGTTCTTCTTTCAGAGTTGGTTGGACAATCTTCTGGAAAGGACTCCATCGATGAAGTTGCACGCCGATATACTTGCGATGGAACGAGGACTGAGGAGGATAGTATAGCAGTTTTCCATCAGCCAAGGCATGAACTTTGGAGGCAACGCTCACGGAGCATGCCATCATTACCTCGCAGGCGACTTGCCCTGGATGTGCACCGCACACAGCGTGTCCATCGCTACTCCCGTCCTTACAAGACCTGCAAATCCGATGACGCTGTCCCGGCATTATGTACGTGCGAGCACGACAATGAATCGCCCCTCAGCCTTCAAGACAGTCTACGGGGCCGATGGTGCAAGCAGGGCACCCGCAGCCTAATACGCGGAGTACCTGGCTGGGAAACTTTCCAGTGCTTGAGTGCCGAATCTGGGCCACCACTCAAAGTTCAGCGAGGGTTCTCGAAGTATGGGCCAGTCAAGGCAATACAATTGAGAAAGCGTTTCTAGCAATAGAGAAGCAATTGGGATGCATGGCTGCATAATCGAAAGAGAGTCCAGTCAATCTGGTTGAACTTGTCTTGGCGTTGGAAGGAGTGGCACCTCCGCGGCGAGCGCGCCACACATCCATCGCGTGTTACGACGCGTCTTCCTCCTCCGAACATCCCATCCACAATCACCAACCCAGACCATTCAACCAACAAGCCTGACAATGATGTGGAAATAAGAGCACTCGTGTGAGTGCTGCGTCACCGCCGGCGGTCGATATCTCCGGGGATGCTTTACCCTCGCTGCCAGTCGAGCTGGTAGAGCACCTTGCTACCTTTCTTGCGAGTCGGGACTTACTAGCCATGAGAACCACCTGCCGAGAGCTTGCGGCCAAGATTCAGCGACCATACAGCAAGGCACATTTCAGTGGCAACAAAAGCTTCCTGCTGCCAGATGAATGGAGCATGCAAGCACTAGTTGGAATGTTCAGTCACCCAGTCTTCAGCAAGACGATCACGAGCATATCCTTGCTGCCATTGATGCTGATGGATACCACAGAAGAGGAATTATACTCCCGTGGGGAGTGGTTCGGTCTGCCATATGGAGCTGAACACGCAACGGCTGAAGAGCGAATAGCAATGCGCCAGGTCGATTGGACAGCATATCAGCACACACGAGCACGTCAAGAGCAGTATTGGTCAAGTCAGTCATGGCACAAGCCACTTTCCCAAGCCTTGAAGAATTTTGCTGCAAATGGGGCAAGTGTTGTACTCCACTTTAGACGCGATCATGACAGGTGAGAGAGCAACAAAACTGGACCTTTGGCCTGTGGAGAAGTTCGCGTAGGCCATCAAGTTGGATGGGACGTTTGTCTGAGATATAGCCCCCTCGGACAACGCCGCAATGCCTGGTTGATGCTCTACAAGATCCTCAAGTCTGGAATAGCCACCACCAAGCTCGCAATGTGTCAGAGCTGGACGAAAGTACCTCTGAATCTCTTCTCGACGCCCATGTTTCGGCATGCTTATGAGCGAACGACAGGACTTGACGGCCTCGAAGAGTTGGAGCTGGCTTTCGAAAATCCAAGCGAAATTTGTGCGGAAATGATGATGGCAGATACCGAGATGTCCGTACATGACTCGAACAAGCAAGAGCAGTATGCACGAGGTTTGATCGACTTTATTAATCCGCTGCAAAGGCTTAAAAGCTTGACTTTGGTAGGTGTTAGCGGACAAAAGGCGAACATGGACATCGCAAATTCTCTGCTCCGTACCATCCACCTCCCGCTGCTTTCGACGCTGGTCCTTGAGAGCTGGACTCCGCAGCCGTCGTTCTGCTTGGCAGATCTGGAGATCTTCTTAAACCGACACCAGCCGTCAATCCGACATGTGCAGCTGTCTAGTAGTCATGGTCATCCAAGCACCGCTTCAGATCAGCAAGCTGGTGAAGACTTTTACAACAAGATGGTAAGCGCTGGTTGTATTCTCGAGACTTTCGAGGTGTTTGGGTGGCAATATGTGAGAGAGACAGTTTCGTAGAAGGAGAGATAGCAAGTGTGATCTGCTCCGTGGTAGTATCCTTCCGATACTCAAGTCGTTGGTGCTTTGGGAAGCCCAGGCGTCTGATACAACTTGTATACAACTTCAGCTCAACCAACTCTGGCTTGTTACTATACTAGCGAGCCATAATATTCCTTGGTCATCCGCTGATGATATCGTTCAAGTGCCAAAGGATCAAGATCCTCATACGCCATGCTCCAGATAGCCTGTGCTTCCTGCGCCTCAGTCATCCTGGACGAGTCCAAACCTGTCCCCGATCAGCCGTCAGTAAAATCTTAAAGCACAGGAGGAACATACCTATATGCTGTGCCTGCACCGGATACAAAGCATGGCGTGTAAGTCCCGCTTCCGCCGCTAGGTCGTTCAGCAGTAAGTCTACCTGCCCCTGCTTCTTCGCCTGGAGATATTCCATCAACGACGGCGCCTCCGTGCGTGGGAAAATCATAGCCTGCGAGCAGCACCCAAATGGCTCGTCAAAAACGCCTGGCGAATGCGGAAACAGCGATGCCTTGCCAGACTGGAAGACAAGTATCACAAGTGCAGGATTAAGCATTAGGACTACGACACCCAAAGTCCCGAAATCCAGATGCGCACGAGCCCAAGGCCACTGACGACGAAGTAGAAGTACCGGCACGGTAATGCAGAGTCCAATTGCAATACTGATCCAGTGCTCGTTGTTGCCTCCAACACTGCGGCTTTCCCAGCCAATAGAGCGCTCCTGGTTGAACAATCGCATGAACAGCCACTGGTTCTGGTCCGAGGAGGGAATCTCCTTGATGCCCAGAAGTGTTCGGATCAGCCATCCGTCGGCCAGCATAATGTCGTCCTCGAAGATGCCAATATACGGCGTCCCAGTCTCGTAGCATTGTCGCAGTGCGTGCACGTAGTCGTAGATACCCTTCTCAGAATAGCTGGCCGTCTCTTCCAGGCCTTGAAGGTACTGCTTCTCCTGTGCGCTCACGTTATAGGTATGCATGTCGTCAACGGCTTTGGACATCCAACCATCTTGAGACCAGCTAGGATGCTTCTGCCGATCAGTCTCGGCGATGAGTACGTAGACGAACAAGTCGGCTCGCTCCTCTGCAGTAAGGCCATGCAATAGACTACCAACTGTGGTCTGGTCTCATCAGTCCGGAGCTGCAAAGATTGTAACAAAATACAAACCTCAAGATACTGCGAATGCTGTCTCTTCACCGAGCTGATCCCAATACAAAGAGTAGCATTCGGGCCAGCTTTGCCGTATGTATCGTGCGTTCCCAAGCCGCCAACAAACTGCTGAACCTCAGCGTTGCGATGTTGTGAGTACCTCTGCTCGTAAGCACGTGTCTTGTCGAAGAAGACGCTTCCTGGGTCGCGATAAAAATATGTGTGGCCATACCAGACTGCGCAGAAAATGAAACAGAGGCACGCAGTAACCTTACGTATGAGGCTGTGCATGTCAACTTCTAGGCCAATGAGTAGGCATGATGATATACAGGACCGAATCGTAGGGACGAGTCTTTCATACTCGGCCCCTACGTATACTTCGGTGTTACTCGTCTAAGCACGAGGCTTAAACTCCTCCCCGCCGCGAAGGATCGCTTGGCTTTGGTCACCGGGTAAAGATATATCGTAGGCAGCAACAATTATCTCGCTGTAGTGACCCAACTCCGGGCTGCCGTTCTGCATCGGTACGGCTGCGAAACAGCTTCTCCACGTCAAAGGTCCTGCCTGGGGCTGATGATAAGGGCTTTTCGTCCAGATTGTACGTACGCCGCCGCATCACGTTGCATGATCATGGTACGTACTTGGTCCCAAATTCGACCGTCTTGCGAGCCGCCTCTGCAGGAACACAGCATTTCCCCTCATCTGAACGATGGAGACGAAAGAGATGTTGTGGCTGAAGGATGGAGTCCAATTTGGGTTGATGACTAACTACGGCCACTCCCGCCGTTAACAATCGTGTTGCGTTTGCTCCCTCCTCACACGACGTGTCCTGATCATTATCATCTTTGCACTCGCTTGTCTGTCCTAGTCGTCAATGGGTGTGTTTCAGGGGCATAAAGGACGTCAGTCAGACATGGACAGGCCAAGCTTCGCGCTGTCCGGCGAACTCAAGCAAGCACCGGATGCTGTAGACGTCAGACCCGTGGGCGAACCTGGCGCGAAGTGCAAGCATGGTACCGCAAATGTTGAAGATGACCAACACGCAACTACTAAGGGCGGTGAGGCTTTCCTCGCATTGCCAGTGGAGCTTGTTGAGCTCATCGCAGCCAACCTCACACGCAACGAGCAAGCCACCCTACGGGCAACATGTCGAGAACTTGCGGCAAAGATGCAGCGCTTGTTTGCCTCGAGTTTCAGATCGATGAGGTTCCTGCTGTCAGACGCGTGGAGCATGAATGCATTGGTTGATATCTCACGCCATCCAATCTTCAGCAAAACGCTGAAGAGCATCAGGCTAGCGCCGTGGTCTCTTGCGGAAACATGGCGCGACGACTACGATCGCGACCGCAGCTACAAGTTTGGGAATAGCAGAGAGATAGAGCAGGTCGAAGACTTAGCTGCCAGGGAGATAATATGGGCAAGACGTAAAACGCATCGCGCGACGTATGAACGGGTCCGAGAAGAACAGAGACAGATGTGGGTAGAATCTCTGTGGCAGACGACGTTCTACGAGGCTGCGGTGAATTTTGGTGAGGTCGGTGCGCGTCCGACATTTGATTTTGATAACGAACTCTGCTTCGAGTGCGAAGATACGAGTGAGTGCGAAGATCAGAGTAAGAACAGAAGGGAAGGAGAACTGATAGATTGCACATGCCCTGCTGCTTGTGGCGAGCGCCGCATTGAGCGTCGAGTCGGCTGGAATCGCCCTTTGGACTGCGTTGGAAAAGATCTGGACAGCTTTGACGCTCCCAGTGTGCTGCGTACCGTCCTGGCGGCAGGTTCTCTCGAATATCTCAATTTGAGCATGTCGTTCGTAAGCTTGCCAATGAAGACGTTCTCCGATGCAACATTTGAGAACAGTTGCAGGGCGTCTGCCCTGTTCGCCAACCTAAAGTCACTCACGTTATTGTTGGACGGTCCTGATGAAGAAGACGAGAGGGACGAGCTACCTGGGGTTGAGCACCATATCACAAGCTATTGCTCGTAACCTCACATTTCTCAGTTTGCATCGCGAGCAACCACGTCATTGGCCTAAAGACTGGACGCCCAACATTAGGACTGCGAATAAGCTGCTACGCGCTGAGAATCTACCGAAGCTCTTCGCCCTGAACTTGTGGGGCTGGGGTGTTGGTCCGGGAGAACGATTGGACTTGGCCGGACTGTCTGCTTTCCTGCTTCGTAGTGTGGCAACGATCCGGGACGTCTGGATAACCTATGCTCGGAAGGATAAGGCTTACTTTGAGGAGGATTCTACGGCCATGAAGGTCTACTTGGAGGGCCCCAACAGTGGTCACCAACTCGAACGCTTCGAAATGCTTGGACGCCCACTCGTCAAACGCACAGCGAGTCTTGAGAATGGTTTCTGATGCAAAATGCGATCCAAACTCTTTATCTCGGTGCAAGTAATGATAATGATAAGGGGGGCCCGCTCGCGAAGCAGATTGGCGAGTGCCTCGAGCAGGTGGGTCTCCGTCGGCTACCTTACTCGCAGTGTTGATAGCACACCGTCCGCAAGTTTAACAGCCACGGCCGCTTGCACAGAATTTGTGCTGTTGCTAGGTCAGTCTCAACGCGTTGACCTCTTGGGGCAGAATTGGTCCACTCCGCTTCGGAGACCCTCTCCTAGACACGGTAGACTGTTTTACCTACCATACCGGCAGGCAGCGGCGTAGCCCGCGGTGAATGGCTCACGGTCTGCTGAGGCAGCCATGGCAGCTTCCAGTCTGCTTCGCAGGCGCGGCTAAAATTCCCTAATGAGCTCCAGCGTCACCTTTCTTCCGATTCCGGCCCCACCACAGCATGCCGTATTCCTTCCGTCTTTACACCGACTGCTGGTTCCGATCTTGTGGGAGTGCACCACGAGCGTTAACTCGGCATAGGCAGTGCTGGATGGGAAATGTTTCTGTTGCAACTCGGTTCAAGGTGCTGGTAACAACAAACTACGAGTTCGGATTCAACACTTCAAGCAACACTCACAAGACATCGATCATGTCGAAGAACATCAAAACGATTTCACGTCCGAGTACGACGAGGTCGTGGCGGTCGTTCAGACCTACATCGACAGCCTACGTGAAGGTGACAACAGGATCATCTCCAAAGCCTTCCACGAAGCTGCCACCATGTACGGTCTCACCGCCGAAGGCTCGCTCCTCGGCGGTCCAATCAAGATACTGTACACGTTCGTAGAGGAGCATGGCAAAGCACCAGACATCAAGACACGACTGGACATCCTGAGCATGACGCCGACAACGGCGGTAGTGAAGGTTGATATGGAGAAGGATGCGGGAGGCTACGATTATACTGATTTCCACACATTGATCAAGTTGAATGGCAAGTGGGGTATCATCGCGAAGACGTTTCACACGTACCCCTCGTGAGGTGTGGGAAACGAGAGATGCTGCCTTTCCTGGAGTGATCAAGCAGTGGTGGCCAGATAACAGCGCCAATCATTGGCACTTCCCACTGCCGTGCGACAGCTGAACGATCTCATCAGCAGAGTCAGTCCTATGACACTCACATCCTCGAATGTGTCCCGCTTGTCTGCATCACGCGCATGTCGAACGACGATCTTGAGGATACACGGTGAGAGGCACGATCAAAGCTAGTGCTTGGACCTCATTTAGTACAAGAACACAGACGTCCAGCCAACAGCGAACTCAAAATGCAGTCCTCCCTGTCTTCACCCCCTTCAACACCCCCGCGTCCGCAAGCCTCTCAATCATGTCGAATAACACGAAATCACAACCTCTTTTGACGACCATGTTGATCGTTACAGGCACCATCTCTTCATGGAAAGTGATCTCGCTGTAGTACGGCACCTGCCCAAGCGGGATTGTGAAGTCCGCACACCCATACAAAGGACATATTCCAGCTCCCGTTATAGCAGCTCCAGGTGGCTTGACAGCCAAGAACGATGCGTTGGGGCTGTTGTTGAGATCTTCCTCGCGGTAAGAGGGAAGACCGCCAGTACCAATATCATAGAGCATGACACTCTCCGAGCATGACTCCGGAGTAGAGTATTGCAGACTCGTCTCATACCACTGCACCGCCGCACTCTTCTGCTTCAACGCAGCATTGTAAGCCTCAAGCGAGTTGGCCGTCTCGTTCCAATTCTTGAAGCCATTTCGTCGTGCGGAGTCGATAGGAGGGAACCGGCCATCAAACAACATAGCCCAAGCAGCTATGAGTGGACGGGCAATGACCTCGTATTGGGCTCGGGACCCCATTGATGGAAGGTTGTTAAGAACGGTTATATTTCTGACGGCTGCAGGAGTAGAGTTGGCTTGGACAGTGGCGGTGAAGTTGAAGCGTTTGACTGTCATGCCGAACAAGGAGGTCATATTGGCGATGAAAGCATCCAGAATCGGCTCTGCAGCAGAGTTGTTAAGCGGCAGGTAGTCGATGGGATACAGGATTGTCTTTGGGAAGCCAGCAGATTCCGTGACATTGAGGGTGGAAAGGCCGGTGATATTCGAGCTCTGGTGCAGCGAAGGGATGTACCAGTGTTTAGCGAAGTAACTCCACATGTAGGGATCTCTCGAAAAGACACCTGCTGTGTCTGTGGCACCACCAAGAGGTATCACGCCTTCGAGAGTGATCATACCCTGACTAGGCCTGTTACCGAACGTCCCCGACACAGCAGCTGGTCTCCGCATGGATGAGCCGGTGTCAGAGCCGATAGCAAAGTCGAGCCAGTCGTATGCAGCTATCGAGCATCCACCTCCAGACGATGAAGCAGAGCACGTAAGCCAGCCATCACCACGAGGGTTGAAAGGGTAATGCTCGTCCTGCCAATCCCACGGATTCGCACCAGACGCGAACTGCGCAAGCTTGTACTTTCCCACGAGAACACCACCGAGGTCCAGAATCCGCTGAATAGAGGGTGCAGTCGAAGCAGCTGGCTCACTGATATATGCCCATGCCTGCGATCCGCCGGAAGTGATGAGACCTTTCATATCGAAGAGGTCTTTGATGGCAACTCTGAATCCCGCGAGCGGTCGTGTGTCGTACAAAGAGTACAATCGCGATGGGACAGGGATGGCTGAGTAGCCAAAGCTAGGCAACGAACGGTCGAGAGCAATGAAGCTGGTGTTTGGTGTGAAGTCGGCAGCATAGGAGCCGTACAGAAAATCCCGGTAAGTGTCTTCGTAGAGACGGTAGACTGGTGCGAAAGATATGGTGCCGGCGGAGATGGTGGCTAGGTATGGGCCAGGTGGGAGAGATGTCATGTTGGAGATCGCCATCGATGAGTGGCCGTAGCCCGAAGCTGCTCGCATGGAGGTGAAGGTCTGCTTGACGTCCAGGCTGGCCAGGTAAGATGAAGCCGTGGCGTCCATGCTAGCGCCGGCGACTGTAGATGTGATGTACACGCTTTCGAGAAAGTCGGGGGAATATACATCGTCGCTCTCGGCATACAACTGCAGGGTATCTTCAAGTGTCTGCTGCGTGATGGTGGAGGCATTTGTGCTGACTACTGTAATGGGAAGGTTTGTTTCGCCTCCAGCAAAGCCATGCCGTCCAGGTAGACTGGTAATCGCAGCTGGGTAGCCTGTATTCGCGAGGTAGCTGAAGTCTCCAAGCTTGAAGATGATGGCATCTTCGCTGGTTTTCTGGACGTAAGAGAAAGGGTTACGCTTGACTGGCGCGGATGTAACGAAGGCAGCAGAGAGAGCAGCGACAGCCACGAAACCAGTGAAGAGAGCCATGTCGGGCAAAGTAAAGCTGTATCCTCACCTGATGCAGATCCTACCTGTTCCTTATACAACGTACTCGTTCCTGTATGCACCTCATCTCCGCTGGCGCGAGATAGGCCAGTGTATGGACCGCATAGCGCTGTCTTGCCAGATGCCTCTTTCGGTTCAGGTACAGATTTTGAGCTTCAGGTACGCGCGACTTGGCTGCATGAAGCTCCATCAGGATCGATTCCTTATCGCGGGCGGTGGAGCGGGCGCGGGCGCGTGTCGATATGTCTGCCGCAACCCATCGCTAATCACATCCACCGTAAGTAGTTCTGCCATCGTTTGAAGGTGTAATTCTCGCAGTTCGTGCGAGGATGTTGACGAGAAGGAGGAGGCTGAACATCAGAAGTGCAAGAGCTCGCGGCCCGCATTCCGCGCCAAGTCGATGCCAAGGCAACGACGAGGTCCTCTCTTCTCAACACTCCCAGGCCTTCTACTAAGTTGGCACTGTGTGTACTGATTTGACTCTCAGTATATCTACCAGGAGACCAAAATGAGCGTGATGGCTCGATAGAGAATGCGTCATTGAGTCCTGACCAAACACGCTGTCCTGCCACGAGTAGTGATGGCAGTCGTGCAAGCCACTCAGCTCTTCGCATCGCCAAAGTCTTATGATGGCTAACCGCAAGGCCGGAGATTCTGATGAGGATGCGCTTGCTTTCACCGCCAACGCACAACGGATGTCTCGACCAATAGTGCGCCGGGCCTGCCAAACCGGATGCGGCGTATGTACATATCGAACGATTGCGCAGGTGCCTCGCGAGCGAACAGCATTCGTTCAGAGTCCAGAGTTCGAGGCCTATGCTCCCTCGCGGCGTTCAGACAACTATTGCTTCGTGCAGGTTCCATAAGGCAGGACTATCGCTAGTTCAAAACGTGCCAAGAGTCTGGTCAACTCCAATAGCGGGCACGGCCTTGCAGACGCGTAGAGCTGAAGAGAGACATACACTGTCCTGTGAACCCAAGTGCGCTTTGCTGTTGGGTTTCTTGCACAGCGGGCGGCCTCATGCGGCTGGACGCCTTGCAGCAGCCCTGCGACGCACATTTCGGTTGGTCGAAGGAGCGGACCCAGGTGCATGTCGTTTGGCCTGACGGCAATAATTCTCGAGAGAAGAGTCAATATAAGACTGCTTTGTTTGCTGCTGGGAACAGAATCTACCAATTCCAATTCGAAGACCAGCACACTCCCACCCCATCAGCTTACCAGGTCAGTTCCGGAGATAGTTCAAGCTGTACTGTTGCTGATATCTCGTTAGCTTCACCCACCATGTATCTCACCCGAGCAGTTGCTATGCTCGGCCTGGCACTCTCGTCATTCAAGTCTGCCACAGCAGAACTCTGCGAAGTCTCCCAGGATGGCCAGTACTGCTCAATCTGCGCACCAGGCTCAGTGGCCGTCGGTACCTTGACACCATCCGGCAAACCAAACTGCGCTCCAGAAGAACAGCTCTGCCTACCAGACAGCAGTGGGCCGTTCGGTGTAATTCTGAACGACCGATGCAACTTCAACTCCATCTCATGGGATGGCGAGGATCTTTGCGGAGGACACTGGACCGATCCTGAATGGACTTCGTATTGCGAGGGTCCTGGTGGTGCCGTCAACGAAGTCGCCCATACTCTCGGAGATGGGACGTGGGATTTCTACGGCAACTGTGCGCCACCGACCGGTGTCACTCAGTGCAAGTACAACGTCCTGACCGCGCAGAGCCTTACCAACGTTGCCTACTGCTGCGAGTTCATCGCGAATTTGAAGTCAGCCTGAGGTCTAGGATTGATTGGTCTAGGATCTTTGAACGATGGGGTTGCGGAGATGGTGTTATGTTCTTGCGATGAGCGCTAGTCAGATGTATGCAAGTCCAAAGGTCCAAGAAGTTCTGCTTGTTACTTCCGAGTCCACTTGTTCGCATTCCTACCATATCCAGCGCATCGTGCGAGCGAAAGGACATGCTTTCTTCTCTTGCAGTGAAGCGCACGCTCTGCCGTATTCTTGGGGGCGGACTCCATATCTCTAGTCCTATCCCGTTCCACCAAATAAGCCACAGTCACGTTTTTCTCGAATATAGTCCCACCCTCCCACGCTGAACTGTTCAAGCTGTACCCCAGCGTCCAGCACCTCAGCGTACAACTGCCTACCCGTGTCGTCTGGCCCTTTCGCCATCTCGCTTTCTACCATTTGTCCCATAGCCACACGTCTCAGGGTGTGAGCATGCCGACGCAAGAAGTCGAGCAAGTCCGCCGCTCGCGCAGACCACAGTGACATTTCCAATATGCATAAGCCAGGCAGGCCATCAGCACGCAGTAGTGCGTTCACGAGTGGATCAGATGTCCTCCAACCGGGGTAGAGTTCGCGCCTGAGCGTCAAATGCTTCAGTTGGCGAGCGTGCCGGATGAAGCCTATGAAGCCAATCACAAAGCGGTCGAAGTCGTCCAGGCATGAATTGGTACTATAGATGGAGAGATCGATCTTGTCAAGGGTGGCAAGCGTGTACGATGCCGCGTACAGTTCCTGGTTCCGAGAGCTTACGAAAAGCCGTGTTGGTACACTTGCCCCTACCTGCCGCATAACCAAACGCTCGACATGGTATCCCGAGTCCAGTATTGTGCGGAGCATTCCGTCTATTTTCCAACCTATCGAAGATCTAAGTGGGGCATACACGTATTGTTCGTATCCCATGCATCGCTCCAGACGAGCTCTGCCACAGGGACTGCAAGCATGCTCAGCTCCGAGTGTGATGTGGTTGGTGGAGTCGCGCTCGGATGTGTCGAACTCGATCGACATACATGCACCGACAACCGCAAAATTCTTGAGAGCGTCGCTGAGCGGCTGCTGCCATAAAGAGAAACGCCATTGGCGTTCATGCTCTGTCCGTATGCGCTTGTACTCGGTATCCTGTGTGTCCGGTTTGATGTACGGTGATTGGCTGCGCGGTTCGAGCTGCCAGGGCACCAAGGTGATGTTCTTTATGAGCTTACTGAGAACGCTGTGCCGAGAGATATCAACCAGAGTTTGCATGCTCCAGGGACCGCGCAAAAGAAATGTCTTGTCACGAAAGTTTGCCAAGGTAAAGGGTCTCTGCGTCTTGGCTTCCAGCTCGCGGCATGTCCTGCGCAATGCGGCCTGGTCGAGATGTGGAAGGCACAATGTGATGAGCTCCACGAGCTCTGCTGGTAAGTCTTTCAGAGGACTCTTACCCTTAAACGTGATATGGTCGGCGATCTGTGTTGACACCTCTCCCATCAAACCTTGCGTGATAGTAGGAAAAGACAGAATGTCTGCGCCTAGCATGTCCATGGCCATCATAGCGGACTCGGTGACTTCAGCAAAAGGTGTTTGTTGATAGATTCATGAGAGACATGGAAGCGCGAAGTAAACACCAGGCGGCCCAATTCCGCTCTGCCAAGCCCATTGCCAAGCCACCAGATGGCAAGGCAACGACGACGCCCATCTTTCCCAAACACTTCACAAGCCGTCCAGCTGCCTAGTCCGCCTTCGAAATCTCCACCCTCTCAGCCAGCAGTACCCTTCCATCCACTCGCTCAGCGCACGATGATCGCAGCGCTGCCTGCTTTCCGCCTCCACCCAAAGGATCGATCGCGCACAGGCCCTGTGGACCGGTGAGGCTGTGGCGTACATAAGTAAACACGAACGTCGCAACTTTCTTCCCACATCACCCCTCTCTCTTCTGTCTCCTACAGCACTGTTGTCGCAGCATTGACAGCAGCCATGCCTCCTAAAGGCTCCAAACGCAAAGCCGCTGCCCCACCAGCGAGCGCCGCAACAAGCTCGAAGCATTCGAAGAAAGCGGATCAGAAAGCTGTTATCAAGAAGCCCGAAATCAATGTGCCCCTAGATGAAGGGTTCTCTGCTGCTGCGGGTATGTTGTGATCACTGTTGGGCTGCAAAGAGGGCTGGAAGCAATACGCTGACCAGCTTGACAGGCTCGAAAGTGTACATCGACGAAGATGGCACGATCTTCGACGCTTCCCTGAATCAAAGCCAGGTGGCGAAGAACAACAACAAAGTCAGTCTGCCTCCAGTGGCCTTGCCTTTGCCGTCGCTGACTCGCCCAGTTCTACCGTCTACAGCTGCTGGAAGGTGGCAAACATGATTATGTTCACACCCGCTGGGGCAGAGTCGGCGAGTTTGGGTATGCCTGGGAAGTAGCTTGCTGGTCATTCACTGCTGACGATACTATAGCCAAGTCAAGACTATGGACTTCGAAGACTTCGATGATGCAATGAAGGAGTTCAAGAAGAAATTCAAAGACAAGTCTGGCCTTGCGTGGGAAGACCGCGCGAATGATCCGAAGAAAGGAAAATATACGTTCATCGAAAAGAACTACGATGATGACGACGATGAGGATGTGAAGGGTGATGTAAAGAAGGAGGAAGAGGACGAAGAGTCCAAACCTCAGATTGAGAGCAAACTCCCGAAGCCGACTCAGCGCCTGATGGAGTTGATCTTCAACGAGAACCACTTCAACTCCGTACTCGAGAATATTGGCTATAACAACGAGAAACTTCCGCTTGGCAAGTTGGGCAAGAGTACTATTCAGAAAGGTGCGATCCTTACCATGATCTCAATACAGAGCCCCGATCGCTGACATTATCGTTGATGTTGTGCAGGCTTCGAGCACCTCAAAGAACTGTCCTCCCTCATCCGCCACCCCACGCTCGCCCAAAACAAATACCAGATGTCTCAACGTGAAGCTTTGGAAGACTTCACCAACCAATACTACTCCGCCATTCCGCACGTCTTTGGCCGAAACCGTCCTCCGATAATCGACAACAACGACATTCTGACCCGCGAAGTCGCTATGCTGGACACACTCACAGATATGGAAGTTGCCAATGCCATTATGAAGACCTCTTCCGACCGACACACAGACGCTGACTCAGTGGCGCAAATCGACAAACGATTCGAGCAGCTGAAGTTGTCTGAGTGTGAACCACTTGATGCTAAATCAGCGGAGTATGATGCGCTGAAGAAGTACCTCATCAATACTGCAGGCAAGACACACAATATTCGGTACCGTCTGCAAGACATCTTCCGTATCCAGCGAGAAGGCGAGGATGACCGGTTCGAGCAGTCAAAGTACTCCAGTATCAAAGACAAGAATCGGAGATTGCTATGGCATGGTTCAAGGACTACAAACTATGGTCAGCCATTCCTTTTCTCATGGCTGCTGTACCCCATGCTAATCACGATGTACAGGCGGCATCCTCTCCCAAGGTCTCCGCATCGCCCCTCCCGAAGCTCCCGTCAACGGCTACGCTTTCGGCAAAGGCGTCTACCTGGCCGACATCTCGACGAAATCCGCGAACTACTGCGTCTCGTCTTCTTCGGGCAACACCGGACTACTTCTGCTTTGCGAAGCCGAGCTGGGAAACCCAATGTACGAACTCATGGGAGGCGACTCCAGCGCGCAGGAGAAGAGCGCCGAAGCTGGTGCGATCGCTACGCTAGGCTTGGGACGAACCGTGCCTCAAGGCTGGGTGGATGCCGGCGACGTGATCATGCCCGAGTTGAAGGGTGTCATGATCCCGGACCCGGACCAGGAGCCAGGAGATCAGACGCAGCATCCGAATGCTTATTTGCAGTACAATGAGTACATCTGCTATGACGTCGCGCAGATACGTTTGCGGTATTTGATCAGGTTCCAGCTGTGAGGAGGCTATGGCTGGACTCTGGAGCTTGAGTGCAATGTACGGTAGTGCTCGCGTTCCGAATGGACCGCAGCTGAAAGAAGGTCGAATTCTCTTTATGACCTATGGCCCGCATGCTTGACCACTTTCCAGCTCCATTCGTGGAATGTCGTGATGTGTCGTGCTGATTGATTGAGCTTCGGAAAAGAGGATCAATCAAGCTGGTACGTCAAATCGAAACCCTTCCTCGTGTAATCGGAGATTCTGAGGCAAGATCCTTAGCTAACTCTGAAGCACGAAAGTCAGTTCAACGAAGCTGGCACAACGCCATCAACCTAGGCTGCAGGCATACTCGAAGGCGGAGAGCATGATGTTCACATTTTGCCTCGAGCGCACAGACATGGTCCCTGCATTGCCCGGCCTTCCGCTCCCGCTGTCATGTCAGGGCACAGTTTGAACCCCATTCGACCTTCACGCGACGTACAAGATCGCAGGGCGCAGGATGAGGCATCTGCACAGTTTCCCGGCTTGTTTCGTGAGTCGACTCTCCCACATTTGTGAGTACGAAAAGGGCGATCTACTTCTTGGCTTGCATATCCAAGAGCGAATCCGAACACCCCGATCACAGATTGCGTGCAGTGACGCAAAGGTCTCGAAAGGGCTTTTTGCAGACCTCGTTCGTTGTCGGGGGAAGAGTAGAAACGATACCGGTACTGACAGTGCCTGTCAAATCTACTTAATAGGCATTTGGACACATCTGCTTCATATCTTGATCCGATCACATCGTATCATCTGTACGCCATGCGAGGATCAGGAGTTCCACGTTCAACACTCACCTTGCGGCGACGTCGCATGTCACGGAGCCCGCGAACACCGCTAAGTCCAGGTGATACTGTTAACCGGGATAACGACGACGAGATCAAGCATTTGTCCCCGGGATGGTTTGAGCTCCACAGCGGGTCAGTCGTCAATGCAGCTGCTGCTTACCGTGCCCAGCTACTTGGCAACTTTCTCGATGACTACTACCCTAGTGGCATGCCTGAAAAGGCAGTCATCTGCGTCAAGCTACAGCAGTGGTTCGAGCCACAAAAGGGAAAAGTAGCTCGAGCGGCGGCCGATAGCATGCTCCTGCTCTACGCTGGAGGAGCAGGTAGTAGCGAGTCGATTCGGAGAGAAGGCTTGCGACGACAACAGGTGGCTTTGCGACTTCTTCAAGATGCCCTCTCAACGCTATCGGATCCAGCCACAGACGAGAGTCTGTTCGGTGCCATTGACATTCTTGAAGTGTGCGACAAGCAGTTCTTCCGCTCCGATGAGGTGGACGAGCCGTACGGAGCTCACGCCCGCGGCCTACAGGCGCTTATTCTAGCTCGTGGGCCGAAAGTCTTTGACTCGAGCATAACACGCGATCTGACTTTGAACTTTCTTCACCTGCCCCTCATGATCTCTCTTCTTGCACGAAAAGAGTGTGTCTTCGGGCGACCTGAGTGGCAGAAGAAGCTCAACTCAATAAGCCAACGAAAGGGCAAGATGTACCAGCTAGCCGCTCTGGGGTGCTTGTTGCCTGGTCTGTTCGAGAAGGCAGATAAGGTGTTGCATGACAAGAACGCCAAATTTGATACCAACACAAACCTGCTGTCAGAACTCGTGGCACTTGAGAGCCAGTTTCTCGACTGGTCGATCGAGCGCTATCAAAGTCAGCCTCATAGTCAACCATATCGTACAGTAGCGGCCAGTAACTGCACGCTACCTCTCGACCCGCCAATTACATATCCCTTCGCCACAACGATCGCGCACAACTCATTCTTGCATGCACTGGCTCACTTCAACTACTGGGCACTGCTATTGATGCTCCGTGAGACAATCCTCGACATTGGCTCCTTGGCACCAGAGGACGTTCTCGCGCTTTTGCCAGGTGTAGCCCCGGAAAAGCAGCGGCAGCGTTGGAAAGAGGCATGCGCGGAATGTGCGGACTCCTTCTGCCAGAGCCTGCCTTACTTGCTTACCCTTCCTGACGCCCAGCGAGACGTGTCCACGCAGGCAGCCTGTGCTTCTTTGCTGCCACTCGTCAGGCCGTACTACATCCGAGTCGGCGATGAAGCAAAAGCGGCGTTTTGCGCGAAGATGATCTCATCAGCACAAGTTGGCAGTCTTCAGACGACGGCAAGATTCGAAGATAGAGCGAAGTCTAGCCGGACTACACGAGCCTATCTCGGATGGTGTATCATGGCGTTCTAGTCAAAATGTTTTTCCAGGAGAGCGACCTGGATCCTACTCATCGAGGTCATTGATGAAGCTCCGCCATTGACAGCACACGAAATTTGGAAAACCTCTCAACGAGTTCTCCGACTGGGATCTCGACCACAGCTTCGGCGTTGATATCAAGAACAAGAAACTCGAAATCTTTGATGACGGTGATCATAGCTTCACAGCTACACCCTTAAACTTTGTCGCCCAGGGCATCGTTGGCGTCCTTCATCACCTAGATGAAACAGCGAATCGTGTTGTTCGTCTTCACGGCACTAGCATGACGCAGAACAAGCTTTTGGGACTTCTGCAGCGGCACACCAGTTCTGAGGGATGGGAAGTTTCGCATGTCAATGCCGCGGATAGGGAAGGACAAGGCTACCAGATCGTGCAGAAAGACCCGAGTAACATGTACGCATGGGCCGTAGCGTTCTTACAGTGCGCGGTTTTTGGCAAGGGGTTTCGCAACGACTTCTCCATTGGTAATGATAATGCTTTGCTGGGATTGCAGGAGCTGAGCGGAGCTGAGGTTGAGGAGATTGTTCGGGGCCGGGTATTGAGAAGTGTCTCGGATAGCGAGAGCTCTTGGGTCTGAGGGTGTAAATTTGCCATTCTTAAGCAAATACCTCACCTATCTCGACCCAAGACTAGTGGACACTCTCATCCTCTGCGGTGGCGCAATCCCGAAACTCGGCATCTGGGTTGGGTGTGGGACAGCAGGCTTAGGCATCTGGGCTGCGGGAGAAGGAATAGCGAACTCATAGAACGCAGAGGTGGCGACTGCAACACTCGAGCCATTGGGGTGTGACATCTCTGTGTTTTGCTGTTGCAGCTGCCCAATGATCTCCTGCGCATGCTCCAGGTCTGCCTGCAACTTAGCCTTCTCGTAATGAGCAGCGGTATCTTCACCATCCTGTCCTTGCTTCGAGTAGTCTTCTTCAAACTTCCTAAGCTTCTCCCTCAACTCAGCATTTTCAGCCTTGAGTTTCGCAGCCTCGGCCTGCGCAGCCTGCCTCTCCTTCCTCACCACCTCGTTCTTGCGCTGTACTTCTGATGTATGCGCCACCTGCTCCTCCCTCTTCTTCCTCGCAGTCTCCTTATCCACTCTCGTAGCCTTACTCGCCTTCTCATCAGCAATAACAGCCTGCTGCCTCGCATCAAGATCTTGATCTCGCTTCTGCAAATCAATCTCCTTCTGCGTAACCGCGTCCTCCTTCTCAGCAACAGCTCTTTCCCGCTCCGCCAGAGCATCAGCCCGCTTCTGCGTTTCTGCTTCCTTTACCGCATGGGCTTTGACTTGCGCGTTCAAAGCTGCCTGACTCTTCTTCTGGTCCTCAGCTTCCTTCACCAAAGCAGCCTTCTTTGCGTCGATGTCTGCCAATGCAGCCTGCAGGTCCTCGTATTCTCGCATGATATCCTCCATATCGTCAAATCGTTGCTTGTACTTGCACTTCTCGCCATTGGCGCAACAGACACCTTCCTCTTGCTTCCCCAGAGCCTTCTCCAACCCCTGATGATCCTGCTGTTGAGTGCCTGCTTCGCCGTTGATACTCGACTTCCCAGCGATCTGGTCCTTCCGCCGCTGAATCGCTACTTGCCCGTCTGGCGTCTCTCCCTTCAGCTTCTCATATTCGGGCGTCCACTCCAGTCGCCAGCTCAACTCCGCAGCCTTGCTTCGATACAAGTCCACACCTTTGCCGTAGCCTGCGCCATTACTGCTCGTCAAGTTACGGACGTCCTTCTCAGAGGCGCCGGGTACGTCAGAAAGAGGGCACAAGAAGCAGTCATTAGCCTGAGTGGTACCTAGTGCCAAGAATCAGCGCTGGACCGGGCCCGGGCAGATGCCATAGCAGACAGAAACCGACATACTCAGCCAAAAGGTATTTGCTTCCGCACCCTTGTACACGAAATAGTACACTACACCGCCACCGTACAGCTTCGTGACACTCCCATACGCATGATGCGTGACGGCAAGCCAAGTCTTAGTACCAACATTGCGCAAAGCAATCTTGCTGCGATCTGTGCCACCATACTCGATCATCCATTCACGGTCTGGTGAATCTCTGATGGTTTTGAGGCTTGCCTTGCCTTGAAGGTCGACCGCGAGACATTCCTTATACCCGCTTGCGCCATTCGTCAAGTAAAAGCTCGATCCGCTTGAGAAGACATCTCCAAGCACGTCGGCTGCTGGTGTCTGTTCATGGTCGGCAATTATGCTGGGTGCTGCGCCCATGGTGGTGGATGATAGAGCTGCGAGCAGTTGGCCCTGCTCGCCTCATCGTGAGCTCCCCGACCTTCGCCATGGTCGCCAGCTTTTTCTTTCCTTTTGCGGTGCTTGGAACGCTGCTGGAAGCGGGAAACGCACGTCGAGTGTCGTCTCGCACAGATCAAGCTCCACTGTTTCCCAATCTGTCGAGTCGGAAGGCGCGGAAGCGTCCGCATTGTGCATAGATCTACGCTAGGATGCGTTCGTCCGTCCCGGTTTCTAGACGATCGAGAGATCAACAGGACGACCAGTACGCTCAGTGGCCAGCGAGGGTCGATGGCGGCTACGCGGTTGATAGTAGCCCAGCCACTGACATGGCCAGACGACAGGTAGGTGAACATTGGCGAGCAATTCTCCTTCATCTCCCAGACAGTCTGCATACTCGACTCAAAACTGCTGGTCACCAGGAAACGCTCCATACCTTCGAGTCCCAACATCCTCGACGATGTCAGCAACGACCGAGACGGCCGCCGCGCCTCGAAAGCAGCTGTAAGTCGCAACCCCACGCCAGGCATGGTGTACGCAGCTGGACTGACTGGAGGGTTGACAGCGAGGGCGGCAAACCCATCAAGGACATGACGCAAGAAGAGATCAACGATCTCATGAAGAGTATTGGGTACAAAAGATACACCGATCTACTTGAGGAACAGATCAGGGATGATATTAAGAAGAAGACCGAGGATGAGAAGAGCAGTCTCAAGATTCGGATTGAGTTGAACTTGGATGTTGAGGTGCATTTGACGGCGCGGGTGAAGGGTGATATTGTCATTGGGTTGCTGTGATTGTGTGGCTTGGTTGGCATATCCAGAGGCGTAGACAGTGTTGAGTTCGTTCGCAGTCGGATCGCTGACGATGGCGACGTCTGACTTGGGTCGGAGATCTTGAGTATTTGCATAGGTGTGTACATGTGTAGATAGTCAGATCGTCATGCTGCGATATTGAGTTGTTGTTGTTTCTCGGTTGTTGATGTTGACATTAATGTTTTGATTTTGACGACTCGACGTCACGTCAACAAATCACAAGCATCCACATCTTCTCGAACAAGGTACCCAATCGCCTCGTCGAAATGATCGACAAAGCCGGTCGGTATATGTCTAGCGTTTGGCCTTTCCCTTGACTCAACCCCTCCTCCCCTACTCTCACACTTTCCTCCTCTATCTCAAACGCTAAAGAACATCTCACAATGGTCCTCGGCATCCTAACAGCCATAGCAGCAGCCCCAGCCATCGTAGGCACAACCGAAGCAGTGCGACAAGGCCAGAAGAACAATTCCCGGGAATCACATCGAGGCCGAAAGACAAACCTCAGCGTCACATTACTGCGTCGAAGCAGCACCCGCCACGCCGCATTGAACGATGTCCTAGTCGTCTTGAAAGACAACAAGCTCTACGTTGATGCCCGACCGGAAGTCCCAAAGGACGAGAAATATCATCCAGTGACAGGTTACTTCTTACCCTGGCCTCACGGCAACCTGGCGGAAGAATGGCGACAACTAGGCTTTGCTCGCGGCGAGGGCTACGTTACGACGATCAACGACGAGAACTTCCTCAATTGGGTTTATGTAGACAGTACGACGCATGAAGTCAAGTACGGTGTTCGTGTCGAAGCCGAACAGCATAAAGTCGGACCATGGGACTGCACGAAAGTTGAGAAACGTCTCACGTTTGATGGATGGGAAGGTTTTATGGCTGTGGACGAGGAAGAAGGGAGTGGATTGTGGGGGTTGTATTTTGATTGTGATGATGATGGGTTGCGTGGGGAGGGTCAGCCGGGCAAGGAAGGGAAGATGATTGTGCAGTTGGAGGTGTGGAGGAAGGAGATTAGGCGGGAGAGGGTCGATGCTGTTACTGAGCGGTTTGACAGGTTGGGTATGAGGGAGGAGCAAAGAAAGGTCAGTAAGGAAGAGCCGAATGGCGTTGTAGAGGAGACGACCTCGACTGGTGTCGGAGGATTTGAGTCCCGGCTCCAGGTTCAGAGGGATGTTGCTGGAGCACCATACGCTACTGATTTTGAGACGAGGTTGCAGCAGCAGCGAGAGATTGGAAAGAACATGTTTGGGAAACGCTGATCGTCTTCTTGGCATATCAGTCTGCCTAGACCAACGCAACACGGGACGCCAACACGGATTGTTATGGTTTTGTCGTTCTTCAGCGATTGGCAGTGGCTACGGTGAGATAGCACAACGGGACCTCGCACTTTCTGTCGCCCGAGAACGCGTTCTGCTAATCGACATCATCCTCGCTACCCTCGTCTTCTACTTCTTCATCACTATCATGTCCTCGTCCGAATCCAGTCGGTGCATTGGGTGCCGCCTGTACGCGCACGGCTCTGAGCAATGCTATAGCACGCTCGCGTGGATGGCCTGCAGCTAGGTACTGCTGAAGGACTCTATTCGATGCGTCCGCTTGAGTCTGGCCACGCCGTACCCCTGACTGAACTGCCTGTCGAACCCTACTAATCTCTGCAACGTTCATCGGCATTGGATCGACTCTCGTCTGAGCACGTGCTGGCTGAGAGGAGGCGGTTCTGCTTGGTTGTTCATAGGTACTGGTTGGCGTCATCTGCTGGAAGGTCAACTGCTGCGATCGTGTTGTCGGCGACGCGGAGACTTCTGCTTGGCTCTGCGACGTTATCCTTCTCCGTTGCTCTTCCATACCCACCGCAAACGGATTGTGTGGCAGACTCCGATCTGTCGGTTGAGCAACTCTCTCATCTAAGACTCGGCTGGAAGACTGGACAGTAGTCACGTATGCGCCAGGACCGGAAGACCAAGCACCCGTAGTTGACAGACCTGCAGCGGAGCCCTGCTGGGCAGTGGTCACACGTGCGCCAGTGGCCGAAGGCCGAGCATTTGTATTCGACAGTCCTGAAGCAGAGCTCTGATCGATCCTGCTACGAACGATATTGCGATCAGAAGTATTTGTTAAGACCTGCCCGGCAGCACGAGGTGCATTGACGGGGTTTGGCAGACCAGTGGATCGTTGTATGCCGGCCCAGACAGCGTGGTATTGTCCCAGTAGAATAGGGACGTAGCGTTGCTCCACTCTGCCATAAATTCGTACATCTGCAATGTTTATGTCGAATGTTTGTCTGTCGAAGAAGTCGAGTCTTGACATCGGATCCAGTGGCCTGGTCTTGTCGGAAGGTATCACAAGGATAGCTTGCGCCTGCATTCCGGTCTCTACACCACCGGGCAAACGCTGAGGGTGCTCCGCTTCGCTACCACGTGGCGCTGGAGGCCTGATAGGCATGGTATAGATCACAGCATGGTGAGCCTTGATAACGCCTGACGCCGCCACGCCTTGACCGTTATAAGTCTTGATCGGACTGCCTGGGTTAGCAAGACCCTACTTGCATGCCTGCGACACAACCTACACTGCGTCGAACGTGGAGTTCTGCGCCGCCGAAGCAGAACGCACCACAACAAACCTACGAATAGCACTCCCAGTACCTGCGTAGGCGGTGTTTGAGACCGCGGTACTGGCTGGCTGTTGCCTAAGCCGTCTTTCGATAACCTGTTCGAGATCAGCAAAACTATGTAAGAAGAGAGATGTATTGCATACTCTGCCGGTGACGTAGTGCCTATATGGCTCCACGCTGCGTGTATGATCTGTATATGGTAAGCGGAGAATGTCCAAACTTGTACAATAGCTTACTTTCATAGATGTCGTCTATAGCTTTAGCATCACTTCGTTCATTGCCGCTGCTTTCTTCATCGTTGCTACTTTCTTCACTGGAGCTCTCATCCGGCTCTTCGGGTCGGGATCTTGCAGCACGGATTTGCTCGCTAGGACGTCCGTGATCTTCGTTCCGAACTGGTGGTGGCCGCTCAGGACGATAGGTGGGGCGACGTTCCTCCACAACGTGTCGCGCGCTACCCTGACCATAACCGCGAGACCGCGATGCAGTCGCTTCTTCCCTGGTTAGTGGTCGTTGCTCAGAACGATAGCTTGTACGACGTTCCTCTACAACGCGTATTGCGCTACCCTGACCATCGCCGCGAGATCGTTCGGCAGGCACTTCAGCGCCTCTATTCAGTGTCGATGCCTTGGAAGTAGCTGAGACAGCGGCTGCTGCTGTGGTTCCTCTCTTGTCAAAATCAGCTGGTGCTTTCGTTCTCACATTCCTGGCGCAGAAGTCAGTGGCAGGAGCGTTACAGGCGAAGATGCATCATACCCTCTTTCACTTTCTCTTGCTTGTGTGTATCTCTCAGAAGTGATGGTAGCCCGGGCATGCGCGTGATTGTTGCCACCGGCTTCATCACGTAACGAAGATTTACGAACCAAGACATTCGCTTTCATAAGGCTAGTGATAAGGTGACCGACACCAAGACACAGTTCGTGGGCTTCGGATATGGGTTTCTCGATACTTTCGAAATCAAACGCTTCATTCTCGTCCGACTCCTCGTTGACTTCGGCATCAGCGCCATCCTGGCGGTGGCCAAGCAGTATATCGAGCAGGTCGTTGTTCGTCTCGCATAAGTCATGCAAAACATTGAGTACTCGCGATGCTGTACGTGGCGTTGCTCTTAGTCGATGGTCTGCCGACCGAGAATCTGGCCCTGGATATCGCGCTCCGATCTCGCCGACCCAAATGTTGAAGCGGGAGCTGTTGTCGAATGTCGCGAGTCGAAGACTTTGGCTGCGGTCGTCGTCGTTTCCACGCACGTTTTGCGCGTGGGTCAAAGCGTCGAAGCTTGCGCAGGCCCGCGCCGTAGCCTCGAACACAAAACTTTGAATTGGTGCTTCTTCTAACGACATGTCATCTATGTTGAACGCTGAGTTGCAAGGTGCAACATTGCGTCGACGAGGTGCTGGTTCAGAGGTGTTGATGTCTACAGCCTCGAGCTGAGGGGTGTGCATATGCGGGCGTTCAAAAGCAATAACCTCAGCCTGATCATATGATCAAGCTGTTGCTCAGACATGGCCCTCATCTCTGCATCCGGCCTTCCATACCTTCGAGCGCCCACTGAAATCATCCTACTTTGCTTTCTACTGACGCTCAGACAGGCACATCGTAGCACGGTTCTCTACCTTTCGTCGTTTCGGAAGAGCAGTCATGAGCGGGGTTGAGATTGTGGGACTGGTGTTTGGTGTACTGCCGCTCATCATCTCAGCGCTGGAGCACTACGAGAGCGTGAAGAAACAGAGCATCAATTGGTGGAGGATCAAACAGAAGCATCGGGGCGTCTGCGGCCGGATCATAGACTGCCAATTGGCACTTGAGGTTCAGCTGCAGCAATTGCTTGATCCGCTATACCGGGACCACGTGGTAGATGAGGCCCAGCATGATGACTTGCTCGCTAACCCTGGAGGTGCAGGATGGCAGCGACCCGAAGTTCAAGAAGCTCTACTCGGGTATCTCTCTATGAGACACTCTCGCTACATGAATATTCTGCAAGAGATGGAGGGCATCACAACAAAGCTGTGCAAAGCCTGCAAAGTGGATGACCCTCACTTTCAACGTCTACTTGATGACAAACCACTGTCAAAGTTGCAAGCGCGCGCGAACATTGCGTTTCAAGCTAAGAGAGTGAAATACACATTCTCTGAGAAAGAACGAGCCGACCTTCTCGGAGACTTCGAGTACTATGTCAAACAGCTGGAGCGTCTCCTGTCAGCAAGTAAGATTCTGTCAAGCACGAAGCGTGGCCAGCAGTCGTCAGCCGGCCAGATCAGTAAGAAAGCACTCACCTTCTGGAAGCATGCGCAGAACATGTATGCATTGGTGCAGCAGGCATGGCAATGTAATTGTCGTTCGTCGGTCTGCTTTTGGCTTCAGCAGACTCAACCGAAAGCCACGTCCATGCAAATGCACATGCGCTTCTGTCACGGCGACCACTCATTGCGCATGGAGCTAGATACATCCCCTCGTCCGTTCCGACCCGTTCGCCAGCAAGGGCCACTTGTAGCTAGCATCACCATGCAACTGGGCTTATGTCAAAGCTTTTCTGGAAATCCGGCCGAGGACATCTGCTTGGGTACACTGGTACGAGATGAAAATGTCTATGAAGTGTACCCTACCAAACAGGTCCTAATGCGCAATGCGAGCGCAACACTGGCAGACATTCTACAGCCTGGTGCCTTGGTCAGACTCAGCAGATACCAACGCTACAACTTAGCACTAGCGATAGTTGTGTCCCATCTACAGCTACATGCTACTCCTTGGCTAGAACAAGGATGGGCAGCGGACAGGATATGCATCCAAGCGGTACCCGGGCCCAATGCCTCCCTTCGTCCCGACGAGCCGCTGGGTCCTTACGTTTCGACAAGTGTACAACCTCCCGGCATTAACCCGCCTTCGCAACAGAATAGTTTCTCCCAGCTCGGAATACTACTCCTTGAGCTATGCTTTACCAAGCAACTAGACGAACACAGGCTCTGGCAAAGAGCAGGTTACGCAGCGAGCCGCGACGACCCAATCATACGACATGCTGTAGCTTGCGAGTGGTTGGATAGGGATGGCGACGTTGAGTGAAGCTGGAGAAGACTACGCTATTGCTGTCAATTGGATACTGAGACAAGCTCCGAAAGACGTCAAGGATGAGCGTTGGCGACAAGGTTTCGCCGATAACGTTGTGCAGCCTTTGCAACGCTGTTGCGAGTCAATGAAGCGCTAGCAAGACCACATGTTGGTACCACGAAGCATGCAACATATCATCAGCGACATCTTCACTCACTCGATTACCTCATGCTAATACAGTAGATACTGTTCTGATATGACGATCCTGAGACGCTTAATCTCAGGGTAGCATCAGGCTCATGGTGACAAAATACAAGTGTGAAGAAGCCAGAGCTGATACCCGAGGTCGCTCGCTTTCGTCAATCCGGGTCGGCTACGGACTGGTCCACCCATTCTTGGATGCTCACTCTATCCACTTCTCTGGCCTTCAGCTCAAAAGCGTCGATGTAATATTCGCCCGTCTCTTGCGTCGCCGTAGCCGCAGGAGACACAACGATCTTGTCTGGATCTCGTGTGTCATCCAAGGACAACATCAACCATTCGAAGTTGGCCGAGATCCCTTCAGCTTCGCATTGAGCAGCAGATTCCGCTAGGTTTCTTCTGGCGGACTCAATCTCAGCCTTTATGCAGTCGCGCCGAATGTGATAGGATTCTATCCATTGATCTTCCGGAAGGTCTATTTCTTGCCCTCGATACCTGCATACGACTCGTTGCGTGGCTTCCTCGGCATGGATATTCTCGTGGTTGATCAAAGCCTGGCGACAGCGTCTCCACTCAATCTTGCAGGCATTATACGTCGCATGAACAGGGTCCTCCTCCACCGTTCTCACCATCGACGGTATCGTCGGGCTCGGGAGGGAACACTCCAGCCATATTTCAGGCGGCAAACATTCACTTGCGGCGAGAACGATTGTCTTCATCTGATCTGTCCTCATGTGTAGACGCCACTCGATCTGTTGCAGTTCGTGACGTAGTTCCATGGCATCATGCTGATACTGTCTCAGATACTCGAGATGGTCCTTGTAGTCTTGAAGAAGCCCTGCAAAGTCTGCGGGCTCGTTTGCGGTACTATTGCTGAAGGCCACTGCAAGTGCGTCGGCTTTCTCGGTAAGATGATCTTGAGTGTCAAGCAGATGACTGTCTGCCCTATTGACTACCTGATGTTTCATGCCGAGCTCGGAAAACATATCATTTAGCGAAGATATGCGTCGCTGGGTGCTGGCATAGTGTTCCCAGACAGACATGTCTCCATCGGGGTCCCCGTACAACAGTGAAGGCCAAGATCGCCGGCGATCTAGAGGAAATGCGTCTTCCACAGGCCATGATCTACACTCATGATATTGCCTGGGTTCCGACCTTGAGCGAGGTGTAGCTGCCTCTTTCACGAAGGTATCGTATTTCAGATCCATAGATGACCGTGTCCAGAAAGGTACCGTCGCGGATACAGTAGTTCTTCACTCTGCACCCCAACTTGCAGATCCGCGATAATTGTCGTGAACGATGGATCAGCTGTGCCTCGCTGAGAAAGTACGCCATACATAGCTTGCGGGCCATCCCTCATATCAGGAAATGCTGTCGCTGGCACGTGGTCAATTGCGTAGCTATTCGCGAGACTGTTGCCTGCGATGGAGAAAGTTGGCCTGACTCTGGTATGCTCATGTAAGCAGATGCCAAGGCCGAGCTAAAGTCAACTCCACCTGTACTTTGTTGCCTCGTCGTTCCATTTGCTAACTTCCTCAGCCTCGTTATTCAAGTTGATCAATCGTGTCCTCGTGGAACCGCATGGAATTCAGGACCGAGCACTTGCGTGGCGCGCCGAAGGCCACTCGCCGTGTTGGGCTGTGACGCCGACGACATGCCTTTTGCCTGAAAACCAGCGTGACAGAATTTGAGTTGCCTCCCTCGACAACACAAGACAGGTATTGGTCGCAGTACGCCACGATGAATACGGCAGCCTGCTCATCGACGTCTGGTGAAGTATCGCACATTCCCAGTGGACTGATGATGTGTGGTACATGCAGACACATAACACCTCACAGGAGCTCTGTAGAAGGCAGCAAGTCATACGCGTTAGGCAGCAGCCGGTTTAGTCTACTGGGGGGATTTCTCCAGCTGCAACCCACGAAGCTACTTGAAGCAGTACAATTCCCTCGATGCGCGAAAGAAGCAGTATGGCATATGAATGGCTGCCCAGAGCAGATCTTCCGCAAGCCTATACGCTGTCTCCACTTCAGACAGACTGGGTTTCTAGAGACGACAATCAATATCCTTCCTTCATGCTTCCAGCTCCTACTTACGCCCCTGTACAACCACCAAGGTAGGCACATCCCCGAGTAATGAGTGTCTGGGAACGACTAATGCTGGCCAAGGGACGAGCGTTCCCGGAACGCAGCCAAAGATGCGCAACGACGTGCGCGCAAATCCGCTGCCACATTGACCCATCAACCTGGTGTCAATGCTCAGCGCTTCGGTGCTCCGCCATACGTGCCGCCTACGTCCTCCTTTCCCGCAAGACATCTTACATCGGACGATCGTCTAGCCGAGTTAGGCACCGACTGGATGTTGAACGACGCTGTGGGAGATCCTAGCACGCATGACCAGTACGATAGGATGTTCATGCTCGGAGGGTCTTGGGGATCTGCCGATGTTACAGGTCAGAACACGCGCATTGAAACTGGCTCGCTCGCCACTAACCTGATCATGACAGAGCGCACTACGCCAATATCTGTGTATACAGCTGGAAAGGTAAGTCAAAATTCATTGAGTACGACATAACGATGATCGCTCACGTCGTGCAAGGTTATTGAATTCATGTGTGCACCACTACCTTTCGACCAGGATCTGGACTTGGGTGCGACTGCTACTCGCTTGCCCTTCATCAGCTCCCCTGAGCTACATCGATTTGTGATCCTAGAGCCTCCGACACAGGACAACATTATACTCGCACTGTATGTCTCTGGTGTGACAACCTTGAGAGAATCGTCACTGACGTTTAACAGGGGGATCACAACGTATAATGGCCAAGGCGTAGCTGCGCATGGTGTAGTCAAACGACAACATTCAATCATATACAGCCATGGATCGCCAACCTCTCTACCATGCGAGGCTGCGAGAGTACTGCCAGATGGCGAGTTCGAGATCGATATGATGGAAACGTCGATCTTAGTGCACCCGTATGCTGGGTCCCCTCCACTCGACAGGATGGCATGCCTTGACCTCGCCACCATTCATCGCCTTCAGATCGACATGATTGATGCAAGGATCTACGGCAAGGTAGCTACAAGATCATGGCCGTTTTTGATGAAACAGCATCATTCTGTCCTTTCATTCATGATACAGAAGCTTCAGTATTGCTATCAAGCTCCGGTGCCACCAGTATACACGAAATTGGTCAACGGGCGTCTCACACGGCGTTCGCTTCCTCAAGTGGGGCGCACTTCGGCCGAGTTTGCATATTCCACGCGACGCGGTCGACGAGCTGAGGCGAGCACAACAGGAGCCACCCTCGTGCAAACACCAATGCATGGTCCGCAAATCCTCACGACTCAGCCCAGGGCGGTACAGTCGCCAAACCCAAGGTACGTTTCACCCCTTGCGTGTGTACGACCAAGATATCTATGGGTACAGCGGCCGATTGAGCAAGCGGTGGTAGCACAGGCGCTAGATGATGAGCGAAGGACTCCATGGAACCGAGATGATAGCCGCATTTGGAAGAGCAAGGCTCAGGGTGTCAGCGCTGGCAACGATAGCAACGACGACAGCGAGGATGAATGGACTGCCAACATGACATGGATGTGAGTAGCAACATCTGTATGAGAGATGACTGAGCATATCAAGTGTGCATGTTGACATTCTCCGTACGTACTGCAAAAGGCTACTGCATACCAACTTAAGCTTCTTCTTCTGAGCTCTCCTGCGCTTCGTGGCTGTTGCTGTGGGCTGCTGGGGCCCCAGTGTTCACGATCTGGCGTGGCGGCAAATAAGCTAGTCGAGCTCGAACATAGACGCTTGCATTTTCTTGCGTCCAACTGGGATTGGTTGCCATCATGGCTTGTACCACGCTTTGAAACGCTTGATTGCGCGTTTGGCCTTGCTGCATCATTCGCATTATAGCTGCACGAACGCTCTTGGCCTGCGTGGCTTCTGCGGCCTCTGCACTGGCCCCAGAAGGCGTAGTAAGAGCGATTCTCTGGCTACTGGGGCGCTCGACGAGCATCGGTTGTGTGGTGGACGTAGGTCTGACTGTTTCATGCGGAAGCGGATCCTCATCGGTACTGCCGTCGTCTGAACCATCATCACTGCTTGAGTCGGGCTCTGGTCCTGTTCCGTTATCCGTCGGTCTCTCCGCCCTGGTCTCCGGGTAACGACGAGTGGAAGTAGCTTGTTGTGATTGTCGAAGCTGATCTAGACGTGGCTGCAAAGATCTGGTCGATCTTTGACGATGGACCTCACGAAATTGTGCTTGCAGTGCCCACACAGAGTCTTGATGTACCATCCCTAATGGCTTGACCATTGTTTCGTGCGATATAGTGTATATAGTTGCAAAGTCAAGCCGCAACATAGAACTGAGCCCCTCATATTTGTTATCGGTCACAAAACGGATCGGAATTGGTTGCATACCCTGTTCTCCCGGCTTCGGCAGCTCGTCTGTACGCGGTAGCGGAGCTTCTGGTGAGTTATGGATAATAGCATGGTCTGCTTTTACAACAGCCTCTTTGCTGACACCTCGGCCGCCATACGTCTGGAAAGCAATTGCCTGACAGGTTTTGGCACGTTCGTTCGAACTTATCATGACTAATCGTCGCAGCTTTGCATGCATCTCCGAATAACGTGGGCCGGTGCCCGAGCTAGCAATTTGAGCACTGATGATAGTCGATCCGTACCCGGGAGGCTCGTCAGAGAGGACCATGAAGACTCGTCTATCGACGAAGAAGTGCACCGGTGATGGCTGCCTCACGAAACCCTGGAAGGTCTCAGCATCGCGTGCATCCAGCAAGCGAAGAACGGCGGTATCAGACGTCTGGACGGTCGGATTTGTGATGTTAGAAGCCGGCACTAATTCATGGATGACTGTTGTGTTTTGTTTAGATGCCTGCTGCGCCCTAGGATGTTGGGGTCTGGACGCATCTGAGATTAGGCTCGATTCGCGCGACTTCTGATACAGTGTCTGTGATAATGCTGCGGAACTAAGCTCCCGTCGATTTCCATAGTCCGGAGGTGCGGTGGAACGCAGTCCCTGACCCTGTCTGAGGGTGGCTGCTTCTGACATTGTAACACCGGTCGGCGCTTGAGGTATCAGAACTCGGTCGGGCGGAGTGACATGCGTTTGCAACATTGCTCGCACTGTTCGATAGTGTTGCAGCAGCCTCGAAATGTGCTGTGGATCTACTACCCCAAAAAGCCGGACCTCCTCGGTGTCAGAGTGCAAGATCCGCGTCTCTGCGAAGTATAGACGAGATAATGGGTCAAATAGCTCTGTCTCGTTGTGCGGAACGATATGTATAGCTGGAGATTGCATCCCAGCTTCCAGATTGCCATTCGGCAGAGACAACGGCTGCTCTCGGAGTGTTCCGTCCAGCCCCGGGGGTTTTATCGGCTCTGTGTAAACCACGGCATGATGGGCTTTGACAACGCCTCGAGCCGCAACACCCTGGCTATTGTATGTCTTGATGGGACTTGCCCAGTCAGCCTAGATTGATACCGCTTCAATCAACCGACTTACATAACATCAAAAGTAAGGTTCTGTACAGTCGCGGGCCGCACAACAACATGAAGGCTTGTCCGCGTTTCACGGTCTGAGAAGGTCCTAGAGGTACCGTCTCTTCGTAGCTGCTGTCTGAGTGGTTGTTCAATGACCTGTGGATGGCGTCAACGAAGCATGCCAATCATCTCACAATTACCTACTCTTCCTATGGTAAAATGCTTGGTCGGATCACTACTCTGAGCGAAGCCTAACGAATCGAGTTAGCGATCAAACCATATCACACTTCTTCACAGAGTGTGCATCTTACTGATGTATATGTCATCCTCTTCACCCGATGTATCCTCGTCGTCGTCATCGTTGTTGTCCCCATCAGTGTCATCTGATCTTTCCTCTGCCGTTGCGTTAAGCCCACTATCAATTGTCGAATTATCAAGCTTGCGGGTCTCACCTGCTGCAGCCACAGCAAATCTTTCTGCCACCGGCGGTGATGACTTGTAAAGTAATGGTCGTGCCGGCATTGGTGCTGCCGCAGACCTTATGGTTCCAGGAAATGTATGAGACGACGGTAAAGTGGAAGATCTGTTCCATCCTATCGGGACTGCCGTTCCTGGAGGCTCTTGAGTTTCAGTTTGACCTCGTCCGATAATTAGTGGCGCTTTTGATTTCGAACTGACACTGGAGGAGTCTGTCGTGTCGAGCCTTGAGAACCGGGAATCTGGCGGACCCTGAAGAACTTTTACCGCAACATGGTACGTGAGGCGTTCATGCGGGCTGGTAGGTGAAGACACGAGCCGCAATGCCAGCATGTCTTGTGGCCTACCGGCACGATGACAATACAGGGGAAGCAGTCGGACATTGCTTTCAGAACCGTGTTCCTCCAGTAGACGAAAATCTCCATTTATCCCTTTGTTGTTCACAAAGTCCGCGTCATTGGCTACTTCGTGGGCCAGCTCCACGCCACCGCTGCTCGCAAAATCTGCAGGGCATGAGGCAAAGAGGCAGCTCGACAGTCTCCGATCACCGACCTTATTCCAAGCGAGGATTGTAAGCTCACGCGATCGTATTATGAGCTCTTCCTGTAACCTGAGGAACGCCCGATCTCCCTCGCCGTACTGCATTGGCATATCGATCCCTAGGATACCGAGCAGAGCGTAAGTTTTGTCTTCACGCCGCTCTGCACTCCTGCGGAAGGCCCAGAATAGCCGCTGCGCAATCGCACAGTCGCTGACTGCGGTTTCGTGCCGAAGAACAGCCTCTGGGATGCTTGTAGCAACATAGACAACTCGAACCAACTGCTGAAGATCACCAATAACAGTCCAGTCTCGGGCAAAGAAACGCACTCGACTAGGTGCCAGCAGTTCTTGCAAGGTCCAGGACCGAGAAAACCACACGCTTCGAGAGAAAGACGCCCGATCGAATCGGGCGCGTGCGATGCCCGGAAGCGGAGCAGATCCCTCGACGTCGAAGAGGAAAGCATAGCAACTCATGTCAGCGGATTGAGATGTTAGCGCACAAGAGAGATGGCTTTCGAGGGCATTTGACGGGTGCTGTACTTACACTTCAGCATTTGCATACCATGTGTACATGCTGTTGATCGACTCCGAGAGTTCGGCAGAATTTTCCTGGTCTATACAGACGGTATCAAGCCCTGCGACAACGTTAATGTGGCTTTATATTAAGGAGGGAACCTGAGGCGTGGAGAGCGACTCCGTTCTCCACCGATCGAGGCGATCACTGATAGATACCGGAGAGGCAAGGAGCAATGCTAGAGGCTAGGGGTTGCGGCGAGGGGTTGCGGCGAGGGGATACCTACTTTTGCAAAAGTCAGCATACATACTTAAGTCTGGGGCAATCTCAATAAACTTACCAAAGCCATGCGATACGGTCCTTTCGCGCTCGTGCACATGCGCCGACAACCTTCACATATCCCATCTTTTGTTGCAGCGCTCGATTGCTGACGTGGGTGGGCCACTCCTTGTGCAATACCTCGTCCGCGCCCCATCTGTGCGACAGGATAGCGTAGGGGTCTGTAACACTTCTGCCCGACACAAGCTTGTAGTTCTTGACGTTGAGTAGGCGTTTTGGGCGGCTGCCTGAGGGCGCCATAGGGTCTCGTGATGTTTGCCTTGTTGCCAATCTTGCCAAATCATTCGGTCACAAAGATGCTCGCAGGCCAGTGGTCAGCAGTTGGGCGCTTTGTGTAAGTCGTGTAGCGAAAGTGTCATCACAAGCGCTTTTTGGATGCGGGACAGACACGCATGTGAGCGGCGCGGACAACGTAAGAAGCTGCAGATCAAGCCACACCTCGGCTTCGATGTACTCTTGTCACCAAAAGAGTACCTCGAGAAGGCTACTCGGTCTGATTGTGCATGCCTTTAGTAGTTCTGGAATCGACTGGCGTTCTCACGCCTCGGTGCCCAACAATCTTCATGGAAGGGGAAGAGAGCTGCGTCCAGTGTGATGAGGAGTCTTGCATTAATCTACCCGGATACTACGGGCTCTTTCGTATCAACGGACAGTACACGCTGACTCTCGTAAGACTCGAGTCAGTGGCAATAGTCAGTCTCTCGTCGTGCTTGATATTGACGAGTGCTGGATTGTCGCATAACCCAGTATCGTGCTTGTCATGAAGCTAGTCGCGGCATAGGCTCGGTCATCGCACCTCTCTGTTGATGGGGCAGTGACTTGTATCCGAAAGACCATGCGAATCTCAGCGTGTCTGTAGATGCGTGCACAGGCTGGCGAGCAAAATGGACAAAGCAAACGTGGCGCCAAGAGTGGGGCCGCACCTCCTAGCGTCGAAAGCTTTCTCGAACATCACCTCCGACGTGGAAGCAACATGCACATGTACATGTACCTTGTGGCCACTTCGTCATACAATAGTGAGGCGGCCAATGATCGATTGGTACTAGCTTACAACGACTGGTGCCACGACTGCGCTTGTGACCAGCAGGCAGTCAGCCAAAGCCGCCACTCATGGTAACGCAGCTAGCAAATTTGCATTTACGAGATGCTAGCACTGCTTGCCTATGCTGACCTGAGGCTCAAGACTCGCCGTGAAGCCGTGTAGACTGCTGTATACAGATCCATACCCCTGCTGCCTGCGAGTAACTCGTCCGTTAGGTCATTGCCGAAAGACGGCTCTACCTGGAGCCAATCAGGAGCAGAAGACATGGTGGCATCTCCACTCTGCTTCTCATATTCTTTGAAACTGACCATCAGAAACTGAAGGTCTAGTACTTAGATACGTTCCAAGCTGTACCGGAAGCAGCAAGATCAAGCGCCACTTCGACCTCGACCGTAACGGCTCATTATTTACTACCAACGAGCATTTCGAAACGGAGTCCAAAGACGAACATGACAGACTCCTTGCCACTCTCGTCGCTGCGAATCCGCATACAGGCAGAGGGTTGTCGATTGTGAAGCAGCAGGCATATCATATCTCCTCTGACTGGAATCAGGGAAGACCCTGGGGTCACGTACCACCTACAAGTTCACTGTCAGGCTCTGCCTAATGCAGTGTTTAAGATTGGCTCGCTGGACTCCCAGCAGTCTCTGACAGTGTGGAAGAAAACAACGACGATGAAGACGTCCCTTTACCCAGCCCTCTGGGTCTCCGCGAACGATATACACCGAGGGCCGAGTATGCGCTAAGTAGCGCTGCTCATCAGCGACTGAGAGGACTGGTTGTTGACGCTTCACAGATCTTCTAATATTCCCGCTCGTTGCATAGGGAGACTACGTGTGCTGTTAGCCGATGGGAGCCCAACGATTTGGGAGCGCAAGAATATGCACAGGCGCGTAACCTGTCTCCGCCCTTCGCTATGCATGTAGCCTGTACTAAGTTGACCTCTTCGACATGCTCGCAACATGTCTGCCTAGGCGCTCGGCTGGGCAGTTTACACGATTGGCTCATTTATTGATTGGCGGCACGCCCCGGTGACACGGCGTCCAGGCAACACAAGTAGCAATGCCACCTTGAAGGACTCGAACGATGAGTCTTTCACAGAGGCCCGACGCCATCACACAGCCCCAGCTAAGCCATCTAGACGATCCATATAACACTTCGACTTTCGAACATTGCGAGTACGCACCTGCTTCACCGAACGGGTTCACCTCATTTCCTCGCACGATTGGCTACTGCTATACCTTGCGTTGCGTACCATACACCTTGATCATCCTCGGTCCCAGGAGTCATCATCACGTCGCAATCAACAATCTTGCCACTACTTTCGTATCGAATACTGAGCAACAGCGCACCCAGAAGTTAAAATCGATATGACTACGATGGGAAGGACAAGCATGCAGGAAGTGGACTCAGTCGTCCGGGATTTTGCGTTAGGCGGCTTGCCTAGCATACCTCCAGTGACACAAGCTACGAATCAGCATGGTGGCATTGACGAATCAGAGACTCTGCTGGGTCGGAGCCTGGAGGACGACTTCAACGCGATGTATGAAGCCATCCAAACAAAAGGGAAAACAGTTCTTCGCGAACACATGGCTGTCGTCCATGCTCGTCAAGATTTCGAGAACGCCCTCAAGCAGCTCCGGTATGGTGCAGCTGAGTACGACAGCAGGCAACATGTACTCGCTGAGTCACAGAATGTCTACATGAACGAGATTGCCAAATTATCCGCGTCCGCACCCACGCCTTTACCAGGGACAACAACTTTGGCACAACATCATGCGGAGGTACTTCACCACTACGAGGTACTCGCCGAGAACACCGAGGAATGGCAAAGCATCGAGGCCGAAGTCACTAGGATCGCAACCCGGCTTGCAAGCAGAGAGCAGTCTTTCCTTGATTCCGTGGAGCGCATGGTCAGCAGCACTCCACGTCCCACAGAGGAAGTGTGGCAGAGCAAGGGGTCTGCATGTCTTGACTCAGTGTCAGAGGCCTACGCCGATTGCATTGGCGATCTCGATTGCAAGCTTGCTTGGCTTGTTGAGCTATTCGTCGACTATGCAACGTGGTCAGACCGCCACAACGATGACATGGTCCAGGATATAGCGGGTCGCATTGGGTCAGCGCAGACCGAGGTCATCCGAGCCGTCGACGCCGCGGATTGCGCTCTGTACGCTGCTGAAGAGGCTGACGTTTCCATGCACGAGTTCTGGTATTCACATCAAGTGAAACTCTTTGAGATCCTGAGCGCGGTAACGCAACAGGACATACTGCATCCCACCTCGGTGAAGCTGGACAGTCTAGGCACCCCGACAATCAGCCCGCCAGCCATGTCGCAGGCCTCCCAAGTCCCACGATTTGATTTACATAACCTGGCTACAATTATACGCGAGAGGCAAGCGCTGCGTTCCATCAGTGTATAGAAAGACTGCGAGTATCACATGGGTGGGGTGGAGCGGATGGTTACCCTCTGCTCATACCACAAGACGGGTTTCGGTTGTGTTCGTGTGAAGGCCTGATGTTGCATTCATCGATCAACATGTTCAGTCGTAGTACAGACTGTAGACGACTTGGTCATGTAGTACTGCTTTACTACCGAGCGAAACGAATTATCTGACATCCACAAGATAAATTGTGTGGTTCAGAGCACGATTGTGATTCGAGTAGGACTAGTATATACAAGACTGGCGGGATGCTACAATAGCCTGGTTTTGGGGCGAAACATTGTCTCACGTCGAGGTCTCTAAACGACTATATTTTCGCCCATGCATACCACAACGCTACAGAACATCACCACTCAGTACGGTACAGATGCGGCTCGCTCAACAGCTGACATATCGGACTGTGAAGAAAGATCAACTGAGCATTCCCCGCGAAGAACACAGAAATCAACTATGTAGCCAGTCTCGCGAGACCAAACTATCCGCACGTTATCTTAGTGGCAAGCTGGCATCTCGCATGCACATCGGCCCATCAACGGGGCAGCTGATAGGTCCAACGACCGTATACACCGTGGAAGACACATTCACAGCAGTATGACTCACCACCCGAGCGTGCTCACTCGCTACCTTTCTACCAACAATAGATCGGAAGACATGGACAAACTGCATACATTGAACCTACCACTGTGTCTTTCCCACACAAGTCTGACGAGATGTTCGCAATTGAGTCAAATTCAGCGCGGCTCATCTCGCCATTTGGGGATACGTCGGAACCGTGCGATGGCGATGTGTTAGGTTCGAACGACAATGCTCATCATCAATTCATGGAAGTTCAAAAGCTCCGTGACGACCTGAGGAACACCAGAAGATGTGTTGAGTCAGAGAGAACAGCGTTCGAAACCCTCCAAGCACTGTCGGAGGTTTCTCAGGGACAACTCATGGGCCTTGTCCTGCAAGGTAGCGAGGTGGCGCCTTCATTCGCGGCTCAGCAAAGGCTGCGAGATAACTATTCTACCGCTCATGACTATTGTGTCAATCTAGAGATTCAGGCTAGGCACCTTCGAGCGACGGAGATGACAGCATTCGCCATTGAAGGGGCTCTTAGTCGTGCTTCAGCCTGCCTGATGGAAATGCTCCGAGAATGTATTGGCATGGCTGCACCGCACAAGCAGACTAGGCCACAAAGCCATACAAGGACAGATAAAGCCGATCAAGCTACATGTGCGGAACACAGGTCGGAGCCAGCCGAATTGCAGGCCTATCTGGAAGCCCTTGCTTATGGCGAGATGCTCGAGGATGAGTTAGAGTCACTTGAAGGCGGTTATAGGAAGTGGGCGGGAGAGCTCGAGCGCGGAGAAGAGCAGGACATCACAATGGAGGTGTGGATTCACACGTTTGTTGCAGAGTATCCGGAGCAACGCCAGGACCTCGAATCGCAAATGGAGAAGCAGAAGCAGAAGGTCCTGATCGAGCAGTCGAGAGCGAAGTGCGTAGCTGCAGGCTATGACCCTATTCCAGCCGAGCAAGAGTATACAGTTGGACGACCTCCTGAGCCATATGCTGATCACCTACCAATGCCTGAATGGGGTATGTCGAGTGATCCTGCAATGCAATATGAGCACGAACGGCGTACTAGACTTCTATTTGGCGAGTGGATCCCACCGGCAGTAAAAGATCTAGACACCCGCGTCGAGGAGTGGATCGCGGAGACAGAACTGTGCAGATCCGGAGGCGAGCTGTTGTTGATAGCACCTGGGGCCCGGAGATCTCGAAGTGCAATCCCAAACCGCAACGAGAGTCGAAGCTGTAGCGCGAAGTGTCTGAAGCACAGCCCGAGATCGGAGGACAACCTGCGGGATAAACAGTGGCTCCTTCTTCGGGGATTGGATAGGTACCAGGGCATTTGAAGTCGTCAACGCTGAATGACGTCTGTATACCTGAGGTCGGGCCTGGGTCTGTGAGCACTCCAACTATTTTAGTGCTTGTGGTAGGCGTCATGATCTATTCGGCTAATGCGCCAGGATCCTCATGGCACACACATTGTAAGTCAAAAGCTATCGTGCTGTCCCAGTGGTTCGTTGCCTCGAAATATAGGGTGAGAGTCATTTCTCAGTAAAGAGGGTGTCCTGAGCTAGGTTTCGGTCGATCTGGTGGACTACTGCGGGTGTAGAGCGGGGGGAAGCACAGCATGCTCATTCGGATGCACGGAGTGGCCAATCGGCATATGCAAACACCAATGTGAGCTTGCCAGTCGCCGAGCCTGAGATTCAGGGCTTCTATCAGGATCACATGCGTTTTTAATGCTTTTGCCAAACCCGCCACTACGGCAACATCTTGACATCTGTCTGGATTAGCAAGCCTTTCATATGTTGTATGGCGCACACTGCGCCCACGCGTGTCACTGGGTCACGTCACGCTCGCTGCGCATGGTGCATCACTTGCACTCATCCCGTGTGTGCCCCATCTCTTCAAGCTCTCCTCGTCGTTGGAATATGCACTTCTACGGCTGCGGGCCGCGTCGGAGTGGGGGTTCCGGAAGACTAGCATTCATCTGCAGACTTCGCGCCTTTAATAACAACAGCATTGTCGACGAGATTGGCATGTCGCTGAGGACTCAGTGAACGAAGCTCAAGTAAAGTGCAATCTTGCTTCGAGCCATGTCCGCGACGGAATCGCGGCACGCCTGGACACAGACGCGCTCGGATCTCCCGCAGGTACAAGCACACCCCAACGTTTGTTCTTGATTGTTGCAGGCACTACCGCGTCACGAGACAAGTGGTGCATCTTGAATGTGAACATGCGAGACGATAACGTTACGACATGGCATGGGCACAACATGCGTTCAAGTGCAAAAGCTGGGCAAGTTACCTGTTGTCCTACGATCGCGTCTCAACTGACATCCTCACAGAACGGCGCCTCGTCCCAGGATCGCGCTGTCGTCGTTCCCCTACCCAGTGCAAGGCCGGATCTTGCGCCAACGAAAGAGACGGCTCTCGGTGGTGTACGGGGTCACAGAGTGGGACGAAGAAAGTCGGCACCAAGCATACTACCCTCCCTCACACTGCGCGTTGCGGCTCTGCAGTACGAAACACCATGGCAGACACACGAGAATGTCGTCAGAACTACCACGACCCACTTCTCACCTTCCAACACCATAGCTCTGTCCTATCAAGATCCCTATACTTCGACAACTTTGACTGCAGACAGCCTCCGACCCAGCACCCCGCCGACTATGCCTAGGAGCCCATTGCCCGCTGACGAACACGGCGTCGATCCACATCAAGCTCGTAAACTTACGAGACTCATAAAAACTGTACTGGACCAACGCACCAAGGTAGACTACCAGACGGACATCTGGCTCAACAGCCACAGATACCTGAATGAGTCTGCCGAAGCGCTATCGACTGCACTCGGTAACACAGTTGGCAGCACCTTAACAGCCGCACAGCAGGAGCAAATCTCAACCCTTCGCCTGGAGCATCGCAAGGATTACGACGCAATTCAAACTCAGATCGCCTCCTTTCGAGAATTGCAAAGTACCCTGAGAGGGCTAGAGGTTGGCCTCAAAGCCGAAGAGCATCTCGTGCTGCAAATTGTTCGTTCGTTTACAGGCGCGTCACCGGCAAATGCTACCGACGTCGGTTCCCAGGACGCTGATGCGCTCGCGGGCAACAAGAGTGATACTCCCCCACTGCTCAGGCAGTGGATCAACAGTAAAGCCGGCGAGAACCTTTGTCGCGATCGTCTCATGGAGCATGGCCGTGTTCATCGCGACCAGTGCGCTCAACGCAACTTAGTGGCTGAACGTGGGGATCCGCTTCAGCTCACAGATGAAGAATTCGAAAATAATTACCAGAACGAGCGTCAACAGTTGGTGAAAGAGCTTGAGTCAGCCGAGATTGAGACTACGATCTTGTACAAGCAATGCGAGGCAGCCGGACTCGATACAGACATGCGTCGCTCGAGAGTGCAGGGTGAAGATTCATTGTCAGACTCAGGGTATGATCATTTGCCAATTCCCGTGATACATGGTGACTTCTTTCACGATACCGGAGACTTGGGAATGTTCAACCACCAACCAGTGAGCAGCAGACATGGCCACAATATTGAGGGTTGGCTTGAAAATGTCTCAGAGCGCTACGAGAGCGTACCAGCTACGGAAGGTTACACACCGAGTATCGAGCTGACTGAAATTATGTATCGAGACCGCGAACCACAAGCACCGCCAGCGAATTTTCCGAGTGGATCAGAATCCAGCACACAGCTTAAATCGTCTGGTGCGCCTGATGCGCCCAGGCAATTCGCCGATACGATTGTCGAGACCAGTTCATCCAACGTAGGACGGCTGAAGGGCGCCGAGAACACTTTACACGATCTACCAGCAGCACTGTGGTCGTCAAGAGTCGTCTAGAAATGGTATCTACGACTGTGAAGCATGCAACAAGATGGCGAGGAGTATTCGTCACGACCGCAGGCTGCCCGTGTCAGCCTGCGGTTTACGACTGGCCACGGATTCGTTCACTGGGAACCAACCTGCAGTTTCGGTGCATTGGCATCATTCCTACCATGTTCGGGCTGATTTAATGGGGAAGAATGAGTATCGATTTCATGACAGGATGTCGAGCAATTTTGTCAGTCTCAAGCATCATTGATTGAAACAGTCGCGGCCGTTGATTGCTCTCGGAGGAAGATTGTCGCCGGCGCTCAGCGTGTAGCTGACACCGGCGCGTAACGTATATGAACATTCTTGAGCATCTGGCTCAACTCGCTGTCGTGTGCTTGCATCTCAAGAGTTCCCAAAGATCACCATCGCCTTCGTCTGCCATTATTCATCGCAACAGGAAACAAAATGTGGCCTCAATGGATGGAAAGGAATCGGCCACTCAAGACCGTCGTGCAAGCTCTGAATTCCATGCCGCTCGCACTGATGCTAACCATCGATCTCTCGTAGTCTGATTCTGAGCCAAAGCCCACACCTGTGCTTCAGTGAGCGTCGGCGGCTGTTGCACATTTAATTCCTCGGCTCGATCAGCCAATTCTTCGAGTATCTCATCCATTCTTTCATACGACAATTGAACGTTACCCGGCGCCCTAGTCGATCGTGAGCCCGATGCCACTGTGGATTGCTGCAATGGAGCTCTTCCAGGCTGGGCTTCGGGCTCCGTCCTCGAAGGTGCATTTCGCACACCGTCTCCAATCCGCGCAGGATCGTTCGGAGCTCTACCGGATGTACTTGCGGTTCTTGTTTGTGTCTGTCTGCTTAGCGTCGACGGTCCTGTGCTGGATTCGTCATTTACGAGCTGTTCACGTTGGACATTCGAGGCTGCACGACCGCTCGGTCGAGTTGTTGCCGGTCCGGCATCCTCTTGTCGACCGTCTGACCCACGTGTCGAACCTGCCGTAGCTGCTTGGCTAGAATTCTGTCGCGATCCGGTGTGTGGAAGCTGACGGTATTGTGCAGGCGGTGAGCGACCAGATGCTGGAGGGTAGACCCCACCTGTAGTACCACTAGGTCCAGCATGGCCAGCCACGCCGGTACCCGTTGTATTCACTGCTCCAGTGCTTTGCTGTGCTGGCTGCACGACGCCACTGTTGGTGGGTATATTTGTAGACGGAATCGGTCGACCTCCAGCAGTGTTGCTAGCACGATCGTCTGACGAGGCGCCTATAGGGCGGGACACTTGCTCTGGCGCAAGTGCACCTGCCACATTTCTTCGTTCAGACGGAGCAACTGGTCGTTGCAACGCCTCATTTCGCACGTTTGACTGTGCAAGTCTCGAGTCCGCTGCATTTTCATCATGTCGCCTTTCCCTTGCTTGTTGACCACCATGAGCGCTTGCTTGAATAGTAGCCCAGACACTCCGATACTGAATTTCGAGTACTTGCATGTAATGTCTGCCGACTTTACCGTACAGTCTCATGTCCGAGTCATGGATGGAAAACCTGGTTCTGTTGAAGTAGTCAAGTCGAGACATTGGGTCGAGAGGTCTTAGTTCGTCGTGCCCTACCACAAGGACGGCCTGGGTCTGCATGGGGGATTCTCCACGCTGCGGCAGCTCGGATTGTGCGCAGTACGGCGCCGGATGCCTAAGGGGCTCAGTATATATGACTCCGTGGCTGGCCTTGTGGACGCCCTCTGCTGCGACTCCTTGCCCATTGTACGTCATGATCGGCCTATGTTTATCAGTACTTTGAACATGCTGTAGTATCACAGTGGTGCTCACAGTGCATAAAAGTGGGCTGGCTCTTGATTAGTCGGGCCACGTATTATAACAAATCTGCGGTACCCAGTATCTCCGTCGGCATAACCAGCGGTTGAGAGTGCGGTAGCGGCTGGGCGCCGACCAAGCCTCTTCTCAATGACCTGAAGCTATGTCAAAGGCATTCAACAATTTCAGAGTCATATACTTACTCTGCCGACGACGAAGTGTCGGGTCGGGTTGTTACTGCGTGTATAGACTGGCAATCGTGTCAATTCCCAAGGCTTCGTTCGATTAGCACAGTGTACGGTGACGTACCTTCGTAGATATCAGCTTCAATGCCAGGTCCGTCGCGACCTCCGGACAAACTATTCGCAGGCTCACGTGTGACTCGAGCGTCCTCAGGTCGGACCTGTCGAGGTGGGTCGTTGCGACCTTGCGACGTGCTGGTGGCCTGGTCGGGCTGCTGGGGTCGTTGGTCGGTCCGTGTTGGCAAATTTCCAGGCCTATCATTGTTGCCCTGTCCGAGATTTGCGCCAGCTAGAGATGCGGTGATCGCATCCAACCCCACCTGGCCAGCACCTCTGCCTTGAGCACCTCGAGGGGGAGAGGTGGTGGTACCCACTGGTCTGTCGTATCCTCGAATTAGTATCTGTAATCCGGAACCTGTGCAGCCCATGTACGTACGTCAGACGTCCAGCGTTCCTGGACACGATTGAACGCTGAGGTTCAAAGATTGAGCTACCATCTTCATAAACATACTCCTCCAGATCACTGAGGTACACGATCAGTCTACTGATGCCAGGACAAGCCCATACAGTGATCCGAGAAGCGGCCATTCCAGAGCATTACGAGCTTGCTCGGGGCTCATAGTCAGTTCCACTTGGTTAGAGGGTGTGCTCCGGTGGCGAATGCACTCGCTGTGTCTCTGATGACCTGGTACTCGTGAGGTTCGCTTGGGAGGTGCAGCACAACCTCTTTCCGACTGACTGCCGTCTTTAATGCGACCAGGTTGGAAGCGCCGTAGAGCCGCATGTGGGTCGTGTAGGATATTGCACCAATAGTCTGGCTAATGTGGCGATAGCCGCCACATCTTTCGGGCAGCCATGCCGGTGAGCATGTGATTGGCACGTGCGTTCCTCGGCTATGTAGAGCTCATGAGTGCGGCAAAGTGCCCCTCCCTTGCTATGTCGCACGAACTTAGCTCTATCACTTCTCTTTGTTTGCTGCATTGCAGAAAACAGCTTCTACAAGTCTGTTAGGTATCGTACGATACGGGTAGCGGTGTTGTATCGAGGGTATGGCGGTATGCATTCTTCTCGGCCCCAGCCCGAGCGCCGCAAACCCCAGCCATGGCGTTGGGTCGATCTTCGTACTCCTGGACAGACTTACCTCCCTCAGCCCCGTCGTTCTTGCTTACAGTTGTTGAACCAGCACAATGCTTCCCTGGCAGCGGAGGCCGGCCATTCAGTACGTGCAGCGAGAAGAGCATCCGTCCGACACGGAGCTTAGGGTCACCACGGTATCCGAAGGATGGTCATTTGTGTCCCAAGAACGCAATGACTTATCACTATCCGCTCTCGTAGCTGAAACTCAAGCCGATGCCGTATCGCCCCCAGGCACATCGCCCTTCGTGAACGGTGGAACGCTTCCAAACGGGCATACCGTCGTAAGTAAGTCCTGATATCGACAAATTGTGCTCCTTTGGCTGACATCAAGTCTAGTGTGTGGAGGATAACAGCCATGAGTTGGACTTGTGTGTACCACACTGCACAGACCTTGCTGTTACGCTGCAACGCATTATCGACACCCGTCACGCACAATCTTCCACCAACACGTCAGAACGGATTGATCTAGCCAAGGAGTTCTATGCAGGAGTACGCATGGTCGCAACACAATTGTCTATTGGCAATCATGGTGCAGAGCAGATCCAAGAGCATGCCACTACGCTTCCCAAATACCGTCCCATCGCAACGGAGACCGCGACTGAAAGTCCAGCAGATTCCAAGCCGACTGTAATGACAATGTACATCATTCGCGCTGGAGATGCATCAATTGCTAAGGAACGACTTTTCGAATTTGACCAGGAGATAGGAAAGAATCGAGTAAGCCCCAGCCAGACGATTGATCTAGCTCCCGAAGATTCGAGCCTGCCGCATGCCGAGCAGCAGAGAAGGCATGCGCTGGAAAGTGACCTTCGGTCCGCGAACGAAGACGCCGACCTGTGGAGATCCCGCTGCGTTGAGGTTGGGCTCAACCCAGATGCAATGAGGACCAGGCGAAGATCTTCTACGTTGTCGAGCTAGGCCGTTTTCACGAGCCATCACTTTCGGCAAGGTTCTCCATCGCCAACAACCCAAAAAGCGATCCTCCGCAGTGGCACGTTGAAGGCAACCTGCCAACAGTCTTTGCAAGACTTTCCCCTGCACGGTGGTTGTGTCACTAAATTCCTCGCGGTATGTGCGTGTGAAATCATCAGATCCATTCGCTCCTGGGATCATAGACAAAAGTGGATACAGCGGGATGGGTTGTCTGATTTATTCCAGCGATGAGGGCATAAGTGCCATTGTGTAATGGTAGATGGATAATGTAATTTGCAATTCAGAGTTGTGGGAAGCTACTTTAGATCACCCGCAGGCTCCACCATACAATGCTTGTTGCAACGTCTCACGACACACTCCAGCAGCTCACTCATCTAAAATGTTCTTCGTTTGTCCAACCCAAGCTGACGTTCATACTCAATGCAGATATGGCGGTGCTATCAACAAGTTTGATACCAAGATCCGAAGTCAATCCACCATCGAAAGTCATGACTCGCTGTGAGCCCTGCTGAGCAGTCACGTTAGCGGCGACGTTGTCAAGTGTGATGCATAGTCGCTTACCATGATGGGGTTTCCTATATCCGCTGTCTGTCATCTGCCACTCGCCGTAGCCCATCCGCAGTACACCGTTCGCCATGCGACACAATCAATAACAATCCAGGGTATTTTAGTTCTGACACACATCGCTCTGCCCGAGGCAGTCGTTCTAGTTCCCTCGCCGGCTGTCCCGCGGGCCCGAACTCGTATCGTCAGACCGATCGCGGGAGCTCGACCCAGCGGACTCAGGCGCTTGGCACGCGGCCTGTATGACAGACGTTGCGCGTTGGATGGAGTGGCCGGCAGCTTGATACCTCTGCATGAGCATGCTCACAGCCTCAGCTTGGGTTCGTCCTTGCTGCATCGACGCCTGAATTGCCTGTCGCACCCTTGCGATCTCGGATGAGTTCAACGGTGCCTGGGCTGTCGATTGACCGGGCGTACCCGAGACCGTCGATTGGGTCGCGGATGCTGCGACATTTGGTGGCGGGCGGTCGACGCGGGGCTGTTGACTGGTCCGAGTTGCATCAGTACTTCGACTGTGGCTAGCCGGTGCGTTGCTGCTGCTGACGTTCGGCGATGGATGTGCGGCACGCATGGAGTCCAGGAACACCTCTTCCCATTGGCTCAGAAGGAAGTCCATCGAATTAGGATGCACAACGCCATAGGACTCGACCTTCAGGTTGTGGTGCACTGTGTATATTTTGCCGTAATCGAGTCGAGAGAAGGGATCTAGCTTCTCCGTTGCGATGTCTGGCGTCACCTGGATAGCATGGGTTCGCATTCCTGCCTCACCCCGGTCTGGTCGTTCAGAGGGCATAGGCTGCGAGACAGGCTTGTGCGAGTAGATAATGCTATGCTCAGACTTCTTGACACCTTGCTTGCCAACGCCTTGCTTGCCATAGCTGGTGATAGGCAGCACGCTACAATAGTAGTCGCCTTCCCGAATCACGACGAACCGTCGAGCCTTTGAGTATACGGACTGCCCGTGACGCCCTTGCGTAAAACCAGCATTCTCGTCGGGTACTTCCTGGTCACCCTGAACGAAGCTCTCAATGTCGGTGCTTCCCTCACCTGCAGGTTCCGCCCACAAGACACGGAAGACTCTACCACGGATGTAGAACGAGTGTCTCCGGATGCGGAAGGTTGAGAAGAGCTGCTCTTCTTCGCCGTCGGTCCCATACAACGCTCCCCTGGCACGCCTACCTTCGCTGTACAAGGTGGGATCAGTAACTAAGTGAGCTGGGCCAACACCCACTTTGCTGACTACACGAGAGCGTGGTTCCTGGGTAACGACTATCTGCACACCATTTTCTTGCGTGATGGTTGGTCGAGTCGGACCGGGAAGCTGAGGCTGGGGCTGTGGGTTTCTTGGCCGGAAGTCAGGAGTACTAGGTCCGCCGATTTGCTGGGAAGGTTGGTTCGGGCGTGAGCCAACCTGAAGACCAGCCATATCCGATGCAAGCATCCTCTGACCTGATTGTGGCGACTGTTGGCCTGCACGGGAAGCGGCATTGCTAAGAGTGTACCCGGGAGTGTTTGCACTTGGCGAGGTACTCAGCTGGGTTTGAGGTTGTGGCACCTGAGAAGGCGCTGGCTGTGCAAGTACCCGTGGCGCACTGGGCTGAGGATTCCGTGGGACTCGAACGCCATTCTGGTAGATACGTGCTCCGTCCCGCGGATCAACATAATACCATGCAGAGCGCTGCTTATCTTCTTGCCATTGAGGTTGACCACCGGGTGCTGCCATGTGTACAAGGATGAGCTGATAACAGTAACAGCGTTAATGTGTAACTCGGCTGGGCCCTATATACAACCGGCCACCGAGTTGCCTTGCCCCGCAACCTGTCCCGCACATGTGACGTGGCATGTACTCTAGACGGCGAGCCCCGAAGCTGCCACGAGGTTGACAGCAACTCCACACGTCCCACGTTTGACGTATCAATTGTAGTATGTGCAGGTCACACAGCATACTGTCTGGGCATTGCTCGTCCTCGAGCGTCCAGTGAAAGCAGGAGCCGCCTGCTGACAGTGCATATTGCACGATTGTATCCACCTGCCTCATTTCTGCGACTCAAGCGCTATACCTCGCGGGCGGCTGAACGAGCCGGGCAGAAGGAGCTCTGAGTGCGGAGGGGAGGGAGATGGTTCTGCCACGTGCAGCAGTTATATCCGGCGGCCAGACCCGCCACGGTATTGCTTAATATTCGGTCCGAAAGAACAGTAGCGTTCGAACCGTTGGATTGTAGGTGCCGAAGCAATGGTGCCCAAGGCTGTGTGTGGATGGCGTGATGCCGGGTCCCATCGCAGTTGATTGGACTATCCGGCAGACCGGTGAAGATCAGAGGGTGGAGCGTATAGCACAGCGACTGGATGTAGTCCCTGATCGGGTCCAGGATCGAACTGCTAACGTGGGATGGCTCACTCTCATCGTATGGCGTTGGAGCGTGGTTGTACGAGCGGATTTTGTGTGTCCGGTAGATGACATCGCCAATAGGCAGGGTCTCGACACATGGGTCTTCGGCTGATGCGTCTACTGACGTTACCATCTCTCACTACTGCTGCGACTCCACGGGTGAGTCGATCAATCGTTTCACCTCTATGTTGTCTAGGCAATGAGCAGTACTCGGATCAGATGCCACCACTGCCATTAACATGCGTAATTTTCGCCAACTTCGCGAGCACAGTCATGGTCTCGGTAGCTCAGAGGTCGCGACACATTCTGCTTATCGCCAGCGATCAGGTCGGACCATCACGAAGCTGATATCAGGGTCTGCTTGCTGCAGCATCGGTTCATCCTTTTCAATTATACGCAGGGCAGTGTATGGCCAGAGGGCGAACAGCGTTGGCAAGATGCCGTGGCGCCTGCATGGTAGGAAGTCTGTCAGAGCTTTGTGCTCTGGAGTTGCACATGCCGATCTCTCCCTGCAATCCTAGCTGCAAATGGCCCAGATGCTGACAAAGGCAAAGACCGACTCGCAAGTCCCGTTCTGTAGCCAATACGAAGACGTTTAGGGTCTTCTGACATAACGAGCCCAAGAACCTTGCCCTGGGAAACTTGCCAGAGTGTTCAGGGCTCTCCAAGGCTTCCATGCACACCTGGGCATGAACTGCAAGCCTGTAACAGGCATGTAACTCCCGCGCCAGGCACAAGACTTAGTTGCAGGCACTTGACGAGCAGCGCTCATACTTTGCTCGTCTACCGTCCACGTCTTGACCTCCGATCTTCCTCGTACCACCTATCCCTCACACTTCTCCTCTCATCTTGCCCGTGGTCCCTGTCATCACCACCTCGCCCACCATAACCATCCTCAATCATCATAACCCTACTCCCCTCCTCCTCAACCTCCCCTTCCACAAACCCAATCCTCCGCACCTCACTCCTCTCCTCCATGCCATCTCCACCACTGTACCTCATTCCCCTTTCCCTCTCCCTCCTCCCCTCCTCCGCTCTCCTCTTTGCCTTGGCTTCAGCAAACCGTTCCCTCCTCTCCCTTCTATATAACCTCTCCTGCCTCTCCTGGTCTTCCTTCTTCCGTCTGCTCCATACATGCAAGATACCCGCAAATACAGCCAGAAAGCCTACAGCGAGCAGAGGTTTACCTATTCCCGAGTCACAGTCCTGTGTGAGGAATGATTGCTGTGAGTGTCGTCGAGGTAGTGAGTCAGCTGAGTCACTGGAAGAAGAGCGCCGCCTTCGAGGTCGTTGTCGTTGGTTGTAGCGGGACTCGTTGACAAGGGTCGAGTCGTCGCTTGAGTAGTCATTGTCGCGGGAGTGTCTGGAAACGCGCGACATGATTGTGTGATGTTACAAGCGACCGAGAGTTGAGTTTGTTCGGTTTGATATATGGAAGAGGCCGCCTGATCTCGAGCACAGCCACGATTCGCCACATCACGCCTGAGGCCACAAACGTGACTTCCTAATTGGGCCGTACATTCAACACAAGCATTATTACTGTATCACGAATTAAACCCTTGACAAGACTCATTCCATTGCGAAGTTTCTAGCTGCTATGTGTAAAACCGCCTGTCAAACACATCTTGTATTAACCAGATAGCATTTCCGGCACTGACTATCTTGTCAGGCCTTCTCACTTCCCACGATAAAACCCTCATCGTCCCGAAGATCTGCAAAGATCTGATAAAGATGAAGCTTCTCTTCCCCATGTGCAGCGGTGTCCCCGAACACCACGTCCATATCCTCCAGGCTCTTCCCTTTCGTCTCGGGGATACAAAACCACACAAAGAAGAACGCCATCAAGCAAAAGGCCGCGAAGAAGATATACGTGCCCCAACCGAGCTTAGCCAGCATACTCGGCGTCACCAAGCCGATAATAAAGTTGCACATCCAAGTAGCACTCGTAGTAATCGAAATCGACTTCGATCTGTTCCCAAGGTTGAAGATCTCCGAAGGCAGCACCCATCCGATAGGCGCGAAGGAGTACGAGAAGTTGATGTCGTAGATGTAAATGAAGGCTATGCCGACCCAGCCTGCTGCTTTGTGCGACACAAGTGAAGATCCGAAGCCGCCGATGATGCCTCCGACAATGACGAGAGATATCATGGTACCAGCGGCACCGGCCATGAGGAGTTTGCGGCGCCCGAGTCTGTCGATTAGGAGGAGTGCTGAGATTTTTGAGAGCGTGTTTACGATCCCGTACACTCCAGTGGCCAGGAGAGATGAAGTGTTACCGGACAGAATTAGTTGGCTGAAGATTGTGGGCGCATAGTAGATCATGGCATCTATGAAGCTTGATTAGCAATGATTAACTGGAACTCGAAATTGTGTGGCTACTCACTGCAACCCATCAACTGCTAAAAGAACATGATACAGCAGCCGAAATTCGACCAGCTCGAAACAAGGGCGTAGTACTGGGGAGCTGCCAGAGAAATCCCACTCTTGCCGGGGTAAGACTTCTCTGCAAAAGACCGTTCGAAGAGGACTTCCGCTTTGTAAGCAGTGAACTCCTCGCGACAGCCATGTCGTCTTCTGGCCGCTTCCGAAGACGTGACAGCGAGCGCAACACACGCTCATCCTGACCAGACATGAGGAGCCAGCGAGGAGTCTCAGTGAAGTAGAACATGCCGATACCGAGCAATAGAGCGGGTAGGTTCTGCAATGCCAACGGCACCCTCCCCGACACCTGGGATTGGCCGGTGCAGCCACCGAGGGGTACGTCGTTGTACGGATCGAAAGTGGGAACCGCTGAAGTCCCTCCGGTGTATGAGGTATTGGGCGCGCACCGCACTCCGCCAATGTAATGCGTGCCGTACTCAAGCCAGTGCCTAACCAGAATGCCCAGTGTGATCGAAAGTTGCTGTGTGACCACCAGAGTGCCCCGGATCTCCGGTGGCGAGATTTCTGACATGTACATCGGCACCACCATCGTGAGCATACCCACCGTAAACCCCAGCAATGGCCCTTCCTGCAAAGAGCACTGCGTCCGAACTGGCAGCCGCCTGTAATGAGCCACCCAGGAGGAAGATCACGACGGCCCCCATCATGGAAAGCTTGCGTCCGAAGCGATCGGCCACAGGACCGTTGACGAAGGAACCAGACCATGCCGCAAGTAGAAGCGACGATACGAAGCATCCTTTGAAGTTGTTGTCCGTGAAGACCTTGGGAAAAGCGGCCCCGAATGATTCCATGGTAATCACCCCACTCACGACGCCTTGATCATAGCCGAAGACGAAGCCTCCGAGTGAAGCAAAATGCGTTGCTGGTTAGCCGAAGAAGTCTGCGATGAGGAAGAAATGCATAACGAGCCATCGCCTGCACTTGCCATGGCTACTCCAGCAACGTAGGGGTTCTCCTTCAGCAGAACGCCGACGCTCTTGCTCTCACGATGGTGCAGCGTCTGCGATATATCACTCGCTTGGATATCCTTGGTGGTCATGGCGACTTTGTATCAAGGCGGAATGGCTCGCATGCTGGACATGGGAGATGTTCGTGGTAAGCGTCCAGAGTTAAACGAGGTGCTTGACTTATTGAGAACCACTCCAGAACTCGGGCGTCGTGAAGGCATATCTAGGCTGTTTGCGGACGCCAGAAGACCGTTGGTAAGATGAGCAATTGATCGCATGATCAGCCGTCCATTTCGCCGGTGTCGCGATGAACTGCGCTTCTTGCAACGACGGTGCGGAGATGTGGAGGAAACATGGACTATCCATATCTCGAGGCGCTTCTACGGGCGGACACTGTCGTCCGGGAGGTGGTACGAAGGTCAGCCGGGCGAAGCGGGCTGCCCATTCGGCAGTTCGAGAACCCTAAAGCCGACGGCAAGGCTGCTGGATGCTTCGGATGCTTGACACTTCTTGCTGTCCAAAGATGACTTCAGATGTTATTGGCTGGTGTTACTATACCATGTCTTTAGACTCCAATCCGGTCCTGTGTTACTCTGTATTGGCTGCTGCCACGATACAACAAGGCCACTCTTCTACAATTCAATCGTTCTTGATGACTACATCTGGACTCAAAAGATTCGCTCGAATGAGATCGCCGTCCGGCAAGTCGTTCTCCTCCGCGCGTTGCTCTGCCGCTTCCAATGCGTGCTCAATACCAGCATCCACATGGCGTTTTGCGATTCTGTGCTTCGTCATGTGGCGAGACGTATCAATAAACCATCTTTGGATGCAGATCAGTACTATAGCCCTGCGGATTCCTGTAGACTATGACCTGTAGACTATGACTGACCTTTCATCAACCATTGTGGCAAGTTGGTTCCAAGGTGGATGATCAAGAAGGACGTAGTTTCCCTCTAATATAATGATCCGCGTACTCGCTGGTATGCAGACGTCGTTTATGACGGGATCTTGTACATCATGGTCAAAACCTGGAATCCAGAATCCTTCCGCCAAACTATCATGGGATGCGACAGGGGCGCCATGCATCGAGGCAACTGTCTTCAAGAACGACTGGGCATCAAAAGTGAATGGGGCTCCCCGAAGACGGAGCGCCTCGCCAGGATCTTGAAAGCTCGCCAACCTGGCTTTCGTATAGTGATAGCCATCCTGCAACGATCAGCCGTTGATCTTCCCGCTCGTTCGCCTCACCGAACTGATGACCTACCATGGGAACTGCCACAGCGTTGTGGACGCCCGCGTGCTCCAGTGTGCGAGTAGTGCCGCTGTGATCGTGGAATTCCCAGAGCCAGGAACACCAGCTAACGCAACAAATATGCGGCAATTCTCAGGGCGCCCCTCCACCAAGCGGAGTACTCGATCGTGCAATGCCTCGACTGCTTCACGAAGGCTGGTCGAAAGCTCCATGACTACACAATGAAGTCAGAGCAGGCTACGACCGGGAGCTAAAACGAACGGGTTGGTCTAAGCCAACCCCAGACCGGCGTTCATAATACGGTAGTAGGTGCTAATGTGTACTTCAAGTCAGCGATTTCAATGCCCTTCTGCCGGCTCGCAGGAGTCCGGCCGAGGAATCGCAGGCGATTCGTGAGCAGGGAAGATGTGCGGTCGGAGACAGGGCAGCCTAGAGGCTCAGCGCGCCGACCAGTACATTTGGCTCCGCAGTGCTAAGATCCGTCTTGCAAGAAATCGGCCTAAGTGTCTGTTTGCATAGCCATGTCACCGTCCAGGCCCTCGATTGGGTATATTCCGGGCCATATCGAGGTGTAGAATCCAGGACTGGGCATTATAGACGGGCTGCCTCGAAACGCCATGACATCTGGTGTGCTGGGATCAGCGTGTAGATGTTCTCCGCATAGCCGCTATAGCACATCGCAGCACTTCTTGCTGCTTTGAGTCCACTCGCCAGCAACTCATGACAGCCAGCGTGGTATGCACTTGTTCTTGCCAGTCAGCCGCGCGCGTTGACTTCGGCTCGCTTCGTAAACAGATTCACGGCATCAGTGCAGCTTGGAAAAGGAAGTACCTGAGCCATTAGCAGCGAACAAAAACAATTGCAGCATTCACTTACAGCGCGTACCATACTCCCAGCCTTGTGCGTTCCTGTTGCTCCCAGAAGTCTTTTATCAATATGATAGTCGACTTCGCCTCCTGCAAGCACCGGTCTTGCGATGGTGTACTGTGGCCTAATTGCAATTCATTGCTCCGGGAGGCATGCAGCATATCCCGTACCACGAACGGCAGATACATCAGGATTCTGAAATTCCAGTAGTTCCACTACATGACCGAGTGCGCGAGCCTGTGTTTCCAAGGAATCTCTGCGAACTCTGCGAAGTGCGCCGGTAGCGAAGAGTACCAACGCTGGAGAACCTGGCCATCCAAAGAGATCAACTCTTCTGCAGATGGATATGGTTTGGAAGTCATGCGTGCGTAGATAGGCACAATGGCCAGATATAGTGTCAGTTCTTGCAGCGTTTCTCCGCTTAGATGGTTGAGACAAGGCACCCAGGTCCATCACTCGAAGGAGGGCAGGACCAGATGCGTCGCCAAAATAGGCGCTCTGAAAGTCGTCAATGGCTAGAGTAGCCATACCGTCACCAACCGCCGCGGAATCGTTACTAGGACTCCATGCAACATTCTGCTGCAACTGGCTGGTGGCGACTGGCGATCGAACCTCGGATTCGTCCTACTCGAAGTCACCTGAAACGTGCGGTGGGCTTTCGAGGCCATCGTCTACGACAGTTTGATGAAGATCATTTGGCTCAATGCGGGTGGGAGGCGTGTCGGGGTCGTGATGCTGCGAACTTGAGTCGCGCTGATGAGTATCCGACGGATTCATGTTTGGCTGATACGGCAAGACGGGAACATGCTGATTGGGGAGATCTGCACCGGTGGCTGTCTGTGGTATGGAGCCAAAGTGATGTCCTTCCGCCTCCGCTAAAGCATCTGCATGCGCCTGTGGTACAGTAGTAGTGAGAGAGATGTCGGGTTCCGTAGGCAGGATGACCTGCAGTCGAGCTCTTCTCAGCATACTCTCCGCCTTTTCTACGCGCCGCTCCAGCTCTTTCGTAACAATGCCTCGCATTCCTCATACACGGCATGCATCTTGGTATGGTTCGATCGCATTGTGCCTTCCGCTGCCGACACTCGTTGCAGGCTTGCTTTGCGATGCCATCAGACGCCTCTGACGGTCTCGCAATGGTTGCGTCCATTCAATCTGATAGTCTCAGCATCCTACTCCAACGCCGTGTGTTTGTTGACTCCTTCGAATGTTGTGACAACCATGAGAGCTCGGACCTGTCTACTTGCAGACTAGCGTCGGACGACAATAGCCGACCGCAGACCTTCTCTTCCCGGACAACACAGCTCATCAACCACACTGTGATGCGGCTGCGCGGAGATTTCGCTGGCCAGTCGTTCGCATTCGACTAGGATGGCCGCCACTGGACGCAATAGATCCATCGCGCAAACATCCCTGCAACCGAAGGTCAACGCCATTTAATTGGAGCACAGGTTTGAAGCATTGCAGAACGAACGACTTCTGAGGTGCAAGCATGAGAATAATAACAGCCTAAGTGCATCAAAGGCGAAATGTGACGCGAAGTACGTGTCTAGCAAATGGGTCCTCGCCCGCCACCGACCAACATGCGCCGGCTGCTCGCTTTACAACCATGCAAAAGAACACACGCTCGTGCCTCCACCATCTCCAGGCCGTCAGCCCTGTGGCTCGCGATTGAGACATGCGAGGCGTCTCACTGGACAGGTTTGACCCGCTACTGCTCTGGACTATTTCATGATGCAGATCCAACCAGCAGTCTGCAAGGTTGACCCAACAAGATCCCCGCATGAACAGCCATTGATTCGATGCTTCAGCAGATCGACCACCAGGTTGATGATGCAAGATTGGTGGCCACCAAGTCTCCGTATGGATCTCGAGCAAGATCTCATCAGCAGCGTCGCTAATGATCGCTCTTCACGCAAGCCCATCTCCTGCTTGAGATCTTATGCGACAACTCTCCTCCACGCACAATAAGCAGCATGGCCTCGATAATCGGCCGCATTATCGGCCAGAAACCTCCATACTCGCTAAGCCCCGGAGTTGCATTCAACTCGAGCTATCCGTACAAGAGGATCTGTGTTCCGGCGGGGCAGTGGCGAAAACAACCTGGCAAGGACACCTCTGATTGATCCTTTCATAGCCCTCCCAGACTGAAGACGTACAGTCCTGTCCACTTGCTTCCGCCCCGTCTCCCCGGTCCCAGTCTACCAGAGGTATAACGTGGCTATCCGACGCTAACAACTCTTCTCACAACTTCATCGACAGTCGTTAGCGCAGAAACAACACTCATTTCGCAACATAATGGCGACGGGCCACGCCCCAAGATACGCCGTAATAGGAACCACAATAGCCTTCACCCTCCTCGCCGCCCTCGCCGTCCTCCTCCGACTCTACACCCGCATCAAAATCATCTCCCGCTCCGGAATAGACGACCTCTTCATCTCCCTCGCCATGCTCCTCTCCATCCTCCTCACCATCTGCCAATGCCGCGAAACCCACTACGGCGGAAGTCGGCACTTCGCCTCCCTCTCCCCATTCGAGCAGCAACGCTTTGCCCAGTGGCTGTGGGCGAGCATCTGGGTCTACTACCTCGCCCTGGGAACAGTCAAGTGCTCCATCCTGCTGCAGTATCTACGCATATTCACCCAATACAGATTCCAGGTTACGTGCTACGTGATGATTGGCGTGGTGGGCGTGTACACCGCATGGGCGGTATTCTCCGCCATATTCGCGTGCACGCCTGTCGCTCTGTTCTGGGACAACACTCTACAAGGGACGTGCTTCAGCCGTTTGGCTGTCTGGTAAGCGCATGATGCTGTGAACCTTCATGGAGACCAGGTCAGCATGCTGATAAATGTTGATCAGGTTCGCCAACGCAGGCTTCAACATCGCAACCGACATCATCACCACCGCTCTCCCGCTCCCCATGCTGCGAGCCCTGCACCTCCCCCGCCACCAGAAACTCGCACTCCTAGTCGTCTTCGCCTTGGGAGGCGTGACCTGCATCATCAGTATCCTGCGCTTACCGGCATTATACGCCATATCCAAAGCGACAGACGTCAGTTATTCGAATCCCCTGACAGCTCTGTACAGTAATCTGGAAGTCAACATCGGTATTCTCTGCTGCAGCATTCCGCCTCTTAAAGCGTTCGTGGCGACGGTGTGGCCGGGATTGTTCGGGGATGTCCGGTCAAGGAATCCTCGGGAGGATGGTGGGCGAGGTCCTCCGCCGAAGCGCAGATTTGGCATCGCTAGTTTGCGAGAGATCGAGATCGTGACGATGCCCCGGCAGGAGGCAAGCGAAGGTGGTGGAGAGGAGCGTGGTAGTAAGAGGGACTCGGATAGTACGTGTAAGCTGGCTGGGAATGGGTCTTTGCTGGGACGAAGGGAGGATCAGGGCTAGAGATGAGATTACGTGATGGTTATAATAACGACGAAATGACCTCAGACTTCTTGCATATACGTACCAAGTAGCTGCATTATGATGTACACTTGAGTTCGTCTCCAAACAGTCAAGCTGGAGAAGATTTGAGTGTATAGGCGTAGTACACCAACACACCCACCGCCAAATATCCCTACTTCTTCCCCCTCGACCCACCAACCTTCAAACTCTTCAACACATCCCCCCTCCCACCCCTCCCAGCCTTCCCTCCACCCCTACTTTTATTGAACGCCCGCCGTTTCCTAATCCCATTCTCCTTCTCCTTCCTAATCCCCACAAACCCTACGTCCCTCCCCACAGCCTGTTTCCCCCCAGCCGGAAGCAAATACTCCGGAACATGCCTCAAATGCCCCTGCACCCTAACCGCATGGCTCTCGCCATCATGTCTCGCCAAAAAGTTCTTGGTCTCGGGATTCTCCTCAAACAGCCGTGCAAGCTTCTCCGAGTTCACAAGCGCTTGTCTCAACTCCCTGGTCCGTGCCTCCCGCACAGCAATCCTCGTGACACCTCTCAAAGCATCCGTGAATCTGTACCGAAAGCCCTCGATCTTGGCCATATCAAAAGCCCATTCCTCTACCTTCTTTCCCTTGCCTTCTTGCTCAGCTTTCACAGCCTCCAGGACCTGTTCATCGTGCACAGCTTGAGGGATGGAAGTACTCTTATGTTTCCCATACTGCTCCTTAGGTATCCAGAACGAAAGCGCGATCCCCGCTTGCCCTGCCCTAGCCGTGCGCCCAATTCGATGCGTGTAAGATTGTGCTGAAGTCGGTAAGTCGAAATTGAGCACGCACGCTACGTTGCGGAAATCGATGCCGCGGGAGATACCGAATTCCTTGTCCTTGGCCGGATGTCGTCGTCTCCTGAGTTTCGTCGCTACCGCTGGTTTCGGCGTGGGCACGGAAACCGCCGTCTCATCGCCATCCTCCTCGGCCTCCGCGACCTCATCGTCAATCTCAACGTCTTCGGGTACATCCACAGCGTCCTCGCCAGCCTCACCCTCCTCCTTCTTCGTCTCCGCTGCCTCCTCCTCCCTCTCAACAGCAGCCCTCTTCCTCTTTCTCCGGACTGTGCTTGTACCATCCCCCACAACCTCCCTCTCATCACTAGCCACAACAACGTCAAAGACTCCCTTGTTGAATTCCTCGACAGCGTGTAATCGCGAATTCACTGGGAGTTCAGAGTTGAGGACACAAGACCGAATCCCGAATTGCTCAAGGAAAAGCTTGACTCGGTACGCCCGATCCGTGTCGGCAACAAACACGATAACCTTCCCTTTAATCAACTGCAGTTTAAGCAGCGTATACAGCAGCAGAAATTTATCCTCCTCCGTCGTCCGCAAAGTATATTGCACGAGATTATCCGCACTCGAAGCAGCAGCCTCCTCGGCCTCAAGCGCGGAGAGATCAAGCGTCGTGGGCTGTTTGCCTGCCTCCTCACCCTCACCAACAGGGAAGAACAGAGAGGTAAGCGTATCCAGTTCCGTCCGCAAAGTAGCGCTCATCAGAATCTTTTGTACCCCATCATCCCCCAGCAACCCTGCAATAGCCTTCAAATCGTCTTCGTATCCATAAGAGAGTACTAGATCCGCTTCATCGACTACCAGATACCGGAGTCCAGTCAACACCAATTCAGTGCCTTCTACTGCCCATTTCACCACTGCGCCGGGGGTGGCGATCACGATATCCAGTCCTTCGCTCAGTCTCGCGCGAGTAACAGCTACATCCTCTTTCACACTCAGATTCACTGCTGTGATGTCCCGTCCACAGTTCGCGGTAGATTCCTTCACTACAGTCTCTAGTTGCTTCGCGAGTTCTTTGGTCGGGACCAGAATCAGCGCCTTCACGCCATTGTCGCCGAGTTTCTCGCTCTTCAACCCCAAAATCCCGTGCAAGATCGGGAGTAAGTAGGCTAGTGTTTTGCCGCTCCCGGTTTTGGCGCGCGCGAGTACATCTTTCCCTTCCAAAATCAGAGGGATCGCTTGGGATTGAATGGATGTAGGACCTGGGAACTGGGAGCTGGACAGAGGGGTCAGGAGACGGGGGTCGAGGTTGAGGTCTGCGAAGGTTGGTTGTGGTGCGGGTGTGGATGTGGAAGTAGTGGTGGTGGTTTTGACGGCTTTCGAGGGGCGAGCAGCGTCGGCGGAAGTGTCGGATTTGCGCTTCATTGTTGCTGTCGCTGTCGTCAAGGGTTTGGTTTGATTTACTGAGGTTGTGGACAGAAAAAGGTAGCAAGGTCTGAGAAAGTTCTTAGCGTGCTCTCGGAGCAGGTTAGACCGAGCCGAGATGCGGGATATCTGGCTTGGCGGCAGCGACGTCCATGTTTCTTTCCACGACTTCACGACGAGCATATACAGGATTGGAATGCATTGGACCAGGCAAAGCTAGCCCACCTATTTGGAAGAGGGACAAGTCATACTAATACAAGCCTCAGAAAGAGCATGAATGATTATCTTTAGCTATACTTGCTACGACTGATATGGCCAAAGCGGATGTAATCTCACCCCATCAAAGGAGGATGTAGAGAATCGTTCACTAGGCTAGATATGTTGCGACGGTAACGGAGGGACCGAGCCAGCCAATATTTCCAAAATGATTTATCTCTCCATATTCGCATGTGACAGCTCACGGCTCGTTCCGCTTGCTGACTGACACACTCACCTGACGTTCCAGGCTGCCTCCATGACGTTGCCATCTCAATGGGGAAGTTAGCTCAAAGCACATCGTATTAGCTCAAGCATAGCATCACCTCACCCACGTCAGAAGAAGAATAAGTACCACCTCTCAATGTCGCTATTCTCCCGTACCTTCATCACTCGCCTCGCTTCAACATCCACCAAAAGATCCGCTGCTCTCAAACCAAACACACCACGGCTCTTCTCCACCTCAGCAGCAACCATGGGTAAAGACTCCAAGATGCCCACCACCGCCCCAAAGCACGAGATGAAATACTTCCCCGGCTTGACCTCCGAGGTGCGAGCCTTCGGGCAGTTCAGAAAGGTCATACACACCGGGCTGTAGTCGCAGTTGGTGAGCATGGAGATCCCGGTTGGAGGGGATATTGGGGATGAGGTGCATACGGTAGACCAGGTACTCATCTTCACATCCGGAGAGGGGAGGGCGACGGTGGCGGGGGTTGATCAGGTACGTACCTTCATTTCCAGCGAGATAAGAGGTGTTGTGGGGGATGTGTTACTGATACGTGGTGTGACTTAGGATGTCAAGGCAACGGATGTGGTTGTTGTTCCGGCGGGGACGCAGCATCAGTTTATCAATACTTCGAAAACGCAACCGCTGGAATTGGTCACGGTTTACAGTCCTGCGGAGCACGATCCGCAGACTGTGCATAAGACGAAGGAGGAGGGAGATGAGGAGGAGGAGAGTGGGAAGGATGAGGCTCCTGAATGGAGTCAGCAGAGCAAGGTTCATAATGAGGAGAAAGGGTATGTGAAGGAGAGCGGTGGGCCGTACGAGAACGGCGACGATGGGAGGCATGAGAAGAAATAGAGGGTTGGAAGGGTGATGTAGGATAGGAGTGGAGTATGTGGCTATGTGATCCTCAGCGGAGCGAGCGGTCTTGAAGCTCGGCACGGAAGATGCAGTCGTCCCGTTGGCTGCAGCGGTTTGGTAATGGTATGTTGTTCCGGAGCGTGGTGCTGGAGGGAAGTAAAGATGTTGATCCGGATTTTTCATGAGTTGGGAGGTTTGAGGTATAGTAAACTTTACACCACTTCGCTACGCTGAGGTTGATAAGAATTAAAAACATCGAACAGGATAAAGGCAGTATAGCACTGCGCTTCGGGCGCTCACCCGGCGCCACTCTCCCATTCACCCGGCTGAAGCTTTCGTCAAAATGTAGGTGGGCATCGCAAGGCTTTATGAGACCGTCAGCGGCAAGGTCTCCTGCCTGGGAAATGCCTCCTTCCTGGAGTATGCACTCAATCAGAGCTAGTGGCCCATCAGAGACTAACAACTCCGCACGAGACGGGGATGTCGGCTAGCGAGTCCTGCGAGCGATACAGCTCCAATGCAAGAAATGGGCCAACAGAGATCCACAGCTACGCAACAGTAACTCAGTGGATTAGAGGAGTCCCAAAGTACAATACAGCTCCCTATTTGAAGCTGCATTCCCGTACTCAGGGGCACGAGCCAAAGGCAGCATCGAGATAGAGTTGATACGACCTCGCAGCTCTTTCCCTCGTCTGCAACCACTGCAGCCCGCATGCCAAAGCTGTACGGTACCAACGATGGGAATATGTGAAGTGGAATCATCGAGTCCATGAGACGCATTCTCTCGTCCAGTTGTGGACTGTTCGAAAACGCACACGACGTTCCACAGCGTCTTGTGAGACCAAAGGACCAACAACATGAGGCGGCTGCCTTGCGTACCTCCTAAAGTCGCTTGGCCAGGCTACAGTACCGAAAGCTGATATACCGTTGCAGCAAGTATCTGGAGCACCGTTCGCTTGCCACATTCGCTGTTCAAAATCTGCACAAGACTGTGTATGCACAGTCCGATCTTCCTCAATGAGCATACCATTCGAGTTGCCAAACATGTCTCAACGCAATATGACAGTCCATACGCCTCACCAGGTCATCGAAGGATCGGCAACGACAATTGGGTACTCTGAGGTCTCTGAGGTGGTTGTGTTCAAGCATCACCACTCGGAAGCCCATACAGGTGCAAAATCCACAACTTAAAGCAGATGCAACGAGTTCTATGCTTACGCTTTGTAGGCGATTCTGCGGACGACCTCCCTGAAAATGTCGTGATCAAGATATACCATCCCGCCAATGATTGCATCGACGATGAGAAGCCAGCTCTGGAAGCGTTGGCACCCCTGCAAGGCCAGGGAATACCAATCCTCTACGGCGAAGTGGTGGTCGATGGAAGACGAGCTCTAGCTCTCGAACACATACACGGCATGACTCTTGCGAAGCGAATGTCAAAATTTCTCGAAAACCGCAGCTTGGGTGTATCGGACGAGGATGAGAAGCACTGGCTCTGCTCTCTCGATACCGAAATCAAAGATTTACTTAACAAGCCTTCTCAACACGGTCATGTCGTACATGGCGATGGTGAGCTGCGCAACATCATGGTGGAAGAGCGGGATGGGATGTTACGACTACGTCTCATAGACTTCTCGCACGCCCAGGTTTGCGATCAGCGGCGGGAGTGTTGTTATTCTCTGTGGTTGGGGCGGAGGCAAGTCTGTGGTTGTTGCGCAGAGCGGCGGTGTGAGTGTACTCAACGATGTAAACGCGAGGAGAAGTGCAGATGTGATAACGCATGCGGATGTCAGCAGTGTGAGTGTCAGAGGTATAATGCGGCGGATGCGGAGGCTGTGATGAGGGATATCCATGATATGTGTGAGGGTCGGTGGCCATGAGTCATGGTCGTCATGAAGTTAATGATCTGGTCTGAGGCTGGGTGGAGCGGGGGTGTAGGGAAGGAGGCTTAAGCAGTTTTGCAACCGGAGCGGACGACCGTGTAACAGCGAAGGCAAGAGAAGGCAGGAGAAGGCCAGAACGACCATGGGAAGAGAAGTCAGTGATCAAGCAATTCAATCTCTATCAACAATCAAGCCTCCCAATCGTACAAGTACACAAGTCCCATCTCGTCCCATCTCATCTATCAGACCATTCATCCAAGCAAGCAACAAAAACAATGTCAGTGGTCCCATGAGGGCTTTGCACGACAAGGCTGCCTCATGAGCACAGCCTGCCTCTTCATCAGTAGCGTGGAGAGGACTTTCGAAAGGTCACTGAGCGTGATGTGTGTCGGCCATGATGTCGTCAAGGTCGTTCGGCCGTTTCAGTCGTGATTGTGCAAGCATTGGAGCCAAGGTGTCAGTGGTCCATGTCCTGGTGTTGGGCAAGGTTTGCACGACAAGGTTGTGAGGCCTGCCTCCTCATCGGTGTGAGGAGGACTTTGAAAATAGGTTGAACTGGTGAAGAGAAGAAAGTTGTCATGTCGGCCGTTAATTCGTGTCGTTTCGATCGTGGACGCCGGTTGGCATCGGCTGTCGGGTGCGGTGGGTGCTCAGATGTAGTAGAGCGTGTTCCGGATCTTCTCATCGATCTGCCTCAACTCAAACTTCGGGTTGTGCCGTGAAGCATCGACCCGCTCACCATGATTGATCACCTCAACATAGCGATGAGTATGCTTGGAGGCTTGCTGAGCCAGGTACAAGATGTCCGGAATGGTAGTGTTCATCAACACTGTGTGGAAGGCAGGCATGATGCTCATCTTGAGCTCGCCCGCACCCGAGGCCACAGACATGCGCGAGCTCATAAGGGTCGCTGGTTGCTCGTGCGAGCCGTAGGAAACCGTCAATGAGTATGTCCGTATGGCCTCCTTGACTTCATCCGAGTTGCGAGCGTAAGTTTGCAGGAACGCGGCATCCATACCGAAAGGGTTGATCACCTGCTTCGGGTGCATGGTAGGCGTAAGCTGCTTGCCGTCTTGGTGCCTACTCTCTGAGCCGTTGAGGCTGTCCGCACGTGAAGAAACACGCTCGTACTGACTCGCGATGGAGACGGAGTCCGCAATACCTTGTGTCTCTTTCTGCTCGATCGGATCGCTCTTCGGCATGAGCTGCACCACGGACTCTGGAGTGTACGCAATGAAAGCCTGCGAAGCCAAAGGAAGCTCCGGGATTGACCATACCTTCATCTCTTCGCCAATCCGAGTACGATCGTCAGCACCTTCGCCGGATCGATGAACCACAACGTGAGTGATCTCGTTTTTGTGGTATTTGAGGAAGTGCGCAAGGCGGAATTTGTTGAGCTCGGCTAAAAAGTTGCTGCCTGCCGTGCCTGTGGTGAGGTGGTGCGTAGTCTGCACGTTGTGGCCGCGTAGAACTGCTGATGAGGTGATCGTAACCAGCTCGTAACCCTTGAGCTTGTCAGTGCGGTTCAGCAGCGCATCTTTGGGCACAATCTCGCGCAGTGACTGAACATGGATGCCAATGAGCAGACCGCTCGCCGCCTTGATAGCCTCCGGTACCGCCGGGAAGCGCAGTCGAAAGCTCTCGTCTTCAACATTCTTTGCCGGATTCAAGGTGCGTGTCAGCAAGTTGCGCACAATGGCACCAGTGAACCGCATGACCTTAGTCTCAGGGCTACGAACAGCCTTGGTGAGAACATCCGTGCGGATGACCTTGCACTGTACGCCCACTTCTGTGTCGCAGATCTGCTTGATCTTCTTGTAAATGTCCGCATTATACTTGCCAGCAGGTATCGCAACAATGACGATCGGGTGCTTGGCCACCGGGTTTTTCGTCTTGATTGCGTCGACCAGCTTCGATGCCCACATGTGCCCACATGCCGAGGCGCCGCCATGGAGCAAGTACTGCAGCGTCACTGGCGGTCCATCGCGAACGGAATCTCTGATTGCGCCACCGAAGCGCACCTTGACTGCAGCCCCGAACTGCGACCACTGCTCATCGCTCACCAAGCGAAGCTTTTCCGTGTCCACGTCCACTTGACTGCTGTTCTCTGGGATGACGACAATCTCAGCGAACGATACATCGATCTTCGACGCGTCGAGAACCGTCACGGTGCTCCTGGGAAGCTTCGGCATCTCCGTACGCTTCGCGAAACTCTGCTCGTTGGTGGTGGCTGGGATAGCGTGGTGAGACGGCTGATTGGGCATGATCTTGCAAGCCTCAGCCGGCACGAAGAAATCGCTGTCACCGAAGCCAACGTTAACGCAGGGCAAGTCGATGTGTTTCAATCGCATGTTGTAGTTGACCTCGTACAGCTCAGCAAGAGTGATGGAGGCGGCATTGTCGGTGCTGGGCAAATAGATCCTGTCCGCAGTCTTGTGAGTAATGCCTCGAATTGTGCGAGGCTTGCCACCTTTGGTCGTAGCAAGAGTGACCTGCACGCCTTTCAGCAATTGAGTGAGTTCATCCGCCTTAGTGAGATAGAAGTACTTGACCGACGGACCGGCGTATGCAATCATGAAGTCCGAGAGTTGCACGGACTGAAAGAAGTGCTGAGTGCATGGCGTCTTGATGATGTGCACCTCGTCGTCCTCGCTGCGAACGCCCGGCTTGACCGTAATGCCATGACGAACCTCCAGGCCATTATCGAGAGGAGTTGCCTCATCGAAAGTCCGGTTGCCAATCTGATACCCATCAGGCTTCGCCTCGCTCACCATCCAAGTGTTGAGAACTTGAGCGTAGCGAGAGTGATCGGCCGACGGTGTCCATCCAACTTGCATCTCGGTGCGCTTGGCAAAGACCACAACAGTATCTGTCCAGCGAGGCCGTCCAGTCGCAGCATACTTCTGCTTGGCGTAGCTCACCATCCGGTCGTTGGCGATGCTGTCATCGATGGCCTCCCCGCTGCTCCAAACACCAACCTCCTGCGCGAGCTCACTCTGAATGCCACCCCAAGTGTTCGTGACACCGTGACCCGGAACCAGACCCGCCTTGATGTCCCCATGCGTGGGAATGGGCTCCAACTCGTCAAGCAACAACCACTGCTTCGTCGCAGAGTCGCCATCGTGCTCATAAGTCTTGACGTACTTCTCCCTCAACTCCTGGATGACCTCGCTGTCCGCGGCTGTCTTGTGGATGTGCAAGGTGAACTTCTGCTCCAGTCCCTCCACCGGCGCCTGGGCCATGAATGAGCTATTGCTAACTCTATTCACACCCTTGACATTCCGCAACATGGCCCGCTCCTCAAAAGCCTTGAAGATCTGTTTCTTCACCGACTTGCTCAGCTTGCCGCCACCCACGATCTCGACATCGTACTGAAAGACGGACATCCTCTGCAGCTTCACCACCTCCGTGCCTTGTGGTGCTTCTGGGAGCGCCGGCTCCACAGGACCGTAATAAGCAGAGTGCTTTCTTCCGCCGTAGGCTCGCGGAGTCATGTCGCGGTTGCTTGGAAGAGTCCCAAGATCCCCCAAGGCAGGATCGGGCGAAAAGGGCAATACCGCGTGGAAGCCGGGATCTTGTGCGCGGAACCAGCTCGAATTCATGTTCACTGATTGCGTCCTGATGGCTGCCGCACCGTTTGGAGCAGCGAGTGGCGACAACCCGCGCAGCTTCTCATATTGGATGAAATTTCCTGTGGCGTTGTACGGAGTGCTGAAATCCATGGTCCAGGAACTCGTTCGCAGGATGGCTGTGGGTCGGTAGATGGAGGTCGTTCGTGGTCGTTCGTTGGTCGTTCGTTGGTCGTTCGTCTGTCTGTTGTCGGTCGGTTGTCGTCTCTCGGTTCGTTCGTTCGTCGGTCGTTGATAATGGTCTCACAGTCAGGTTCTCGTGTGATCTGTTGCTGGCGAAGTAGTCAAAGCTGATATTGCTGGAGTACTTTTCAGGGAAGATCGGATGGAAGCTGACTGTGATGAGGAAAGAAAGTCTTGTTGGAGGGTGGATCAGCCAGTACTTATTGCCTTCCAGCGAGCCCGCAGCCTGGCGGAGATGAAAGAAATGGAAGAAGGTTTGCTTCGTCTTTCAGCATTGGGGTTTCCAGAAGGTTTGGTGGCATGTCTTGCGATGGCGATAATGCGGGCATTGTTCAACTAGCAGACGCAGAAGATGGTAGCAAAGCTCCAGGAGCTTCGATATGCATGTGAACAATGACTGGCAGTCCAATTGCTTCTCCCCTACAATTATGAGAATGCCAGCATCGTCCAGAAACGCTTCACAAACATGCTGCTGCCAAAGACGATCTTCAAGGCAAGCATAGAAGCCAGGGCAATTCTATGCATCATGCTCAAAGGACACAAAGCATGCCATCATGCTTGCTCCAGGTATCGAGCATACTCTGGTCCGGCAGTGTCGTTGGCTACCTACATCGCTGTCGTCGAGTCCGAAATAGCGCAGCCACATCGAGCCAACCAGTAGGGGAGACCGCTGAGTTCGATAGCCTGGTAGAGAGTCGAATGACCGCAGATATAGCTGCGAGCGTCGGATACGATGGTGTTTCCGAGGGGCCAAGTGGGAGCGTGATCTTCGTTTCCCTAGAACACGACCCCTTTGGTCTGCTTGATGTCCTTGACGTTCACGTTCTTGACCATGAACATGAATATGAGCATCAAGCTCGAGAACGCAACGCCAGCAGCAAGCATTCTCGAATGCCCATAGCCATACGCCAACTGAATCGCCAGCCGCTCGTCACTTCCAATAGGGTAGCTGAGCTGCGTAGTCAGACTTGCGGCAATGAGCGTAGCCTGATCTCGTGCGGACTCCGGCAGGAACCGTACTAACGCAGACGGGAAGACGTTCGTCCAGATAGCGCCGGATATTGCTGGCCCAATGGCTCCGCCGAAGGCACCGGATACGTAGAGCAGGGACATGGCCGAAGATGTGTGCTGGTGATCGACGGCGGACAACACTGAGAGCTGACACACAAGGATGAAGATGGCGCCACCCATGGAGATAAAGATCTCGCACATGATGATGTATCCGATGTGACCGTTCGGCTTGCGGAAGTGGATCATGAGGCCGAGCGTGAAGGTGTACAGCGGAACGGCGATGTAGAACAGCCATCTGTAGAGCCCGGTGCGGCGGATGGCCCAGCCAACGAGGAAGAGCAGGACCCCAGAGACGACTGAGAAGGTGTTGTTGATGTACCCAGCTTGGGCGATGCTCAAGTTGAAGACCACCTGGAGGAACGATTGGAAGTAGAGGTTCCATGTGTAATAGGAGATCTGGTACACCATGTTCAGAGCACAGGTACCAACCATTGATCGATCGGCTAAGAAGTGCCAGGGCAGCCATGGCGAGGTAGCCCAGTAGTACTCGTGGATGCAGAACAATGTCATTGCAGCGAAGCCGATGATGCTGACCAAAGCGAAGAATATTAGCCATCCATGTCTCACAGGGTTCTAGCCTTCCGCCTTACATCATGGCAATAATCCACCCAGTTGCCCATCCGTTGGATGCAGAAGCTGCAAGGTTGAACGGCAGTAGGAAGATCATGAGGCCACCTGCAAACAGAACCACACCAATGACTAATGAACGTCAGTGCAAGTCTCCTTACCGGTCATGGGTGATTGGCTTACTGTCAAACTCGATAGCAATGTGCTTCAGGGTCTGGGTGAAGGTCCTCTCACTGCGAACGGTCTTTTCTGGCATCATTCCCGCCTTCTTGGCTTTATTAAGATTGACTTTCAGCACTGTGTAAAGCGGGACTGCCATGAAGGGAGTGATGATGGCAAACGCTCCGAAAGCCCATCTCCAGCTCCCAACGTTGATTTGGAACGCTTCGGCAGCTCTAGGCCCGGCGAATGCTGTCACCATATATGGCGAAGAGGTGAACGCAAATGCGATGCCTCGATTCCGCAAGCTAGTAGTGTCGACGGCGACTATAACGTACGCGTAAACAGCACCAGAAGCGCCGATTGACGAGAAAACCTGTCACCGAGCGTCAGCTTTGATCTGCAACAACCTCGGACTGCACGATCTCTCACCCTTCCAGCGCAAAGGGTCGGCAGATTTGGCGCAGCAGCCTGTAAAACCATGCCTAATACAAGCATGCCAACCATCAACACGAACCCTTCGGCGCGACCCCAAAGGTCCAGTCCTTTCGCTAATGGGATGTAGCAGGCAGCGGTCATGGCAGATGCAACGATGTCTACAACCGTTAGCAGCGAGTGTAACCCAAACTCGCTCGTAGCGTAGGCCGACATGGTGGCATTGATCGAAGCTCTGAAGCCTCCCGAAAGTGTGTAGATCCAGATGCTGCCGGAATATCCACATTAGCATGAAATTGTGCGCATCAGAGCTTTGAGCTACTTGCCAGCCTAGAGTGGTGAATAGCGCTGTTCTGGTCCATGTCAGAGTCGTTGCTTGGGCTTTCCTGACTCCATTTTGCGCATTCTCATCAGGGAAGTCATCTTTTGCGCCGCTAGCCACCTCAATCGTTGTCAATCCGACGGGACGGTCCTTGCTGTCGACCGTGACAGAATCCAATGCAGCATCGGTGCCGATGTCATCAGAGGTCGGATCGTCAGTTGTAGTTTGTTGCCCCATGATTTGCTAGGATACTGCGAGAGGGTCGACGAGTTGAAGCAAGACGTACAGAGCAGCTCGCAGTCTGTACATATACGTGCGATGTGAGTGAGTTCTGGACGGCCCAAATGCTGCCATTGGGACTGCCCGGGATTACGCTGAGATGCCGATCTCGCTTGCACCCACGCATCGTGCGTGCTCGTACTGCAAGATTTTATTGCGACTACGCTGGAACTAGCAGATCGTGTATATGTGTTGGGGGGCGCCGGTGGTATTGGCAGAGGATTTTAGCGGCCTTATCAATCAGATAAGATCCTTGGCCCTTGGCAATACACAAACGAAGCGGGTCCCAATTCCCGAAATCGCTCCATCGCGGCCAAGGTCAAGGAAATAATCTGTTGCTGACCTGTGGTCTCGTCCTCTCGGGGGTGTCAAAGTCAGTGTAGGAACCATAGCGTAGATGTCTTCGAGGTTGCGGTGAGCCTTATGGGAATATTGCGGCGAGGTTGCACCCAGTTTCTCGCTCTTTTGGATACTATTCCTACATTGTCGAGTGGTGCGTCGCTTTGCTTTTCGAGATCGAGCTGGTGTGCACGGTCTGATGCCTTCTCGGTTGCATCGTGTCTGCGCTGACGGTCTTCAGAGTCCAACACTATTTGCGTAGTGCGCTCCGCGCACGCAAGATCGAGGCGATGTCGCTCGGTGGGGGTTAGGACTCGCTAGAAGGACGCGATATGTGTTGCCTGAGTTGAAAGTATAATGTCCAGAGCGACGATAGATTTCCTCGACCGAGAGCGGCTCTGGCTCAAAAGTACCGGTTACCTTTGCGAACCGAGCCTAACAAGCTCGCATAGCTTGATGAAGATATTCGACACGTGTACTGTTCGCCCGTTAACCGTGCTGTCGCCCACCTCGGCCAACAAAAGCGAATGAGCGTCGTGAGTCTGCATCTGCCAGCCGAGATCAACCTCGACGACTCGTCTTACTGTGCCGCTAGGCGGGCTCTCAAATGATGCTTCAGCAGCGTCACAAGCAGTAACCAACATATCCCGACAAGCGGCACAGCCCCAGAGTATGTCGCCATGCTTGCACTGTCAGAACTTCCATCGTTGGACCACCACAGGGCTATTGTTGAGGCCCCGAACAAGGGCGGTCAATTGAACCTCCCCTAGATGTTGCCCGTGATAAACGCCAGATTGCCGAGTATACCGCCTCTTGACGACAGTGCCGCCGAAACCCATGATTCAAGATTTGATCAATATATGCCACACGATTGGATGTGTTGAGCCATAATCCTGTCGCGCATGGTCTCACGAGCGGCAACCTCTGCGGCAGTCTCGCCAGCAATCCGGTTCTCCAGCTCCTTAGCCTTGCGCAGAGAGCAGAAGAGCTTAACGAATGCGTTGTATAGTCCTCTCTTGCCCAAGGTCATCTGCCTCAACCATCTTCCATCTGCACTACTCACCGATGCCAGCTTCTGGACCTCCTCGCTCAGTATCTTTTTCAGCTCCTGCATGTTCACGGGGTTGGCACCCGCACAGTTGCGGAGAAGGTCGTCGTGCACGAAGTTCTGTTGCTCTAACTTTCCAGCACGATCTGCAGCCAGCAGCACTGTCTGCTGCCCGACCAATGACCTCGAGTCCGAGATCCAGATTTGGCAAAGTGAGCGCCGGCAGTTCGTTTGCACCGCTTGAGAATGGCCAGTGCGTACCGTCAACCTCAACTCTCGTGCCAACGAGGCAGGCAACGTGGAGAAGCGCATCCTCCAGTCACTGAGCTCGAGATCAAGCTCCTCAAAACAGAAGCGATGGTCCTTTCCACTGCCAGCCACCACTCAAACTCCACATGAAGTCATTCTTTCCAGTCTTTCGGTTCCAGCAGTCTACCACTTGAGTTACACCAAGGCCCCCACAACAGCGAGCGGTATGCTGTGTGGCTGATCTAGCACGCACTTCCCTTACGACCCCCGAGACAATTCTCACGACCCATTGCGTCCCGGAAGCCAAGCCCTGAACACCTTACTACCAATACTCTCTCGCCAGGTTCCCAGGAAACTCTTCTAGATCCGCTTGCACATCTCCCATCGATAGAAAAAGGTCCCGTATACTGATATCCCCTCAACATCAATACCCATGCACCCGTCCAAGCAGACCACACTACCGGCCCAAGGCTATACAGCACCGCAGAGAGCGTAATACTCAACTATCATGGATCCAGAAATCCATCCCCATAGAATCAATGCACTGTAGCAGTTGAAGCCGAGTCGACTGCCTGCAGCACATTTGGCGGTCCAGAGAATTGTCGCAGCCAGCTCCGCCCCAAGACACAGTGCAGCCATCTGATATAATAGCACGGAACAACGTTTTCCTTGCTCCGTCCGAACAACTGTTTCCTTCAACGTCCAACATTTACCTCCTGCCAAATCCCCAATCTCGCTCACAACCACCTCATTTTCACGCCACAGCATACACGACCAGAAAACCAGGGAAAGGGCCTAAGATGCAAAATTACTGTACCACTACTACCTACAATACTCACATCCCCCTCACCTCCCTTAACATCACACATCCCATCATTTCAAATCCCCCACCATCATCCCTCCCGTACACTCGAGGAGCGACATCTCACACAGCCCTCCCATCCCCCCTTCCCTCCACCCCACCCCCCTCCCCCCTTCCACTATCCCTCCAACAAATCACCTCATGAAAACCATACCATCCCATCACACACCCCCCGCCCTCCCCATCCTCTCCTCAAAACCCAGCCACGTCTCCAAATCCAGCTCAGAGTCCAAGTCTTCCTAAGACCCACCCCCCAACAACGCAGCCACCTCATCATCATCCACCCCCCCAACCCCGGCGGTAAAGATATCGATCTCCCCATCTCCGTTAGCGGCGGAGGAGGGCTTGGGGTGACTCATCTTCCTCCTCTTCAGCCGAGGGTCACCAGGGGCAGGGGAGGAAGTACCACCATTACCGCCGTTCGCAATCTGTTGTGCGCCGTTGAAGGTAGAAGTAGTGACGGGTATGGAAGCAGCAGGAGGGCTTTCCGCCGAAGCTTTCCGAACCCGTGGATCCTCGGGTATGGAGAAGTCGGCCATAAACCTATCCGCCTCCCCCAGATTCCTCGCCCCACCATCAGGACCAGGGCCTCCGCCGATTTCGAAGTCATTCCCCCTCCCCTGGCCCCCCTCATTCGTAGCAAGTGTCTCCATAGCATCCCCACCCATCTCCATCTCCATCCCCATGCCCGACTCAGCTTTGAGCTCGGGCGTGAAAGATTCGATTTCGGGAGGAGGGGTGAAAGCTTCTACCTCCGGCGCTGCTGTACCACCACTCCCCGCATCGGCATTGGCGTTGCCATTCCCGTTCGTCTGTGTGATACTGTTGTTGGTTGTGGGGAGGCCGGAGGTAGGTGTCCCCACAGCCGGCGAAGGGGGGTTGGAAAGCCCACGCATGATCCCGTCTTCTACCGTCCTCTTCATAGTCTCTATATTCTCGCGCGTGGAAGCTAGACGGGTGACGGTAGCCTCGTCGGCAGCAAGTGAGGCGCGATGCGTAGAAACCAATTTCTCCAGTTCCGCGAGCAGAGTCTTGCGGGCAGAAATCGAGGTCTCGACCGCACTCTGCGCAGAAGCGAGACTACGCATCAGAGCCGAGAGGCGCGCGGCATGCACAGGAGGAGTAGGAACCACGTATTCCGGCCCCGTCATCTTAGCAACCTCGTTCTCAGCCGTGGGCACCAATCCTCCTACCCCCGCCACACCCTTATGCACCGCAACCATCGCTTTGCTTATCGCGTCCAGACCCTCCGGTACACTAGCACCACCTGCCCCACCGCTACCCCCGAATAAACTCCCGCCCAACTTCCCCATCCCTCCTTTCCCACCTCCCCCGGCTTTGGACCGATCGATCTCCCCCATGCGACTCTCAACCACGTCCAGAATAGGTTTAGAGAACACCGCCCTCTGCCGCCATACCTCCACCACCCGCCGGATTTTCCCCTGTGTACCTTCATTCGCCCCTTTGTACGCAGCACCCACTCCCTCCCCAACCACAGGCTCAAACGCGAGGACAAAGTCTTGTTTCCCTCGTGCGCGGGATTGTTGCACGACTTCGTTGGCGAGGTAGATGAGGTTTAACTTCTTGGCTACCGAGAGCGCTGGAGAGGTGGAGGTGAGTGTGGAAAGCCAGAGTTGGGATGTTTTGTCCGCGTGTCGGCGGTGGAAGAGCAGCCATTGGGCTACGCTGACTATGGAGTCTTGGGATTCGTTTAGGGTGGAGAGTTTGGCGAGGACGGCGTCGGGGGTGTAGGCCATTATTCCTTATCTCATTCGGATCAAATTGGGGTGTTGTTGTTGATGTGGATGGAGTTTTGTGTGTCGCGAAGTTGAAGTTGACGAACAGCCTGGAGTGCGGGCGGAGGTCTTCGGCAAGTTCTGTGTAAGCATTGGGGAGTTGTAGGCGGTTGTTTGCGCCAACGACGACAACAACTACACACCACACACTCTTCACTAGCCAGATCAGCACACAGTCATGGCCGATCGCTTCCCCTCCCTCGACGATTTCGACGCTGGTACGTACCTCTATTCCATCCTCCATATACACACAGCTAATTCCGTTACTCGCAGGCCAAACCACCACCTCCGCCCCCTCCAGCTCCACACAACCCTCCGACTTCCTAGCCCGCGAACGCGCAGCTTTGGGCGATGACGCGGATATCTTCACCTCAGACAATCACAACACAGCAACCGTAGCAGAAGACGACGACGACGACGATGACGATCTACTCGGGGGCGGGATGGGCGGCAGCAGCGCACCAACCAACAACAACGGAGGAATGGGTGAGGACATGATGGGCGATTTCGAGTCCTCCTTCCCAGCAGTGGATACGCAGAACGAGCGAGTAGCGCCCGGAGGCACGATAACAGGTTCCGGTGCCTTGCCATACCGTGGAGCGACACATCCCGACCAACTCGGTGCCAACGGCTATGGTGGCGAGGAAGAAGCGGGAGGAGAGCCGGATGTCGTGCGCGAATGGAGGGAGAGGAGGGATTTGGCTATCCAACACAGAGATGAGGTTAGTGAAGGGAGGAAAAGGGAGACGATTAAGGCGGCGCAGGAGGCTGTGGATGAGTTTTATGAGAATTATAATAATAAGAGGGATAAATCTGTGGCTGCTACGCGGAAGGAGGCTGAGGAATTTTTGAAGGGGAGGGAGGATACTACTTCGGGAGGGACGAGCTGGGAACGTATCGCCAAGCTCGTCGATTTGACTGGGAAGGGCAGCTCGGGTGGTGCGGCGGGGACGGGGAAGGCAAAGATGCGCGAGATGCTACTTGATCTGCGGAAGGATGAGAAGGCGCCGGGTGCGACGGGGTATTGAGGTGGGTGGTGATGGGCGGTGGTGTGAGTTGGGACACGGGCTTGGAAGGGTAGGTTAGCATGGCTTTGCTTTACTGCCCTTTGACTCCTGCTCGAGGCAGAAGCGGAGCGGATATGGGAATTCTGAGCTTGATCTTTGATGCTGTCCCTACCTTACTCTTGGAGCTAGCGAGGAAGCTCAAAGTCTTGAAACAGGACTACTATCCCAAGAATTGTAATGGGGTAAGACGGTAACAGACTAGGTGCTCAATCACTGGCATCTGATGGCGTTCACGGGAGGTCGAAGAAGGCGCCGCTGGTTTGCGGGATAGTAATCTAGACGTGCATGTTGGTAGCATACCTGTTGTATCAGTATAAACTTTCACCTCAAGGCAGTGACATGACCTCAAGCTGTTTCCATTCGCATACCTAAGGCTCGTATAGTTTTATGAGCACGTGACCAGCGCGCTCCTTCCGCGTTATGCAGGTATGGCCCGGATCGTGTCCGTCATCATTCGAAGCTTAATTGACTGTCTACATGTCGCTCCTTTGAGGGCTAAGCTCAAACATATACAAACACGCCGCAAGCAGCTTTCGAAAATAAGCAGCAGGACGCCGCAAGAACGAAGTTTTGCTACCACAATGCTGCTGAGACGATAACAGAAGGGTCATAAGGTAGGAATGATGGCTGGAGCTTTGCTACCGGCATGCGGGCGGAGGATGGGACATCGTGCTTGGGATGGTTTGGGGAAGGGGGCGGGGCTTAGTTGTCGGATACCAACGGCGCGGGTGGGGGGTGAGGGAGTGGGAGTGGGAGGAAGTGGAGTGCGATGGCGGACAGCAGCAGCAAAGTCACGAACTCTAGCGACCCAGCGACCAGTGATGAGCAGACCCCAAGTCAGCGGAGCTATAACATGGCAGACCCAAGCCCGAAGAGTCCTGCAGACGTCCCACAAACCCGCCCAAGAAACCAGCGTCACGAAACCCAAATCCTACCGCGACGAAATCCGCGCCCGCTCCGACGACCACGACACCGACGACGATCCCCACACCACAAATCTCACCACCACCGACTCCTCAGACGACGAAGGCGGATTCAAACGCTCCGCCCGCGCCGCCCAAGCCAGCCAAGTCAACCTCTCGGCCAAACTGACAAAAGACAGCGATGCCTCTGCCGCAGCAGGAGGGGGTTGGAAAGAGATACGAAGATTGTTGATGATTGCTTGGCCTGAACGGGCGACACTGGGGTTAGCAGTCGTGTTTCTGCTGGTTAGTAGTTCGATAAGCATGAGTGTTCCGTTCAGTATAGGCAAGATTCTGGATGCTGCGGCGAGCAAAGAAGGGACGTTATTTGGGTTGAGTCAGGAGCAGTTTTACCTGGCTCTTGGGGCGTTGTTGGCGACGGGGGCATGCGCGAATTACGGGAGGATTGTTTTGCTGAGGATTGTCGGGGAGAGGGTGGTGACGAAACTGCGCAGCCAGCTCTTTAAACGCACCTTCGTGCAAAACGCCGAGTTCTTTGACGCCAACCGTGTTGGGGATTTGATCTCGAGGCTTGGGAGCGATACTATCATCGTGGGAAAGAGTATCACACAGAATGTGTCTGATGGATTGAGGAGTTTGGTTTCTGCGACTGCGGGACTGAGTCTGATGTGTTATATGAGTTTCAAATTGACGGGGGTGATTGCGTTGATTTTCCCGCCGGTGGCTATTGGGGCTTTTTTTTATGGGAGGGCGATTAGGAATTTGTCGAGGAGGATACAGAAGAATTTGGGGACGCTTACGAAGATTGCTGAAGAGCGGTTGGGGAATGTGAGGACGAGCCAGGCTTTTGCGGGGGAGCAGCAGGAGGTGCAACGCTATAATACTCAAGTTCGCAAGATTTTCGCGTTGGGTAAGAGGGAGGCGTATATCTCTGCCACCTTCTTCGCCACTTCCGGATTCGCAGGGAACATGACATTCATCGGTCTCCTCTACGTCGGCGGAAGCATGGTCCGCGACGGCGTCATCTCCATCGGCGAACTCACGTCCTTTTTAATGTACGCCGGCTACGCGGGCTCCTCCCTCTTCGGCCTCAGCGGTTTCTACTCCGAGCTCATGAAAGGCGTGGGCGCCGCTTCCCGGCTCTTCGAACTGCAGGACCGCAAATCCGAAATCTCCCCTACGAAAGGCAACGCAGTCAAGTCCGCTCGCGGGGCTATCGAATTCAAAAACGTCGGCTTCGCATACCCTACCCGCCCCGCCGTGAAAATCTTCAACGATCTCTCCTTCACTATCCCCCAGGGCTCGAACGTGGCGATCGTCGCACCCTCTGGAGCAGGGAAATCGACAGTAGCGTCCCTGCTGTTAAGATTTTATGCTCCGATCGAGGGCGCTATCACGATTGCAGCAACGGATATCGCGACCCTAAATGCCAAGCAATTGAGACGGAAGATTGGGTATGTGGGCCAGGAACCTGTGTTGTTTTCGGGCACGATAGCGGAGAATATTGCTTATGGGCGGCCGTTGGCTACGAGGCAGGAGATTGTTACTGCGGCGCGGCAGGCGAATTGTGGGTTTATTAGTGATTTTCCTGAGGGGTTGGGGACTTTTGTGGGGGCGAGGGGAGGGATGTTGTCAGGGGGGCAGAAACAGAGGTATGTGATGTCATTCCAGGTTCGAGAAGGGGTTGGGCTGAGGCCGGGTTGGGTAATGTTGGCTTGGATGATGTGCTGACGTATTCGCAGGATTGCTATCGCCCGCGCTTTACTCAAGAACCCGGATATTCTGATCCTGGATGAGGCGACTTCGGCTCTGGATGCTGAGAGCGAGACCTTGGTCAACCAGGCTTTGCATCGGATGTTGGAGGGCAGTAATACGACGATCTCGATTGCGCATCGCCTTTCCACTATCCAGCGCAGCGACAGCATCATCTGTATTGGCGCCGACGGGAAGGTGGCACAGATGGGGACTTATGCTGACTTGTCGGCGGATAAGGAGGGGGCGTTTGCTAAGTTGATGGTATGTTCTCACCTTGTTGATTGATGAGCTGGGTTGGGTTTATGGGTGACTGACTTGTGTGATACAGGAATGGCAGATCAACGGCGGCGAGGCACCAAAAGAGGCTACAAGGCGGAGGGATGGTCTCGGGCCTGAGGAGATTTCCGAAGAGGATCGCATGAGGCAGAGGTTGGAGGAGCACGGGGGCGAGGATGTTGAGGGTGAGGTTGAGGAGGTCGGAGAGGGTGCCAAGGTGAGGGGAGAGAAGGAATCAAGTGCTGAGGTTGTGTTGGAGAAAGTCAAGGATGGAGGACGATGAGAGTGTAAGAAGATTGGGAAGGTTTGTGCATTTTCAGCATGGTGTTTGAGGCGTCTAAGGTTGGTTGGGATGAAGATATGGGAGGCTGGCCCTGATACGGCGATACGCGGCATACTGCCTACGGGCAGAAGCCGCGAGGAGTTTGACTCGATATGTATGATCTCTTCTCACGAAAAGACGTTCTACTGCAGGCCCTCTCAGATGGCAATTTTAACCGATCAGAGCTGTGAGCTGTGAGCTGAGCTAAGCCCCACTAACGAGGCTGCGGCTTGGCAGCTCTGCCTCACGTTGCGCTCCGCCCTGCTCGTGGGCAACTGGATAGTCTGACCTTTTGGGTTCGCCTAGGGCCTTCTTCGTACTAACAATGTAGCAGCCTACTACAGACCTACCTCCAAGACAATCGCCTGGCTTCGTGAACACTTTCCCACTAGTGCCCAGCGATATCAACCAGGCAGTGTGAGATGAATCCTTCGCCTGCGCTGGACACAATGACTTGCGAGATTACCACCATAGCTCCTCGCCACCCTTATGAGCCCCTCGAACCAGACAGCATACGCGTGATCAAGATTTTGCCGACTCTGTCGGAAGATGCCGACATATGCTGTCAGACAGCCTGCTTCCGCCGAGATGAGGGCCTCGATTATACCGCGCTATCATATACCTGGGGCCCCGAAACTGAACCTTCCCACATCAGACTCGATGGTCGATGCTTCCTGGTACGTAAGAATCTGTACTCTTTTCTGCGAGCGGCGCGCAAGCATCAAGAGCAGTCCGTCAGGTGGTTCTGGGTGGATGCAATCAGCATTGACCAGTCAAATAATGCCGAGAGGACTCATCAAGTTGCATCGATGTCGAAGATATACAGCGACGCCAAAATCGTCCTGATCTGGCTTGGGCCACGGTCCCCAGATAGCGACTCTGCAATGCGGGTACTGGATGAACCAGTGGGATATTGGCGTGACTCGCAGAGGTTCTACGATATGTGGACACTGGAGCATAGTACTGCGATACATCTGCTTGTCGAGCGACCGTACTGGAGCCGACTTTGGGGTAAGTCTGCTGCGTGGCATGTGTGATATGGACCACTGACCATGCAGTCTTTCAGGAAGTTGCGTTTGCTAGGCGCAAACTGTTGATGTGCGGTGATTGGTGTGTCGCATGGGAGTCGTTCGCGGACCTTGTGGACGTGGTCGAGCGCAAGTCGACCAGTGACAGTGGCGTGCGATTGTTGCGCCCTGACACCCTCGCAGGGGCGAAGAGATCATGGGGTGTCGTAGCTCGCGAAACAATGGAGAGTTGCCATGCTGTACGGAACAGTCTTGCAATGCTTGTCATCAAGCGCGCATCGCAGACTGTCCAAGTCGTTCCGCTCTGGGATCTGATGTTCGCGCTCCAGCATCTCAGCTGCAGCGATCCCCGGGACAAGGTATACGCACTACTTGGTGTGGCGGCGCAGACCCTTAGCCCACTCGAACCCGACTACACCATGTCCGTTCTTGACGTTGCCCATGCGGTGCTCAGGTACGAGCATCGGATCAAGCCGCCAGGAGGCATCAACGAAGTGGAGCAACAGTGCCAAGAGTTGGAAGGTCTACTAGGTTTGCAAAATTCGGCTATGCTGAAAATCACTGACCAGAAGGGCTCCGTATCAGTTCCAAAATCTGTGCCAATGCATCAAGCCTTCGCTCCAGGCGTTGACCCCACCAACAGCGACATCCACTTCCGAAACGGAGTAAATGTCTGGTGGGCCGCATTCCATGGTCATGATGCCGTCGAAGACCTACTGGTCAGATATACCGACACCAACATGCATACCTCGCATGGCTACCTCGATCACTGGCTTTGGTATTCGGTGAAGGCAGGACTAGAGGAGACGGTAGAGAGCTTACTTGCTCTCGAGGCCGTCAGGAACAACCATCACCTTCTTACAAAAGTACGCCATACAAGATCTGCCCGCCGGACATCGCTGCTCGACATCGCGCTATGTCGCGGCCATGTTGGTATAACTCGTATGCTACTCGAGACCGGCCACCTCGATGTCAACGCTCAACTGCCGTCTCGCCATATGCGCAAACTTTGTCCTCTTCAGTTTGCAGTACAGCAGCGTGATGCTGCAATGGTTGAGATGTTAATGAGCATGCCAGGCATTGATGTTCATCAACGATACAAAGGGAGGACACCGCTCGAAAGTGCGGTGAAGATGGCGCAGGCGCATACTGAAGCAGAGTCTCGCCAAGATTTCGTCTCAAAATTGAGAAACTTGCTTTCCTCAAAGAAAGGCTCACAACCCGCGGAAGTGTTTGCATCCGTGTATGTGTATTAATCAATCTCCTCGTTAAAGGCGCGGGCTACGACTAAACTATCGCTACGTAGACTCGACAGTATCATGCCATGGCTGAAGATTCCGCGTGGGTGCAGATAGAATGGAAATGGCCTGCAGCACCACTCTCGCTGCGTCGAATCTCGAGTGTGCGGTTGGTCACTGTATGATGGTACAAGAGCACGATAACAACATGGGATAAACGAGGAACAATAACGAGCATTGCAATCGAATCAAGCGACATGCCAGCCCGCTGTAATATGCTTACAGATTGATCTAACTCTTACTTCGCTTCTTTTTCTTGTGCTTCTTTAAAAGGAGAACAACAATCAACGACAAGACTATTCAGTATGTCACGAAACACGAAGCTGAGAGCGATGAGAACACATATTTTTTAACACCGTGTTAATACAAGTCTAGAATAGTAAAGCTGTGTAGTGCAGAAGCGCTCGGCGTTCATGCGATAGCTACCCCGTAGGGAACTGGATACGGAGGGAGCCGCCAACTCTTGTAAGAACGCATCAAAAGAGTCCTCCCTTCACAAAAGAAACGTGCTCACAAAGGAGCCCCCAACTCTTGTAAGTTGATGAATGCATTCAACACCATCCTCCCATTACTGATACACCCTGCTCACACATTCTCTCCAGCAATTGCGCCTATCTTAAATTTCGTGTCTCTTGGTTGATGGGGTCGCTACTTAAAAGTAGGAGTAGTAGTCCTCGATGCGGCTGCTGGACGGACGGCGTCCACCACTGGATGGACGCCGGGAGCTCATCGACGGGCGCTCGTAATCACGAAGCGGCGGCCGGCTGACCGCAGCCCTGCGCCCGTAGTCGTCGACGTACGACCGCGAGGAAGAGCGGAGTGGGTCGCTGCTGAGAGCTGGCCGACGCCCGTAGTGATCTGCGCCGTATGAGGGATAATCATAGTTGGATCGTGCGGCAGAAGCTTGACGGCCGCGCGACATCGCCGCAGCAGCTTCGGACAGTCGGTCACTGCCGCTGTAGGGGGCATAGCGCCTGCTGCTTAAGCCCTCCCTATCACCGAGATAACCGGAGGATTCGCGCCTGGAGCTGTAGCTGCGGCGGAGGGGCTCTCGAGAGTACATCGATGCCTCTGATTCGTGGCGACCACCAGGGGAGTGAGCCCGGTAGTACGACGATCGACCGTTCGCCAGCCTTCCCAGGTTGTACGAATCACCTTGATAGTCGACCTCGCCCCACGTGGCACTTGGCCGCTGGTAATGGGTATGAGGCATGGAGGACCCGCGGCCATCATAATTCACCGGACGGAACGTCGGGCCGTAGGTATTCGTGAAGGCAGGCTGGGCGTGAGAAGAGGACTGGTAAGTAGAGGAGGCGCGGGATCGCGGGGGTGGGTAGGGGTAGGAAGAGGGAGCGGCGTAGGAAGAACCGGAGGTGTAGGAACCATACCGAGACATTGTTGGCTGTTGGAAAGGAGAGAAGAGTGGAGGTGGTGTTGTTGGAGTTGGGGGTTGAGTCAGACACTGAGTTTCCTGCTAGTAATTTGGTGCTCTTCGATCGACAAAGTGCTTGCTGTGGTGATAACTTTCTTACTGATTCGTGTCCTGGGTGTCTGCTGGAGAAAAGACGGTCCGAGGCATGCGTCGAGTCTCCTTATATGCTACAGGCTTGCACTTTGTGCATTGTTCGCCAGACAAGGCTTTGTTCGACTCTTTTACAAGAACAATGCGATGAAAGCATTTTTGTAATTTGTTCACAATGGTATTGCCAGCGAGTCTGTGGTGCCAGCAGTGGATGGACGACAAAGAATTCATGCTTGAGCTGTTCGGGATCTAAGGTCTTGTCAGCAATGTCCTGAGGACAATGAAATTGTACATACAAGCTCATCTCTGATAGGTTGATGCGATGGACAGGCCAGTCAGTCGGAGTGAGAGTGAGGCAGTAAGAGTGAGGAAGTGAGAGTGAGGAAGTGAGAGTGAAGAAGTGAGAACCAAGAGTGATTTGTCCCAGCCTGCTGGGATACAATCTACAGAACGATCTACTTCTTACCTCCCTTCTGCTTCTTATGCCTCTTTACAAGGAGGACAACGACCAACGACAACACGATGCCGATTAATGCGCCACAAGCTCCGTAGATAAAAATGTTGACAATCTGAGGGTGACCATTGACCTTGTTCGTGAGACTTGATGGCAACACCGCACGAGCTGTCAAAGTCGCGCTCTCGGGTGTGCTGGAGGAAGAGACATAGGCGCACTCGCTGTAGCCTGGCATGTCTGCTATCTCGGTGCAGCCAAGGTGAATGAAGCTGGGTTGGAGTGTTGCTGGAGCCATTGCGTGGATGTGGTGTGGTAGAGGGTGAATGTGAGGTGTGCTTGTGGTTTAGGTGTGTATTTGATTCTGTCTTGATGTCACAAGGTTGCGAGGAGACCGGATTGTAATGTACACAATTAATTGAACAAAGACAATTGGTGATCCTTTGTGGCCTATCGAGAGTGCTTTGTTAGTCAGATATAATGCTTTTGCGTGGTCATGAGATGTTCAAAAGGTCCAGCACAGTTTATCTCGAAGCCCAAGTAGCTTTGAAGTGGCAGGCAGAGTCTCAAGATCAGGCTGGATTCCTGTTCTTCTACACTATGTAATGCTACATCTGTCGGTCTGCAGATCCTAACGAGAGCGGAACGATCAGCATTGTTTGGAACAGAAACTACAAAGAACCATTGTATTTCTGTACCAGCAACAAGAGTGTGGCCGTTCGACTATTGCCATTGCGAGACCGCCGAGTAGCTACAAGCTGCCATTCGCGCGGAGCTTGTTATCTCGATGGACTCAGGATAGATATGTCCTGCCAGCTAGCGTAGGCCTTTGCAGGTTCTAAGACATCTCCTTACCCTGCCAGCCAGTAAATCTTGAATGGCAGAGACATGGGAGTGGTAGCAAGGACATTTTTTAACACCGTGTTAATACAAGTCTAGAAAGGTAAAGCTGATGTATTGCTGAAGCGCTCGGTATTCATGCGATAGCGACCCCGACAGGAGCACTAAGGCAGAGCGTGAGCCGCCAAATCTCATGTCGAACGCAACAAAACCATCCTCCCTTGACAAAAGAAATCTGCTCACACCTGGTTCTCAGTAACCACAACTACCTTACAATTCTTCGTCGGGATCCTCACGTTCGCACGAGTTCTCTACACGGGCGTGCCACCTGTTCTTCTCTACTCTGCGCACGATACGCTTAATGTACTCGGACTTGTCGGTCGGAGCGAACCTGCTCCTGCGTTGCCTCTGCTTGACAGCGGTCTTGGGCCGCTTACTCGGCTTGGCGGTCTCGGGTACATTCTCACCAGTTTTCTTCACAATCTTCCAGCTCTCGTTGAGACGGCGCATGTTCTGAATGAACTTTGAGTAGTTGTATCGGGCGCTGTCGAGCTCTTTGACGATGGACATGCTGGTTTCTGAGTCCCCAGCGAAGTTTGTTAGCTTCTTCTCCACATCCTCGAACGTCATCTGGCATAGGATTGCGGGCTGGAAGAAGGGATCAGAGCCGAACGGTTTACTCTCAATCTGGAACTGCTTGTGAGCGAGCTGGTCACCGGGGAGGTCAGCGGATTTGGCACGCGCAGAGAAGTTCATCCTGTGGTACTCACGACCGAAGTGCTCGTATCGTCCGAAGATTTCTTGCAGCCAATCACGCAAGTCAGCGATCCCGTCCTTGGTATCTTTTACCGTTTGGAGGTGGTCAGGGGCTCTATTGCTGCACCTGGGGCACATGCCCGGGATAGTCTTGGCGTAGCGGTCGATGGCAGATACCTTGAGGAACGCCCGGGAGCGTGAGCGGAGGTCCTCGAAGTGGTTGATGATGTCTGAGCTCTCGATCTCGATATTGGTACAGATGTAGTGGACGCAGCCTTCAAAGGCGCAGAAGGAGACGGGCATGATGGGTGTGGTGGAGGTTGTTGGGTTGGATTTGAGACCTGCTCGAAAATGTCAGTGGATGTTGTGCTTGCTTGGGTGGGAGTTCGGATGATCAAGAGCAACGGCAAGAGTGTCAATATGGCTTGATGGACTCCTGCAATTGGTCGGGATGATCAGCAAGCAAGACCGAAAGTATGCGGATGGGACTCGAATAAGCTTAAGAGCACACGGCAGGCTTGGCAAGAATGGCATTATGCTTAAAGAAAGCTTTGACGTCCTTTGTCGTGGTGGAAGAATGATTCGTTGTGCAGGCGAGGATGGTACTTGTTGGCTGTCAATGCCTTTGATTCCGATAAAGATCGTATTCTAAGAACAACGCCGCATTGTCCTCTGTCCATCCTCCCAGGTCAGTATCCAGTATCATGAGCCCGCCCAGATACTCGCAATCATTCTTCCAGCAGCAAAACATACCTATCACCACAACATTCCAGCCATCAGCCCTCACCATGAACCCCAACCCCACCACAACCACCTCCAGCGCAGGCGCTGAACATGCAGAGACAAAGCCCGAGATCCAAGAAGAAACTTATACCCGAAAACTCACCACCGCCCGCGAAGAGCTAGCTGACCTAAACACAGAATACACCGCGCAACTCACCCGCTACCGCGCCATCCCTCCCTCGGTCAAGAAGAACAGCCTCGCACCTTCCATAACACAACTCCAGATGGCGTTCGGGAACCCTGCCTCCGCCACCGACCCCGTCGAAAGATTGATGTGGGATGCTAGAGATGTGCTTGATCGTATGGTGGAAGACTGGAGGGTGAGTGATATGTACGGCACTATTGATAGCAGTGAGGATCTTACGAAGGACGAGCGGAGTAAGATTTGGGAGGAGTGCGTCAAGATTGAGACCGAGTTGCTAGCGCTTGAGAAGTTCTCGTTGCGCCTCTTCCCGGTCCAGAAGGGCAAGCGTAGGGCTGCTGATGCTTCGGAAGAGAGCAGACCGGAGAGGCGGAGGAGGTGAGTGGGATGAGTTGGCGGCTAGCATAATGTCAGCAGTATGAACAGTATTTCAGTTTGCCTCATAATCTTTCCAAGAATTGTATCACGCTTCGACACACTCCTTGAATACCGTCTCGTCGTTTCAGCCACGCGATACATGTAGATTTCCACTTGGAGTCAGGCGAGCATTATCACAGTCATTTCAATGGTAGGTGAATCAGAGGACTGTGTCCCGGCCGCGTTTTCATCGCCACATCAACAGTCTTCTTCACGCACCCTCTCGACGCCGTGCACCATGCTGTACTCGCCCACGATCTCCACCAAAGGGGTCCGCACGGCCAGCCAACAATGTATGACGATCTCTCGATGATTGGAAGGCAGAAAGGAGAGACGTGGAAGGAGATGAGGTCAAAAGATGCCGCGGCGGGAAAGTCCGTCGCTTGCTCGAGTCCCGTCCTCCACCTATTCCATCTGGCTCGGCATATCTTATTACAAACGCAGCATCGAAACGCTTGTCCGCACGTCTTGGGAGGAAGAGCAAGCAATAGGCTTTGATTCAGAGTGCCATAGCACAGTGGGAGATATTACTTGGATAAATAAGCGGAGAACAGGATGGCTATGGCTGTGGAAACGAATGGTACGCACGCACGCATGACACTTATACTTTCTCTATCAAACACGCAGCACACGATCGATAGCTTGTTCGAGGCGGCCATCGAACAGCAACCCCACAGACACACTGAGACATGAACAAGCACTAACAGCACCATCAGACTCCGGACGAACCGTCTCCCCCTTACCCTCCAGCTCCCTCCTCCGCTCCCCACGATCCCCCGATACAGCCTCGCACATCTACCCCGAGCGAGCCATCCGCCCCATGCCCCGGTCGCGCCTGAAGTCCCGTCTCTCCCCCGAGCAAGCACAGGGTATCACTTACCCTGCCTCTCCACCCCTGCCCTCCCCACGTCTCGCCAGTAATGGCGATAACAGCTACAACGAACGAGGGCCGATAGTAAATGGAGTCCGGGCCGTGCATGCCTATGCTGAACACCACATCCACGGCCATCATCACCACGAGGATCCGCATTACCCCCACCACAACCATCATAGACACCAGGCAGAACAGCAGGATGTAGGGCATTGTACGTGCGGCGACCACGAAGGCGGAGAGATACCAGACAGTGGCGACGAAGAGGTCGAATTCGATCATCCGGATTACCGCTACACAACCGCAGCGGGCACGCCAACCCCGGCAGGATATCCAGGGCACGTGCATGAAATGGTCGCCGCGCGGGAGATAGCGGCGATGGCGGGAGGGAAACAACCTCCTCCATTAGATTCGGTGCAGAGGCGATTGATGGAGGCGCGGCTTGGAGGCGGTAATAACGGTGGTGGCAATGGCAAGATTCTACCTCCTCCAGGCTCGACGGCGAGTTCTTCAGCTGGTGGGGACGGGTACGAGAGTTTCGAGAATACGTCGAATAAGAAGAAGCGGAAGATTCCTCTCTCGGGGGCGAGCAGCACGTTGCATCAGAGTTCGCTGAGTGCGGAGATGGCTAGTATGGGGATTTCGGGGCAGACGGATGGCGCGGCGGACGATGTTGGTGCGGTGCAGCAACAGTCGGCTTCGTATACTTCGCCTGGCGTTGCTGTGGGGGCTGGGACGGGGATTAGTGGTGCGGGACGAGGGAGGTATGGACGTAGTGGGAATGTGAATGCGTATCGGAATGGACTTAGGAGACCACTGACCAATGGTACGGTGAATATGGCTGGTGCTGCTGGGGAGTTGGTGAACGGAGATGGTGCGTTTGATTCTGACGAATGCGGAAGCCGCTCGCGGATACTGCTGAAGTTGACGCTCACCTTCACATGACGTGATTCTGAAATCTTTTACGATGTGAACTTTATGCTGACTTCGCCACATTCTGCCACAGACACCTTCGAAACCACCACCACCACGGGCGGCATCATAAGCCAAGCCATCAAAAGCGCCGCCGAACAAGGCCCACTGACACCGCAAAAGGCGGGCACAAACGGCAAGACCTTATCGCCCAATCAGTCGCTCCTTCACTCCGCCACCTCATCATCATCCAATAGCAACACGACGCCCAAGACTCAGTTCACTTTCCACGTCGACTCCGAGAGTGCCACGAAAATGGCCGATCATGAAGCTGCTGCTGCTAATGCTGCGGGGACTGCGTATGCGCAAGCTGCTTATGCCGCGACGGCGCCTTCGATGCCTGGCTCGTATCCCACGGCTCCCGTGCAGCTGCCCGGCGGTAGAGTGGCGGGTGGACAGTACCCTAACACTACGCCGGGGAATGCGGGGGGGAATCGCAGTACACAGGGTACTCAGACGACGCCTTCACTTCGCGGCGGTGCCCCAGCAAACAATCCCTCGCGTCTCCCGCCCCCACCAGCAACAACAGCAACAGGTCAGCAACAGCAACAGCAACCCCCCGCCAAACCCAAACCCCGTCGCCGACCAAGCAAAGAATACGCCCTCGCCGCCCGCCAACGCCAACTCCAGCAGGAATATTCCAATTACCACCACCGTCCCACGAAGGATAGTATGTGGATCTGCGAGTTTTGCGAGTATGAGGATATTTTCGGCACGCCGCCGTTGGCGTTGATTCGGAGTTATGAGGTTAAGGATCGGAAGGAGAGGAAGGCTAAGGCGGAAAGGAGGAGGTTGTTGGAGAAGGCTAAGATGAAGGGGCGGAAAAATAAGAAGGGGGGGAAGAAGGCTGGGAATGCTGGGGGTGCGCCGGGGAATGGGGGTGGGGGTGGTACTGCGCCGGGCCCGGTGAATGGAGAGGGTGGGAGGGGATATGATGCGAGGGTGGATGGGGGTGTGCCGCCGGGCGAGGAGGAGTATTATGATGATGAGGTTGAGTATGGGGAGGGGAGTTTGGAGGGGGAGGGGGACGAGTATGAGCCTGAGGGTGGGGAGGGGGAGTATGAGGATGCTTATTATGCTCCGCCTGCTGCGACTGCGGTGGTGAGGGGGAGTACGGTGCAGGGTGGGGGTGGGGGACACCCGCAGGCGCAGAAGCAGGGGGGAGAGGTAAGGGAGGGGGGGAGGGCGTAGCTTTGTGTCGTGGGATTGGGGGTGGGGGTGTTTGTTGTTGTGGTGGGGAGGTTGGTGGTGTGGGGGGTTGGGTGGTGAAGGCTTGGTTGGGGGATTTGGCAATCAGCGGGACTTGGATGTCATGATTGACTGTTTCTGGCCACTATCCGCCTACATCATCCAGCGACGAGCATCACCTACATGTTACGAGCACACCACGCTGTCCTCTCGCAGCCTAAAACCATGACAGGAGTCAACGGCGCATTTCCCCATCCTTTGCACAGTATTCCCAGGCGTTTTCAATATCACATCCCCGACGGCAGCGTAGCATTTCCCATTGATTGGGTACCATGGCGTTTTCTTGGGCGATGGATGGCAACGCATTGACATTGGGATTAGCATGGAATGGCGACGGGACTCTTGTATAGGCAGGCACTCTACTCAGCGTTTATCGTGATCGGGGCATTATTGGCGCATCCAGAGGGGAAGCGGGGGGGGGAGAAGAAGGGGGAAAAGATGGGCGAAAGAGAGGGAAAGGAATGGGGAGGCGGAAGAGGTGATGAGAGGTAAGGGGGGAAGAGGTAGGAGTACGTAGTATGGTGTATTGAAACGCAGTTGAGATGGATGATTGCGAGTCGTGCAGTTATGTGTATAGGCTGCTGTCGGTTCCAGATATACTAACTGTGAGAAATGGTAGCTGTGAGGTGGCACCACGACTTAAGGGCCAAGGGCTTTCATCGATATCTGGAGTGAATTCTATTGACATGATGATCAAGATGGAAAGAGCGGCTCGGTTCAAGTCACGTGTCAGGATGCGGTGGCCACGTTCGACTGTGCCTCCGGATTGCAGCTGAAACACCAAAGCATCGATAGACTGTTATGCTAATACTTGACTTGTGCCAGGTTGCCAAAGGCGAAGGCTTTTTTGCCAAAGGCGAAGGCTTTTTTACCACGGTCCCTGTTTCAAGGGTTAGGACCTGCCCAGCTATTCATCGATAACTACATATGGCTTCATTACAGGCTTGGATCGACACTCGCCATACGACGAGGACGAGTTCCTCGGGCTGCTTGTCACCGACATCTACAAGATCCTCATCCGCCAAGGACATTTCAGAGAAGAAGATATCAACTGGAAAGGCCACAAGAGTCTTGACCTGTCGGTCCTCGATAACCCTCTTCTCATCGACCCACGCGTTGTATCTCTCATGCTGAAGTTGCCCGCGGGTCCCCAGAGCTGCATTGTGCCCAACATGCAGCCTGCATGTTTCTTGTATCCTGGCGCGCTTGTCAGAAGTCACGACATCGATGGATAAGGGCGGCCTGACGGCTTCGTGGACCAGACGAATGCCTTGCCGACAGTGCTTTTCTGAATGGATGGTTTTGAGGGCAGAGATCCTGTGCTTGTTCTTGACGTTGCGGACAGTACAAGCGACTCTCTTCCTGTTGCCCGAAGTCAGTGTGCTGATCATCATTCTGCTGCCAGATACTGTACGCCAGTTCGATGAGCGGTCTAAAGCCCTCACTACCTGGACTGCCTAGCCGAACATGCTCCGATGTATCTCAGACGGGTACTAGAGAATTATCGCACTGCGGCGTGGATGGGCGACCATAACACTGGTGTGATTGGAACAAGACCAATCTACTCGGTAAAGAAGCTCTTCTGTACGGCCTGTTAGTCGTGCTAACCCTTTCCCAGTCATTCGGCCCCGAGTTTCAACGGATAATGATCGAAAACTACCACTGGCCTAGCGAAAGTTTCAGGCGGCAAGACTGGAACCGTGATATCGATGGGTTTCTCGGTCGCATGATAGACGCTGAGTTTGGGAGGGAAGCCAGAGGGGAAGACGTCAAGTAGGATGTGCCCACCAGTCCAGTACTAGATCCTGAGCTCTTCGAGTGATGTGAACTAGCGACACTCCGCTCGCTGCTTTATGGCTTGTGCCCGGTGCGTTAACCAGCGTTAGCAGCGGCCTCAGCCATCAACCACCAAGGGTGAACACCACGCAGAGGTATCAGTCCTTTGACCCTTGCACGAACACAGATGTATAGCTTTTGATACCCCTGAAAAGCTCATGATTGTTCTGCACGTTTATGTTTTCAACGTCACAAGTCGAGCAAGCTGCTACTTACTTATGTGCCTGGCTGGGAAACAACAGCGACGGCTTGGAATTCCCCAATCTCTACGCCCCCAGCCATCTTACCACTAACCTCCAAAGCGGTACTATGGCAGGCCCACCATCAGTTCCGAGACAGTCGCAAGCACCGAGATGACAGAGCTTCAAGCGATACGCCAATCGTACTCACCGTGGGTGACTACGTGTACGTGACTCTAAGAGATCATCGTGGCCGCAACCTTTGGACAAACACCTTGCGGACTCAGTCAGCAAGCCTACGAAGTATATATTAGTTACTGCACTGCCTTGAACAAGCACTCCGCAATCCACCAATACCTGTACAAGCGTACCGCGTGCGCATTTTACATTCCCGCCAGTGCCTCTTGCACTTATGTGGTTACTACAGCGTCTTGCGATATTCACTACTACCAGATACACAGAGCACTATATCCTCCGCAGAAGTTCCTCCTTGGTTGTATTCCTTTTTTCTATCAACCACTTACTCACCACTTCCATATCCAGCAAGCGACCGCCCACAACAAGAACTTCGATCATCCTGAGACGCCCACACTCTCTCAACAATCAAATCAAGATGTCCCACCCAAACCCTCTCGGTAGCAACCCACCCGGCAGACCCCCGGGACCGCTATGGTGCACCTGCGGGTGTGGCGATTGTAAGCCCATGGTCTGGAACGAGACCACAGAGGAGTACGAGAACCCGCCGACTGGTCAAGCCCCCGACACGGCTGCGATGCACTACACGGATCCTGCGGCAAGGGCCGAAGTGCCAGAGACTGCTGGAGCAGTGGGTAAGTTGCACTACCCCCCAACTTGACTCATCGAAGGCGATGGCTGACAGAGTCGCAGGCTCGGCACCGCCGAAGGACGACGGTCCTTCCGAGTAGCCGCAAGGGCTACAGCACAGATGTCCTGGAGATGGTTGATCGCCATCTCAGAAGGCGTCCGAGACATTGAGGCTGTATGGCGGAGGCAAGTGCTGCCTATGATGCCGGTGTTTTTGAGACTGCTGTGCGCCAGCCTATCAGATACTGGTGACGGTGATGAGCTGCCAACTATTGTGCTTCTCTCTTTCAAATATCTCAGACCTACTGTTGTGATCGTGCTCGTTTCCGGAAGCGTAGAGTCATAGTGAGGTCTCAACATCTTTTGCGGATGGAGCTAGTCAGAGTCAGCAGCAGCCACAACCATCAACCAAACCAGAGTGACGTGTGACTAAGGCAAAAGGCTGCTTCAAGTAGTCATTGGCATTCACTAAATAGTCTCCCAGCTCTAGGTCGGTGTATACATACTCAATCCCCCTCCACACCTAAACATGCATGCCATGCGATGCGTCGGCAATATTGTAGCCTAGTCATCCAACCCAACCCTCTCGCGAGACATCATCCAATAACACAAATAATCAGCCCATGCAATATCAACCCGTGCTAGTATCCCTCGCCTGTATGTCGACTGCCATGCCACTGCTCTCTCGTCATCCTAGCTATCACTCAGTCAATCTATCTTCTCCACCTGTGATGTGTTCTGGTGTCTCACACATCCAATCTCTTACTGCCTCAGCGAGTCCAAAAACTCCTTCAGCTCCGCCGACATCTCATCCTTAAGCTCAGCAATCGCCTCAGCATTCTTCGCAACCTTCTCCTCGATCTTGCCGAAATCAATGGTGACGGTCTTCTCCTCAGCCTTCTCAGCAACCTTGTAGCTGCCCTTCCCAACAATAGCGCTGAAGTTGCCCTCTCCTCCACCGTTCCACGCGAGGATGTTGGCAGTGCTGCTGGGCACGTCCGTAAGAGCACCAACAGTGGCGATAGAGATCAAGTTCGCCTTGAGCTTCTTGGGAGTGATGTCCGCAACGGCGTACGCGGAGTCCTTGCTGGGCTGCAGGGACAGGAGGTAGGCGAGGAGACCGGCAATGTGAGGGGAAGCCATGGATGTACCCGAGATGGTGTTCACGGCGTACTTGCTGCCGATCCAGGTGGACTGGATGTTGAGACCTGGAGCAAAGATGTCGTTGCACTTGCCGAAGTTGGAGAAGTAAGCGCGCTCATCAGCCAGAGTGGAAGCTCCGACAGTGACAGCTTTGTCGGCTGCAGCAGGTGAGTAGTTGCACGAGTCGGCGTTGTCGTTGCCGGCTGCGACAGCGAAGTGGATACCTGCATCAACGGCAGCGTTCACGGCCTGGTCAAGGATAGGGGACTTGCCACCCCCGAGCGACATGTTGGCGGCGGAGCCCTTGAACTTCTTGGACTTGCCCTTCTTCGCGGCCTCGACTTGCTCAAGATGCGACTCGGCGGCGTACTCGACACCCTTGACGACATCGGACATGGATCCGGAGCCGTTGCTGCGGAGGACCTTGACGGCCTTGACGTGCGCCTTCTTCGCTACACCGTACTTGGCGCCAGCGATGGTGCCAGAGCAGTGAGTACCGTGTCCGTTGCCGTCCTTGTCCTCATCGCCTGCAGGAATGGTCTTGCCCCACGACGCGCGGCCCTCGAAGTCGACGTGCTCAACGTTGGTGCCGGTGTCGATGACATATACGTCAACACCCTCGCCGCTGCCGTTGGCGTAGAAGTACTTGTTGAAGTTGCCGAAGCCAAGCTGGTCGCGGTGCGAGATGCGGGCAAGGCCCCAAGGAGCGTTCTTCTCGAGTGCTGTCTCGAGTGTGTGGACTTCTTGATCGCGCTCGATCATGTCGACCTGAAACTCACATTAGCGCGAGCTCACAATTGTCAGTCTGCTCAGCGGAACTCACATCAGGGTGTCTCCGAATCTGCTCGATGACGTCCTCATCGAAGTGGCCGGAGTAGCCCATCAGGCTGCCGGCGATGTTGTAAGTGTGCTTGAGACCGCCGAAGATCTCGTCGACCATTGGCGTCTGCGATCTCTTCTTGAGCTCGCTCTTGCGTGTCTGGACATTGAGGTGGATGTCCTGCACCCAGCTGTGGTGGCTGGCGGCGTGCTTCTCCGTGACATGCTTCTTGAACAGGATGATGTAGTTGTCCGCAATCTCTTTGGCGTTGGAGGCGGACAGGATGGGAGCGGCATCGCGGTGGATGCTGCTGTCGAGGAGCACTGGTGACGCCGCCGCCAGTGAGGCAGCAGCCAAGCTGAGAAGACCTCTCATTGCGAGTGTGGTGAGGTCGTGGACGTTGCGGTGATCTATGCGGACAAGATGATGAAGCGGTGCAAGTGGTGATGGAAGGGGGTTGATGAGAGGAGGTTGGTCGTGTGATGGTGAGCGAGATAAGAGGTCGAGCTCGAGGTGTTGCTATCGCTAGGTTGCGGCCTAGTGACGAAGTTGGAGTCACATGCGCCTCTCAGCCACAGTTGGCACGTGCTTCAATGTCTTTGCCGCGGTACTCGCTTTTCTGTTGCTATCGTACGTCGCAGTTATTATAGTATAACAGCGAAGTGATCAGATCTTGCATTAGGCTGCTTGAGTCGGTTTGGAAGGTGTTGTAGTCCGCTGTTGCTGTTTGGAAGCTTACGCCACTACGTACAGTCAGCATCGCAAACGCCAAGGCCAGCTCAAACATCTCACGAGCCTACAAACATCACGAGCCCGTCAGATCGGCCTGATTGTACTACAACGATAGGGTGAATAACAGATCTGCCAGACGATGCTGTAACCGCCATCGCTTCCGCCCGTTCAGCAGCATGATCCGGCGAGGTCCCGTGCGCTGATATCAACATGGTTCTTGGAAACGGGCAACTCAGCCGCAACAGGTCTTCCACCAGCGCATCGAGAGGCCTGAACGCTGATGAGAGAGGCTCAGCAACAGCCGACCTCATCCAACAACTCGAATGGCAGGAAACTTCCAGCTCGACCGAGGAAGCTACCCGGATCCTCGAAACGACTACCTTGCTCCGAGAGGCCTTAGGGCGTGACAGCGCAGCACGAGACACATTCCGACATGGAGCGGGCTTCGAAACCAGCCTGCAGACTATCGAGAAGCTTTCAAATAGCTCCAGGGACGAGAAAGCGCAGGCATTGAACTCACTAACAAAACTACTTGCTGGGGTTTTGTTTGTTATAGCTGCGGCACTCGAGGCTCATCGCGGGAACCAGAAGTACTTCGAGCAGCATCTAGACGGATGGACCTCGCTTAATGGGTCGCTTGAAGTTCTACAGGGTTCTATTATCAAGGCAGACGAGGCTGAGCTTGCAAATGGTATCTCTCGATCGTTACTCAGGCTTGCGGTCAACGAGTTCGACTACGATTTCCCCTTGTTCGGCGACCAGCTTGTTACTGGTGCCGTTGACTCGACCGATGGCGACGGCAGTGGGAAGCAGAAGCTCGGTAGCAAGGCGATGATTGAGTATCCGCAAGCAGCATATATTGCTATATCGCTCACTCTCGGTGCACAAAGCCGGGGTGGGTTTCCGACTTTGAGCATTTTGAAGACGCTCTCTGAGCTTTGCAAGGACAGTCTTCGCAACAGGGTGTCGTTGTGGCAGACCGCAATACCTACAAAAATGCTCACAGTAGTCTTGAACGAAAGCACCGACGAAAGTGTGAAATCTGCGGCGCGAGACTTCCTTCTACTCAGTGGAGAACTCGGCCTCGAGAAGCTAGACGATGTCGAACGCCTCTTCAAGCAAGCCCGATCTTCAGACGACGCAAGAAGCCTTCTCCTGGACATACTACAGAAATCCAAAGGACCGTCCTTTGTCCAATTCGACATGGCCACGCACGGCTACTCCTCCATCGAGCTACCAAGCCTACCACGAGCTTTCCCGCCAACAACAGGCTACACCCTAACCGCCTGGCTGCGCATCGATGAATCCGACACCACCTCTCACACGACTTTGTTCGGCGCGTTCGACGCCTCGCAAAGTTGCTTCATCCTGATCTACCTCGAGCAAGATAGCCACCAACTCATCCTACAGACTTCAGTCCGCTCCTCAAGACCCAGCGTACGATTCAAGTCCACGCGCTTCGCGGCCGGGAAATGGTACCACGTAGCACTCGTCCACCACAAAAACACAACAGACCCCCGTCAAAGCCCAGCTATCCTCTTCGTCGACGGCGATTTCGCGGAGCAGGTAAAGTGCGGATACCCTGATGCGCCACCTGAGCACGATGAGAAGGTCGTCACTGAGTCGCCGGGCGGAGCACCACAGCGGTCAAAGCCGGTGCAAGCGTTCTTCGGCACGCCGCATGATCTTGCTTCGAGGTTTGGGAGGGATGAGATGCAGTCGAAGTGGTCGCTGGCTAGTGCGCATTTGTATGCTTTGGCGCTTACGGATGAGTTTGTTGCTGTGCAGCATCGGCTTGGACCGGGCTATACTGGTTCGTTTTGGTGAGTTTGACAGTGTCGGGTTACGGCTAATGCGGTGCGACAGGTAACTACCAGGATTGCTTAGGCCCGCTTTTGACGTATCGAGCTTCTGCTGAACTGAATCGGTACAACGAGCTCCTTCATCCGGAGAAGTCTGACAAATCCGATATCGTTACCGCGACGGAAAGTCGAGGGAGCGAGGTTATGCCAGAAAGCCGGCTCATGCTGAGTCTTAACGCTTCGGCGGTTGTGAGCCTTGACGGCAGAGGGGGTGCCTTGCAAGGCGCAAAGTTTGAGCTTGACCGCAAGGCGCAGACTCGGTATCAGCTACTGGCGCAGAAAGCAAGGGCGATTGCAATCAATCTTGCCATTCCGACTGTCAATGAGGCCATCAGTCGCTCTTATGGTATGTGCAGAGTGCTCGCAAAGTGTGCCTTGAATAGATGGCCTGACTGACTATCGCAGGCACCGGCATTTTGACCGGCGATCCTGTTGTTGCTATCCCGAAGCGTATTGACGATGCTACGTGGTGCTTAGCTGGTTGCCTCTCACTCGTTGTGAGGTTATTGGAGAGTGCTTCCACCAGGACCGCTTTCCTGCAAGCCGTTAAGATCTACTTCGAGTGCGTCAACGACAATTGGCGAATTAGTGAAGCTATGGAGAAAGGTAATGGGTTCGGCATGCTGGCCATGATTATCCGGCAGAAGCTTGGTCTCGATGCTGGAGTACCTGCCAACACTACTTCGAGTCGATCGTCTGCACAACTCGGCATGGACGACCGACAACAGCTACCCGCCGAGCTTTTGCGACTGATACTGGATTATGTTGGCTACCGTTCCTGCAGACCCGAGGACAGCATGCTAGTAAACCCCATGGCCTACCGTGTTCTACTGGTCGACTTCGACACATGGCGGAGGTGCGATGTCGAGACACAAAAGCTCTACTATCAACAATTCGTGCAATTTGTGAGTCTTAACCGACATCAAGCCTTCAATGCAAAGCGACTCGTACGCATGAGAGTCGTTCGCAAGCTTGTTGAGGCATTGAAGAGCGAGAGCGTCGCCGAAGAGACAGTCGAGCCTCTCATGAAAGCTCTCAAGGCACTGCTTGACAATGGGTCTGCTGGAGCGCTGTACAAGGAGCTTGCTATGTTCGTTGCGTGGGGGCTCCAAGATGAGCGAGCGATGGCTGCGAAACCTAATCGCACTCTTGCGAGCGTTGTGCAGTTCAGGCAACGTGCTGCTTCTTGGGCTAGGCGGTCGAGACCAAGGTATGTCTGTATTCTGATATGCTCGCGTGTGCAGTGAATTGATCGAGACAACTACAGCACACCCGGCGCCTCGCCAACTGCCGCAGCTTCGAACGGCCTGCCACGCTCTGAGCTCGCTATTCGTGTCCTGCAGCTACTCACTGAGGTAGTATGCGATCCTCGCAGTGGTACAGCTGCCCGAAGATTCCATAAAGCGGTACCTAATCGGTGGCTACTACACCTCCTTGCTGAGCCACAGATGCGTGTCGTGGAGATGGCGACGCTATTCATTGCTCACTCACTGACAACGCTTGGGAGAGACTTCAAGACAAGTTTCGTGGAGCGCAATTCTGGCTGGGTCACACTCAAGAGTCGTTTGAGACTGCACTGGCGATCGGACGACTTGTGGCTAGCTTGCTTCTCCATGCTCTTTGGACAAGGTGTGCCCAAGATTGAAGGCGACAGCAGACTGAACGTCTTCACGCTCGTCCAAGCTTTGCAACTTGGGCCTGAAACCATGGTGGTCAACCCTGAATTGTTACCTACAATAATGGCCATGCTCGAAGCAGGACTCCGAGCCGCGACCAAAGACACCTCGGAGTGCTCGGAAGCGGACACAGCGCTTCTCAAGACCATCATCCAGTTCTTGGACCAGCTATATGCTCGAAGTACAGCTTTCCAAGACTTTGCGGCAACAGGTCGATACGTTCAGGACATACTGTTCGTGCTGTACCCTCTTCTCGTTGGCTCAGACCGACTAGCAGCGGAGACCGAGCTGCAGGCAGATAAGACAGCTCTCACGTTCAAGGGGGAGGAAGTTCGGATGCGGCCACACTCCAACTCATTAGGTGAGAGACCACCCTCGGTACGGAGTATGAATGCAGACGGCGATAAGAGGACACCTTCGCCACTGCCTAGTAAGCGCGTTGAAGGCCCTCGTCGCTTGTCATCCTTTGTGATGGTCAACCCGAATGCTGCCAAGTTCAGCACTGCTCTGGCGCCAAAGAAAGCCGAGCCGGTCAAAATCAACGTCGGAAATGACCTGCTAGAATCGTTGCTGGAGGTCGTAATCAGCCTCTTCATCGACCTGGTGTGTAGCAAGAAAGATTACCAAGGCATCGGCCTGTTTTTGAAGGTTCCGCCAGGCTTCAGGGAGCACCAAGCATACTTCGAAAGCTACTTGCTGACCAACACTATCTCGAGCCTCTGGAACCATCTGAAGCTGAAACAATCGCTTCTGCGTGAGACTAGTGTGCTGAAGAACCTGACCAAATATAGCCAACACATAGCGGAAGCCGTCTTCGAAGGCTGGTTCATCGACGGCGCACAGCAAGGTAAGCTGTCACATATCGGCAAACCGCCCTCCTGCTGACAGTCTTACGCCTGATAGTGCTCGACTTTACTGGCCGACTACTCGAATATCTGCAACAGCCCGACGTAGCCGAAGACAAGGCGGTGAAGTTGTGCAGCCAATATGTCACCGGCATCCGGGTGGTCTTTCTTCGAGTGACGCTCTGGCGCCTATCGGAACTCGATGACACGGCAGACACAGCTGAGACCGTTGCTTTCCTCGACAAGATGAACTATTGGCAGACCATTCTGTTCTCTGCAGAAAACCAGGAAACTTTGTTCATCCGGCTCATATGCTTTCTACTCTACCTGAGGCTGATTGCTGAAGCGAAGCCAGTACGCTTGGCTGCAGCAAGGCTCTGGCGGACAGTTCTTGTACAGAAGCCAACTATCTCTGCCACACTGCTGACTGTCGCCATGGGTGCGGATCGACGGCATCTCTCCACGGGCTTCATGAAGCTGATCGAGCTCGATGACGAGGACTTTGTTGAATGGGTAGACGAGAACAGATCCGATCTCGATCGGTCATTCCTCACGTCGCTTAATAAGCCGTGGAACGATTTCGTGGGCGACGAAAACACCCGCAATGCCCAGACAGCGCAGAGCCGCCTCGAGAAACGGCAAGAGAAGCTGCGGCAGTGGCAAGGAGAAGACGCTACCACTGACGATCTCATCCACCGGTATGAGGTCGCAACGAACCATTGGAGGGCGAATGTACATGCTCAAGAGAGACTCAAGCTGTCGCGAGCGCAGCAGGACTACCACGAGAATACCGTCCACCTCGTAGCTCTCCATACGAAGATGGATCGGGCGATGCAGGAGCCGTGCGGTTTGGAACCAGACATGGATCCTCCCAGATGGTTGCTTGACGAGACCGAGGGCCTGAACCGCATGCGCATCCGTACTGTCCGAGACCTGGAACGCAAGCCAGTCATACAATCTAAAAGGAAAGCCACAAACCGGATAGCAAGCAATAGCCTAGCAATCAACACCCAAGTCGCTAGAGTTTCCGAAGAAATCTTGACACCGTTCGCACCTAGTCCGCTGCTCGACGACTTGGATGGAAATCGAGACTTTACTGGGCGGCCACGTGCGGAGTCGACGAATTCGCAATTGCTGGAAGGCGGCTTCGAGATGATCGATGACCCCAAGGAAGATGAAGGAGGCGTTGTGGAAGACAAAAACCGCAAAATCATGACCAGCCTCCAGCGCGGCGACATGGTCCAACAGCTCTACAACATCTCGCGGATCGTTGGGCTAGAGGCCTGCGAAGGTCTGCTCGTTGTCGGGAAGAAGTCGGTCTACCTTCAAGACAACTACTTCCAACGCAGTGATGGAGAGATTGTCTCGGCGTCGCAGGCGCCCGAAGACGAACGGGATCCATACGTGCATCTGATCAGTGGACAGGATGTTGGCTCGCAGAAAGGCGCCCACAATCTTGGTGACAACGAAAGCCGCCACTGGACCTGGTCGGAGGTGCTCAGTGTCTCCAAACGCCGGTTCTTGTTTCGTGAAGTGGCCGTTGAGGTTTTCTTTGCGGACGGCAGGAGCTTCCTGCTGACCTGTATATCACCCAAGATCCGAGACGAATTATATACTGCCATCACTAGCAGAGCACCGCACGTTCACAGTGCAGCTGCCGTGGCTGGAGAAGACGCCTGGCGATTGGACAACCTGGTCAATCCACAGGAGCTCCCTCAGACTCTTGGGAATCGATTTGCAGCTGCGTTCAACAACAACACATCCACATATCCGGCAACTAAGCAGTGGCTGCGCGGTGAGATGACGAACTTCCAGTATCTCATGCTCATCAACACCCTCGCTGGTCGAACGTTCAACGATCTTACCCAATATCCCGTATTTCCTTGGGTGCTTGCCGATTATACTAGCGGAGAGCTTGACCTAGACGACCCCAAAACCTTCCGCGACTTGTCAAAGCCCATGGGCTGTCAAACTTTGTCAAGGGAATCAGAGTACCAGGAACGGTACAAGCAGTTCGCCGAGATGGGAGACGACAGTGCACCACCCTTCCACTACGGCACTCACTACTCGTCAGCTATGATAGTCACGTCCTACCTGATTCGACTGCAACCATTTGTGCAATCGTACCTGCTACTACAAGGCGGCAACTTCGATCACGCCGATCGTCTATTTGACTCGATCGGACAAGCATGGTTGTCAGCGTCGCGAGACACCATGAGCGATGTTCGCGAACTGATACCAGAGTTTTACTGCCTGCCCGAAGCTTTCCTGAACATTAACAAGTACGACTTCGGCACCAAGCAAGGCAGTGATGTAGCAGTCAACGACGTCCAGCTGCCGCCATGGGCGAAAGGTGACCCTCAGCTGTTCGTTGCCAAACATCGCGAGGCTCTGGAGAGTCCGTATGTCACCCAGGGCCTCCACAAGTGGATCGACCTGGTATTTGGCTACAAGCAGCGAGGCGAAGCTGCGATCGAGGCCACCAACGTCTTCAACCATCTCTCGTACCGTGGCGCCAAAGATCTTGACACTATAGAGGACCCAGTCGAGCGGCTAGCAACAATCGGCATTGTGCACAGCTTCGGCCAGACACCACACCAAGTTTTCCAGCGCCCACACCCCGGACGAGAGGCTGGCAAGAGCGCAGTAGCCAGGCTTGACACACTCGCCGAGTCCCTCGTACGCCTACCCGATCCATTATTCCAGAGCGACGAAAGCGTCGCCAACCTCACCTTCTCAGAGTCGCTTGGTAGGCTACTATGTGCTGGACCAGGACGACTGGAGCTTGCCCCTCGACACGACCGCTACATGCAGTGGGGCTTCGCCGACAACAGCATACGCTTCTTCTCGTCCAACACGAAGCGACTATTAGGTCTGAACGAGAACGCGCATGTCGGCGCTCTTACAGCAGCCGTCTTCGCGGACAGCAAGACTCTCATCACGGCCGGCGCGGATTGCACGATCGCAGTCTGGACTGTCAGCGTCAACCGCGACCAAGTAGATCTGCAAGCGAAGGCTTGCCTTTTCGGCCATCGCAAGCCAGTCACGCAGCTGGCAGTCAGCCGTGTCTTCAGCACTCTGCTTTCGGTATCAGCAGACGGGCAAGTGTTGCTATGGCACCTCAATCGTCTGACCTGCATTCGGATACTCTTGCCAGCAGGTGGCCCTCGTGTGCAAGCGGCTAAAGTTAGCAATGCAACAGGCCATGTTGTACTCTGCTACGGGCCATACATCCTGCTGTTCACTCTGAACGGTCACCTTCTGGTCAAGCAGAAGATCTGTGAGTCTGGCGATGACGAGATTGCCAGCTGTGCTTTCTACGAAGGTGCTGGGAACGAGTATCTTGAGCGCGAACTCGTCTTTACCGGGCACAAGCATGGCTTAGCGAACGTCTGGGCGCTGACAACGTTGAGTGATGGTGCCTGGCATTTGCAATTGGTGAAGAGGCTGAACCACGTCGATTCCAGCAAGGACGATGGTAGCAATCTGGCGGCTGCCATCACGGCCATTCTGCCGATGCCTGCTGCTGTTTACACCGGAGACGAGTTTGGCAGAGTGTGGCAATGGGACGCCGTGCAGAGGTCTGGAAGTACCGTGAGCGTTAGAGGTCGGTAGACAAATGTGATACTGTATGATGAGCGATGATCTCCCTCCAGTGTACTACGTACCGTTGCCTCTCACCAGTCCTTCCACCTCACTTCTCTCTCCCACGGCCTTGGGATCTCGCCGTTCGATGCATCTTTCGACGCATTGCTCGACGCCAAACCAGGCCACAGCATCCCTACTCGGCGGGCTCCCTCAATACTCAAGTCGCGAACCTGTATACATTGGCTGCGTTGAGATGCATGTAGAACTCGCCTTCAAGGACACTCTTCCCAGCGTCGTACAATGTCATCTTCTGAATCTCCGGAGTGCGGGTCTGGGTGACATAACATCAAATGACCGACGACTCGATCACGATCTCGAATCCAGTCTTCCCGCCTAAACCTCTCGCTCGGCCAGTGGTACTCATCAAGAAAGATTCGCTGCAACTCGGGGCCCCAATAGCCTTTCAACTGATCACTGACATGAGCGAAGCAACAAGTGGAAAAGTAAAGGGACTCACATGGATCATTAAACCCGTGTCAACAATGCTCCAGCCAATGCCTATTCACCTTCCGGTGCGGTAATTATCCAGGACATGCCTGAGGTACGATGGCGCATCTTCTGCTGGAACATCGAGATGATGAGGCCCATTGTACACTTCGTTGAAGACACGAATGGTATCTAGAACGATACTTAGTGACTCTTTAGGATAACAGATGGCAGAAGGACCTACTGTTAGCCACATCAAGCACAAGCACTGGATCTGTGCTTTCATCCGCATCTAGCAGCTGGATCACAGTCGGCAAAGCGTTCGTCTGATTCAACGGTGGCCATGGAGGCCCGTCTAGCTCCCAATGGACCACCTTATCAATGTCGCGACTTCTGACAAGCTCGTCTGGAGACATGAAGGACATCGATCGCATGTATGGAATGATGCAAGCCTGGTCAGGGCCAACGGGCAGTTTCTTCATAAGCGATACGATACGCGGGTCGAGTCGGCCAGGATCGTCAAGGACGGAGAGGGTGATGTTGTGTCCCTCTGGAGGTGCCCATGTTACCTTGTCGGCTTGGAAATGTCCTTGACGGATCAATATGTTGTAGAGGTCCGTGAACAGGTCCAAAATTTCCGTCTCGCTGTACGAGGAAGCATCGAGCAGCGTTGTTGGTGTGGTCGACAACCATTGATAAAGGTACAGACCAATACCTGCCAATATCAAGATCCGAAAGAGATGCTGAGACATGGTGGCACAGGTACTGGTGGCTAGTCGTTGTCGATTGCTCACACCAGCAGTGGAAGCGTCTGATATACTGCAACGTATCTTAGGAAGTCGCCAAAGAGAAGCGGTGTTTGGATGCAAAGAAGAGGCACAGGGACCTCTGGCGACATCTGTCTTCACCCGTCTTGGCACAAACTGCTGCTTAGTCATTATCGCACTTCATGTCTTCAAGATTTGGATCGCAATAGAGGCCGTTTGCAGTCGTTGGTGAGGGATCGGGAACACCTGGGCCGTGCAACACCCTGCTCGTTCGGAAACAGACAGCCGGAGCAGTCGCGGCATGGAGGCCGAGCCCACCAGTTCTTCCTCATCTCCCGCAGGTGTAGTGGACGGTCGACCCTCTGTAGGCGTATGCCTCTCCTCGAGAAAAGCAGAGCCGTGTGCACACAGTCTATATCACTACGAGAGTAGCTTGCGGGTGGTACAGGTGAACCGACTGCTCCTAAAGACGGAGCCTCGCCATTTGCAAATGACTGTAGCGAGGGCTTGCTCTGCCTCATGCGGTCGTTGGGAGACCATGGTTTCTAGGTACTGGCATGGCGGAAGCCGCGGTACAGTTACCCGCCCAGACTTGATATTCTTCTTGCATCAAGCTATCAATCATAGGAGGAGCATCTCGTATCCAGTCTTCGCGCCGAAATTCGTCGCCCGGCCACTTGTAGTCCTCAAGTAATGTGCGCTGCAAGTCCAGTGTCCACTGCCAGCACCGTTCAGCAGGATTACACTGTGCACAAGGTATAACTCACTTACAGGGTATTTCTGGTCTGATCTCAGGACTGCACCATCGTGGTTCGCCACCCAGTCAGCCCGGAGATAATTGTCCCACATACGCCTAAGATACGTCGGCACATGTTCCGCTGGGAAGTCCATATAATGAGGACCATTTTACATCTCAGTAAAATAGCGTATAGTGTCTGTAAGCCCAAGCAAAAATCAGTGAACGCCACTCCACGGTCGTGAACGAGAAACCGTACTGTCAGCAACATCAAGTACCAATGCCGGGTCCGTACTCTCCCTACCGCTCAACAGCAAGAGTACAGTCGGGAGAGCATTCGTTTGGTCCGGCGGGGCCTCCTCGTCCATACCCATCTCACGTCTATCGATGTCGCGACTCCAGGCCAGGTCGTCAGAGCTCAGGTAATAGACGGGTTTCATTGACGGCGCTATACATGCCTCAGGTCCCTCTGGTAGCTTCCTCATTAGCGAGACAACACGTGCGTCGATGCGGTCAGGATCGTCTAGAAGTGATAGGTTGATTGCGTGGCCTTGTGGTGGTGCCCAAATGATGTCCTCTTCGGTGAATGCGCCCTGGCGGATGAGGAGGTCGTATATGTCGTTGATCAGGCCTAGAAACTCCGCCTCGTCGTATGGAGAGAAGCCCTGGGAGCTCTGGGATGTGCTCATCGTGAGCCAGCGAAACAGCAGGATACTCACCGACGCAAGTATGATGGCGTATGTCGTCTTTCGGGCCATGTGGTCATCTCGAGATTCTATCGAAGGGTAAAGGTTGAGTGTATTACTCTCAGAACCTCCATCGTTGGACCACCAGAAGACTATTACTGTTGATGCTCCGAACAAGGGCGGTCAATCGAACCTCTCCTAGGTGCTGATCGTTGCGTAAGCCAGATCGCCGAGTATACCACCTCTTGACGAGATAGTGCTACCGAGACCCAGTATCGAAGGCTTTGACCAATTTGTGCCACAAGAGTGGACCGACGATGGAAGTCCTGACGGTGGTATGTTCAAGCAAAGGAAGGCACATCCTTGGCGAGCTTTTTGTGGGGCACGCATGTGATTAGGTAAGCAGTGACTTCATCTCTTTCCAATGGCACAACATCAGCCTCTTCGAAACAAACAATGTAGTTACGACGATGGCAACCTCTCAACGCACAGCTGCCGACACGCTTGCACTGCTGGAGGACCGTCTACGTCGTGTCAACTACGTTCTTAATGGCGACAGCGAGACTAACGAACAGCAACCCACGAGCTCAGCAACAGCGCGTCTGCGAGCACTCGAACGCAGCCTCGCCCAGCTTCGCAATCAGTCACCAGTCGCGGCCGAAGTACTGTCTCTACAAAAAGCGCATCCTGCGGTCTTCAACCCGTCCGCAGCCGATGCGCCAAATATTCCTGCAAATCAGCTCACCGCGCTCATACTCGCTCACTCCCAGCTCTACACCTCCGTCTCCGGCTCCCTGACCCAGCTACAGTCTACCCAGCTTCCCGACTCCGCTGCGCTAGTCAAGCTTGTGGATCTTGGACCTCGCATGGAGCGGGTACTCGCTCGGCAGGAACAGCAAGCGCGTGAGGTGTCTGAGCTGAGAGCAAGGAGCGCGAGAGTCGTGGAGCAGTGGTTGGAGGTTGGGATGCTGGGTATGAGCGAGCGATGGGCGGAGTGGGAAGAGAGGTTGAAGGATGTGGAGGTTGTGGTCAGGAGGCGCGAGGGCGTGAGGAAGAGGGAGGAGGGTGTCGTGTGAGATTTTTATGCAACGTAAAGAGAATGTCACAACAAGGGGAATATGATGACGAGCTTGCACTGGTACACAACCGGGAATCGGTAGAACTGCGAAGACTACTGGTTAAGCATTACATCAGACCCGCCTCAAACCTGGCCATTGAACGCTAAAGAATTCCAGTGTTGTTGACTGTAACAATGCGTCAAGTATAGATGCCGCGTGCGGAACGAAATGCCTTGGAAGGACTGCCTCGGCGTTTCAACATTCTTCCGTGCTGCTTCATGCTGGGACGAGCAAGACCCATTTCGCGTCGGATCGCATCCAATCGTTTGGTGCCGCGAGACAGCTATAACCGAAGCATGCTCAAAACGGCGCGGCTTCCCACTCCTCAACCTCCGCCTCAGCCGCCGCCAACCTCAGCTTCAAACTCTCGATCACCGCCCCCTGCTCCTTGATCATAGCACCCCTCTCATTCGCCACCTTATCCAACCCCTGATTCCTCAACACCAACTCCGCTACTTTGGCCTTCCAGCACCACCCAGGCACCCACGTGCGGCCTCTGACAGCCTTCAGCACATCCTTGTCCTTTTCGAGCGCGCGCGCGAGCTCCTTGACCTGGTTTCGAAGGCATGCTTGGCTGTAAGCAGCTGAGCGTATTGCACTAACGTGGGACTTGCAATGTTTTTCCTTCTTTCTGAGCTCGGACATGTAGAAGTCGATTCGCGTACCCAGCCATTCCTTCTCCCGCTCACGCAGCGCGATGGTCTCGACATGTCCCTCCGCCTGCTTCTTCGAGGCATCTAGCTCGGCCTGCACGGTGGCTTGTTCATCGCGGAGATGGCGGATGTGGTGGGAGTAGCCTGCGGAGAGGGTAGCGAGACGGTTGACTTCCGTGCGGGACTCCTGAAGTTTGGTCTTGGTTTGCTTGTGGGCGTTGGTCTCGTTGCGGAGGGCGCGGCCGAAGAGGACGCCTGGTTTGTACGTGAGAGTATTGAAGCGTTTTGGTGGGGGGAGGCCGGTGGGGTCGCTGTGGCGGCGGGCGATAAGAGGGATGGTGGAAGGGGCAAGGAGGTCGTCTTTGGTGGGTGTGAGGGTGGTGGGTGGTTGAGGTGAGGCCGTTGGTTTCCCAGCTGTGGCTGAGGTGGTGGAGGTTGTGGAGATGTTGTGGGTACTTTCGGTGGCTTCACTGAAGGACTTGGAGTACAGTGGTTCGAAGCCGGTTGTTTCGGGATGCTTGACGTGGACGTGGAGAAAGATGCGCAGCTTGGCTTTGCTGCGGTCTAGCAGGCTGCGCTTGTTGGTGTTGATGGAGGGCATCGTTGCTTTTAGCTGAGATGATGCTACGACAATGGGATGGAGATCGAGGTGTAAGGTAGAAAGGCATGGAAGCATCGTCTTCGGCGACTGGTATACCACTCTGCTGAGCCCAGCGAAGTGGTCGGAGGTGAAGAGCAAGACATGCCTGTGTTTGCCCATATTCATCACAAAGGCAACGCATAAGCAAAGAGATATGAAACAGGCGTGCATGGTGTATGTTGTATGCAGTCGTCGGTCGAGCTGCAGTGCATCCGACAAGTGAGACATACCTTACATTCGCGCGGGCATGCGCAACTGCGACATGTCGGCATATCACTACGGAGGACGCGATAGCACCACGCTATTCAGCGTTGTCGTCGGGAGGTTGGTCAGATTGCGCGAAGCAAAGGTCAATCCTGAAGGGCAGAAGACTTGTCGACTTTGGTGTAACGTAAGTTGCGGAATAGACTGGAAAGCATCCGTTGTTGACACAGGATGTATATGTATCCGCAGCCTACTGTTGATCTACTATCTTGGGCGCCTTTCAATGACCCCTGTTCACATGATGTAGTCGTCCACGGCAGTCAAGGGAAGTGAAGTGAAAGCATTGAACTCTTGGTGCACCGTGCGTTTCGGCAGTTGCTTCGCCGAGGTCGGATCCAATGGCTTCTCCCATTGCGACCACAACATCAATCGAGTGTTGGAACACAGACGAGTGTGTACTCTCGAGTATCCTCTACAGACATTGAAAACATGTCAAAGTTGTCTGAGCCGCTCAAGGCTTTCATCAACGCTGCTCACGCCCGTCCCAACACCACACCTGCACCAAGGCATATCAAGTCTGTGTATGAGACGATAGCCAAGGATGCTGGTAGCAAACAAGTTGGTATGCCTGCGTGGCTCACTGCATCTGTATGGCTTGCTCACACCATGAGTATCATGTCTTGTTCTGATGTCCTTTGCAGACCGCTGCCACAATGACCATGAACTCGCCACAATCCCTACTCCAGCTATACAACTTGGCAACGTCTTCAAACTACAGCGACGGTCAGGACAACAGAGTCCGGACTGCGGAGATGATGCGTGAAGTCGGTTTGAAGTGTATAGGGCTCAATGGTGTGCGTAAAGACCATGTGCTACCGAACGCAAGTCGAGACTGAGTAAATTGTAGGTTCCACGAACGATCAACTCTCTCGGCGCTTTCTATGGTGGCCTCCCTCAGGACGTCCAAAGCGAGCTGCAAAAGCGCAAGCCTCGAAGGTGTGTCAAGTACCTCCTACTATTGAGGTAGCGAGACTGATGTGGCCAGACAACTCACCCAACAGACCATCAACGACACCCTTAGCCGTGGCCACACTCTCTGGGACAGCATCTACCGGCCGTTCTCCGACAAGCTGACTTCTAAGCTCGCGCAATCGCATCCTGATCTTCCAGTCTTCATCATTGAAGGCGAATATGGCGCTCTTTTCTCGGATCCTCCATCTTCAGATCCAACCGTACCGAACATCGGCCGTGTGTTGATGTCAATCGTCGCGGTTTCGGTCTTGCGGTCACAGACGGGTGTCGGCCCACAAGTTGTAAGCCACATGTTCGGCCTGCGGAAGGCGTTCGAGGATGGCACGGCAGAGGCAGAAGAGGAAGTGCAGGGTGGGAAATGGTTAGCGACTAATGACGGTGGCATGTGGTTGCTGGAGCAGATAGATGGCATTGTAGCAGCCATCGGGCAAGGCCAAGGAACGAGCTTCGCGCCAGGATTCGAAGCGCCGAAAGCAAGGCTGTAAAGTGATTGCTTGTACATGTACAGCTTGTATACAAGAGGAGTGCCCAGGAAAGGATATCTATACTACTCCATTCTACCCAGGTCTTTCGCGACCTCGAAGGTAGCACCAGTCTTCTGCTTAACCTCGTCGAGCTCAACACCAGGTGCAAGCTCGATAAGAGTCAGACCACCCCTCTTCCTATCGACGTCGAACACGGCCTAGAGATGTTAGCAGAGTCTCAAAGCGGAAGGCTGGGTAAGCTCACCAGATCTGTGATGATAGTGCTGACAACCCTCGCACCAGTCAGTGGGAGAGTGCAATGCTGCACAATCTTCGGCCGTCCATTCTTATCAACATGATCGGTCAAGACCACAATCTTGGTCTCGTCCGGGTTTGACACCAAGTCCATAGCACCGCCCATACCCTTAAAGACCTTGCCCGGAATCATGTAGTTCGCCAAGTCGCCATTGGCACCCACTTGAAGTGCACCAAGCATGCTGACATCAATGTGGCCACCACGGATCATGCCGAAGGATTCGCTGCTATCAAATACGCTGGCACCGGGTACAAGTGTGACAGTCTCCTTGCCGGCATTGATGATATCTGCGTCAAGTTCTTCTTCCGTTGGGTAAGGTCCCATACCCAAGATACCGTTCTCGGACTGGATCCAGACGTTCGCACCAGGTGGCAGGTAAGAAGGAGCGAGAGTGGGCATGCCAACACCAAGGTTGACGTAGAAGCCAGGCTTGAGTTCCTTCGCGGCACGTTTGGCGATGCGGTTGCGGCGGGCGAGAGCTGGATTGTTCTTACCCTGCTCCTCGGGGTCTTCGTTGGAGCGGAGAGTCTTGACTTCGATGATCTTTTCCGCTGTGGCTTGGACTATGCGGTCAATGAAGACACCAGGTAGATCAATGTCAGTCGATTTCAGCTCGCCGACGGGGACGATGTGTTCAGCTTCGACGATGGAGACTTTGGCGGCTTTGGCCATGAGTGGTGCGAATGATTTGGTGGTGTATCGGAATTGGCAGTTGCCGGCCTCGTCGACTTTGTGAGCACGAAGGATAGCTACGTCGCCGTGGATTGCAGTCTCCATGTTGTACACCCGACCGTCAAAGATGCGAGTCTCACGAGCCTTGCCGGGAGTGATGACCTCGCCGTCCTTGAGCCGTTGTGGGATTTGTCCAGATTGGATGAATGTGTTCACGCCGGTCGGTGTGAAGAAGGCCTGCAAAACATTAGCTGGGTGCTCATTATCATGGCATAGTGACACTCACAGGAATGCCTGCACCACCACACCTCAGCTTCTCAGCCAAGGTGCCTTGCGGTGTAAGCTCAATCGCGATTTCGCCGTTCAAGTACTTCTTTTCAAGAGCCTTGTTGTTGCCCAAGAAGCTGCAAATTGCTTTGCTGACTTGGCCGCCAGCAATGAGTGGCGAGAGACCGCCGCCAATGGCTGTACCAGCATTGTTCGAGACGGCAGTCAACGAGTGCAGATTTTCAGCACCACGCTTCGCGATAGCACCAATGATAGTCTCTGCAGTCCCGCATAGCCCGAACCCAGCACTGAGGATGGTAGATCCAGATTTGATGTCGGCTACGGCCTCATCGACGGAGTCGAACACTTTCCGTTGACCTCGCACTTTGGCGGGAGGCCCTCCAGGTGCCTCTCGTGACCATGGTGCGCTCGTTCGGAATGATCGACTCTGATATGCGTGCTGCTTCGCTTTCGATGCGGTCCGTAATGATTTCAGACGTATCTGGACTGCTGGTGCTCCAGCCAGCTTCGGCACGAAGGTGCAAGCAAAATCCATAGCCAGAAATGCCTGCTACGGAATGTACAGTAGGATGCTCAGGGATAAAAAGAGGTCGAGGTGTTCAACCTCACCGACGATGATGTCCGGCAGATCGTAGTTCCAATGGATGCGATGCCGGCTGCCAAGCTCGGCATCTGCTTCTCCGCGCTGCCATCGCGCCTTGCGCGTCCTCTCTTCCTTCATCACATATCGACACGCTTTCATCTCGAGCAGTGTACGCAAGAGAATGATATCGTCGCCCCGTGTGGCGAGCTGATTTTCGCACGTGACTGGAAGATACGAGCTGTTGCCTGCGCTACTTCCATTTTCGGCAAGAACGCCTTCTGCTGCCTTGCGCTAGTCTTGGCTGGCAAGCGCCAAGTCAACATTGAGAAGTATAACAGCACCTCACATTACTTCATTGCACTACCATCACACCTTCACACTTCACATCATCCCATCTCCATCGTACACACTCCACTCACTCATCAACCTCAACCACCATGGCAGCCACCACCGTGCTCTCCAAGCGCAAGCGAGCACAGGTCTCATATTTCGATGAAAACGAAGAGCTGGACGAGCTTTTGGAGATCAACGAGCCGTTTCCCGATGTGGTCGATGACGAAAGTGACGACGACCTTACCTTCGGCAGTCACAAGGTACAGCTTCATACATCCCACCGATACTGCAAAGCTGACAGTGCCACAGAACCCACAAGCCATCAAGAAGCGGAAAGCTGCGAAGCGAGCCAAGAACTCCAAGGGCAGCACCAAGAAGAACGAGAAACCATTCCCCTTCGAACGCTTGCCCCCGGAACTTCGAGACCAAATTTACGAGCTCGCTCTGACCAACGACGACGGCATCACGCTGGTCTCCAAGACGCATAACTACCGCCGTACCGTGGGACCTGGGCCGATTGCTAACGACGACGGCTCGTGGCTCTCTCTCAACCATCGCCAACGTCGTGCGCTCCAGCAATCCCAGTCTCAGTCGCAGGGAGCTGATGGACCGCCCACTCGCAAAGTGCTCAGCCCGGCGCTCCTTGCCGTCAGCAAGCAGCTTCACGCCGAAGGCATCAACTACCTCTACCAGCAGACAATCATCCTCGAGGACACCTACGCTCTACACTCGTTCCTGGGCGTTATTGGGCGCAATCGCAGCAGAGTGACGGATCTTACCATCAAGGGCTGGGGTAACGGCCGCGGCACGCACAAAGCCATGAACTTTTGTAGTCTCACCCTGCTTGCTGGGTGCACGAACCTGCAGTTCCTCGAGTTCGACTGCAGCATCCACTGGCGTTCAAGCGCAACACTTCTCGCACGTCAGCTCTACCGCGATGGGTATCACTTCCTTGAGGCGTATGGCGCAGCCAATGGAGCACGAGACGCGGCGGTGGAGATCCTGGAGCTGAGAGACCTGAGATTTGATGCGAAGCGGCCGTGGAATTACCGTGGCTCATCTGAGTCTGACAACGACAAGTTCAACGAGGAGTTCCAGGCTGAGCTGAGGAAGCTGCTGGGTTGCAAGAAGTGAGGAGCGTGATGAGGAGGATTCTGACCGTCGAGGAGAGATGTGCTATTCTGCGACACGAGGCAGAGGGGGCAATGCGGTTTATGGATTTGCTGCTTGCGTACTTCTGTTTACTGATTGCTTTGCTATTGTTTGCTGGCTAAGAGATAGAGGAGAGTCCGGCTCGCGTTCTGAATGCACTGCGGAATGATCATCTAGCGACGCGAGTGATATAGCGTTCACTGCGATCTAGCTTGTATCAGCTCACACACATAGCACAACTTCCACATATTGCTTGCTGATATCTTCACCTTCTGCTGATTGACCTCACCATCACCACATCAACATGGAAACTTTACGCGGCTATTGGGAAGCCTTCCAACAACAATGGCAAGCATTCGGGCAACATAGATTGCCATACGAACAGCGCCCTCTGCTCACACAATTGGTCCGACCACGCAGTCGAATCGACACTCGCAACTCGCCACGCTCAGAAGAGGCCATCGCCCTAGCCATGCACAACAAAGCCCGAGCCGCCCGCGGCATCGATCGTTTGCAATGGTCCGATAGACTGGCCCACGATGCCCAACTTCATGCGAATCACATGGCCAGGATTGGTCGTCTCAAGCACTACAATGAAGGACAAGGAGAGAACCTCTTCGTGTGCTCCGGAAATGTCAGACTGCGGGATGCGGTGCGTATGTGGCGAGAGGAAGAAGGCCATTATCATGATCAGAGGATTGGAGAAGGTGATTTGACTAAACACGGACACTACAGTACGCTTTTCTTTCTGCGCTCAACGCTGAACCTCACTAACCTGGAATCAGCCCAATGTGTTTGGCGAGGCACTACGCACGTAGGCATGGCAAAAGCACGGGCGCGCGATGGCTCAGCGTTTGTTGTTGCGAGGTATTGGCCGCCTGGCAACGTGGTGGGCGAGAAAGTGCGGTGAGCCGCTGTAATGAGAAAGGGGTGATGAGGCTCCTGGTTTTACCTACGTAAGTGCAGGCACACGAAGCCCCGCCTGCCGAAGCCAGTTCCACACCTGCACATATAGTGTCTCACGCAGTCCAGCATCCCAAACAAAGCCTGTCATCACTGAATCTACATCTTACCCATCTCAATCACTCTTCACAATAGGCAACTGCTCCTCTGCGTTGTCCCCAACAGTCTCCTCCACCGCTACAGCAGTACTCTTGCCCTTCTCAATCTCCAATTCCGCTTTCAAAGCCGCGATCTCCGCCACGAGATCGGTTTTCTGTTCGTTCTGCATTTTGTTGCGCTGCTTGGCCTGGTCGCGGAACTTCTCCAGTCTCCCAACCCACTCGGCATTTTGTTCCTCCAGCTTGCGCTCATACCCAGCGACCTGCTCGTGGTGCTGTGCTTGCTCCGCCTTCAGCCGCTCCTTCTCGGCATTAGATGCCTGGAGCTGTGCCGCCATGGCCTGGAGCTCACTGGTCTCCGCACTGCCATGTTTGCTCGCGGCCGCCATGATGCCCGGTTTCAGACCCATTTTGAGCTCGTACTCTTGGAGAGCCAGAGCATGCTTCTTGTAAAACTCCACCGGTTTCGGTAGCTCTCGGCGATGCCTCTCTGCCACGATCTCCTGCTTACCAGCAGCAGCTGGAGCCGGTTTCATCGGTGTGGCAGGCTCGAGTGCACCAGGCTGAGCTGGGAGAGACTGGCTGACCGCTCCATTGCTCGGACTGCGTACAGTGATTATCCGAGCACCTTCCGCGACGTGGGACTGCGGAGGCTCGGCCAGTCTGCCACTATTAGTGTCAACTGGCAGCGAAGGGCTAGTCCATGTGCTCCATGGATCCTGCGCTTCCTGCTCCATCATCTCCGCCTCGCCGTAAGCAGACCGAGCCACTGCCGTTGGCTGCGCATGATGCACATCCAATGACGAGTCCTGGGATGGCTCAATACCAGTGTCAGCCACCTGCTGAGAATTTTGCTTAAATCCGTGCTGCTCCATCCATATTCTCTGCTGCAAGAGACTAGCATCCTTCACTAGATCCCAACTCTTGCCATCTTCGGGGCCAACGAACCACTCTCCGCACATGTCTTGACGCCAGTACGGCTCGGTATTGTCAGGAAACACACCATACGGTGGTGCTCGACTCAGATAATCACGCTTTGCCTGCCCTTCCAGCTTCCGCGCACCGTACCACTCTACAAGCCACCACTCCGCTTTGCCAGGCTCCGCTGGCGTGACTGCAATCCATGCCTCTCCATCAGCACGCGGTGGCAACGCCGAGATGCGCTGTTGCGCGTATGTCTCAGGCCGAGGCGCAGGCGCAAGCGTTGATGTTGGCTGGAAAAGCTCAGCAGGCAGTGAACGGCGCTCTGGTGTTGTTGATTTCAGCGCCTCATGTGTAATGCCGACATCTCTGCCTCCCCTCGGCGCCGTATGCGCCGGAGCGAACGCACTCAGCGTCGGCTCTCGATACGCAGACGGCTGTGATGGGAAGACCGAAGGCTTTCCGAACGTACCTGTCGAGTTAGCATTCTTCCCGGCAAACTTGAACCCACCAAATGCGCCACTGTGCGGTGCTGTTTGATCGAATAAAGCCGAATTGGCAGTGCTGGGCTCTTCCTTCATCACTTTTCGCGCCCTCTCCGCTTCTGCCGAGAAGGGATTGAGGCGTTTCAGTCCTCTTCTCGATCCTGGTGCTGGTCCTGTGGGGCCGCGAGGAGTGGCGCTGACACTCTGCGTTGCCTCTTGGACCATCTTGTATCGCTCGGAGTTCCAGTGCTCGTTGTGATTGTTGTCCGCCGCCCGCTTCGACGCGCGATCAGCGTCTTTGCTTGCCGACCTCTTTACTGGTCTGCGATAGCCTCCCCTAGGAGCCGACATGTTAAAAAGGTGAAGCTGTGCGGCAATGACGCGATGCGCGGTTCTGATGTCGATGTTGATGTTGGTGTTGCTGTTGTGAGTCGTCCGAGACGAAGGTTTTGAAGCTAGGCAGCAAGGTGAGGCACGGGGAACGGGACGGGAGCAAGCTCGGCAAGAACCTTAACGATTCGGGAAGGCGCGAAAAGCTGCAAGTCATCTGTCCATTCACCTGATGATTCCACGTTGCTCGTCACGCCAGTCACGGTTTCAAGCTCCCTGGCATCCTCTTCTCGTCGATCCCCGCCATCTTCCAGCTCCGATCAAAGGGTTCCGCATGTAGCTGGTGACGGTTGTAGAATTTGTATCAAAGACGAGGCGCATTTGTCGACATCCCATCACCGCCGCAATCTCCTGATGCTCGTGCAACGTCAACAAGCACTACCAGAGGGGTCTGAGGGTCGCGAGAACGTCGCAAGCGGTCTCAACCTATCTCACTGCCATGAAGTTCTCCGCACGCTGGCGATTACGCTGCAGCATTCTCCTTACTCCTCTCCAACTCAAGCCGCACTTTCAAAGCTCCAAGCTCAGCAAACCTCATACTCGTCTCCAACCCCATCTTCAGCTCATACTCCTTAAGCGCAAAGAACTGCTTGTCCAAGAACTCCTTCGGCCCCGCATGCTCGCCCCAATACTTCGGCGGCACGTCTTTGTCGGCTGGCATGGCGGTTAAAGATGGCGTAGCGTCTATAGTAGGCTCGACTGGCGCGATTTGAGCCGGTGTAATATGGACTGATATCCAGTCTCGTGACAGTGGTCGGGCCATCTTTGTGCTGGCAGAGGCAGATGGTTGCCATAGACCTGGCGTCGTGGTTGGTGTGATTGGCGTCTTGCATTGCTCCTGCGATCCTGCCTCACTGGTATCGTGGTTGGAAGGTCGCGCCGGCGCATGGTGAGTGAGATTTCGCGGCGCAGTCGTCTTCTCCGGCGAGCTTATCGGAGATGTGGTACCGCTGGCGACTACCTGCGCTGCTTCTGTGCTGGCAGACTGGGATTGCTCGGCTTGAGCTGGCGTAGGCGGGACAGATGTCTCTTGCGCCTTCTCCTTTGCCCTGTTACGGTAGTCTGAAAGACTTATCGACTTCACGGCCGCAGGGGCGCTGTCCACTACTTGCTCCATTTCTTGATCCAGCTCCAGCCAGTGGGCTTCAAGTGACCCAGAAGATACCGAGGACTCGGACGATCCGTTAAGCTTTGGCAGATTCGCAGGCAGCCCAAAGAATGTCCTTTTCTTGGGGCGCTTCGTTGTATTACTGTTATTGCTGTAAGACAACGTTAGCATAAAACTTTGACGAACACTGCTCACACAACCCACGCCTCGTCGCTCGCGGGTCTCTTCGAGCCCGCAGATCCGTGGCGGCGGCCAGGACCGCCTCGAAAACGAGATCGATCTCCTTCCGGTGTTGACATGTTGACGCTATATTCAGCTGTGCCAATATCGCGAAGGAAAAACTGGATCGGAGAAGAAGAGGTGTCGAGCAGCAAAATTAGCTAACTCACGCCCAGCGAGAACCGTAATCGCTTCGGGAAGGCGCGACCAACTGCAGAGACAATCATCGATCCCACGCATGATCCAGCAGAATACCACTCCAAGACAGACTGAAGTCCCATCAGCCACAATTGGCAGACTGGAGATAGCTGCTTGACACATCAATGCGAGCGAGGGCTCTCAAGGTCACCACAACGCGCCAACGCAACCGCACTCCCATGCGTGTGGTCGAAAACTGTGAGAAACACCCGGGAGGCGGCTCCACCTGGTATGAAAGTCCGGCAAAAGCGACCCAATGGCAGTAGATTTTCCTCTGTATGTTCTCGACGAGAATGAAGACCAAGTTCGGGCAAAACTTCGTGAGCAAAACTCAATACTGATGGCTGGCGTGGAGCAGCTAATCCTGCACGTCCGTGGCCCAGGCTAACACGAAATCTCCCCAAACTTCTATAAGCTTCGATTCTCCCTGAAGCATCCCAGCCGTCCACCACACCATTTGCCTACTTCGGCCATCCGTCACTCTTCTTCTACTCACCACTGTCGTTCTCACAAAAGACTGTAGGCACGTCTTCCGATCCAGATTTCGAAGCAGTCGATGACTGAGGCACACGAGGTATACGACTTAGATTGCCGTGTGTCCTCGAATCGTCGTGAGCGTTGGCGGCAAAAGCGTAACGGTGTTACTGCCAAATCCCTTCAACAAGTTGCCTCGTACAACGTACATCCGCAAAGATATGCCATCCTGGATGCGCGAAGCAAACGCCGACAGTTGATCTTCCGAAGCCTGGATCTCTTCCGCTTGTACGATGTCGTCAACGTCGGACCAGAGAAGTTCGAGATTGGTAGAAACGCCGCAGGCAGACTCAAGGGTCTCGGTGGATCGGAGCATGCAACCTCATTGCTGGATCGGGGTTCACCACCACCAGTTGTGCATGTCCAGGTAGGTAGAGCCAATACGGTAGTCCCTGCACCGTCCATGAGCAGCGTGAGAGAGCAGGATGCTGGTATCGACTCCAGCCATGTATGCTTCAAAGAGGAGGACTGGCGCGAAGAAATGAAGCGGATATCATCCATTCTTAACATCCTCACCACGAACTCCAAACACTCAACCATAATCTTATTGCCGCCACCAACATCGGCGCACCACTTCACTTCTTCCTAACATCCTCTATTCCGTCGTTACGCGTATACGCCTCCCACTCTTCCTTCTCGCCTCCACCACCGCCCTCCCTTCTCGCCTCATCAAACCCCTCATACCCTCCCTTCCCGGCGTACAACATTCCCGCTTCCCTACCCTGCGATCCACCAGCTTCATTCTCCACACTCGTAGCCACGGGCTTATTCCCCCGAAACCGTTTCCGCATGTCTATCTGTCCCCGCTTGCACTCGCCGTAGCCATGTCGGAGCTGTAGACACGTCGTGGGAAGAGTTTCGGAGAGAGGGTGCCGGAGACAGTCCGCAGGCGTGTTGCGGTGGATGAGGACACAGTCGGATTGCTGGAGGCAGGATGCTAGGGCGGCGCCTGGACATCGCTTCAGACTAGTGGGGAATCATTGGAGTAGGAAAGGGAACTTACGGATGTCTTTGCAGGAGGCTGGCATGGTTGCTCAAGGCGAATGGATGTGATATCGAAGAATAGGGTTATTGTTCAGGCTTCATTCAAGATGCAAGACGCGGCTCTGCAGACGCACGGACCCCATTCACATGTCAAAGAAACTCTAAAAGCGCCACAATGACATCCCAAATCCAATGGCATCTCGACCTCGACCGCTACCAATGTGTCGTCCTTCTCGTCCACCACAATGGCCACACTACCGTTCATCGGCCGCCTCCACGGCATCGAGTACCTGAACCTACTCCTCAGCTTTACTCTCCTCTTCGTGGAGGGAATCATTAGGTCAATCACGCTGCTCCTCCCGTCCCCGATAATCCGGCTATGCTATGGGGTCTCGAGGACATTATTCAATGCCTTGTCGTCTCCGCTGTCGAGAAGTGCAAGGAAGAAGAAGAAGAATGTCTCGTCTCCAATAGCGCATGCGCAGGATTTTGTCGAGCTCTGTGAATTATTTGGGTATTATGCCGAGGAGCATATTGTTCAAACTGGGGATGGGTATTTATTGGGTGTGCATCGCTTGGGATGGCGGAGAGGTGAGGAGGAGAAGCGCGTGAATGCTGGACCAGGAAGCATTCAGAAGAAGGTCGTCTACCTCCACCACGGCCTTTTAATGAACTCCGAAGTATGGGTCTGCCTCACGGAGGAGCAACGCTGTCTTCCCTTCGTATTAGTAGAGCAAGGCTACGACGTCTGGCTAGGCAATAATCGCGGCAACAAGTATTCGAAGAAGAGTCTGCACAGTACGCCTACGAGTCCCGAATTCTGGAATTTCTCCATGGATCAGTTTGCTTTCCACGATATCCCGGATAGCATCGATTATATCCTTTCAACAACTGGTCAATCAAGCTTGTCGTACATTGGCTTCAGTCAAGGAACCGCGCAGGCTTTCGCGACACTGTCAATTCATCCTACGCTGAATGCTAAAATCAACGTCTTCGTTGCTTTGGCACCAGCCCTCGCTCCTCCGGGTTTGGCGTCAGGGATAGTGGCATCACTATGCAAAAGTAATCCATCAATCTTGTTCCTGGCTTTTGGACGACGGGCCATCTTGGGTTCGGCGACAATGTGGCAGGCTCTGCTCTACCCTGGCATCTTCGCTTGGTTCATCGACAAGTGCTTGTTGTATCTGTTTAACTGGAAAACACAGAACATCACCGCGCATCAGAAGTTGGCGGCTTACCCGCATTTGTATTCTTTCACGAGTACGAAGAGTGTGGTGCACTGGTTCCAAATCATCCGCAACGGTACTTTCCAAATGTACGACGACGAGGTTAGCACACCCCTAGCCGTCGGGAATGGATCGCAATACTATAAAGTTGCTAAGTTTCCGACGAGAAACATCAAGACTCCGATTGTGTTGGTGTATGGCGGGAGCGACAGTCTGGTTGACATTAAATTGATGCTTAAGGAGTTGCCTAGGCATACTGTTGCGAAGGGTATACAGAAGTACGAACATCTCGATCTCCTTTGGGCGAGCGATGTCGATGAATTGGTGTTTCCGCATGTGCTGGAGGCGTTGGATGCTTATGCTGGGACGGCGGAGAAGCCGAAAGCACTAGGGTGGGCACAGCATCGGATCACGGCGTCTGGGAGCCAGAGTCAGAGTAGTCCTAACGGCAGTGCGCCACCTGAGTACGAGGAGGATAGCGCAGAGGTGGGGTTGAGAAGCGATGGTTTGAGATCAGGGAGGGCAAATGTGGCGCCGACACCTGGTGAGGTGGTTGATGCTGGGACGGGAGGCTTTGACTTTGGCCTAGACGAGCGACCTGCCAGCACGACGGAGGAGCATCTGGATGAATCTGATGACGTGGACGAAGGACCGGAGCGTTTTGCGCTCACGCCCGCATCGAACAATGTCGCGACGCCTTATGGCAGTGACAGCTTTCCTCATCGGAGAGCGGTGAGCGTCAACACTACGGCGTCGAGTCCTTCCCCGAATGCGCGGTCTACACCTCCTCGTACACGATTACCGATATTGGGAGGAGCGAAAACGCATGCCCGAAGCTCTAGTCTAGCCAGCGACACCACGGCTCGCCAAATCCAACCTCATAGTCCTACAACGGCGGGAAGGGAGACGCCGTTGAGCCCTTTCAAGGGCGTTCACTCCCGACGTATACTCTCTCCGAAATTGCAGGGTGCTGGTAACGTCCAGCAACGAAAACGCACTTCGACACTCTCGGACGATGCTTCAACGGTAAGGGACTCAGGGTCACCGCAACAGCGTGTGTTGGCTTCTCCGACGGGTACAGATGGCAGTGGATTTGGACTTAGCAGGCACCCGAGGCCGGAGGGTTGGTGGAGTAGCACTTCTACTTCTTCTTCGCCTTCTGGTGATGAACGGCGACCTGGCGACCCGGACGGAACGGGCGATGGGGAGGACGATGTGACTGTTCAGCCTGGGCAGCCTATACGGTTGAAGGCTGAGGCGAAAGCTGGGAAGGGGTTACTTGGGCATCCGGCTGTGGCTGTTACGACGGGTGTGTTTAAGCTGCAGGGCGATGGGCAAGGGGCGGGGAAGAAGAGGAAGGGAGAAGGGGAGGGTGGGCGAATAGATGTATGATGTGATGATTGTGATTGTGAGGAGGCTTGAGTGGGATCATTTGCTGGGCATTTAGCGTCGGCGTTCTGGATGGAGTGACTTTCGCGTGGCTTCCGTCTGTCAGGATCTGGGTGTGTACACGATCAGGATTGCATGAACGCACTAATGCGCTGCGCAAGATTCGATACCGTTTGACTTATTCACTCTCCCACGATCTCCTCCCTGTACGAAGCCAGCATCACCTCCGCCTGTAACCCATACTGCCCTACCGGCGGCGGGACTGTACTCGCGTCCGCACTCCCGGGTCCTTCGCCTGAGGTCTGGAGTTGGTACCAGATGGGTATCAACACATTACCCAATGGCGTTGCGACGACTGCCTCAAGCTCGTTCACACCGGGAATGAGCCATGCTCCGACATCAATCCTCGGAGCGGTAACTTCGAGCGGTGGTAGTGGATGGCCATTGAGGGTAGCTCGGAGGGTATGGTAGACCCAGCCAAAGTCCAAAATCGCGCCGCTGGCTGTCGTGTTGGGCGGCCAGTCAAAGGTGGTGCTGTAGTAGCCTCGGCCACTGACATTCTGGAGACCGGGAATTTGCTGCCAGGATAAGAGATGGGGGAGGTGATGGGTAGTGTTGTGTTTGGTGGCACCAGCGGAGATGTTGCTGTGATATAGTCAGTAAACAATCCCTCAAGTGGAAGATCAGTACTTACTACAAGTCGGCGGGAGGATCCCAGTGCTCTGCGATGAGCGTCCAGTTGCTGAGTGCAAGCGGGGACGAATGAGCATGCATGACCACAAGCGAGCTATTGTCATTGTATGAGTACCCAACGACATCCTGTGGCATCTCTTGCACATGAGGTACATGGGCATTAGCGCCGGCGCAATGAAAGGCGATGATGGTAGACTGGTTGCCAGCTAGACTGATGGGGACGACAGTGCTGTTTGCCGTCTTGCTATACGCTGCCACCGGCTTCTGCTCGCCAGTCCAAGCATCATATTCGAAAGGTACTCCAGTCGATTGGAAGTCGATTGTCACATTAGCAGCTCCTTGACCTTGTGGGATGTACATGGCGTCGTTGTAGACAAAGATGTAGTCAATGTCGGTGGCGTTGTCGTGACGCCAGGTGGTGAAGATCGTGGCATTGGATGGTGAGGTGGACACGATCTGAGTCTGCGGCCGGATGCCAATGGATGCTAGTGTCGAGGCTACGAGGTAGTCGTCCGTTACGTGGACGTTCGGCAGAGTGGTGATGCCATGCAGGCTCTTCTTTGACCGGCGGATGTCCATAGCGTTGTAAGAGTATGTGTCGATGTACAAGGAGGGGACTCCTCCAGCGAGCACAATAGGCAGACCAGCACGAGCGAACTCAACCAGTTTAGCCACTCCGTCTACTGTAAGTGAATCGTTGGCACGAACCACCAGAGCCTGGAAAGCCTGAGCATCTGGCGCAAGGACGCCATCGACCACCTTGGCAGCTGGCAAAGCAAAGTTGTCGGGCGATAGGTACTCGTACGTAAAGCCACGACTCTCGAGATCTGTAGGCTCGTACGTTCGCAGCTGGATGTGGCCAGGATACGTGGTGACTTTCTGCCAGAACGCGATATCGAGCTTCGGCACGCCAGCTTGGAGGACCCAATTGTTGCGTGCCACGTAGTTCATCTGGTCGGCGTAGTCAACCCAAGCGGGCTGGCTGGGCCCGTGCATGTTGCTGTACTGGTAGTTAAATCTGTTTCACACGTTAGCGGTGCCTCAAGAAGGGCCAGAAGAGTACTTAAGTCGTGAAGGCCGGCCACGTAGTGTTGCCATAATCGCCTGAATAAGGATATCCATGGAGAATGAACATGTTAATACCACCAGCATAAGATCGTTTGACATGCCACAGCAACTCCGGAAGAGTCTGCACAAAGCCTTCTCCTCTAACAGCGCCGCACTCGGACGAGATGATCTGGCGCTCAGCAAGATGACCAGGCCCGGCATATTGGCGATACCCGTCGATGAGATCGCTGAAATCGAGGCTCTCACATTCGGGTGCTGTGACGTCTGGAATGCGAGAGAGCATGTCCATTGGCATGTTGTAGGATATCTGGGCAGAGAAGCCAACGAGGAATTTCTCGGCCCATTCGGTGAGAGTCGTCAGATAGGCGTGGTAGCCTTTGCCCAGCGTTGAGCGATAGTCTGCGACGTGCCCATTACCTTCATCGGCTTCGTCAGTCACCCACCACACGCTAGGATTCGCGTTTTCGTAGTGCCCATTACGATGAAAGAGAATTGGAAGCCACTTGTTGATGGAGTAGCCATGGTCCGACTCGAAGCTGGCCGACAAGTTCTGAGTCCAGAAGACGTTGGCTTCAATCTCGACCGCTGCCCGACGTGAGTCAGTAACATGATCGCTTGTAGCCAGGAACAGGTCATCAAGACTTACAATCTTCCCACGCGTAGTTGCCGACTTCTTTGAGTGATTCTTTCGTGCCATTGCTCAAAATGTAGGTGTCCCAAAACGAGGAGATGACGTTAGCACCTCGCGCCGAGAAGTGGTCGACCGACCATGATCCGTTCTGTAGCCATGACGTGGGAGCGGACTGAGGACCTCCAATGTCCAGTGGCCCATCTTGAGCTCTGTAGTCGGTGTGAAACAGGTACACTGCAAAGATGGTATGATTGATGCCTGTGTTATTCCCAACGAAGTCGACAGTAAGACGTCCTTCAGGCTGGACCTGCGAGGTGACATCAGTCAAGCTTTCTGCTGAGAGCGTTATCTGCGTGCGGTTGAGCGAAAGGTCGCCTGGAAGGCTTCCTGGTTCGCGAGCAAGCTGGTCGAGCCGCTGTATTACTGTTGAATTGATGGCCAATCCGGTGACTGCAGCTAGAAGTGTGCCTGTACCCCAGCCTGGGAGAACTCCGTCAAAGCTACCGCCAAGCGCCACTGATACGTTGTAGGCTGCGATGTCCCAGGCGAGCCCGTCGCTGTCCTCGATGGCTGGGACACCTGTGCCTTGATTCGGGCCAAGACTGAGATCCAGTATCATTTCCGCGTCCTTGGTCGCGTTCACGAAGGCCCCAAATACATTGTCTAGGCAGCGTCAGTCGAATTCTCGTGCCTAGCGTTCGTAGACTCACTCCAAGCCTCTGTGCCGAAGCCGTACGTCGCCCAGTCCACCGGGGCAGCTAGTCCACGTCCTGCGCCGTTGGACGGTGGTCCACCATATAGGTAATAGCCAAGTAGCTCCATTCCGCCCATGCCAACATCACCTGCTGCTTTTACATCAAGGGCAACGACCGCCGTGTCGACACTCGCATCTGGGATCCAGTATCTGAACTTGGGTCTCGTACGCGGACCAGGGTTAGCGAAGTCATGTTGCTCGTCTTGAGCTGCAGCCGGTATATACAATAAGCTGCTTAGCAGGACTGCAATGGTCGTGCCTCGCAACATCGTCACCAAATATGTCGTGAAGAAGACTCAAGGATAATTGTCTCTTTGACAGCAGTAGAGGCTGACACATTGTGTCTGATTTAGTGACTCGGATCACATTAGCCCGTACACGCGAAGCATTTGGTGCCTGCCGAGAACATGACAAGCTTTGTGAGGGGAGAGTGTAGATCTCTTGCGGGCACGGCCAAGTGGAGCCGATGTGTTGCGGGCTTCTTCCTCTCTCATATTGTGCTCCGAAAGGTGCCTCTTTAGAAGTAGGAGAGCATTTTAGATGATTGTTGTGATATGTCGGAAGGGTGTGGCAAGTGCGACTAGACCTGCGATTTTACATCAGCACCAGTCATCATTTCCAAGGTCGAACGTGGCTTGGTTGTATTCATTCGGTGTTCGTCCCATCGTGGTTACAGAAGGTCTACAGGCCGTAAGTGGTTTGTACAAAGTTCATCACGACGCTGCTGTCCGACTGGTCTCATCGTCTGCCACTCTGGCCGCTTCATATTCGTTCATCGTCCTGGCGTCTCCTGTAGTGACACCACTCCTGCAGATGTTCACTTCGCTTCTGCGTCCGATGAGTATGTTCCCGCGCGTTCTTCTTACAGTCGCTCATCTTAGACGCTCGCGACACAGCATATGTAGCCGCTTTTTCGCTCTAAATCCAGGCGGAGAGCGAAGCGACAGACTTTTGTCGCTGGGCTTTCATGTGTCCTTTTGGCCATTGAGCCAGTAGAGATTGATGTTGTGACATGTGTGCAGTCCTGATCATGGCGAGTCCGCCGGCTTGCTACGCTTCATTCTTTCAAGCCACTTGGCCTTCCCTGGCCGAGTCTCGAAGTGTGGTGCAATGGTTGACACGTCTTGTCCCGCAGCAACCATGGTGCTGCGCATCTTATTGCGATAGGCATCCACTGTAAATTGTCAGCATAGCTCATCTTCCACGTGTCGCAGCACTCACGCGATCGCTGCAGGAATAGCGTTCGCCCATTGAACGTTCGCGCCTGGCCCCACGCCATTCGATAGCCAAGCTCATTCAGAGAGACCTCCTTGTTTCTCCTTGACTTTGTCATGCGCGGTACCGAAAGTGTTGTCTCGCTGCCGTCCATTAACGGTACAGCTACCGTGGTCTTACCACGCGTAGGCGCCGTTCCCGACGCACCTTCCACCTCATCATCTTCATCGCCCCAATTTCTCCCTCCACGCGGTGAGCCGGGCGGTGAGCGCATCTGTCGCGGAAAGTAGGAGCGCGGGAACACGGCATTGATTCGTAGATGTGCATCGGGCATATCGTCCATCTTGACCTGATCCAGCATGACGCGCACCCTTACTCGTGTGCCACGTTGTTGGTCTTCTACAAGGATGAACTTCCGTCGTTTGGACTCGGGTACATCACCAAATAGCGCACGCTTTGACTCTTCTTCCTCGTCTTTCACTTCTCTCCGCGCAGGTGCCGTAAGTGTTGACGCTTGTGCGGATGGTATCGAGTCCATCACATCGTGAACGGATGGCATCGATGAGCCGCCGGTGGTATGTCCAGGCGGTTGAGGGTATGCTGGGTAAAACGTTTGCGCATAGCGTGGCGTATTGGGTGACTGTAGGTCAGGCTGACCATGAGGTGGTGCTTGATGATGATGTGCCGGTCCGCTACTACTATTATTGTAATCATCTGCGGCTGTTGAGTAGATGATCTGTTAGCGCCGATCGTAATTCGTAAAGGAAGATCAAAAGCAAGGGTGTATGCGAAGCGAGCAAATGCAACAGGGGCCCGGACGTATAAGCGAAGAGTACAAAGATACAAGCGTTTGCAATGCTGGGTATACGCGATATGACAGATACTGTACAACAGAATGTACGGTGGTCGCAGTGTGATCCTCCAAACAAATCGTGTAAGTTCGTACAAGGGATGTTTCTACATTGGATGGAACGTGCCGCCAACATCGTGTTGATAATGCTGCATTTGCGGCGGTCCGGGTCCATAACTGGGTGCTCGGGGAGGAATACCTTGATGTGGCAGGCCTGCACTTGCAGGGCCTTGCGGGCCAGGTAATGATCCGGGTCCAGTTGGCGTAGGTGCTGTCGCCTTCCTGGTGGTGATCTTCGCCATCCTCCGCACTCGTCTGCTGCGTAGTCGCACGTCCTGATTGCTATTTCGCCAACTGTCGACGGCACGTTGTATGAGACCGCGCTTTTCTCGAAGCACGGGATTCAGTTGCGCGAGCGCCCAACCAACCGCATTGCACTCACTCTCGTAGTGTAACCGGTTTCCCTTGTAGGTGTCCTTTTGACAACATGCTCGAGGGTAAACACAATTGTTGGACTTGAACTCTGGGCTCAACTCTTCAACAACCACAGATTCAACATCGCATCTGATAGTGTATTCCATCTTGACGCGATCACGCGAATACTCGAACGCGATCCACTGGACACCTGTATTGTCTTGCCGTACGACAAGTGGAGTCGTTGCTGGTATTGGTCCTGGTGCTGTCACGCGTTAGCATTCAGATGCGACGGTATACTGGCTTGCGCCTACCAGGACCGGACGGCGTCTGCGGTGTGCCATGAGGCGCATTGACTACAGACGATGGTCTCTGTAAAGACGACTGGGATGGTTTCGTATCAATCATCGGAGGTTGTGGCTGACTAGGTTGATGTTGCGGCTGATTGGATGCTGGTTGTTGCTGTTGTTGATGTTGTTGCTGCTGGCTTTGCTGATGTGACATCAACATGCAGGGTGCGGAAGTCATGGATGGATAGTGCGGTGCTGGCGGATGCTGCGCATATGGTGACTGTTGCGGCATGGGATATTGGTAGTACGACTGCGGTTGCATGGGCTGCATTTGATGATACAGTGGCCGGCCATGCGCATCCGTTTGCGGCGAGTGTATCGACGCGGGTGAATTTGACTGGGGCGTCTGGTAGCTCGACATGGGCGGAAAGGCCGGTCGGCTGACTGCCGCTTGAGTAGCCATCGACTCGTTCGGCTCTGAGACGCCAGTCAGCCCGAGACCGTAGCGTCGGCCACTCAACTGCATGCCGTGGGGCGCAGAGTCGCGAGTGCTTTGCGGGTTTTCAAGTCGATGTGGCTCACCTGAGGACGCGTAACTTCCAGTTGCGCTATTCGTACTGTATGGGCTAGGATGGGCACCGTAAAAGGTCGTCTCACCGGGATGGTGCTGCGGAGCGATACCTGGTACCGGCCCGGCGTAGGGCGACTGATGCTGGGATGGCAGACTGTGAGAAGTCGGATGCGTGTAATTTCCGTGTGATGTCGCTTGGATCCCGTGAGACGAGTGCGGAGACTGCGGACGATGTTGTTGGATCAACCCGGCCGAGCGTGGGTGTTGCAAAGGCTGAGGGGGAGGCAGGCCTTGCCCAGTGTGTGTTTGTTGATTCTGTGGCGATAGGTGAAGTCAGTACAAAGTTTCATTCGGTCATCCTCAAAAGACGCGACGAGAGATGTCGAGTGTTTCTGTATGGCGATCCCGGTTGCGGGCAAGGCGGGAAAGGATAAGTGTACCACTCGCAGGCCAACCCGAGACGACAAGGGGCAGGGAAGATGAAGTAAAACGGTGAGGCAGAGCTGTCACCTGCAGTCGTAGAGGGGTACGGCGGGGAATGGGTCCACTGCATTGCCATCGGAGCTTGAGTTTTGCTGGTGCGAGGTGAACTGAGAACAAGACACTGCGGGAACGGGAAGTTTGAATTTTGCATGGGTGTTGTTGTTGTTATCTGGATCGCGTGAAGCATATCAGTGCTAGGGAGTAATACCTGCGTGCGGTGTACGTCGAACATGCTTGCGTTGGCGATGTATGGTGCGCCAGTAGTATGTGTGGTGGCGTGAGTGAGGTTCAGGCCGCTTGTTGTGTATGCGCAAAGCGTAGGAGATTGGCCAGCGAGTCGGAAAAAATCTATCTGCGTACGACGCCAGAGATCCGGTCACTCGGCAGCGGCTTGCAACGCGTGCGTTGTTCGAGGCGGCAACAGATGCTGTGCATGCACGAGATGCAGACCGGTACCGGGGTTGATTGTAAGCGTTCGGCGTTGTGTCCTCAGGTGCAGGTGGGAGGCGACAGGGTTCGGAAGCGGTCGTCAAGGGCGGAAGAGCGACGTGATGTCCAGGGGTGGTTACACCGATGCCTTATACAACAGCGTGGAAATCTCCATTGGCGGTGCTGGTCGCAAGGCGGTCATGTCAATCCGCATCACACGCAATTGGGCTAGAGGCAGCGTGTTCGGCTACGTAGGTGCTTTGCTAGCGCCAAACAACGCTCCTCCACGAACCTTACACCCACGCGATAGCATGACACGATCAACGCCTGGTTGGCGTCTCTACCAATGAACAGCGCTTCACTCGGACATCACCTCTCCTTCCTCGAAAACGCTTATAACAGTGCGAGCGCTTCCAGATAAATCTTGCTACACTGTGCCAAAGGACTTCACAACACAACCCACATAACCTCCGATGAGATCATAACTCTGGCACACTCCACAAGCTAGTCTATGCACGGCAAATGAAGGATGAGCGGCGAGTTGGCCGATCACCTCACCATGATGAGAAAGCACAACCAACATCTGGACCGACCACGAGCATTCGCGTGGACAGCTCCGAAATTGGGTTTCCCTCTCGTTGTCAACACAGGCGATACGGCGCAGTAGATGATCTTGCTGGAACAGAGGAAAGTACTTCTTCAAGTCGTTCTACACAGCGCGTGAGAACTGTCCGCCAGTTCGAGACCTCCGTATCACGACATCCACCACTCATGTGCCAAGTTGGCCTCCCACCACCAAGGCGCGACCGCTGATGCCCCGCATTAGTAGGGGCGTTAGCCTTCAGCAACGGGCGGACATGAACTCCGTTGTGTTGATCTCCCTCAAACATCCGGGCTTCCCAACCAAATCTCCGCCACTTCTTTTGCTACAGCTTGAGCGCTTCACAGTCAGAGCGACACGAATCTTATTGCGCGTGGTTTCGAGTTGCCGTACAGCGTCGTGCGCTGGCGAACATCCGTGTGCACGTACAGCTTGTGTTGCTATAGACGTGGGTGCCCCTGCCAACCGCATGCACGCGGGCGCTAGAGGAGCTCGCTTCCGTATCTTCGACGATGAGAGCTCGACAGGGATGAAAGTGATAGGTCGCAAGCTTTCAACGGTGAGACAGCGGCTTTTGTTGTCTCACGGAGGCTTGCCTAAAGCTGACGATAAGCCGTACCCCGTATCCCCTTCCAATCATCCCGGCGACACCGGACCTTACCAAGACCCGTTCTTGAGATGCATCTAGACTGTCTACTGACGATCGGCCAACCTTCTGCGTGCATCATCAAGTGCGCAGCCTACGTCCGATCTTGCAGCTGACGGACGATGGGCTTGCAGCGCAAAACCCGACGACCATGGAAGTTGATGATAAATTGCGACGCCGTTGAATTAAGGTTGCCTGTCTCAAGTTGACATGTCGTAGATCGCAGGGGCTTGCAACGGTATGAAACGCCACCTCCCTAGACCCTGTACAGCCACGAGGCAGCCCGAGAGCTAAAAGCTCGCCGGAAGCTGCGCCCCGGCTTGATCCCAACTGCCGAAAGTGTTCTGAGCCGACACCCTTGCTGCGATCACCACCACCCAGAGCTGGACACACACAGCTTGGAGCATCATCATCAGCAATCGCAGCGTCGAGGTTCTCCAAGGACTGTAGAGTTCCACGATGATGGTGGAGCATTGGGACCCGGCTGTGCTATGGGCGAAGTCTCTAACCGAGACGGACGGCAATTCCAACGGCAGGCACGGCAGAAAGATAGAAATGCTTGAATGGTTTGGGCCACCAGTCTCACGTTTCAGCCCAACACGACAGCTTCCCCTCGAACGTTCTCGACCTGCGATAAGTCATCGGCGACCACGGCGGGCGAGAGAGCTGCAAAAGAATGAATGCTTCCCGAAAACGTGGTGACAGTAGTAGCACAGATCGCACGCGACAGTCCTGCTGCCCAAAGGTACCCGGGTAGCACTGACAGCCCAAGCTCACACCGCAGTCGCCATTGTTGCTGGAAGCGTCGTACTCGTGAGCAGGAAAGGAATCACTTTCGAGATGGTCACCACCGCTTCAGGCTTCTTGCATCCGTATGACCGCAGGACAATGCTTTGTGTTTGAGAAATGTCTCACATGGCCAGATGCGTATGCTGTGCGAGTGTGACTGTACGACTATGATTGAATGTCCTCAAGAAACCGACCTCGAAATTCGCACTCTGACAAAGTGCAAGCAAGAAGGGATACAGAGCCTGAAGATGACTGCATCCCTGCTGAGATTGTTACTTTGGGCTGGACACCGCACTACTCAAACGTGCCGCTACGGACAACCACGCTGGTAGGTGCTGGGACATCTCACTGACTTCCAGAATAATGAGACAGACGACTCGTCAACAAGCTCCGGAGGCTGCCTCACAAATTGCGACAAAATTCTGTGAGTCCGGTCGGAACATGGAACCTGCTTGGAGGTCGAATGAGTCAACATCCCACGACGCACTCGTGGCTCAGCAGCACTGTGACCATGCGATAGCGAAACGTGCAATCGTAGGCCATGGGAAACCTCATTCCCGGACCTACGCACGAGAGAAACCAGATGGCTGGAATATGCATTACTGTACCTCACATCACGTTGTCTATCAAGCAGTGATCTTGCGAAGAGTCACAGGCAGACCATATATATACAAGACAGAATAGTTATGAGATTACCTAGTTCGTCTGGCTGATAATTTGTCTTGCATCCTTTGGGAAAGACCTTGACATGGATTCTTTGCACTGACGTGCATCCTGATTCCGACTGCACAAGTATAATATCGTACAGTCTACCCACAGCCCATTTCATGTTCAAAAACTTGTATGTAGTTTGTCGGAATGCCAAGACCTTCATCAACGTCACGACGTCAACGCTCAGTTCACTTCGATGTGTTCACTTCCTCACTCAATGCTTGCACTTCGACAAAACATCTTCACCAAGGCATTACCCAGACACATCCGCACTCTGGGCAAGATGGCAACACAGAAGCCCACCATCGATCGCATCTCACCACTGTCGGCAGATGAGGCGAAGTGGACCGAGTTGCGCAAGATCGAGTGGACTGACCAGACCGGTCGTCAACGAGTGTGGGAAGCAGCGGCACGCAAAACACGCACCAAGGGCGGCGTGGATGCGGTCGCCATCGCGCCCATCCTTCGTCACCCCAACAAGGAACCGTCTACCATGATCATCCTGCAGTACCGCCCTCCGATCGAGGCTATGTGTGTCGAGTTTCCCGCAGGCTTGATTGATGAGGGCGAAACGCCAGAGCAAGCTGCTGTGAGGGAACTGAAGGAGGAGACTGGCTACGAAGGGAAGGTAGGCGAAATGTCACCGACGTTGTCGAATCAGCCAGGATTGACCAACGCAACTCATCAGGTACTTGACTGCTCGCCCACAATCGTCGCAGACCCCGGCCTGACCACTGCCAATATGCAGGCAAGTTGATAGATGGAGGAACTCTTTTGAGTTTGGTCACAGAACTAATTCATTGCCAAGATGGTCACCATCGAAGTCAATCTCAAGGAAGGCGACAAGGAGCCCGAGCAACACCTTGACGAGGGCGAGCACATCGAGCGACGTGTTGTGCTGCTGAGCGAGCTGTACGACACCCTGACTGGTATGTTAAACCCTGAACTTATATGCTACCGGCCCACCCTGAGTATCTACACAGCGCTGTCGAAAGAGAAGGACACGATCGTGGACGCAAGGTAAGTTTCGAAAATTGCTCGATACATAAAACTGCTGGATGCTGACTTCGGACAGGCTCTACCACTGGGCTCTTGGTCTACATTGGAGCCAGCGCATCTTTCCCAACAAGAGCTGACTGTCTCATCTCTGAACCGCAGACCTCTCGAAGCAAGGCTACGTACCGGACATCTACGTGGCGTTCATGGCTTATGGGTGGCACTGGGGCAAGAAACTCATCAAGTCCTGAGATCTGCTGGGGGACGCCGTCTCTGCTACCACGGCTGCATCGAGACCAGGCAAACGCTTCACCTCTAGCGGCACAACCAGAAGGCTCCCAACACTTGTGCAAAATTGCTGTCACAGTATCGTGCATCTCGTCATCTTTGATTACCGACAAGGAAAGAGCAGTCGTGACAGTCGTTCGTCGAAACATAGCTTTATCGCGAGCCTGGACCTCGTCGGTTGATCGGACACTCGCTCGAAGGTAGCAATAAGCCAAGCCACCCGGCTAGGTAGGAGTGACTTTGATTGTTCCCACAAAGTGCCAATCACCATCACTGCTGACTGGAAGATGAAGGGCGGGCATGTCAGCAAGGTTCCCACCACTTCCACCTTCATTCCCAGCAGCACTTACTGTAGCTCTGGTGCCAGACACCTTTGTCCTTGGCACTCATGGTCTCATCAACAAGCTCGCCCATGGTGATACCGTTCTCGCGTACCATCGCCGGCCGAATGCTCTTCTGATAACGTCTCTCCAGATACAGATTGGCACAAGGAGGTTGACAGAGATACATTGATCGCCATGATGCTTCCGGGTAAGAAACAGCGGGCGAGCAATTGGAAATGCTGTCGGCAGGGAATGAGACGGAGACATCCCACGATTTGCTCGTGCTGCCTCTTCGGCCTGTCTCATGCTCTTCAGGTGTAGGAGAGTCGTTCACGATGACCGGCGATACTGTAGGGTAATGACTTGGAAACGCGCGGAGTAACATGCGGTTGTTCACTGGTTTCTGGCCGGCTGGTTCGCCTTCGAGTCTCCAATTTGGCGCCAGGAAGAGTGCTCGTTGAAGGAGGATGCTGCCTCTGACGCTATCGCGAAAGCCGCGAGACACTCGCTGGCTGAGCAAAAGCTCGCTGAGGGAGAGATGTTCAAGCACCAGTTCGAGCAGTTCCGGAAGACGCAAGACTTGGCTGACAGCCGTTTCCACGTCGTATGCAAGCTCTGTGTGTGTCGTTGGAGTGTGTTGATAGAGTGCCATATTGTCATCCATAGACTCGTTTGAGATTATTACCGTTTGTGGGGCGAGCTGAGATGAAGGGGCAGGAGATGAGGAGGTAGATAAGCTGAGCGGCCGATCACACGACTCGATAGACTCCCTTGCTATCGTTCGGTCAAGGTGTCAACCAAGGAGCTTTCGGACATCGGCCATGACGTGGTCGTGCAGGGAGCTTCAACGCATCCCGAGGTCTACCATCTTTGAACCCATCCACCCTCCCAAACCCTTCCCCTTTCTATCCTGGCAGGCATATTTACAGCCGAAAGATGTCGCTCAAGCAGCATCAGGGACATTAGCATTATTCGGTATTCTATCATCTCATAGCAAACACAACGCCAGGATTAAACACATCACTACCGAACCCATAACCATCGTCGTTCGTACGCCATCTGAAGTGGATGTCGAAGCCGCACTCTGCTGGCCGGACGTGGACGCAGGCCTGGGTTGCGTGGTCGAGGCACTGGTACTGCCACCCCAAGGACCCAAACTAGACGCTTGCAAGATTGAAGCCTCGCTGGCTGTTCCGGCGATGGTCGTAGTCATCCAGGGTACCAAAGTGCCGTCGTCTAGTACACCATTCGAAGCGGCACTGATAGTATGTCCGTCTGCCGTCACGGCGGACCCGCCAACGAAAAGTCTCGTTCCGTCAACTTCGACAATACCGGACGAGCTAGCCACTTGGTAGACGGTTAGGGTCCGACTGTCGTGAGTCAAGACTGCCTCGACTTGCGCCAATGCTGATGGTGTGGGCGTTGGTGCACTCAATCGTGCTGTCTGGGTACTTCCACTGTTTGCAATGACCAGGCCAGAAGAGCCCAAGGACAGCGTTTCACCGTTCAAAGTGACCGCAGATCCGCCGCTCGATATCGTACTTCCTGCTACTACAACGACGGAGCCCGTCTGATAAGCTGTTACTATGGAGCCGCCAACTGTAACAACGGCCTGCTGCAAAGATTGAGCTGATGGCACGTTTGACAGTTCCAGAGTCTGAGTTCCAACGACGATACTGTTCTCGTCGTTGATGCTCACGACCTGACCATTGATCGTTGCGGCAGCACCAGGGTAAGCCGTCGCTGTTGTGCCGGCGCCTTGGATGACCGCTGGCAAGGACCCACTGGCCTGCAAGACTGTGTAGGTCTCACCACTAGCTGTGAATGTCGCACCTTGACTTGCAACGGGAGCTGCGGCCGAGTAGATAACCGTCTCGCTCCCAACAATCACAGCTCCCGCTGTGTCAACGGACACCCCTTGCGACCCTAATTGTGTGCTGGCTCCTTGAGAGAGCGTGATGGTAGTGCCACCATTCCCAAGTACGACGTCGCCAGCACTTGCGGCTTGGCTAGCCGTGAATGTCTGTCCGCCCGCAGTGAATACGACAACCTGGGTGGTGGTCGATGTAGCCGCCGAGTAGAGCACAGTCTCGCCTCCCACGAAGACCGCTTCCGACGTGCCGACAGAAATTGCTTGAGTGCCAAGCTGCGTCGTCGCCCCTTGAGAGAGGGTGAATGTCGTGTCGCTGTTACCAATGACAGCGGCCGCGGTGCTATCGCTCTGTATCGCCGTGTACGTCTCACCATTCGCAGAGAACACTGCTTGAGTCGCGCTAGCTGCAACGCTATTATCGCTTGGCGTTTCGTACTCGATCGTGGTGGCGCCCTGATCCTGGCTGACCACGATGGCGGTGCTACCCGCAGAGACCTGACCCACGCCCGCCACGCTGCTTGCTGCACCTTGCGATACGGTCACCGTATTATCAACGATGACTGCTCCACTGCTTTGAACGGCGGTGTGTTCCTCGCCATCGGTTCCTGTAAATGTCGCCGTTGATGCTACGGGTGCGACAGTTGTGTGAGTAGGATCGCTCTGCTCGCTCTGCGGGCTTCTCGTCAAAGCATCAATGGCGTTCGTGGGGCTTGGCTCTGCGAGTGAAGTCGATCCGGATTGGCCGCTGGGATCAGAATTTCCGGGCACCGCTGCTGTACTATCAGTAGGATCGCTCTCCGGATCTGCAGGCTGAGTGTCTTGCGATGCAGTCTCCGTGGTAGCCTGACTGCGATCGGTCGCAGTAGTAGTAGGCGATGTTGGGCCCTCAGACCCACCATTATCTGTGCTGGGCTCCGCTGGGTCTGGAGATGTCGTACCGGCATTTCCATTGGTCTGAGCAGCAGACGTCGGAGTAGTCTCTCCTTCCTTCGTTTGACTTTTAGAATCAGCAGGTGTGCTGGGGTCGTTGACGGGCTGATCAACAGCTGTTGTGGGATCAGATGGAGAGGAAGTGTCATCGGGAACAGGCTGGTCGGCGGCCGTTGTGGGGTCGGCTGGGGTTTGAGTGGCAGTCGGGGTTGCTGGATCGGCAGGCGAAGTCGTCTCATCGGGAACTGGCTGGTCGGCGGCCGTCGTGGGATCGGCTGGAGTTTGGGTAGCAGTCGGAGTTGCTGGATCGGCAGGCGAAGTCGTCTCATCGGGCTCGTCTGAAGTGTATCCGGACGGACTGGCAGGAGTAGCTGTCGGACTTGTAGTCACGGGCTGTGCGGTGGGAGTTACCGTAGGCGAATTGGGAGTCGGGCTTGGTGTCGCCGAGCTTGTCGTAACAGTATATTCAGCTGGAGTTGAAGGTCCAGCAGCAACATTAGTTTCTTGGAGTGCTTTCGGAGGGTCGTAAATCCCCTCCCAAAACAAATCACAGTTGGCCTTTCCTCGCAGTTAGCTATCAAGTGTGCGGTGCTCCGACAAGGAAGCATAAACATACCCTGCGCAACAGTCAGCGAAGATCAACATACTGTCATAAGGTCTTCTTACCAGGCAGGATCCAGACTCCGGACTTCTTGAGGCACAGATAGGACTGGCCTGTAGTCTGTATAGATCGTCGGACAAAATTCATCCCAGCACGAAGGCTGGTCCAGATATACACTCATTGGTACGGGTGTCATCGCGAGATTAGTGTAGTTGAACGGGGCCGCTATCCATGTTCCATAGAAATGTATTGAGGACGTCGTCTGAGTGATGAATTGAGGTCCAGAGTTGCCATGTATTGACGAAACTTGGTCGGGACGGAGGGGAATGATAGACCCGGTATGATTCTTGCCCACCGCTTTGCTACAGTCGTCCACCGCCCATGCCGTCTGAAAGCTGATGGCAACCGTCGGCGATGTCAAAGTAACGTCGTCGTAGACCGCCGTTCGGGTAATATTGGATCCAGTGAGAGGTATGATCTCCGTGCTTGTGCTGTTCCCGATGGTATGAAGTGAGGTTGTTGCCACTGGCCAGTACAGCAGGTCTACGGTACCACCCATGATCGTGCAGCGGTTTGGGTTACATCCGGAAACACAACCATCAACTGTACGCGAGGTGGTCAGTTTGAAAGGTGGTGCATCCCTGAGATCTTACTTACAGGAACGCCAGTCATAGCTCGAACACCCAGGCTTCGGAACCGCAGAAGCGCTCAAGCTGTATATTGTATCCGTCCACGTGGCGGTAGATTCTATCGACGTGGATGCGCTGGGCGTACCGCTGGCTAAGACCAGCGTGGACGCCGCCGTCGTCGCTTTAAATACAGTGGTGAGTGAGCGTATAGAGGACTCGGTGGCAACGTCGCTGACCAAGGCCAATGTAGTTTCAAAAGAGTAGATCGTCGTGCCAGTTTCTACACCGACTGTGCTGACATCGATATTCGTAAGGGTAGTATAGCTGGTCGAGATTGGTATGGCCGTGACATTCGTGTTGTAGGAATACGCAATCCACTCGCTAGTGCATGAGGCGTAGTACTGCTGGCACGTCGATAGACATGAATCGTCGTTATACGCACATGACTTCGTGTAGGTGAAATCGTGCCACGTGGTAAGAGGAAACGGTAGTGTGCCGTTCGTCGATGCGCCGCTAGTGATTGTAGCATTCGTGATAGCGTCACTCGTGAGTGTGGCATTTGTGCTTGATGTCGAGATAGGGAGCGGACTCGATGTCGATACGGACGAGGAGCTGGTGCTGCTTGTTGAGGATGACTCGGAGCTGCCTAGCCCAGCATTGATGTAGCCAGCAATGCCATCGGTGGATGTGCTGCTACTCGAAGCACTTGTGGATATCGTACTGCTCGTGTTTGAGTATGCTAGGCCATATCAGCCCACTTTCCGCGAAGCCAAACCGCATCTCGACTGACAGGTCGTGGCTGCTGCTAGTCGCACGAGCACCGCAACGAGCGGTGCAGCAGTGGTCACCGAGATCCCCATATCTGCATATACATCAGTGTCGTAACTCTAGGGTGTGAAATGTCGACGGTGTGAGAGGTTGAAGGACGGGAGGTGAGGATAAGGCGCGATCTTGCAGCATCGGAAGAAATAGAGTAGCTGAACGGACCCCAAACCGCATAAAAACTAGTATGTGGCAATAATTTGACCGTGCATATGAATCCTGGACAGGGGTGAAGACCTAGCCCTATCGCTTACCGCTTGCACAACGTCCGCGTTGACTCATGAAACAATTCGCATCAGCCAGGCCTAGATGCTGCGTCGTTGTATAAGAACTCCAACTGGCATCGGAGATCAAGATGGCTCAAGACAGTGTGTCGCGCTGAACAGCGGTTCATAAGATCGTTAGCTCAAAAATAGTTGGCCGACTGCATTGCTGGGCAGTGTTACTCAATGCGGCTGAGGAGGCCTCCACGATCGGTTAATAGACGTCCATGGCAGCACCTGTAGCCTGCGACTACTGTCGCGTAAAGTTGGTTGGAAATAGTCAAGAGCAAGTCCGACAGTTCACGCCAGAGCGTACAACGCGCATAAAGGTACACTCCATCCAGTCCTCGACGGCGATCCTAGAGTCCAGAATCAGATTTCCAGTTGGCCCCCAAAACCTCGCGGACGAAGTCTTGGAGCAATATGTATTGCTTGGCGAATGGCCGCTCCGCCTTAAAGCCGGCGAAGCGCAGCTGCGTTGTCACACAAGCGATGGTGTGTCTCGAAGAGCCGAGCAGAGTCGTAAGCAGCAATGTTAAGAGTTGCGCTGACGTTTCTGAAGAAGAAACAAGAGTGAGAGTCGTTGTCAATTCATCGGATGAGGTCCGGTAGCGCAAACCTTGCCTCGGCAATGGCTGTTGAGCCGCTTGTGTTTCGGCATTGAAAGCATTAGGTTCGTTCCTGGTTTCGCCTTTCGAACACCCTGTTCACCACACCTCAACCATGGCCTCACTCCCGTCTCCACCGTTCGTGGATATCCCAGGTATCGCGAACTTCCGCGGCGTTGGACAAGGCCATATTGGGCCAGGCCTCTTGTACCGCTCCGCAGATCCTACCCAGGCGACGAGGGAGGGACTGGAGCGCATGAGCAAGGATCTAGGTAAGGTCGGTGATCCATCGCGAGATGCGGTATTATCAACAGCGATACCAACTTCCGCACAGGCATAAGGACGATATTTGACCTACGCAGCAAGCCTGAGATTGAGAGGCTGGGCAAAGAGTGGGAGGGCGAGGCAGTCAAGGATCCCAATGTCTTCCAGAAGCATGGCATAACTCGTCAGTGGGTGCCTGTGTTTGCCGAGCAGGACTATGGTCCAGAGCAGGTCGGTCTGCGGTACAAGGAGTATACTCGATCCGGATCGGAAGGCTTCGTGAAGGCTTACTCCGATATTTTGATATCAGGAAAAGATGCGTACGGTACGATCTTTCGCTATCTTGCGCAAGAGAAGCCAGCTCCGTGTCTCGTGCATTGCACAGCAGGCAAAGACCGTACGGGGGTTCTAGTCGCGTTGCTATTTATGCATGCTGGTGCGGATGCAGACCCAATATCAGATGAGTACGCTCTGACGGACCTTGGTCTGGCGGAGAAGAAGCCAGAGTTCATCGAGAGGCTGCTGTTGAACCCAGCACTAGGCGGCAACCGTCAAGGCGTGGAGAACATGGTGAGTAGTAAGAAGGAGAACATGCTCGCAACGATCGAGATGATCAACAGAGAGTATGGTAGTGCGGAGAAGTATATGCGAGAGCATTGTGGGTTGACTGAGGCCGAAGTGCAGCGGTTGCGGAAGAATGTCATGGATGGTGCTTTGATGAAGATATAGGATGCTGCACCCCAAGGATGCATGAGGTGAGAGTGAGACTTATCTCGGCTGAAGATCAAGTCCTCATCTACCTAATCATGTCTTTCGGGGTACTGCTCAGTTTCGCATCCGCGGAGGCTGAACTAAGTCGCCGCGATACAGCATAAATACAGTCTTACCGTAGCAAATCATTGCTGTTCCCGCCCACGCGAATAGGCCTCTTTCGTCTTGATGCGTCTTCAGGGCCACAAGTAGCATGCGGCGGCTGAGGGTCTTTCAGTAATAGTACATGCTCGAGAGGTCAGCTGCGACAAAACATCGAAGCCTTCGACAAGCTTTCCTTCTGCGCTCCATTGAACTCTTGGCACAACCCAAAGAGGCAACAGCTCATGTCACGTGTCGGCCGGCGCTATTGTACGCCCGAGGCTGATGCGCAGCGTCAGCCAGACTTGGTCAACCTGCTTTTTTGAACTCCCCGAACCTTCCGCACTCAACACGCACGCAACGCATCTTGCGCGCAGGACCGCCAGCGGGACCTACAGGCGCGATCGACCCTCTCGAAGTGGCACATGAATACAGTCCGCACCAGGGAAGGTGCATGCAGGATCTCGCCATTGCGAAGCTTGGCATTCGTATTCCACAGATCAAGGCGCAGCCGCAGCTTGACTTTCCGTGCCTTAACCAAATGTCAGCTCGACTAAGCTCCCGGTCGGCGAATTTTGGCTGAGGATGCATTGATAGCACTGCTTTTAGCAACGGTAGGCGGCATAGGCGATCCTCTGTAGTCCGAGCTGCCACTGTGCATAGCCGGATGGGTGCCTATGTACTACGTAAGTGTCCCTGTCCCTGTCCCCTCTCTTACTCCAGATCTTCCAAGCATATTGCAATCCTTGGGTGTACAGGCGTTCGGAGTTTTATGCTTGTTGGGTGGACAGAGTAACATAGAGAAGGTCGTCGCCACACGGAAACCACGAACCTGAAAGATGTCCGATAGTCCGTACGACTGGCTACCAAGCTATCCCCGTCCAGCATACGCAGGCAATGCCGGACTCACAGGAACAAGAACACCAATCAGTCCCATGAGTGCAGCCGGATCCCTATCATCATTTACAAGGCCGGGATGGGCACCTTCCGCGCCTGTATCAGAGTGTGGGGCTATATCTGCTTCACCATCTCTTAGCGCTACACAACCATATGGCATGCCTGGCTTATCGCAACAGTACCGGAATAATTTGACTCCATCGAGAGGCTCGCGATACACTGGTTCTATATCCAGCAAGGGAAGCTTTGGTGTGGCTATGGTGGGTGAGGTTGTGGGGCGGCGCGAGGTGATGGAGGTGCCAGTTCAGCACAGTGGACTAAGTTTGAGCGCGGAAGCGCTGCGAACACTGGACCGGCAGCACAGTGCTCGAAGGACGCCCGCGGTTCGAGAACCCTACAATCTGTCTTACGGTGAGCTCTCGGCCTTGGGCCAGGCGCCGGTAGAGCCTAAAGTTCTCATTCATCCGACACATAGAGCGACGCAGTCTCAAAGTTCAGTGACGCCGCTCTTTGCTGATGCAGTGGAATTGGAGGGCTCGCCATCGCCGACACCATCTCATAGACGAAGCGTGCCACTCATGGAGGCTGCCAGGCTGTCCAGTCTTGGCTCGTATAAGCAGGACAGCTACGATGAGTACAACTCAGCTGCTGAGCTGGAAGGCCGCGCAAATAGTGCTCCGCGTGAGCTACCAACTTCGTACACAAACAAGGAGCAAGCAACATCGAATGATGTGAAGGGTGGCTTGCAACACGATCAAAACGTTCGAAAGGGCTTCGTATTTGGGCCCATACGCATCTCGATCAGGAGGAAAGAGACTCCCGACAAACGCGAATGGTACGGTGTTGCAAAGCAAGATGGCCGCAAGAAGTGGGTGATCGTCAGTATTGTGGTGTTTCTGGTCCTTGCTATAATCATAGCCGCTACTATTGGCGGCCTACTTGGGTGAAGATGATCGATTGAGAGTCGATGCCCACCCATCACCCAATTCATGTGAGTCCTGTACATGATCTGAAAAGAGAGTCACCAACGCTGACGATCGCTAGTATGGCCGAACTTTATGAGGTCACGCCCAGCTACGCCAACACACGATGAACGCCTGTGTCGTTCGAGTCGAGCGAGTGAGCAGAACGTCGATAGGAGCAAATCGTCGAGGAGTAATACTACTTCCATGCTTCAGCCCAGGGATCAGCACAGTCTGATAGCTATGTGGAGGTAGTGGTATGAAAGGGTACGAGGAGGTCCGAACAGAATGACTGAAAGTTGAGACCTCAGGGAGATCAGGACATGACCAGACTACCAATATTAGTTGTGGGAGACGTGGTCTCAAAGCAGGAGCTTCATGATCTATGCATTGACGATGAAATGATGCGAACTTCTGCGTGTTTAGTAGCGTGCTATGGCCGCCCGAATCTTGTTCAGATAATGTTGATATGCCCTCGTATATTTTTGCCAAGCATCGGCGGCTCTGCACTTCATCTCCGCCTCAACATTTCTTCATCAACCGAACCGACAGACACCGAAGACCAATGTCGGGCACCAAGGATGCCGAAAGCTCGACGAAGATCGAGGATGGTAGCCAGGACACGCCAGACGATAAAACGAGGCGTACCAGTCGTGCCTGCCTAACGTGTCGTAAGCGCAAGAGTGCTTGTCACCTGTACGTGCTCGCATTCGCCGGATTTCATTGAGAGATGCTATACGAAGCCTCGAAACACTGAGCAAACCGCGCGGCATGAGCGATCACTGATGAACGCACAGTCAAACTATCGATGGCGTAGTACAGACTCCCTGCCAGCGATGCAAAAGTACGGGTCAGGAGTGCGTGATAGGCTCCAACAATCGCGGTGGGCGACGTGAGCGGAAGAAACGTTCAGTAGACGATGCAGGCCTAGACCAAGGTCCGTCGGTTCCGCAGACTCCCAGGCTCGACCTGGCAGGAGGCCTTTCGACCTTTACACCAGAGACGTACGAGCGTCCAGCCACTTCTAACTATGCCGTGGTTGCAGCGGGTCCCGACAACGACATCAACTTCGAGGCCATGCCCTCCCTCGGGCCTTCACCCAGTCCTGCAATGTTCATCGATCCAGCTCTGCGTTCGGATGCCACTCCTTTAATGTATGGTGGACTTGGAATCACGAGAGAGTCCTCTGCTGGTTCGGGCAACATTGCGTACAAGGAACTACAGAATCCTAGCGATGCACTTGGTATCCTCGCCCAGATAGCGAGCGATGACAGCCACGCTTATGGCCACGCTCTTCATGTTCCGCAGAGCACATCTCAAGGCACTCTTGACTACCCTCTGGTGAGGAACGGCTATCTCAGCTTTTCGCGGATTATCACCCTGCTTCAGCGGTACAAGCACTACTATCATCCTTACTTTCCGCTTGTGCCTGCTGCGACGCTTAATGCAGCAAACCTGACGAGAACCGCCAGAGAGGAGAAACATTTGCTGACCGCGATTCTTGTCATCGCTTCTCGGGACTTGACAGATGAGCCCAACGTCTTCAATGCTTGCGCGGAACATATGCGGTCTTTGGTATCTGCGTTAGCAGCAGGCGGGCCTGGCAACGTGGAGAGTGTCGAGGCACTGCTTGTACTTGCAGAATGGACGCCATACACATCGAGAAGCGATGCAGGACAGGTTGGCCGTGGAGAAGAAGATCGTGAGGCTTGGATGCACGTCGGCACGGCTTTACGGATAGGCTACTTTCTAGGCCTTGACCGATACTCCTTTGCGGTGCGTGGCGACGATACAAAAGACCCACAATGGCAGCGGAAAAGGCTGGGTAAATGCTTCTTTGTTGGATGCAGGGATAGTGCGTTTTGCTGATGCACATCATAGTGTGGACGGCATGCTACATGTCCGACCGTCAGATCTCTATCCGTCTAGGCAGGGCATTCTGGTCGAGGGGTCCTGGTCCACTGACAACACTTCGCAAGGAAGACTTCCCAAGCTTGGCCGCCATCGCGCCGGGAGAAGAGGACTTCGCGAGCATATTCCAGGCTACCTTAGAATTGACGCTGCTATTCTCGAATGTGCACGACGTCCTCTACTCGAACCCAGGCAACAGCATGCGAAGTCACCTATCAGGAGGCTACATCAAGTACATTGATGACTTTCGTTCTGCGATATACGGCTGGAAGTCAGTATGGGGCACGTTGACCTGCTCGCCGAACCTCAAGGCCACGCTCCTGATGAGCTATGATTACCTCAGGTTGTACACAAACTCATTTGCGTTTCATGCTACTGGTGAGTATATCAACGGCTGTACATTCCGAACATTCTGCTAACCACTGTTCCGCTAGTCAAACGTGCTTTGTCACAAGAGCAAGGCGCTGACAATCAGAAGCAGAAACGAGGGCCTTCAGTGCAGCGAGTGTTCTACAATAACGTTGGCGCTGTTGGTGATGCTCGTTTCATTTATGAAGGACTCGACGCCGCGAAGAGTATCCTCAGCATGTGCAACACATTCGTGGACCCAGAGAAAGCACTGCGATTTATGCCGTTGCGCTTCTATCTGTACTGCGTGTACAGCGCAGTGTTCTTGTACCGAGCTCGATGTGCCGGTGTCCTTTCAGCGGAAGAGGAGAGCTCTGTGCGGCAGATGGTTTCCGAGACTGTGGCCCGGCTTGAGCGCTCAGGTATCGGGTCACAGCATCCAGGGAGCAGATACTCGCAGCTTCTAAGGCTATTATGGGACAAGGTGGATCGCAAAGAGCACAAGCGTGCCCAAAGCACCGCGACGCTCACCAACCCTTACCGACCAGGAGGAAGTGGCGGGCCCACGCCGGGCTCGAACGCTTCTGGATCAATGCACGAATCGCCTGCCATGACGGAGATGATGGGTGACTTCTCCTGGACTGATCTTGACGCCATTGGCAATTTCGCGGTAAATGGCAATAATCCGACGATGGGGAATGAAGCAGAGTGGTGGTCTGGGTTCCTGCCAACGGACAGTAGCAACTTCCTGTTGGAGACCTTTCCCGATGATTGGGACTTGGGTTTGCACTAGGGAACACTTTCACGCAGCATCCCACAACATGGTCCGTGGCACCATCGTGGTTGTTTGTCGGCAGCAAAACCACTTGCAAATGCCGAGCCGATGTCGCGACCTCTTATCATCTCGAAGACGTACTTAGGGCAGGCTGAACACGACTGATTTTACCTCGCAATGGCACCGTCGAGAGCAGCACTGCTGATTGGAAAGATCACTCATGCTCGCAAGGAATGGGAAGCACTCGGCTCCATCGCGAGACTCAAGGTTGGTGGTCTGTGAGGCCAGCCAAGCGCAAGATACTGACACCTGCCTAGGAGTATGGCACCGGCTCAAGACAGGACTTCCTCTCAAAGCTGAGATCCGGCGAGTACGATGATGTTGTTGGCATATATCGCTCCAATGACAGCACTCGCGTGACTGGCCCCTTCGACAAAGAGCTGGTACAAGCGCTGCCAAAGGCACTACGATACATTACCCACAATGGCGCGGGTTACGATAACATCGATGTGGACGCTTGTACGGAGCGTAAAATCCATGTCAGCAGCACACCTATTGCCGTTGACGATGCAACGGCGGACACAGCCATGTTTCTGATGCTTGGGGCACTGCGACGCATAACTCAACCTTTCCTGAGTATACGTAAAGGCGAATGGAGAGGGCCTGGCTATCAACTGGGCCACGACCCGAAGTCGAAGAAGCTCGGAATATTAGGCATGGGTGGTATCGGCCAGGCGGTTGCGCAAAGAGCTAGGGCTTTCGGAATGGAGATACAATACCACAACCGCAGCAGGCTACCAGAGAGCAAAGAGCAAGGGGCACAATACGTATCATTGGAGCAGCTGTTACAGACATCAGACGTCTTGAGCTTGAATTTGGCGTTGAATGCTTCAACGAGGCACATCATCTCGAAGCCGCAGTTTGACCAGATGAAGACAGGTATTGTCATTGTCAATACTGCACGGGGTCCCATCATCGACGAGGCAGCGCTGGTAGATGCATTGAAGTTGGGCAAGGTGTACTCTGCGGGTCTTGACGTATTCGAAGAGGAGCCGAAAATCCATCCAGGGCTGTTAGAGGACCCGAACGTAGTCTTGCTGCCACATCTGGGCACATCCACTTGGGAGACGCAGAAAGACATGGAGTTGCTTGTGCTGCACAATCTTCGGTCTGCCATTGAGGGCCAAGGCCTCGTTACTCCAGTACCTGAGCAGAAGCAGCTTGAGCAAACCTCGAAAGCTTCACTATAAAAGTTCTTTAAAGCCTCGCCTTCTGCTCAAACAAATGCAGGTTCACAGGCGAGATCGCTTTGCCCGTCTCCATAAAGCTGAGGATATTCTCCATGCCCAACGTCTCGAAGCCCATGTGGCTGTCCATGCTCGCACCTGCGGTATGTGACAGCATTTCAACATTCTTCATGGCCGCTAATCTGGGATTGACGTTCGGCTCATCGAAGTGAACGTCCAGACCAGCGGCCCCCAGATGCCCGCTTTCGAGCGCCGCTATCAGAGCGCTTTCGTCGATCAGCTTGCCACGGGCAATGTTGATCAGCTTGGATCCCTTCTTCATCTTCGCTAGCTTCTCGGAATTTATGAGCGCATCTCCACCGAAGGGAGTTGCTACCAGAACACAATCTGCTACGGCCAGCATGTCGTCCAGATGCTCGAAGTATTTCGCTTCAACTTCCTGCTCTACGCTGCTAGGAAGCTGTCGGATGTCGTTGTAGAGTATACTCATGCCAAAGCTCTTTTGCGCCTTCTGCGCTATCCGGAAGCCAATCTTGCCGAGTCCAATAATGCCTAGAGAATGGCCAGCCGGGTTTCTCGTTGTTGCTGCAATGACTTGAGCGTCTTTCCAGTTCGCTGGGTCGCAACTTCTAGCCGCGGTGGACGACCAATTGAGATTGCGGAAGGCAGAGAGAATAAGCCAAATGGCTACATCCGCCACGGACTCAGTACAAGCGGCACCAGCGTTGCAATATATGACATTCCGGCGCGCCAGGGCGGCGGTATCCACCCAATCGAATCCTGCGCCAGCCGATGCATATATTCGACAAGATGACGGTAGGAGCGAGCTGATATAACAGTCGTCAGCATCTTGTGCTTGCGACACGATACGAAAAAACTGACATTAATTCTTCATTCCACGGACTCATCTCACCACCAGTTCCCCAGAACGGACGATAAATCGCGGTGAAGTCGCCAAATTTCTTGCTATTCAAAGCTTGAATGAAGTCCTTCCGAGACATGCTATAGCTTCGAACAATGTCGAACTTGCTTTGAAGCGTTCGATAGAGCTCATGGTTCCACCGAATATCGTCGCCGCAATGTAGGAGGATTGGCTTGCCCATCTCGTCAGGTATCAGATATGAGACCGAGCAATAGAACAATGAAGGGGAGTGAGCAAAGTAAGAGGTAATGGAAACGACGACCAGACGGCAGCCGAAGCTGTACTTACGTGTGAAACGTTGGTAGACGCGACCTGGTCTGTTGCACCAGGTCGTCAGAGTAGGAAATATGCTCCGGCGCGGTGAAGGCAACAAATCCCGACGTCGGCTTTTGACGGCCATGTTCTTTCGTCAGTTGCCGCCTGGGATGGTTGGGATGGATGGCGAAGGGCGAAGGGAAAACGCTCTGGCATCTGCACCAGGCGTTTCATCATGGTTGAACTCGCATCACTGCTTTACTCTGGCTCCTTCGGTCCCATGACTCTTCTCCCAATCGCCTCCAGCTCTTCTACCCAGCGCCCTTCGCAAAATCCATTCCTTGGCTGTAATTGCTTCTTCTCCACCATCGCTGACTCGCTTCTCGGCAATCATTCTACTCCCGTCAAGCACCCTCAGCAAAACCTCATCCTCGGGCCTGGCGAAGTACACCAAACTCATCCGTGTCGACTGCCCTTGCTTTCCCGGCGGGTTGACGACCCGGTGGATGTTGGATCGCAAAACGCCTGCTGTGAATTTCACCATTGCATCGCCGAGATTGACTACACAGTGTCCCTTCAGAGGTTTCACGTAGCACCATTCGCTGCCTTCCCCAGGAGGCAAGATCTGTAAGCCGCCCAGACGATTGAAGAGCACGGTAACGCTACCGAAGTCTGTGTGCTCGCCGAGAGACAACTTCTTCGCGTCCTGCGTAGGCTGTGGTGGTGAGCGAACCCATCGTACCTGTAAAACGGTCAGCACACGTGACGCACTATTGACCGACGGAATGGATTTACCTGATCACCAGAGACAGTCTTCAGCCGATGCAAATCCTCCAACCTCCCCTCTGGCAACTCCAGCTTTCCGTTCAATAATCCCAGAATCAACGACACGACGCCATGGCTCCTCTTACAATACCTCCCCAGCAGTGCCCGATTCTCCTCCTTCCTAAGAATGTCCGGCGCAGGCAACCGTTCGTCAATGCCCAACATGTCGTTCTTGGAGACATTATAAAACTCGTTGAAGTCCCTCGTCCCTTTCGCATCCACAACTCCAGCTCCCAAACCCTTATACCCAAAATACGATCCCTGCTCATTGAAATCGTACTTCTGCTTCTCCTCATTGGGAAGCTCGAACAACTTCTTTCCCAACCGGAACAGATGATCGGCATCCTGTAGCAGGGCATCGCCATCTAGATCGCCGTTCTCAACATCGGAGTGGAAGCTATCACGCTTCGAAGTGGAACCAGAGCGAAGATCAAGATAAAAGAACCCCAGATCACAACAAGCTCGCCACAAACGCTCCTCTTCCTCTGCGTCGTGGTCGAGGAGTCTCTTCAAGCTCAGACGAAGTAGTGGTGCGGCTGGTACATCATCTGGAAAGGGTGGCAAGTCGTGGAAAGTTAGGTCGTCCTCGCTACTCTGTGACTCTTGCTTTGCGCCACCATTGAGGTGGTGGAGTGCGGGAGCTGGCGTAGGATGCTCGGCAATACTAGAGACCCATAGGCCACCTCCGCTAGTGGTCGCTGCTGGATGTGCGATAGCTGCAGCGCCTAATTGTGAAGTCGTGGTTTGTGCCATCCTGGAGTAAATATATGGATCAGTAGCAGACGCAACAGTTGTGTAGACTCTACGTAGAGCTGGTCTACCAAGCGTGACCTACCTGGTGCTCTTTACGTTATACCCAGTCCGCATTACCGAGGAGCTCGACTGCCTCCCGTCGAGACGTCAGGGTTGCAGCGTGAATGCCCGTACTCCACGATAATTTACCCCGCTGGTCTGAAGGTTGTGTCGAAGCTTAGCTGAAGCTCTGATGCCGGACACCGAGAGACGTAAGAGGTGTCGGTGACATGGACCGTCCAGGTGTCAGTGTGAAAAACGCTGCACTCCTGTTAACACGGTGGGGAGGAAGAGACTCGAGCTCGGCTTTGGCGTCTTTCCTTTGTCCTCGCGAGAGGAGGTACGTTTGCATGCGAGCTGCCTAGCGAAAAAGCAGAAGCTATTCAAAAGACCAGCCAACGATGCTCGAGGAGTATACACATCACTCTCGCCTTCCCAGTCCTCCACTCATATATTGGGGCTCCCGCTCATCCCTATCTCGCCTCCGCTCCCTGTTGTCGCGGACGAAATCCGTGTCGCCACTATTCACCCCACTGCTGGCAGCGTAGCTAGCACCCGCCAACGATTGCGGTGCAGAAGGCGCTTCGAGCATTTTCGGCTTCTTCTCCGCATATTCATCCTCGGAATCGTCAATATATTCATCGTTTTCGTGCCTGGCGCTGTTGCGCTCGTGACGCTTGGCAGCTTTACGCTCCTAAAACAATGGGTGGCAGGGTTAGCGGATGTCCTGGAAGGTAAAAGGCCATAACTTGGCTGCGGTATATCTCTGTCCTGACAACACTGAGGTAATAAGCTATGACCGATGGCTGTAGCTCGTAGCCACTCGGCGGCCCCGAGATGCCCAAGGTTTATATCAATAGTTTGCTTACCTGGCGCTCCTCTTCATAGCGTTCATCTGTTGAATAAGAGTGTTGCGTCAGTGAAGGTTGGTTGAGAAAGAGGGTCATGAAGTCGCATGCGCCCTGAATGGTCCACAGCCGGCGAGCTTTGCCTGGCCTGGAGCTTCGCCGTTGTCGTCTCGAGCTTCCAATAGGACGCTGAGCCGTATCATCTTCGAAGTACTACTCCTCGGACTGAACAGCTGAACGCGCGCTATTGTGCCTCGAAAGGCCAGCGGGTGGTGCTGATCGCTGATCGCTTTCCTCGTCATATGGTGCATGCTGATATTGCTTACCTCTAAGCGCGCTCGTTCGATCAGCAAGCTTCTGAATGTCCTCCTTGGTGAGCACACGTAGCACAATAACACAGTCCAGACGCTCCTCGAATCGTTCTTTAGCTTCTTCGAGAGCTTGAGGATTGACAAGACGACGGTCAATCTTGGTCCAGCGCGCGCCAGGTGGTATGCCCTTCGATGTTGCCTAGTACAGATCAGCACGGTTCTTTCAAACAAACGTAAAAACTGATCTCAACATACATCCTTCAGTGGCGCCACACCCTCTCTGATGGTATCAGGGTGGTCTGGGAAGATCTTTGTCGGCTTCTTCAGTATCCCTTTCGGCTTCCTCTCCTCTTCTTCAGTCGGCGGGTCTACAATACGTACACGATTCTCCCGCTTGTCGCTGTAGCTATTATCGATGATCTGCACCGGCTCGGATGTCATCGGCTCATCCAGAATACTGCGTTTGCGTCTCAACGCTTGACCAGGCTGCCCGGAAGCAGACGACGCAGTGACCTCTGAAGGTGCATCCTCAAAGCTACGTCGCAATTCAGGTGGAGGCGCCTGCTCATTGAGAGCCGTAAGACCGACACCAGCATTCAGCTTCGGCTCAGCGTAGTCACGGTCCTCCTTCTCACGCTGCCGCTGCTCGCGCTCTCTTCTACGTCGCTCGCGATCGGGGTCAGAGTCAGAACTGCCTCGGTCATCGACTGGTGGTGCACGTCCGAGTTCACGCTGCACTTGCTCCATACGCCGACGATAGTCTTCCTCCGCGTCTAGAACAGGAGCCTGAGACATCTCGACCTGCTTGTCTTCATGCTCGCGCTCGAGGTCGCGTTCTTGCCAGTCTTGCGCACGTTGTGGCTCACGTTCACGTTCGCGAGGCCGCTCGATTGGGGGCGCTTGCTTGCTTGGCTCTATTGGTCGTTCAAATGCGAAACCCAGGCCTCTGTCAACGTCCCGATGACGATCATCTCGTGGTGGTTCACGGTCGAAAGGTGCACCACTTCCGTCGCTAAGAGAGGCTTCCGGTCGACGCTCCTTACGGTCTCGTTCGTCCTTCCGTGAAGGCTCTTCTGGCCGCTTGCGGTCGTCTTCCCTTTCCGGATCACGCTCACGGTCTCTCTTTCTCTCGCGGTCGCTGTCTCGGTCACGATCCCGTTCGCGATCCTTGTCCTTCTCACGTTCGTCACCCTTGTCCTTATTGAACACACGGTTAAGACCAAACGCTGCAGCAGCGCCAGCCAGACCACCAGTCGCAGCTTGCGCCAAAGATGGTGTGCGATCACCATTCTCCTTGCGGTCATCCCTGTCCCTATCACCACGATTTCGTTCTCGATCACGATCGCGGTCAGGGTCGCGGCGCTCGCGATGCCTATCCTTCTCCCGCTCAGGCTCGCGTTCCTTCTCACGCTGCCTATCACGATCGCGTTCTGGCTCACGCTCCATCATGCGCTGCCTTTCTCGCTCTCGCTCAGTCTCCCGCTCTGCAGCACGGTCGCGCTCCTTTCTTTCACGATCATAGTCGCGGTCGTAGCCACGTTCTTCTTCACGCTTCCGATCCTCTTCGCGCTTCCTGTCCCGCTCCCGATCACGTTCATACTGCCTATCACGCTCCTCTGCCTGCAGACGAGCCGCTTCGCGATCTCTCTTCTCCTGTTCGAGCCTTCGTTCCTCGTGGTAAGAAAGGTCAGGTGCAGTGTCTCTGCGATGAGGCTCGACGTAACCCAAACCAGAGTCACGGTAGACTTGACGGTCCTTGATATTCTCATCGCTGCCCCGGGTGTCTCGTGCGAATCGGTCCTTGCTCTCACTTCGAAGGCCGAATCCTCGAATAGGTATGTTAGGGTCCGGGCGGCGCGTTAGGCTCTCATCTGGTCGTCTGGTGACACTGTGTCGTCGCTCACGACGAGTCTCCCGTTCATGCTCATGCTCAGCGTAGCGCTCCACTGGCCGGTCGTTGTGCGAAGCATGAGAGCGACCCTCCCTTGAGCTGGTTCTCGGCGGAACGTAATACGGGTCGACGTACGGCGGCATGGGTTCCACGAAGCGGCTCCGGTTTGGCGACTGGGCTACAGTGCGCGGTGGCCCATCACGCACGCTTGTCGTACGACCTACTCTGTTGAGAGCCTCCCAGCCTCTGGTACTCGGTGGTGGTCCAAGATCTTTGGCGGAAGCCCGAGGGTCATACGATGGCTCCACTAACATGCTGACCGGTCTATCACGGCTGGCTCCGCGATCAACGCTGCCTCGTCTCGGCCGTGGGCCTTCTGGACGCCATTTTGGCTCTGTCGTGGCGTACATGGTGGCTGCATCTGTGTAGGAGTACGCATCCTTATCATCCACACTTGCATCTCGGGTTGTTGTAGCGGTACGAGCGCTTGGATGGTAGTCCCGTCTGCCTCTTTCCCGTTCATTGCCAGTCGTCAGGTAACCACCCCGCTCAACACTCTCTCTTCGTCTGTGATGCCTCTCTCGTCCAGCCGTCGTATCAATGTCCGCAACCAGCTTAGCATCACCGTCCGTATTAACGCTGTAGATCTTCTTATGCTCCACTTTACGAGGCTCTTTTGATACTGCCGGCGTGACATAATAGTCTTTCTCGCGACTACCCTTCAACGGACTGCTCGGTCGTCCAGTGTCTTGAACAATGGTTGGGCGACTACGGCTAGGCAGTTGAGACGTAGATGGCGCTGAGGACCGTTGGCTATCGACAAGCGAAGATCGTCGTGGCCGGCCTGCGTACTGTCCCGAGTATACGCCTCCTCTTGGAGGCTCCCTAGCGCTGTGCGGTTGCTCCGTTACGTAGGTCTCGCTGGAGAGCGGTATCACGCCAGTGCTCGTTCTTGGCGAGGCATATGAATTATGCCGCTGATTATACGGATCCATGAAGCTATCCGAAGCTCTCGCTGGGTTCTGTATACGTCGGCCTCCCGGCGAGAGTGCACGATATGAGGACATGGTAGGCGGCGATCGCGCCGCGTAGGCAGTGTATATCTGCGGGATGTGAACAGAGAGAGCTCGCGACCTCGAGGTTCTAGGTGACTGCTCCATGGTCAGCGCATGGTACTTTCTGCTTCTCCCAATCGTTCCTGGCTCATATGCGCAGGTAGCGACGCTCAAGTGCTTCAAAGATCTTGCGCGGCCGAGACGCCGAGATATCGTTGCTGCCCGATGTTGTGTCGCTTACGAATTGAGGCCCAAGAAGAACCGGGGCGTACCCTGCTCTTCTCACACATCCCAAATGCGAGCAGCACAAGATCGGCAAGCGTAGGCGCTCTTCTGGACTTCTTATCGAGGGGATGTATGTATTCGTACCTTGTGATGCTCACTCAGCCTTCTTCGCGCCGGTGACTCGATATCAGCAAAGGTTCAGACCGACCGGTGTGTGCAGTAGCCCTCTGCCGTCGAGATGCGAGGAAGGACAAGCACTATAGTGCGGTGCGCCCAACTACGTCAGGCCTCCCTTGATCAGGCTTCGGCCGTTGTCGTTGTTCTTCTCTTTGCCCCACCAAAAGCCGTTTCTAATGTTTCATACCACAATAATAAAGTTTGAAGAAGGACCCTCTGAACGTTCTTGCAACACAAGCCAACTACTGCACGCACTGCCCTTCTTTTAGCTCGTCATGCAGAGGTGTTGTGCGTTGACAGAGCTGCGCTGGCCAGCCGCATCTATCCCTTGCTCGGTACTGCGCGGTGACGTAGAATCTGGAAGGTTTCGGGCTGAGATAAGCATGTTTGGCCACGTGAGCCTTGAAGAAACGTGTGCAATGGAGTAAAACGAGGTCGAAGGTATGGCGATGCCATGTGAAAGCACGAATGACGCCTTGGTGCGATGAACCGAAACCGTTCAACGACCGAACTTGGCAGGCACGATCTCCGTGGTTGATCAAGCTGATGAACGAGCACATGGCTGGCTAGTGCCACGAACAGGACTCAGTGATTGCGAGAGACTTGATACTGGAAAAACAGACTCATCATCATTACGGCGTAGTGCTCGTGCTCGCGGTGTGGCACCGGAAAGGGTCGAGGAAGTGAGACGTTGCCGCCTCAGAGAGAAATCTGTTTTCTTGATAACAAGGCTCGCAGGTTTGTAGACCTCGTGATGGCGCATTTGACAGTCGTCTAGTTGCCAGCCGCTTTCAATATAACTTCGCCCACTGAAGCTGCTTGAAACCCTAGGAGAAACCAAGAACTCACGTCGGCAACGAATGATTTCTTCGACCATTGCGGTCTCAGCATTGGCAGCCATCACATGGTACATCCACCAACATAATCCGTCTCGGTGTCCTTGAGCAAGGCAAGGTACTCTCCGGCAACACGCCATCTTGGCTCTAACAACCTCATGACGTCCCTCAACCGGTTCAGAGACGCCAGGTGCGACTCACTGCCGTTCTCCCGTGCGTACCAAGCATACGTCCCAGCAGCCTGGTACATTGCGTTGAAGACCAAGGGACTTATGGAATCCAAGCCATTCGTCTTCGCTGTGATCTTGATCTCATCAGCGAGGTCGAGAACGACAATGGAAATCCGCTTAAAGCCGTCGATGGCTAACTCTTGCAGTTCAATTCGGACTCCCATGTAGCGGCCAGCAGAATCGATGAAGCCTGTATCGACGCAGGAGTGGATCTCGTACAGGGCTAAGAGCGCACTGCAGCATAACGCCATGGCGGTGAACAGCTTGTGACGGTCGCTGGTGAGCGTGTCGCTGTAGTCCTGCTGTAAGATCCCTAGCAACGCAGTGGCAGCACGGTGCAGTTGGTGTGCCTCCTGGAAGTGGAAGTCTGCATCCGACGGATCTGGATGGTCGCCTACATGCTGCGATACTCGACCAAGCAGATGAGCTGCTTGGCATGTACGAGCGAAAGGAGAAACCTTAGCACGGTTCTCGATGCTCATGACGAGCAATAAATTGGAAGCCAACTCGCCGTTGTCCCATGAGGTGTCGTCTGCGGGTACGACTTCGTTGACTGGTATTGCAGGTGTGCAAAGTGGTCTGAGGAGAAAGCCGATGTTGATATATCGATCCTGCAGTACGATGTCAGCACATATCTCAGGAGCAATGGACGGAGCATGTCCGTTGTCTTGGCTGAGTACGACTCCTCAAGTAGCATTGTGTCGCAAGATTGATGATTGAAGTACAGAGTCGAGACCACCCTTGGCAAATCCAAGACTGGACACTTACAAACAGCAACGTCGCCCACCACAAACGACGGCGCTCTTCAGTCTCGGTCCAGGTCACGCTTTGCTTCGGTAGCTGTGTTGCATAGCGCTTGTCATGGAGACCGAGTGTGCAACAGGTACGTGCACATGTGCCGACAGTGAAGTATGCTGATGGATACATCCCGTGGGCAACTTCATAGGCTGCCGTCAAGACCATGGCACCCACGAAGTCTGTCGACAGCTGACCACGCTGCTCGCAAGCCAAGAGTGCGAGTTTCAGAGAATTGTACATTAATTCATACTTTTCACTGGGCGAATCTTGCGACAGGAGACGCATGACGACGATCAGTGCGATGGTATCTGCTCGGACCAGGCTCGTGGCACCGGTCAGAAAGCGAGTTATGCGCATCTTGGATACTGAGATCGTCAGTGAGACGATGTGATTTTGGAGGCAGTGGGCAATACTGACCAACTGGAAACCAATGGTGGGTAGTGCGAAAGAAGTGCTGAGCGATCTGTCTGGCCTCTTCCAAACTCACACCTACCTTGACACCCTCGACTTCATCCCAAGCAAGATCCTGAGGGACGCTGATATCCATAGCCCTCGCAGCCACAGAGTCAAGGTACCATAGTGCTGGGAACTTCGGGTGCTTTAGACGAGGCGAGCTTGCAGACGAAGAGTCGTGTGTCCCACTCGATGGCCTGGACTGTGGTGCCGCGCGAGGTAGTGTCTCTGACGTCTTGTACGTATGGTCGCTACCATCCGGTGGCGAGACTTCTGCGCTGTTCGCCTGGGTCCACGAACGCTTGCGGCCATGCGGAGGCTTTGCTGGGCTTGATGTAGGCGGAGGATATTCGCAATCGCGGCCAGTCCGTCCGCAGAGTGAACAGCGAGGCGTTTCCTTTGAGCATTTTCTCTTCAGTCTCCGGCAAGCGATGCAGGATTGCCGCGTTTCGTCTGAAGTGTCCGCGCGCGGTGCTGAGGAAAGGCCGCTCGTGTGCGGACCGCTGCTTTTTTCTCCCTCTAGATCATCTCGGCATAGCGAGTATTCTATCAAGGAAGCCATTATTTGCCCCGTACTATCATCTTCTTCGTTACCAGCAGAGGCAAGAGGACGAACAACTCGACGGCGCCAGACGTCACATTTGGAGTGCGGCCAAACCACGGCTCGGTTGTAAAGGACCGCCAAAGTCCGCGCCGCCAAGGAACCTTGTTAACACCTCTACGTCTTCTTCTTCTTCTCTTCCAAGGCCTCAACCTCATCAACATCGAATCATCGTCAAAGACCATTCACGTCGCTCAAATAACCATTGTACGAGACTGGTCGCATCTGAACCGCGCAGATGAAATTCGTCTTCGCCCCTGTCAGATAGCTCGGTCAGCGACAGAGCCCCTCTACTTCGAACAACGCGAACGACCAGGAGGTAGCTGGGTCACCTCATCAGTGTGTAGTCCTGCGGGCTGTATCGGTTCACCTCTTGCCTTCGCATTGGAAGCGACACTATGCTTGATACCTAAACAAAGGCGCTCTTCCACGACACAGCCCAGGACCTTCGCACACGATGCTTACAAGGCTGATGATAGGATCGTTCGTTATGGCAGCATTGCAGGCCTACTTTCTGATGAGAGTCCCAGCACAGACTACGTGCTTTGAGTCTAGGAGAAAGCCATTATCAACAGTGCTTGCTCCTATTTCGCCAGAGGTAGAAGCCGCATGGATGGCTCGACAGACACTCATTACCAACACATAAGCAGACGAGTGTCGATTGACGATGAGTTGGTAAGGCTCCCGGCACTTATTATTATGATACGAGTCTGTTTTGGCTCGGCTGTCGAACTGCCCAGACGCCAAGCTTCGCCTGCCTAATCTGGTGCTTATCAGAATCGGCTTATCTACCAACAACTCTGCCGTCATTGCATCGGCATTATCGACGAGAAGATTGTCTCACACAGATAGCAATTGGTGGCCGGCATTGTATGCTTAGGCGGTGGAGGGGCTTGCTGTATCATGAGTTGCCCGTAAGCATTCGCAGCGAGGTAGGTCTGTGAAGCATCACGTACTACAGCAACCCACCGTCTCTCTTTGCCTCACGCTCGCGTTACAATTTCAAGCAACCAACTGCTGTTTATACGCAAGATGTCGACAGGTAACGGCCTCAAAGTCTTACCTAGCGGTGCTGGATATGGCATTGGTACATTGCCCTTGAGTAAAACCCCTTCTATGTCTAAGACATCTGCTGACGGTTTTCCTCACCATCGTTCAGTCATTGGCATCGGCGGTATATTTGCCGTGTTAATGTTGGGCATCACTTGGATGCAGAATCGCTATGTGAGTCTGATCAACGCAAGCTATTGTGCTTGGTCTAAGGCTTCACCAGACTCGGTTTTCAACGAAACAAGCAGAAGAGTTCAACACAGCCTCGAGATCTGTTAAGCCCGGTTTGATTGCTGCTGGCATCGTCTCATGTACGTTGGTAGCGAAACGCACAGACATGATTGTTGCTGATGTGCCTCAGCCTGGACATGGAGCGCCACACTGTTGACGAGCTCTACCTTCGCCTACTCCTATGGCGTCTGCGGGCCCATGTGGTACGGTGCCATGGGCACCTTCCAGATCCTCTTGTTCGCATTGATCGCAATCAAGATCAAGGCGAATGCCCCCGGCGCGTATGTCAAGGCATGCTCCTATGCAGGCTCCCGGCTGACCTCCAAATAGACACACGTTCCCTGAGATTGTGCTAGCACGACACGGCAAGGTCGCCCATATCACGTACCTGTTCAATGGACTGGCCACTAACATGCTCGTCGGAGCATGCCTCGTGCTTGGCGGCTCCCAAGTCGTGGCGGCCATCTCTGGCATGAACGTCTACGCAGCTTGCTTCCTGATCCCGCTCGTCGTCGCAGCATACGTGATAGCTGGAGGCCTGCGATCTACCTTCATCGCGGACTACGTTCACACTGTTGTGCTGTTCGTGGCGATCTTCGTCTTTGCGTTCCTGATGTACGCCACGAGCGACCTCGTTGGGTCACCAGACAGACTATACGACCTGCTCCTCAAGGCATCTGATACCATGCCGATCCCTGGGAACGTGGACGAGTCTTACTTATCGTTTCGATCTGTTGATGGTCTTGTATTTGCAATCGATCTGTTCGCGGCGGGTTTCAGCACGGTCTGGCTAGACCAAGCATACTGGCAGCGCGCTATCGCCTCAAAGCCCGAGACTAGCGTGCGAGCTTATATCCTGGGTGGTGTCGCTTGGTATGGCATTCCTTTCGGTTTTGCTACCGCAATGGGACTTGGCTGCGCAGCCTTGACTGGCGACCCACGCTTCCCAACATATCCGAACCCGCTGTCGGCAGCACAGAATGCGGCAGGGCTGTCTTCGCCCGCGACTGCAATCACCCTGCTTGGGAAGGGAGGCGCAGTGCTAATGCTGGTATTGCTGTTCATGGCAGTGACCTCGTCAACATCTGCGGAGGTGAGACAATCCATCATCTGTCAGATCCCAAGCTCGACTAACACTATATCTCCAGCTCATCGCAGTTTCGTCGCTACTCACCTTTGACGTCTACAAGACGTATTTCAAGCCCGACTCGACCTCCGCTAGACTGGTGCAGATCTCGCACTACGGCATCATTCTGTATGCCCTGGTACTGGCGACCTTCTGCAGCATACTCAACGCCGTAGGCCTAACCCTCACCTGGCTGCTGACCATCCTTGCGATCATCGTCGGCGGCGCATCCATCCCAGTAGGCCTCATTCTGCTATGGAAGCGCATGTCGACGGTTGCAGCAGTCTTCGCACCATGGATCGGTCTCGTCTGCGGTTTGATAGCTTGGTTCATCACAACCTGGAAGCGGTCTGGCTCGATCACCGTTGCGACGTCTGGAGATACCATCAACGCTGTAGCCGGCAATGTGACCTCATGGGGCGTTGGATTCATCATGGCGGTCGTGTTGACACTAATCTTCCCAGCCAAGTACGCCAGCACTGACGCTCGGCACATCGCAAGAAGCAACAAGATCCAGGGTATCTCCGCACACCCCACTGCACCTGCGACACCGACAGAAACAGCCAATCCCACAATTGCAGAGAAAGACGATGAGAAGGTCGGTCTCGAAGCAGATGATGAGCCGCGATCTGCGCCCGAACCTGAGTCGTTCATCCCAACCGGCAACGAGATCGTGGACTTTCTGGAGCAGAAGACGATGGAGCCAATGGATCCAGAAGACGTCAAGAAAGCGACGCGACTAGCCCTCGGCGCGAATTTGATTTTCTTCTGCTTTGCCATCATACTTGTCCCATTTACGCTTTTCGGATCAAGGTACATCTACAGCCGCACCTTCTTCAGAGGATGGGTGGTGGTGAGCTTCATCTGGATCTGGGTCAGCATGACAATCTGTGTCATCTACCCAGTGGTCGAAAGTACAGGAGCGCTGCGTGAGGTCTCGAAGGGATTGTGGAGAGATCTCACCACACTGTTGGGTCGACGCAAGCCGAAAACAACGGACAGGAGTGAGGGTGCCGCTTGAGTTGCGTTTCTAATGAGGCTCAGAGATACGAACCATGCAATTTCATCCAGTCTAGTCGTCCGAGATCGACTTACCCTTTCCAGCGACCATTCTCACTTCGCCACCGCATCAGGCACCGCCAACCTCAATTTCAACAAATCCCCCGCCACCATCTCCTCCCTCCTCTTCTCAAACTCCTCAACATCCCACTTAGCACTCACCAACCTCCCACTCATCCACCGCCTCCTCTCCTCATCACTAGTAGCCCACGCGCAAAAAGCACCGCACAAATCCGCACTATCCGTCAAGAAATCCTTAAACTCCGGCGCACTCTCAAGCGCCATCTCACTAGCCACAGCCCCAGGGTGTACGCTCAACGAACTCAACCCTTCCTCATAATACTGCTCGTGGATACACTCCATCAACCGCAATTGCGCTGCTTTGGAAACAGTGTACTGTGCGTTCGCTATCGGGCCCCTGATAATCAGCGCCGCCATCGAGCTCACAGCGACGAAAGACTTGGCGCCGGAGGTAGTGGCGAGGAGCAAGGGGATGAGATACTTGGCGCAGAGAAATGTTCCGACGTAATTGACATTAATCGCATTCTGGAACGTGTCCGGATCCGTCTCGGTGATCTTCAGCTTGATGGGACCAGAGAAACCTGAATTCACTACTACCACATCCAGCCTTCCGCTAAACCTCTTCTTCGTTTTTTCCGCTAGCTCCGCAACTGAGTCCGAAGACGTGATGTCGCAGGGAATGATCTCGATTTCGACGTTTGGGTTTATCTCCCGGCATGCCGCTGCGGTTTCCTCGAGGCCTGAGATGCGCCGGGAGGCCAAGATGAGGCCTGTGGCGCCGGCTTTGGCGTAGGAAGTGGCTACTCCGGCTCCGATGCCTCGGGACGCTCCTACGATGCAGACTATGAAGGGTTTGGGGAGGTGGATGTTGGAGGGATCGATGGCTGGGTGGGGGGAGGCGTGTAGTTTGGTGACGATGGTATTGATTCCTGCAAGGCCCCAGTTTGCCATGGTGGGTTGTGATGTGGCTGTGATGTGAACAGACTTTGATTAATCGAACGCTTGGAATGACAGGTCAGATCTGTGTTCGGGATGAGCAGTATAAGTACTTTTCGAGTCGGCGCTGAGACTTGGCCGCCTCCGATTGAAGGGATGCGAGAACGAGTAATGCTAGTTTGTCAATGGGATGTGCGGTGACTCAGCTTGTCGAACTTGCTTGGAGGTTACCGTTCTAGCTTCGTGACTCACAACCCTCTTGTAATTTGCCGGTGGTGTTTCGTTATCCGCGCAAGACCTCATCAGGCCGCGGATATATCGGACTTCTTGTGTGAATTGGCGGTGAGAGTACATGAGATAGAGATGGTAGGCTTGAGATCGCTGTCAACTCGAACGTGTATGTAGTACGAAGATGAAGCCGTGGTTAATAGAAGTCGGAACCAGATTCGGAGTTGACGACATTTATTGATCGACGCGGAACGAAGTGCAGGTTATTTTCTTCTGCGATGAGATTGTGTCAACCGTCCGTGATGTCGTGCTCGCAGCGCTGACGAAGCGATGTCGAACAGGCCCTGATATGAGTGGAATGCATCCAAGCATCTTCAAGCCTGGCATGAAGGCAACTTGGAAGATGCGGTGAAGATGGAAGTCTAGGCATAGCCCTCTCATATATACTCATCACTCGTCAATCACAGCCCGCTCGCTTCGCAAACACGAGTCGAAAGGCCCACGGTTCGGACTATTGGCCTGCATAATCTACATCGCCAGCGGAGACGACCTCGAGCTCTGGACCTTCACACGCGTCGAGCTCCGCGTCTTCCGGATAGGACCACGAAGCGATCTCAGGTGAGTTGTAGCTGCACGATCGCTGCTTGGTGTATTTTCAGATTGGAAGCGAGCCGTGAAAGTGATCGACCGTCTCCGTCTGTACAGTAGTGTGCTGCATGTGAGATGTAGGTGTAGTCCAATGGGATCCCCGGCCGACTGGATAGAGTTTGGAGATGCGGTGGTGCGTTGTGGTGGCTCTGGTTGTGATGGCGCCCTGGGACCGGTGTTGGTTATGGTGTGGATTCTTCAGTCAGTCGTAGGCTTCACAGCGCACGTCGGACAGCCTCATTATTAGCTGGGTGAGGTCAAGATGGTCGATGAAACGAAACGAGCGTCGTGGTCGCCCGGGCAATGACCCACTAGCTCCCGCTAGACCAGCCACCTGGATGTTTCTCCACACCAGCTCGTCGCTTCGTCGCGCTCTCCTCTCCTCGAACATCCCACCAAAACACACCAATTGGCGGCTCACGACAACAGTACAAGAAGCGCATGCGCCGTTAAGTGCTGCTCTTCGCTACATTCCTCCGACGCGCCCTGCTCTGCTCTGCTCTGCTGCTTGAACTGCCTTCGCGTGGAGGCTTCAGGTTTATGAGCTCAGCTCGCAACGCTGGGTATGTTCAACCTCACATCACACAACAGCACCATCACTCGACACGCGCTGACTTGGATATGTTCTCGCAGATTTCAACTGCCAGGTCCCCATCCCGTTCAGCGTCTTCCCATCAGCATATAAAAACGAGCAGACCGCCGAGACTACCGAGGTCAAGACCGAGGAACGAATTACTGTCCAAGACGCTGGACGGGAAGGCCGAGACGCACGTTCGCAAGCCCCTTCCCGTCGAGAAGACCGCTTTACACAGCGTGAGGACATTCGCATCACCGAGGAAGACCGTCACCGACCGCAACAACAAGGCACACGCGTGAGAAGAGAGGAGAACGTCCGTGTCTACGACGACGACCGCCGCGACACGCGCATTGAAGTTGACCGAGAGCGAACGTGAGTACACTCCTGCACCGCTTCACTCTGCTTTTCGCACTCTACGCGCCTTCACCGCCGCTTTTGCTTTGTTGTGATGTTGCACGCACGGGACGCCCCCTGTTGGCTTGGCAAACACGCTTACGGACGCCTTGTGGGTCCAATGTGCTGTCGACTGAGCAACGCTGCCCAACTCCTTCACACCTCTTCCCTGTCATCCCTTCTCATCAATCCACATCCCGTGACACAACATCATCATCATCAAGCTAACGACCATGGCTGCACAGCTACCGTGAGCCCTACCAGCGTTACACCGACGCCCAGCTTGACGTCCAGGACCGCGTCTACGACCGCGAGTTCACCACCCGCCACACCCCAGCTACAGTAATCGACACCGACGTCCGCATCGACACCGCCGAGCGCGACTTCCGCCAACGCACCACTCCCTTCACCGAGGAGTACCGAGCAGAACGCGGCTGGCAAGACAAGAGCACTCAACCCCGCGACTACCCAACCCAAGCAGGCTTCGCCGAACGCGAGCCCGTGATCCACGAAGAACACACTACCCGTGTGACCGAAGAACGCACGGTCGACCCCCCATCCCGCCACCAAGGCAAGCAGCACCGCGCTGATATGGGATACTACGACGAAGACGGCCAGTACCACAGTTTCCGCCACGGTCTCCATCGCGCCGCCGACCGCGTCTTGTACGGCAAGCAGCACGACTCAGGTTCGCACCACGAGTCCTCTCACCACCACCACGAACACCGCCCCGAGCGCGTAGAGGAAGAAGTCGTCGTCCAGGACCGCGAAGTCACGATGGGTGCTCCACGCTACGACAGCTCTGAGCGTTCGCGCGACTACCGCCCCCGTGGCCCTCCCAACACCATCACCATCCCTTGCCACCACATCCGCATCGGCGATCTCCTGATTCTGCAGGGTCGTCCGTGCCAGGTCATCCGCATCACCACCTCTGCCCAGACAGGTCAGCACCGCTACCTCGGTGTGGACCTGTTCACCAAGCAGTTGCACGAGGAGAGCAGCTTTGTGTCCAACCCGAGCCCGTCGGTTGTGGTGCAGAACATGCTCGGCCCGGTCTTCAAGCAGTACCGTGTACTGGATATCCGCGATGATGGTCGTGTGGTTGCCATGACCGAGACGGGTGATGTGAAGCAAGGGTTGTCTGTGCTTGATCAGTCGAACTTGTTGAGCCGTCTTGGGGATAGCTTCGCGAATGGACGTGGGTCCGTGAGGGTGTTGGTTATTAGTGATGAGGGAAGGGAGTTGGCTGTTGATTACAAGATCGTGCATGGGAGTCGGTTGTAGATGGGAGAAGAGTATGGGGATGGACATTGCGGCTGAGTAATATGACTTGGTGGATGCAGTGGGGTGAGAGGTGCTGAGTATACTTGTGACATAGGAGTTAGACTGTGGATATTGTGAAGAAACATGGTTGCGTTGTACCATTGCTGTTGCCCCCAAGTCGACTTTACTGCTCACCCACTATCCACACCAAGTTCACCTACGAGCCCATAGTGGCCTTCCAGTACTGCACACTGGTTGGCTTGAATCCTTGTAACGTGTCTGTTAGCAGCTCTATATTGCTTCATCCTTGCAGGCACGCCAAGCCCAATGGAGCCGAGGTCGGAGAGATGGACGACGACCTCATCCCTTCCTCCTTTGACGTTCATCGTCCCCTTGACCGTCTACACTTTGTACTTCAGTAGGGCAGGAACTGACAGTAGTACATGAGGATGGACGATTCAATCATCCGAGTTGACTCCATGGAGCCATGTCTCCCCAAAACTGGTCTTGCGGAAACGCCAACATTACTCGACTTGCCAGCAGAGATACGAGTTCGCATCCTGGAATACGTCTTCGCTGACAACGCCAGTCATGACGGCTTCAAGACTTATGAGACGACCGGCGAGATTATTTTGGATGAAAGCTATACGATTGCCGCCTTTCTACAACCACTGTTATCTTGCCGCCAGCTGTACGCGGATGGAAGCTTACTCGCGTTCAACCGAACGGCTTTCGTTGCGAACAGCCTGTTCGTGACCAATATTATTCCGGAACGACTCGAAACCTTGCACGACAAGCAGGTAACTGCCATACGCTCACTCACCCTGGTAGCTGATGCGAGGCATTTCCGCAAGCTTCTGGATTGGGGAGAGCACCCCTTCGGACTGCAGAGCCTCGACCTCGATACGCTGACCATTGTGCTGCATCGATCGAGCTTCTGGCATTATCTCTTCGACTTCACTACTGGCATTGCCCATCTTCTACGCTCGCTGAGAGGGGTCAAACGCCTGGTCTTCGTCCGGAACCGTGCTCTGGTCAAGGGAAGCTTCAAAGCTTGGTGCAACCGACTTGTCGGTTTGATCATGAAGTTCGATCATCACAACAGGTATGACAGAACTCCTCCGCAACTGGAGACAGTATGGTGGGCGTGGAGCTTCGACGATGTGGCACAGAGGTTCAGTCTGGATGCAATGCCGACCAAGAAATTGGTGGATGAAGAGACGTACATGCATCAAGTACTGCCGTTGATGGAAGCATTGAGGGACAGTATCGAGAACGAGGAGTGGAACCCTGATCCACGAAGTCGAAATGGGGCTTGAACGTACCTATGTCCTCTCGGCATGAAAGCCATATCTTGGCCGGGCGTGAACAGGACCCCCGTACAAGCCACACGACTCAGCCAGCCAGCAGCACTGATAGACTGCTTAGACCGAGAAGGCTGGCCGTTGGCATCCACAAACCTTGTCCGCTGGCCGCTCTGTAGCGTTTGAAGCCCAGAGTTCCCGTCAACGACCGCGCCGCTGTGATCCGAAGAATTATGTTTTTCGTTGAAAGCGAGTCAGCTTGCCATACTGGCCGACCGGTTCGTCGTGGCGCGAAAAGGCTAGAGGAGCCGAAAGTCAACGTCAGCCTTGACTTTCCTCGGCTCTTGAACCCATCAAGATTGTCTATCTGGAACACATCGAACGCACTCCCAATGAGGCAGTCACACGCAGATTGAAGGATCCGGGATTTCCCGTCGCTCTTATCTCTCTCTTACGCTTATCACTCGGCATGCTCGCCGCTGCACTGTTTCTACGTTTCCATGAATCGCTGGCTCCACTACGTTTCACCGTCGCGTGAGCCGGGAGCTCATGCACAGCGCCTATCAATGGCGATCTGCAGGTCTTGGCCGAACGGCTACATGTCGCTCACCTTGCATATCAACGTACTCTGCCTTCAATTTCGTTCGGCTGCTCTCTTCATCGCATTCATACTTAACTTGAGATGGGTGACTCTCCTCAAATCCACGACGATGGTGCGTTGCCAGTCCCTGGAACCGTTCACATTGTCGACTTGCTTGGTACAATCTCAGGAAAACATGCCAAAGGCGCTCAGAGGGACATTGTGCTTGTTCCAGCGCCTTCGTCAGATCCAGATGATCCTGTACGCTCTCTCCCATGATTAGTTGAAAGAGATACTGACTTCTGCAGCTCAACTGGTCTCCAGCTCGCAAAGCACTTTCGACAGCTTGTATGGGTGTCTACACTCTGATGGTTGGTATTGCTTCAGCAGCCATCTACTCAGTCTTGGTGCCCATCTCGGAGGACACCGGCCTGACGCTTGCGGATCTCAATGCGGGCACTGGTTACATGTTCCTCGCTTTCGGATGGGGATGTCTCTTCTGGCAGCCGCTGGCTCTACAGTATGGAAAGCGACCTGTCTATCTCATCAGTATTCTTGCAACGATGGGCATCCAGGTCTGGGCTCCATTCACGACGACCAATGGCCAGTGGATAGCCAACAAGATTCTACAAGGCTTTTTCGGTGAGTGTGGTGCCTGAAAAGCCGACATCTCTCAGAACTGACAGGTATGCAGGCGCACCAATCGAGAGCCTGTGCGAAATTTCCGTCACAGATATCTACTTCCAACATGAGCGTGGGACGTACATCGCACTGTATGCGCTCCTTCTCGCAGGTAGCAACTTTGGTGGGTACTCGAGTATAACACGTTGCTCTGATCCATATTGACGGCTACGCAGTGGCTCCTGTCTTTGCCGGTTTCATTGCAGATGGTCAGGGCTGGAAGTGGGTGCTCTACTGGTGTGCGATCTTCTGCGCGATCGGATTCGTCTTTCTATTCTTCTTCATGGAGGTAAGCTACGACCAATAGCCAAGAAGTAATGCATGTGCTGATCATCCGACTGCAGGAGACGAACTACAGCCGCGGGACCATACTCGGCCACGAAAGTACACCTGCTTCCTCTTCGCCGTTGTCCGTGACGCCGGACAATGAGAAGAACGTACCTGCAAGTCCAGACGTTGAGGTAGCAGATTCGCTTCCGGAAACGACTTTCAGGAAAAAGACATACTTCGACAAGCTGAAGCTGTGGCAAGCGGCTGATGTCAGGAAACCCAACCAGCTTGTTGGCATGGTGACTCGGCCGCTCATCTTCCTAACGTTTCCGGTCATCGCGTATGCTGGGTTCTCATACGGAAGTAATCTGGTATGGTTCAACGTACTCAACGGGTAAGTCATCGCTTGTGCAGTACCTCAAACGCAGGAGATGGCCATTGGCACTCACTACGCTCTTTCCGTTGCTGTTCGGACATGCTTTGTACAGGTCGGCTCAGTTAAGCTCGCACGCTAACTTATCACAGGACCGCCTCATTGATCCTTGGCGGCGCACCGTACAACTTCCCGGCATGGGCGGTCGGTCTATCATATCTTTCGCCACTGGTAGGAGTCGCTATAGGTAGTATTTGGACTGGCTGGATCGGCGATCGTATTGTTCTCAAGATGGCACGCCGGAACGGTGGTATGCTGGAGCCGGAGTATAGACTATGGCTATTTGTCCCGTCATTGCTGCTGATCCCGTTCGGACTCATCCTCTGGGGTGTAGGAGCTGCGCACGCAATCCACTGGTTCGGATGCGTATTTGCGATGGGCGTCATCGCTCTCACCAACACGCTCGGCATTCAACTCTCGGTGTCGTACTGTATCGACAGCTACAAAGACCTCTCGGGGGAGGCAATGGTCACGGTTATTCTCGTCAGGAACACCATGTCTTTCGCGATTGGCTATGGAGTGACACCTTGGGTGACGAACATGGGCCTTCAGAACGCATTCATCCTTGCGGCGTTCGCGGGCATGGCCCAGGTGGCGACCTTCTACATCTTCGTGAAGTACGGAAAAGACTTGCGAAGAAGAAGCGCGCCACGATATGCAAAATATGTTGAGAAGATGGCGAGTAGTGGGCTCTTACACTGAGGATGCGGGACTGAATTCTGCAGGCTTCACTGCGTGATGGCCGCGCTACCGACGATGCGTACAAACTCTTCTTCCGTATGCTCCCATGCCTTCTGCGGCACACCTTCCTTCCTCATTTTCTCCATTACGGCATCAACGCTGGCATTTGATGCCTCGCACTGGGCGTCCGTGGTGTAATTGCCGGAACCAAGTTTACCATCTGCTCCTTTCGAAATCAAAACGCCATTCGCTAACTCTACACCAGCTCCGTCGTTTGTAGTGGCAGCAGGATATCGCGTGCTTGTCGCGATAAAGACATGCCTCTCACCGCTCTCTTCGTTGGGCATGTAAATGAAAGGCCCGACGACTGCAAACACGCTTCTGAGGACAAAGTTGAGCATATTCTTATCCCGTGCGATCTGTGACCTGACAGGTCCTGGGAAGTCGTGCACGAAGCTCACGGTAGGGTATCTCGTCGCTAGTATCTCAAGCGCGAACGTCTGCATGGCCGCCATGTGGCCACGCAAAGCCATTGGATTGATGCCGTGATCGACTCGAAGATCGGACCTAAAATCAAGAGATCAGTCCTGGAATTTGAGATTGCGGCTGCATGCCAGTCTAATAGTGGCAATAGGAAGGCAGACACAGAAAGCCCATTACGGCAGCGTAGCAGCTGTCAGTAGCATGGAGAAACCAATTCAGCTCAAGCATCACACTCCTACCTTACTCACAAATTTATTGGGCCCTCCTTGCCGCCAGCGAAGATCGAAAGCACACGGCGAAGACCTGGAGTGGCGAGACACAGAATTAGCAGATATTTCAAACATCCGATGGAGCAAAAGGCAAGAGGCAAGACACATTTCTCCGTTCCGAGGAAGTGCTGGCGTCCCCAATAGTGCTGCTCTGGGGCTCAGGACCAAGCGATTACTTCGGAAAACACGAAATGCTACGCGGCTCACCTTTTGCTCGCTCCACCAGCGGTAGCAAATTGACGAGGAATCGTAGGCGACTATAGTGCACCAGCGCTACCGGAGCACGCAGGCCTTCGTCGGTCACTGTGGTCATCGTCAGTCTGGGATCACGAACGAATTCAGTTGACTATTACACTTACCAATGGTATTATACATCACCCCCTGACTCAAGCAAATCAAATTAATGGTCTTCTCTTTTCCCGCAATCTCTCGGCACACTTCGTCCACATTCCGGATCAAACTAACATCGCTCTTCAGGAAAATGAGTTCGGCCTCCGGATTCACCCCTCTACAATCAGCCACAATGCGTGTGGCAGCTTCTTGCGAGCGGCCAACGAAGTAGATCCGAGGCCTCACGGCATATTTTGCAAGAGCTCGGAGTGTGTACTCGCCTAGAAGTGCAAGGATTAGCCATAATTGTTACAGAAGAAACGCAAGGGTCGCAAAGTCCTCTCCACTCAGCCATACGCTGGGAGAGACAGCGAGCTGTGTCCAGCGGCGCGAAGGCCGTCGATGGAGGGGAGAAGTCGTCACACCTGGAGGACGGACCCTTTCGATTCACGTACCTATACCACTTGTGGCTCCGACGAATACGGCGACCAGACCCGGAGGAATGGTCTTAGGGATGAGGGTATTCGAGGCGAGGATGTCCGGGTAGGCGACCATTGTGAGCAAGCAGCACGATGGGAAAGTGGGCAGGTGATGGTTGTATGTTGATGAAGTGGAATGTACGCAAAGCTGATACGATTGATTGAAGGGCCAAACAGTCGTCTCTAGTCTGCCAGTCTTATACTGACAATGTACTGCACACAAACGTGAGGAGTTCGCATTGTTTCTGTAGGCAATGGTGATGTACGTAGGCGAAAGCGCAGGAAGCGGACGAATTCGCGTTCCGTGGCCGCATGTGTACTGTATCCTTATCGCCGTTCATGGCCGAGAAACAGCTGGGCATGTTTTTCGTTGGTTCATTGAATGTGTCCATCCACGATGAGATGCGATGCCGACGACGTGGCTGGCAGACCCACTCAATACGAGTGACGGTCTAGCGCCTTGGCAGAAGAGAACGAACGTTTGGTCCACGAATTCCGTCTCATTGGATAGGCGAGCACTAAGCAGCGTTGCCGGTGTGGCCGACAACCCTGTGGATAAGTTACTGCCAATATCAGGATTTGAATGATGGCATGTATGAAAGCGTAGGTATTGGGAAAATCATTGTCTGCACGACTCGCACACATAGCGACTGCAGTAGCCACAAGCCAATTTGTAGTGATAACAGTTGTACGCACCGTATCTGATAACAAATATGAAGGGCCCAAGATGAATGAACCAACCCCTTGTGTGCTGTACGCCTCTGTGTAGCGCCCTCATACTCCATCAGATACCTAAGCACGAGGGCGCTTGCCGGCGCCTCAACGGTGGCATCCCACTTCTTAGGATACCTTATCACGAGCCCACCGGTCCTGGCCAGGTCTCCAAGGGGGTACTAGAGTAGGAGCGAGAGGACTCGTTGCACAAGTCAAACGGCATCGTGCTTAGGTATCCGAGAGTGGAGGATGGGGAGGAACAGATCTGGCGGCCTCGTCCTTAGGTACCAGGAGGAGGAGGGGCCAGGGAAAGCAGCAGTACTGGCGAAGTCGTAGATGGCTAATGGTATCGTTGAGAAGATTAGAGTGGTCCACCGTAAAGGTAACATCGTCCGTGAAGTCGTCGCATGCGTCCTCGAAGGATTGAAAGAGGCTCGGTGCGATTTTGGTAGGATGGTGTTTGGTAAAATGTCGTTACTGGTGTCTGTAGGGGTCAGCTCTGCAGACCACGCTGACGAGGGAGTAATGCATACCCAAGATGCTTGCTGATGTTGAGCCGTGGGATACTATGAGCATGTACGCTTCTGCCTTGAGTATTGCAACAGACAAGAGGAAGTAAGTCGTCCCATGCGTCCACATAGGGCGGCATTGTGCTCAGGTATCCGAGGAAGGAGGTGTGGTACCTGTGCGAACCGGATCTGGCGGCCTCTACTTAAGTACTCTGGGGAGGAGGGGAGGTTCTATAGATTGGATCCGGAGGCCTCACGCTTACGTGCCCGGCGGAGTGAAGGCCCCCTCCGCAGCCCAGGGGCCGGTGACGGGTGTTGATGTGCCTGTCCTTTGCGTTGAGATACTTCCCAACAACAACTCTCCTAGCTTGCGTTACAATCATACGCCAGGCGCTCTCTCACTTGCCGTGAGTTTGTTGATAACAACTGATCACTAGCATTCGATTCACCATGCCTCGACCTCTGATATTTTGGCACAATCATCTCGTATTTTTTCAGCCGTCATTCTTGCCAGTCTTCGACATTTCCAGCATGGCTACTTTCATAATGGCCTTGTCGAGGTCAGTCTGGGTATTACGTACGATTGCCCTCGGGAGATCCCTCATTGAGTCTCTCGTTCGTGTCTCTTCACGCAATGCCAAGGCTGATAGACTGAAACAAGAACTGACGTCGGCCAAGCAATCCAAGCTGTGCCTGCAGGAACAGCTCGAGCTTTGTTGACACGCGACCGTCCCTCCCTCCACCGCCAGCTCGATTTCAACTCACTCAGCTTCTGTTACTTGCACCAAACAACAAACGGAACCGAGAGACAACAGTCTACACACTCCTCACGAAATCGTCCAAGAACATGCCAGCAGGCGGTTCAAACTCACAAAAGGGCAACGGCACAGTCAAGATGCACAAGAAGGGAGGAGTCACCAAAGTTCACTACAAGGGCAAGGGTGGTGAGAAGTCATCGGATCATCCGGAAGATTTCATCGTCTTCGTCGACTCGGCAGATGAGCTGAGGGAATGGAAGAAGGATAGCACAAAGCCGCTGGTCGAGGTTGTGAACAGCTTCGATGTGTTTGTGACGGGGAAGTGAGTATCTCGGCGTTCGCCTTGCCATGCTACGTCTGGCCTACGACTTGTTGTGATCGAATGGCTGACCGAGGCTCTAGGCACGGCAACCAAGGCGAGATGAACCGAGCATCCAAAGGCCAGCTCGAAGCTGAGTTCGGAACGAGCCGGGACGACGACGTGATGAAGATCATCTTGCAGCAAGGCAATATCATCGAGGGAGACAGCAAGGAGGCTGGCGGCAATCGTAACGTCGCGAACAGTGGGGGTTCCGTCCGCGATTAGGCCCTAACAGTTGAAGCTCGTTTGCAGGGCAAAGAGGTCCATGAATGGCCACCAGGCTTGCATGATATCGTCGAAATACAGCCTGACACTCACAGAGGGCTTGCAGCTAGGGCATCTCATCAGATACTATGGCTAGTATCAACGACGCTATGGCAACAATGTCTCACCAAACCTGGTGTGCACTTTGATGCAAAGGACCGAGTGCGACGAGTAAACTCAGCCGTTTGAGACAGTATTCTGAAAACAATCAGACATTGAGGTCCTCAGAGCATATGATATACGTCAGAACTTCCATCATCGGCCTGGTCCTGGCCCTGAGTCGTACACAAGGTCGAGCTTCCAGTCGTAAATCTCCCTGGCGCCGACTGTTGAAAAGCCCCTTTGTTCAGGAAACTGCAGTCAATCAGGGCCAGCACCTAGGAGAGTTCAAATACTGACATACCGATCTTCATTCACTAGGCCAGCGACAGACGTCTCAACGAGGCATATTTCGGAAGCAGCCGCACGTGACACATGTAGAGTTTCCCTTCAAGCCGCGCTAACAAGGCCGTTTGACGGTTCACTCCGAGATTCTGCCAACGCGCCGCAATATATCCGGACCGAACCCCGGACAACAACCACACTCCACTCTTGATTTGCAGTGGGCATTTTCCTTCGTCGATCTCCTCACACAAGCTTCGGCGACCGCTGTAGTCTTCTGACTAGGCTGACTCGAAGCCTGCGAAAGCCAGGGCATACCTGTCCATGATTCATACCCAACGTGGAGAAGCCATACTGTCCACACTGTGGTCTCCACGGATCGGCGTGCCTAGCCCAGTATCGAACATGTGAGGCCTGAACGGATGCCAAACACTGGGGTCATTGGCTTCTTCTCGCAAAGGTCAATTGAAATACCGGCAGTTAGACCATAGCAGTGCCGAGGATGCTACGAAAGTCTGATGTCCACCCTGCACGACAAGCAGCAGACCGACTAAGCAGGCCTGCCTCAACCAGGTACATGGTGCATACATGTAACATGGCCGCAGTCCTTCCTCCTTGCAAACTTGTTTTCTCTCCAGGAACTCACCTTCCTCCTCACCCACAATGAAGCTGTCGCTTGGATTCTTCCTCAGTTGTGTGTTTTGCAATGTAGTCTCGGCGGCAGAAAATGGAACTTCGGCTGCTGAACAAGCGGCTCTTGAGCAGATATCGGCGCAACTGTCTGCTTGTCCAGTACGCGCTTTGCAACCATACGGCGCTGACCCCGCTGACCCAATGAATCTGACAGGTACAATGTCTCGCACAGACAGTGCCGTCTTCTGGCTGTGCCTTGACTGATACAGCATGCATCTGCACAAATGCAGTGTTGGCGCAAGACATTGCAGTCTGCCTGGTGAGCAATTGCACAGTTGTTGAGGCTCTGGGTAGGTTCGAAGTAATTGGTCACCTCGACTGGCACTGATCTTCTTCACAGAGACCCAGCGATTCCAAGCGAACCTGTGCGGTGCACCGGTCCGCTCTGGTCAACAGGAGATCATAACCACTGCCTGGGCTTTGTGGGCACTGACGGTGCTAGCCACAATTGGTCGCTTCGCCGCTCGATCGCCTTACTTCGAAGGCGCTGGCTACGGGTGGGATGATTGGTTCATACTGGTTGTCGAAGCAATTGTCACAGCGATTACCGTCGTCGGCTATCTCAGTACGTCGTCTTGAACAGTCGCATTAGCGAAGGACTAACTCTTTTCAAGTGGTTCAGGCAGGTCTAGCAAAAGACATGTGGATGGTCGCCCCGCATAACATTACGAGAATTCTCAAGGTATGGCATTGATCCCCTGACTACTTGCTGTATACTGACATACGCCAGTACTTTTGGCTCGAAGAGATGCTCTACACTTGGGCTGTCCAGTTCACCAAAATATCGATCCTACTGTTTTACCTGCGCATATTCCCCAACACAGTGTCCAATCATTTCAGGATGGGCTGCTACGCAATGATGGGGATCTGCCTGATTACCGCCGTCGGCTTCACTTTTTCGACAATGTTCCAATGCAGCCCGATGTCATATAGTTGGACACTGTGGGACGGTCAACACGAGTAAGTGGTGCCCCAGTCCGCTTTAGCATGACGCGCAGAAACTGATATTATTCTGTGACTTGCAGAGGCCACTGCGACAACACTTTGGCGCAGATCTACGCGGGATCGGGCATAAATATCGTCTATGATTTGATTGTGTTTATACTGCCGATCCCGAAGCTGCTGAAAGTGCAGATCTCAAACAAGAAGAAAGCAGGCATCGTTATGACTTTCATGGTCGGACTGTTTGTCACAGCGTGCAGCGTCATTCGACTTGCGTACGTCGTGCGCTGGCGCAAGACAACAAACCCGACTTGGTCATACGCCCCAATCGCACTCTGGTCGATCATCGAAGTCGACGTTGGCGTCGTCTGCGCCTGCATGCCCTCTCTGGCAGGCCCAATCAAGCGTTTCTGGGTCATGGCTGTTGGGCAACATCTGAGCAGTCTCTACGAGTCACGGTCGAAGACCAACAAGTCCCCAATGCCCAGTCAAGGACATACTACATCCAGTAACAGCAAGGGTTGGAGCAACATGTCCAAATCCGCCGACCACAAGCCGCAATCGAACAGCATCATGCGCAACGTGGATCTGAACATTTCCGATGAGATGGAGCTGGTGGACAAGAATGCGGTTCAGTCCGAGAGCGTAGAACTGACTCCGGATGCCCATAATTACAGGCAGAAGTGGTAGTTGGTTCACAAACTGGTCTGCAAGGCTGCATTGCGGCTCAAGCAAAACGACCAACAACCTGCAAGCTACTGAGATCTCGCTAGCGCTAACACGACGTCGCTGTTCTCGAAAAGCTTTGGGCGATCCATTCGTTGCAAGAAAATCGGGAAGAGCTCCACAGTCGCGCCCACCTTATCGTCCAGCTACTGTGTCGAACAGATCTAGGTTTTACTTCGCCAAGATTGAATGTGTATGGGCGAGGACTGTGGCGTGTTCGTCAACGCGACGTTCAAGGCAATGCTATCTCCTCTATTTGTTGGACTGGCGAGTATTAGCAACCACCACAGAAGCCTGAAATGCAAACGACAACGAAGTCGAGTTTGAATCGTGGGTGTATTTCAATCGACACCGCTTCCGGCTCAGCGGGACCTTGCATTGCCGTTCCGGCTGTCCCACCTCCAGCTTCTCTTTTCTCTCCCCATCAGCCTACACATATACATGCTCGCGTCCAAGATTTCGAACATCAGTATGAGAAGTGGGATGGAAGTGAAGTCAGAAGAGCGCGACTTGATGATCTACTCGGCAAACATGGCAACCGCCAACAAACGGGCCGCGCCACGCGCATCAAGCGAACGCCTTTCGGGAAGTTGAGACGACGGCCCCTGATTATCATCCACAAAATGCCCAAGACTCGACCAATAAAGTCAGAACATGTTCAGGTCCAGTCTGACATGCGTCTGAAACAACCAATCTCCGAATGTTCTGGTTCCTGCAGACGCGCCAGTGACGACTCCCCACCGGTTTGACATTTCAGCCTGTGTTCCTTTCTGCGCTCCGTTTCCTCTCTCTCCTCCCAGCCAGCAACTGTCTACCTCTTGTCACTCATTTCAACAAGTGAAGAGCCAGTCTCTCACCACATTCATTTTCACATCTACCACAGCAGTCCCTACCTCACAAAAGACAGAACAGTTTGCAGGATGCAATACGCACTCATCCTCGCAGGCGCCGCGGTCGCGCAGGTCGCCGATGCCCACGAGGGACGTCATGGCCGGCTCCATGCTAAGCGTGATGTGGTCACGGAGGTCGACGTTGTTACCGTCGTCCAGACTGTCACCGTTGGAGCCCTCCCAGTCACCCAGGAGGCAGTCCAGGCACCCGCATACCACGCACCCAGCTCCTACGTTGCGCCCAGCTCATACGCAGCACCAAGCTCGTCAAGCGTTTACGTCGCCCCAGTCGCCGAGAGCTCATCGGAAGCTGCGCCTTCCAGCACACTGGTGACTTCAGTTTCGAGTGCCTACAGCTCATCCGCGCCTGCACCTAGCAGCTATGCTTCCTCCGCTGTCTCTTCTGCGGCGCCAGCATCTTCTGGCATTAGCTCCAGCAACATGACGCCCAACGGCAAGAAGGCGGGTTTGTCTGGCTACATCGGCATCCAAGAAAAGGCCTCCTTCGAGTCCCTGTCGCAGTACATCAGCTGGTACTCCGACTACACGCCCAACACCCCGGATGTGAATGGTGTGATGGGTATTGGCATGCTCTGGGGTGCTGATGGCTCTCCTTGCGGCAGCGATATGGTAGGAACAACAAGTGAAGGAGACAAATTCTTATGCTAATAATGCCCAGACGACCCGTCTCGCAACCTACGAATCCATGATGTCCAACGACACCGTCCCCTCCATCATGTTTGGCTTCTACGAGCCGGACTGCACCTGCACCATGTCCGCCGATATGTCCACCTCCGACGCCGCAACGCAATGGGAATCCCTCATTGCTCCTCTCGCCGACAAGGGCACCGTCCTCGGCTCCCCCAGCATGTGCAAGCAATACGACGAGGACTTCCTCACCCCCTTCAAGAGCGGCATCACGACCGACTGGGACGTGACGAGCATCCACATCAACAAGCCGAGTTTGGACGAGGCGAAGAAGGTGGTGGAGTACTACGTTGAGACATACGGCAAGAAGGTGTGGGTCAGCGAGTTCGCATGCGTGAACGACCAGCCGAGCTGGGAGCCTTGCACCGTGAGCATTACCCTACCTATATACATTCTCAAGAACGAAAACTAACCCTCTGCAGGACCAAACTCAAATCGACTCCTTCATCAACGATCTCGTCACCTACTTCGAGGGCTCAGACGATGTTGTCGCTTACGGGCCTTCCAACGGAGAGGGTCTGGGCACAGCGTGGCCGCTCACTGACAGCAGCACGGGCGAGCTGACCACGACTGGCACGACGTACCTCAACGCTATCAAGAACTTGTAGGGTTGAGCAGTGTTACGGCCGCGCGGAGTCAGGATCAGGATCTGGAAAATTGTACATTTTCGTTGTAGATATGTTTTGGGTACATACAGGCAGGATCTGCAGCAATTCTGACTTGGCCACATATTCAATTTCTATCGCCACCTTAGGTTGCAGTGCTGTCGAAGCCTTTCGCGGCCCTGACAAGCACTGTACTCAAGCTTTCTCGTGCTGGTATTATGTACGGTATGCTGCCAATGCGAAACATCGGAAAATACACAAGCCTGAGACGCAATGTACATCAAACCGGAGTAATGAGTCTGTGCACAGACGGCCTGGCATATACATAAGTTCCCAAGGCCTGGAACACAGTCATGAACGATTCGTAACCACTCATTGCTTCGTCTACCTTCATACACTCATTCACTCGTCATTTGATCGCAACAAACGCCCACAATGCATTTCCTCACCACCGCCCTCCTGTTCGCCTGCACAGCAACAGCCACCCTCCAACCCGCCCTCATGAACTCCAAGAACCGCTGCCCGACACACTACAACTGGTATATTACACCGCCCCATCCTTTCACTATTCCCCATCATCCATTGACTCTCTCGCAGCTCCCCAGCCAAAACCTCCAAAGCCATCCAAGCCGCCGAATGCGCCTACAACACCCGCACCTCCACCACCCAAACCTTCGCAGTCTTCACCACGGACCACCAATACGATGGCAATCATGGCGCGCCGTACGGGACGTGTGAGGCGTATACGTGTGCTGTGCCCAAGACGCCGGGGGAGATGAAGGATTGTAAGTCGTCGTTCGCACCATACTGACAAGCCCGTCAAAAGGAAGGTTTCTGGGTGTGTGGCTGACGGTTTCGATTGGTATAGGTGCTGGCTCGTGGACATTTTTCTGGGATCGCGCCCACGGAAAGAACAAAGGTGTCGGGACGGGCTGTATCCGGGATCCGCAGACTGGAGAGTGTGGGTGTGAGGATAGTGATGGGACTTTCACGGCCGGGAAGACGGATTGCAAGTAGAGGACTCCAACGTGGTCTGGTGAAAACTGCAGGCAGTGCTTCGCCACAATCTTAGCACCCGTCCCTTGATCGATATATCCTCTTTCTCTCTGTCCTGGGCTGTGGTATATGCCGTGTCTAGGGCCCGCCATCCCACCTCCTCCCACCCTACCGATCCACCACCTCCCCCACCCACCCTATCGCCCGCACGGCAAGAATAAAGGTGTCGGGACGGGTTGTATCCGGGATCCGCAGACTGGAGAGTGTGGGTGCGAGGATAGTGATGGGACTTTCACGGCTGGGAAAACGGATTGCAAGTAAGGAGCCCGGTAGCTGGGTTTCAGCGGGCGCTGCAGGCAGTGCTTTGTCATGATTTCGTTGATCGATGGGCCCCTCTCTTCTTCTTTCTCTCTGGGATTGAGACAGTGGTGGTCGCATACCGTCCGCCATCCCACACCCACCCATCCTGCCAATCGAACAGCCTTCAACGGCTTCTCCGTCTGTGGTCCCTGTAGGTAGGTACTTCGGCTCCAGACTCCTTCAGCCCTCAAAACCAAAACGGTAGTACTGCCTTCCTTTGAGGACCGCATGATGCCCAAACAAACTGCCCTGCCAGACAGAGCAACTCGGCAGTTCCCAGATTGACCCCGACAACACATCGCGTACCATAGCTGTGTCCGTACACCAGAAAACACCTCCCATGCCTTTCCACAATTCCCATCCCCCTCCCACTCTCTAATCAATCAACGAACTGCCGCCCCAAATACCGCCTAAACCCTTTATTGACCAACGCCCAACCCCCAGCATCCGCGGGAACGAGTTCAAACATCTCCCACCTCCCTTCCCCGCCTCCCCCAACCACAAACACCTTCACTCCGTCCTCCTCCTCCACCCCAGCATGCCCCAGCCCTCCGCCACTACCATCTCGGGGAGCAAAACATATCAGCCCCTTAACAGCTTTCCCATCCTCCCTCCCAGGCAGTGCAGGGACAGCGTTACGGACACGTTTCCTCCCCCCACTCGGACTCGTGGTCCAGGAATGACTACTCCCACCCTGCCAATGCGTCCCATCCTCCCCCATCCAAAACGGTACACTCGTGACAGATCTCACATCCCTCATAATCTTCGGCGCAAAAGGTGACGACTTGAAAACTTGCATCGCGGAAATCCCCGGCCCGGTGACGGGTGGGCTGGCGGAAGCGGGAGGGGGGCGCAGGGAGTAGTACTCTTGCAACGAGCCTTGGTTTGTGGTTGATATGGGGGTGGAGTGGTTGGAGAAACCACCGCCTGAGGAGTCGCGATCTCTATCTCTCTCCTGAACAGTGCCTGATAGACGATGCGGGTTAGGCGCATAACTACCACTTTTCCTGTGCTGCCTTCCAACCTTCTCCTTGTCTTTCGCCACCTGCTCAACCTTCTCTCGCCCAGCCTCCGCCGCTCCAGCATCAGGTGGTCGCAAGTCGAAAATGTGGAGGGTGCCTTTATCGCTCGTCCCCCCCAACCATCTCCCTCCCGGCGAGAACGCGAGGCTGTAAACGTCGGCGTGGTCGCTTCCCCTCCTGAACTCAGCTACCTGCCCCAGATCCTCGAGCCGGAAGACTCGTATCAGCGTCCCCTGCTCTGACGCAGTGGCCAGGAGCGACGAGTCAGGGGAGAGGGCGAGGGCGCGGATAGTCGTGTTGTGCGCTCGTAATACGCGTTTGGAGCCGGAGGGTAGGGGGATGATCTGGATTTGTCCCGTGGTTTGGGCCGGGAGGACGAGGAGGGAGTTGGTGAGGCAGGCTAGGGCGTGGGGGTTGGGGGAGGTGGGGTGCAGGGATTTGAGTTTGTTGGGGCCTCGTGGTGGTTGTTCGTCCTGGGTGTCGTCCACAGAGGAGGAGTCCGGTCGTGGCGAAGGCAGTTGGAGGGTTTGATACTCGAAGAGCAAGGTTCGGGAGTGAAGGAGCACGCACATCCATTGCGAGCTCAGCCTTACACCAAGCACGGATTCGTAGAAATCCAAGCGCGTTACTTCCTTGCCTGCCACACAATCCCAGAATACCACCACACTGCCCTTCCCCGCAGGATTCCGTCCACCGCCCACAAATGCGAGGTAGCGATCATCTAGGACGGCAGCTACGGCCACCCCTCCCTCGCTAGGCAGTTGGGGATGACAAGTGGTTAGGCAGTTATCGGTACGGAGAACTCGAAGGCCGGTGGAGGTGCCGGCTACGAAGCGGGAGCCTGAGGGGGAGAAGGCTAGGGAGAGCACGGCGGGGGTGAAGGGGGGTTGGATGGGTTGACGAGCGTTCATTCTGTTATGAAGTTGGGATGGATGGTGGCGAGAAGGCCTATAGGTGTGCGAAGCGTTTGATGGTCATGTTTGGGGTTGCAGCAAGCACAGCTGGCAAGCTTTTCCGGTTGGGTTAGTGTGTTTGTGGCATCGTGTCCAGCTTCACACGTCGTCGAGAGTTCGTCTCGTTGTTCTCCGATATGTTCTTGGTATTGCCCGTTAGATTGCACGAGCCAGGTGATGTTACACTCCGGGTACAGCCGTCCACTAGCGCGACGAGACCCCTTTCGCGACTTCCCCAACTTGAAACATCGAAACATATCGCAGTCGCAAGCAAAGCAAACAACCTTCGACTTGCCATTGCCCTTTCCCCCCCCAACAACATCAACAACAGGCGACGAAGGTCAGACTTCCGCCTCAACCACTCACCCCCACCACCTTCAAATCTAACACCGCCTCAGCCCACTCAACTCCTTCACCGACACAAACGACAACAAGCATGTCCAGCATGTCGACCTCCGCCCTCCGCCTCCGCAAAAAAAAGAACGTAAAAAAAGGCATCCAGTTCTGCCTCATGGTCTGCGGCGCCTCAGGAACCGGCCGCACAACCTTCGTCAACACGCTCTGCAACCGCTCAGTCCTCTCTCCTCACCCCAACCTCGACGACCCTTCCGTCGCCCACTTGGAAGAAGGCATCAAGATCAAGCCCCAGACCATCGAGCTCGAGCTTGATGAGGAAGGCACACGGGTGAGCTTGACGGTGGTGGATACGCCAGGGTTTGGGGATAATGTGGACAATGAGGCGTGTTTTGGGGAGATCTTGACGTATTTGGAGAGGCTGTATGATGATATTTTGGCGGAGGAGAGTAGGATTAAGCGGAATCCGAGGTTCAGGGATAACAGGGTGCACGTCTTGCTTTACTTTGTGCAGCCGACTGGTGAGTTTCACGCATCCACTTCACTCACCCCCTTCCTTCCCCTGCCCCATCCTACACCCCTTTCTCCCATGCTGATGATGATACACAGGCCACGGCCTCCGCGAGCTCGACATCGAACTAATGCGCCGCCTCTCCCCCCGCGTGAACGTCATCCCCGTGATCGGCAAAGCCGACTCCCTGACCCCGCTCGAGCTGGCGGAAAGCAAGAAGCTCATCATGGAAGACATCGAGCACTACCGCATCCCCGTCTACAACTTCCCCTACGACATCGAGGAGGACGACGAGGATACCGTGGAGGAGAACGCTGAGCTGCGCGGCCTCATGCCTTTCGCGATTGTGGGAAGTGAGGAGTGGGTGGAGGTTGAGGGGAGACGGGTAAGTTTCATTTATCCAGCTAGCAGAGATACAACGCTGACGTTTGGTGATGTGATCTAGGTCCGCGCACGCCAGTACCCATGGGGAATTGTAGAGGTGGAGAACCCGCGCCACTCGGATTTTTTGGCCATCCGCTCGGCACTCCTGCACTCCCACCTCGCGGACCTCAAGGAGATAACGCACGATTTCCTGTACGAGAACTACCGGACTGAAAAGTTATCCAAGAGCGTTTCCGGCGAGCCTTCCACGTCCATGAGCGGCATGGATACCTCGGAGTCTTTGGATCCGCAGAGTCTTGCCTCCCAGTCAGTGAGGTTGAAGGAAGAGCAACTCAAGCGCGAAGAGGAGAAGCTGCGGGAAATCGAGATTAAAGTCCAGCGCGAGATTGAGGGGAAGAGGCAGGAGTTACTTGCTCGCGAGTCGCAGCTCAAGGAGTTGGAGAGTAGGATGGGGAGGGGGGATTATGGGCAGGGGAGTGGGGTTAGTGGACAGGGGGTTGGGGATAGGGGGATGAGTTCGCAGGGGTATGCGGAGGGGATTACGCCGGGTCCTGGGGCGGTGCCGGGGGGCTTCGCGGATGAGGAGGATGATGATGTTATGGGGGGTGGGGAGAGACGTTAGGTGGGTGTGTGAGGGGGTGGACGGTCTCTGGAGTGCGGAGGATTGGGCGAGCGGCTGGTGGGGGGGATGGTATGTTTGAGCGATGACTGAGGTGGGAGAGCATGAATGGCTGTGGTATGGCTATGGGAAGAGAGAATTTTTTTGCTGTCCGTTGCTCTTTTATTGTGTGCTAGCTATACCCGACTGAAGTGTGTATGTATTTGAGAGAGAGGAGAATGGAAGAAAACTTAATTTTGAAAATGTGCACTTGGGGTTTTGGGTTTGTTGTGAGTGTGGGTATATCTGTGGTTTGTCTTGGTGAGGATCGGTGAGTGTTATGGTGGTTAGCCTTGCTCTCGTGTTGTCTTGTGTTGTCTTGTGTTGTCTTGTCGTGCGTCACAAGTTATACAGACTTCCCACATCCGCCCACTCCGTCCTCCCATTCACGACCTGACCACTCTTGTAGTCGTCAAACCACCTCTCAAATCCTTGTCGAGTAATGAGTGTCTGTGCTCCTTCTCGTCCTCACTATAACTATCCAACACCATACTAATGAACATCCAAACGGCCTCGAGATGCGGCAAGCTCAACGGCTTCTTGTCCTTGCGTGCCACCAGGCAACTCCCAACGTGGGACTGCCACTGTGGCGGCGCCAGGCCATCCGAGTACTTGATGTTAAGGTATGTCGCGATCTGGCAGTCCAGATCGGCACCGTCACTCGATTTCGTGCCGACACGGTGGATGACCATGGGAATACCGAGGATAGCGGGGACCTCGAGAGCCGGGCTGCCGAACATGGCGTGGTTGCTGGGGATGTCCACTTGGCGGAAGGGAGGGGGTCCCTCTTTCGTGCACAGGAGCCGGACACCTTGGATCATGTCGATGTTGCACTCTTCCTTGTGCCGAGCTCTCCAGTCGCGGCGTTGGCAGTCCCGGGAGCAATAGGCTTGGGTCTTGCAGCCGCTACAGCGTTGAAAGGCAGGTTCGTCCGGTCCGGCTTGACGCCCGCAGTCAGAGCATTCGGGGCGGTCGAGGCCATCCTTTACTATTGTGGTTGACTACTTTGCCGGGTTCAAGAAGAGCGTGACGCGTAGCCAAGAGTGAACAGCCGCTGGTGTCCGTAGGACTGTGACCAGTAACACCGTCAGCAGACATGAAATTTGGTGCTGTCGAAATAACTAATTCGTTGACTCGAACATTGTACACAATGGAAAAAGGAGGGGTGGCCGTGGGAGGTGGACAGGCAAAAGAGGGCAGCGGAAGATTAGTGGTAGAGAGGAACGTACCAAAATGCTTTTAAGCCACCTGACTGGAAAAAGGTATCCCGATCTTCCTAGTAGATCGCCTTTCAATCGAGGTGTCAAGGTTGCTTTCTCAGCTATGCTATGCCATCCACTTTTCAATTGGTGTATGGACGTCGTGGTCGCTTGCTCAATCGATGCGGTGCTGGTGTCTGTTATTGAGAAATGTGCAATACCGTTGAGGCTCAGTAATGCTCGGAAGTTGAGATGGAGATGGAAGTCCAGCCTAGCAGACACGCTGCGTGGCCAAGCTTTTAGCGCTACACTAGCGCGCTCCAGTGCGTGATTCAACGCTCTTACAGCCCATACACCTTCGGCCGGCAGCATGATCAACGCGATACCTGTACAAAAAAGGTAGAGGTGGAGGCGATGCAATGCATTCAAAACAATCCGGCAAGTAAGACAGCAAATAGCGGGTAACAAACCTTAAAACTCTACGTAGAGTAGGCTATCAATAATCGTCTAAAAGTCGATACTTACTTAGCCTACTCTTGACCATTATCGATACTATAGTATAAGCGAGGACTCCGTTCCCGCTAGCCCGTATAGCTAACGTAGAGTCTATATAGTAGGGTGGTTGGGCTTGTTCTTGTGTTGTCTTCGTTCATGAGGGGTTTGACATGTCTCCTTTCTGTTTGTGGGAAGTGTCGTCGAGGTGGTTGGTGGCTGGATTGGGGCAGGGTTCGTGATGGTTCCGTGAGAAATGTGCTTATGTAGAGATAGATGTGTTGGATTGCGTGTTGTGTTGCGTGGTGTGCGTCCTGGGGCTCTGGCTGTGATGCAAGGAGGCTAGAGAGGACGGATGGGAGGATTGGTAGGTCCCCAGCGGCGTGTATAGAGTAGGAGGTGTAATGCCGTCGTCGGGCTGAGCTGAGCTGGCTATGGGGTCCAATTCTCAAGGCAAATGAGTGAGTGAGTAGGAGTGGCGATTGCTGCTTTTCCTTATGGAGTAGCTCGTCTGTGGCCGGTTTATCATCTATGGTATACTCTTCTCGAGCTTCTTGGGATTGTTACGTTTGACACCTGAGTCGATGTCTGTACTGTTATGGTACAGTACAGTACACTTTACACGAGCGGCCAGTACTGCGCTCTCATCAGTCAGTCAACACCGCAAGGCAACTGTCAATTCCTCGCTTCCCAGCGATCGACTGCCTTTCGCGATGAACGGTCGGGCTCGCAATCCATCGTCCACTGCCTTTCACGCTGGCAATTGCTCTGTCAACGCGTCTGGCAGCACGATCATCGCTCGTTCCTCTCGCGGCCATAATCGCTCGCAGAAAGCATCGGCTGCGCGCGACACTGCCCATGCTCATCTGTCTTCAAAGTCAGCAATGCTCGTTGCCGAGCGCTAATGACTTGTAGGTAGCCTCCAGCAGTTCACTCCCACTACCTCGCACTTCCGCCTCTCCTCTTCACTTTCGGTAACCGTCAATACTTGCGTACGGACCCTCAGACGGATAAACCACGGCGGTGGTTGAGGTAAGACTTTGCGCATGTTACGTCGATAGATCTGGTATGTCTATCATTTTGGCCGTGTTATTACAGGTATCTGTACACATATACTACATTCCTCGACTTCTGCGCCACGGATGCAAATACAGACCAGTGGACACGAGTGAAGTGTTTCCCCGAGACTGACCAGTATGTCCGCCTCTCATAGCCCACCCAATTGCTGCATGAAGCCAACGACGCCACTGTCTCGTCCCGCGCGTCGTTGGCTTTATGCTGCAATTGGGTGGGCATCGCTGAATTTCGGGTCCCAAATGTTGGAATCTCGCCAAGCTGTTCGTGGTTGAAGTAGCTTGCACAGACGTGCGTGGACGAAAGCATAACACGCAAAAGGTGAGAGACCACTATGCGCGCATCCGGAATTCGAGAGGTGCGAGCTCTAGTGCTGTGCACTGTGGCCAGGTTTGACGATCGTTGTGAGGCACCTGGGGCCCAGCCAGTTGGAGAGACTGTTGAGGATCTCCATGCCGGTATATCTTGGCTAGTGCACCATCTCTCACTGCGAGGCCTCGTCGGCGATTTCCGGCCTCGAGATGGACTCAGGCTTGTTGGGTACGATGTGGCCAGGTCTAACAGTCACTGTGATGACTCTTGGGTCTACACAGCTGAGAGGGCATGTGACCATCTCTGCGGCGGGAAGTCTGCTTCGTACAGTATCGCCGGGCGTGTGATCATCTCCGAGACAAGAACTTTGCACCGGGCAGTATTGCTCAGCGCAAGTCCTTATTAGCAATTTCCAGCTCGGAGATGTCCACACGCTCTTTCGCGCTGACGGATATCGTTCTCGGTACGTGTAGCTAAGAAATGGTCGAATGTTATGGCAAAATAATGCGGTGGCAACGACCTGGCATTTCATCTTCCCCGCGGTGGGAAATAAGCTGCGTGTAGAATCGGCCACCGCAGATCCTCGTCGGCGATCGCAAGCTCGGAGCTGTCCACACGCGTTCGTTTCGTGCCACGACACAAATGGAAGGAGGAAAGTCGAGTTTGGGTAGCGAATGTGAGCAATAATGCCATGCCAGTGCGCGACCTAGCATTTCACGATCTCTGCGGTGGTGAATGTGCTCCGGGCAATATCTCCCACCGCAAGCCCTCGTAGGCGATTACCAGCTCGGAGATGTCCACATGCCTCCTTTCGCCACGGCACAGGCGAAAGGAGAAAAGTGGAGTGACGGTAGCGATATTGAACGATGATACTATGCCAGTGTGTGACCAGGCATTTCATAATCTCCGGAAAGAGACATTTGCTTAGTATGCTATCGCCCGTTGCCAGTGCTCGTCCGGGATGTTCAGCTCGGAGATCCCGTTATGCCTCCTTCGCACCCACAGGCGTCGTTTTCGGCACATGCGTCGGAAACCGCACAGCTTTCAGCGCCTTTTCTGTTTGTGGTCCTGTCGGCAGGTACTTTGGCTCAAGGAGACCGATCTAAACACCGTTAGCACGTACTATAGACCTCTTTGTGATGACCGTACCATGCTCAACACCCTCCAAACCGTCCCACTCGGCTGCGCGCCAACCCCTAACCAGTACTTCGCCCTCGCAACATCCACTTTGATCTCCTTCTGCTTCCGTGCCTTGCCATCTCGTACATCTTCCTCCGTTACTCCTTCAGGGACGGTAGGTATAGGGTTATAGGTCCCAAGGACTTCGAGAGGTTTGCTATCTCTAGCGGTTCGGGCGTGGGCCAGAACTATATTGTAGGTTGGGGAGTGCCTACGGGCGCCTCCTGGCGTAGACACGCGGGCGAGTCGTAGTTTCAAGACCATGTTGTTGATGATTTTTGTGCTGTTGCGGCGGAAGATTGTTGTCGGGGGTGAGTTTGCGGAGCGGAGAGAGCCGATTGTCGAGGCCGACGACATTGACCAAGCACGACCACAACACAACATTGTTGTTTTGACAGAGCAGACATCTCTTTCCGAAATGCCTGTCGTGATTACTGCAACTGAGCTCGTCGAAAGAGTATGAGGTCGTTTGTTAGCTCCGAGATGACGATTTGGCTCACGGTCATGCCATCTAACGCGGATTCACGGCCTAGTGGACTAATTATCGACGCTTCACCACCCTACATATACCGCTTTACATCATGCCGACCTGAAAGCCTCTCCATGAAACTCCCGGGCGCTGCTATTACTTAGCCTGTTGCAGGAGCGTGGGTCGATGTGCTGGCTTCAGGATGCTGTATTTACCCCGATGTTCACTGCGGCCAGTCCTCCTACATCAGAACACCCTGGGACCTTGGCCTGAGCTGCTTGACTGGCTGCATCGTAAGTCATAACGTGACAGCGTCTCGATCCCACTGGAGCACCAAGCTGAAAATGCACGATCATAGTTACTGGATTATCCGCAAGCTGAACAACCGCGAGCGAAGGCTCGACACTGCTGCCACTGCAGCACCACGGCCACGGCCACGGCCACGGCCACGGCCGCCAGTAGTCCACAATCAGTTCATCTCTGCTTTCGACTCCACCCGCTCACCATCTAAGTGGGACCCGGGGATCGTCTCTCACTGCTGCCACCGCAGCACCAGCAGTAACACCACGATCAGAGTTATTGGGTTATCCGCAAGCTGAACAATCGCGAGCGAACAAACGCGAGCGGAAGCTCGACACTGCTGCCACCCCAGCACCAGCAAGGCACCAAAAACAGAGTTACTGGATTATCCGTAAGCTGAACACCTGTGAGCGAACGACCGCGAGCGGAAGCTTGCCACTGCTGCCACTGCAGTACCACCAGCACCGCCACGACCGCCACAGCCGCCAGTAGTCCACAATCAGTCCATCTTTTGCTTCGACTCCACCCGCCCACCACCTGACTGGGTCGCAGGGCTCGTCTCCCAGGTGGCGATGGGCCAGCTCCCGCTTCGTCCGTGGCACAAATCGAAGAAGGATTTAAATCGAGGATGGAGGTAAATCGAAGATGAAGGTAGCGTGAGGGTGGGTGGCGGAGATGTTCAGCAAGGCGTATGGGTGTCAGGCGTTGGGGTGTGAGCACACGATGAGGACGATTTCCTGGGGCCATCAATCGATCCTACTCCCCATCAAACCCCGGCACCCCTCGCAATCTCCTCCTCGAGTCCCGGCCCGCGTCCAGCTCAGGATCTTCCTGCGACCCTCCTCCCAACCCCGCAGGAAGTCTCGACGCTGCTGCCACCGCAGCACCACCAGCACCACCAGCACCGCCACAGCCGCCACAGCAGCCAGTAGTCCACAATCAGTTCAACATCTTTGTCCTCAACTCCACCACCTGATTGGGTCGCGGGGCTCGTCTCCCAGGTGGCGATGGGCCAGCCTGCTCCCGCTGCGTCCGTGGCACAATCGAAGATGGAGGTAGCGTAAGGGTGGGCGGCGGAGATGTTCAGCAGGGCGTTGGGGTGTAAGCATATACGATGAGGACGATTTCCTGGGGCTAGCAATCGGTATATATCCTACATCGCCAACCGCTCCCGGCTTTGCTCTCCCAGCATCCTTCCGGATCCAATTCGGGCCCACGTCTCACTAAACCCCTCACAATAACGCAGCAAACCCCTCCTCATCCACAGTGTCACCGCTCTCGGATTAGGCCTACACTATAAGCAGCCGCAAGCGCTTTGAGTATTCATTGACGCTTCATAGGGTCCTTGCGGGTGCGTACAGACGTCCTGGGTCAATCTTAGGGGGACGAGATTCTATCTGAACTTGGGGCGAGCTGAGTTTCAAGCCTGAAGAATCACCTTTTTTACATCAACCACAATGACAAGGTAACTCCACCTGCCTCCCCCAGCTGTTGAGCCCTCGCCACGTACCGTCGACACATCGGAGAGCACGACACACTCTCGTCACGTCGAGAATCGCGCCATGACGGCGCCAGATCTACGAGAGTGCACAAGATCCCGACCTCCACGCTCGCCTCTCGCCTACTACGACGTCACTTCCGACTTCTTTCCGCCGTCGCAGCACCACGAGAACAGTCACATTTTCGAGAAGCCGACACGCCATGGGCTGTCTACTTCTTTTCGCACATAACTCACCGCGTCCGGGTCCGAGTCCCGCTACAACCCTTCCAGCAACGCAGCCACCTCCTCATCGTTCGTGGCTCCCACTGCGTCCGTGGCACAAATCGAGCATAGAGGTAGCGTGGAGATCTTCAGGAATGCCTGGAACGAGCATAGTGGACGTAGCGAGAGTGAAATATTGGTTAGGGAAGCAGATCAAGATTGATATGGCGTGGGCAAAGTATTATTTCAGTCTCACAAGAGATCAACGACAACATCAATATCATTCAATTACTGCTCCATCTCCACCATGTTCAGAATGTGTACCCGGACCGACAGCTTGTCTTCGTCGTCAGGGACGGGGAAGCAAGAGTTGCTGCGAGCGTTTTCCACGGCTTAGACTCCGGTGCCAGCGTGAGCGGAGAGTATCATGTATCCAAAAGTTCCTTTGCGATTGCAACGAACGCGTGAATGTGTCCCGCTTGCACCTGCCCTATAGAACGAAATGGCAGGTCTAGACGATTGAACCATCTCCTCACCTCGACGCATAGGACATCATATCAGTCCAGACCCAAAGCTACCGACGCACTGTTCAATGTAGGACTGCTACAACCTGGCAGACGCCAACTGCTCCTTGAGCCATGTAAGTTTCTCGCTTCTTTTGCACCACAACCTCTCCCAGTCCCATATCGAGTCGATCACAGCGCTTTTGGCAACTGGATCTCGTGGATCGTGGTGGAAGAGTTGCAGGACGAAGCAGTATCATAGCAAGACGGGATCGTGCATTGGAGCAGCTGTGTGGATTTTAGACAACAGTGCAATTGGACGGACGAGGCTTTACAATGGCATCTGGACTGGCAGAGTCGTACGACCACGCGGGCAAGCCTGTACACCACGGCCGCCTTCGAGTCAATGGCATTCGGATGCACTATATCACGGCTGGCAGTGGACCTGCATTACTGCTTCTGCATGGCACTCCGAAAAACAGCTTCTACTGGTACAAGATATTTCCGCTACTGACAGAGCACTTCACTCTCGTTGCTCCAGATCTGCGAGGGTTTGGCTACACGGACAAGCCACCAGCCGAGGAGGGGTATGATACCAAAGTGAATGCTGATGATATGGCCGACCTGATGAGCCAGCTTGGTCATGAGAAGTTCTACTTGCATGGCGAAGATCGAGGAGGAGACTATGCATATGCATTGGCTGCTTCGTATCGAGATCGCGTGCAGAAGTTGTCTTTCTGTGAGATGCTCGTGTCCGGCCTAGGCCTCGAGGAGTCGAATATCTGGTCCCCTGAGATGGTCACGGCACAGTTTCGAGAGCAAGGCGTTTGGTGTTGGGTAAGTACAAGAGAATGATCGGGTGATCTGGTCTCTGACATGCTTTTGCAGCATCTGTCGTTCTTCTGGATACCTCATGTGCCAGAGATGCTGATTCAGGGTCACGAACGAGAGTTCTGGGAGGTACGTTGTTGTAAGGCCAGATGGTGACCTATCTAGCTGACACTTTCCCGCGTAGATGTTCATGAAGCAAGAGTGCTATAATCCTACCATGATCGAACCCAAGGCCCTCGACCACTGGATCGAATGCGTCAAACAACCCGGTGGCCTGCGAGGCATATTGGAGACCTATCGATCGGCCTTCAAGAGTGCTGAGGTCAATAAGGAGCTTGCGAAGAAGAAACTGACCATACCAGTCATGACCATAGGAGCGCCTGAGTTCTTTGGTCCGAAGGTCAGAGAGAATGCGCTACAGTTTGCAGAGGATGTGCAACGTAGCGAGATCTTCGAGGAGTGCGGACACAGCTTGGCCCTGGAAAAGCCAGAGCGTCTTGCCAAGACGTTGAAAGAGTTCATGCTTGGGTCGTGAGCTTCGTTAGAAAGGAATCAGATCAGTAGTGACATTTGCAAGCCGCAGTTCATACTCTACGAAGTTTTGGAGCATAGGGGTAGTACCTCGGGCCGCGGACATGGTCTCGATCCTGCCGGCCAAACCCAATGAAGGGCTGACTTACATCATTCGAGCTATTGCAGGGCGCAGAGTACATCTCCATACAACCGCTATCCAGTATCACCTTGCCCCGTGCGGCTGCCCCAGCAACTGTTCACTTTGCGATGAGGGTAAGGCATCTTGAAGCATTGTCCGTTGTTCGTATCAAACCGAGCTCTTCTCTTCAATCTGCTGCGGCTGACTCTTCTCCTCGATCTTCTCTTCAAAGGCATCGTCGATGTTCTTAGCTCTTCCGGCGCCGATGTCTAACAGACTAACGCCTTGTGCTCTCAACTCTTCGAACTGGACGACAAGCGCTGCCTCTTCGTTGCGCTCTTCTTGGGTCATCTCGGGACCGAGGAAAACGAATAAGAGGATATAGACCCATACGGCGCCAGCATAGATACCTGGTCAACGTGAGTGATAAGCTTGGGCCGAACAATACAGGTTGCTTACCGATGACCTTGCCATAATCGTACCGTTTCACGCCCTTCGGAGTTGGTGCCAACGGGAAACGCTCACCGATCGTGGCTTCGATGGTCGACGATGCCGAAGACGCAAGGTTACCAAGCTGGTAGCTGAGACCGTAGATGAAGGTCCGCAGGACAGGTGGACTGAGCTCCACCAGGAAGACCTATGGCATGATCAGCTTCAAGGTCTGGGACGGTCAAGCTGCGCATGGCTTACTGGAATAGGACCCCATACACCTCCCACGAAGAACTGCTCGAAGAAAGTCGTTGCAATCAAACTGTCGGTGCGGAGCAGGATGTAGCCAGGAACCAGGGCGCCACCAAATACACAAGACACCATCATGGCGAGTCGTCGTCCAGTAAAGGTACTCAGCCAGCCGACAGTCATTCCGCCTGAGATCGCCCCCAATTGACCCACCACGGTGACGACCGTCGCTTGAGATGGGCTCATACCGACCTGATTCTTCAAGAACGTCGGATATAGGTCCTGGGTGCCGTGTGATATGCTGTTGAATCCCGCCATCAAGACAACCATACTGTAAGTGGTGGGTGTAGACATTAGCTGGTGATATGGAAAGATTGCTGGGATCATAGATCTGCTTACTACACGAATAGGAACCAGTTCTCTCTCATCGCGGCGTTGGCGACTTTTAGGAACGCACGCAGATTTGTACCTTTCTGGTGCTCATGCAGCTGTGCTTCTCTGGCCTCGCGCTCGGCTTTGGCAACTTGGAAATGGTTCGTTTCCGGCAGGCATAGCCGCCAGATGATGATCAATATTGGTGGAGCTAATCATGTGTCAGTAATAGGTTCAGGTTCGGTCGTTTCTTCGAAGAATGAAAAAATGCAGTCCCTTTCCGCCATCTAGAGTAAGCCTCAACCAGCCGGGTGTAGTAGCATGTCGGCTCGTTGGTCCGGATATGCCATCTTGCCCATGCACTGATTTGCAGCTACGGTCTTGACTTCGACTCACAAAACTCACCTGCTCCAAACCAGAAGAGACTGCGCCAACCATGTGTCGTGGTAGGAACCAGAGCTCGATAGAAGACCTAGAAGTGGTGGGTGTACAAGTCAGCAGTCTCCTGGGAATAATGTCCGCCACACGTCGCTCAGCCTCAGTCTTCTAGGACAGCATGCATGCTGTGGTCAACGATAGCAGCATGTCGACTCTCGATAGCCCTGGGATGTAGGTCTTGCGTTCCAGGAGGTCGCACTTACAGCGGCCAGCAAGTATCCGACACCATAGGCCTGCTGAAAAAGACCCGAAAGTATACCTCGAGCATCATACGGCAGGTCCTCCAATGCCGTTGCAGCAGCAGGTCCAAGCAGCTATGAACATCAGCTCAGCCACAAACCTAGATAATACTACAGTACTCACGCCACCCATGGCAATGCCGTACAGGGACCGCACTGCCAAGAATTGCGGCAGGGTCTTGCAGAATCCGGAGCCCAATTCAAGCCCGATAAAAGCAATCAAGTTTGCAATCATAATGTACTTTCGGCCGTATCTGCGAAGATTGTCAGTACGATGGGTCAACGAACCACCCTCGGCAAACGCACCTATCGCCAAAGCTGCCAGAGATCAGAGCGCCCACGCATCGTAACATCAAAGTTACAGTAATGCCCTACAAATATCAGCCTCTGATCCCTCGACCTCGAAGATGTTGATTTACCCATGACACTTCCGAGGGCAACTTCTCGAAATCAGCCGCAAGCTCCGTGACCGTCAGACTGACAGTGAAGAAATCGAAAGCTGATTCTGTTAGCTAGGCTATGAGTGTATCAGACGGTCGTTAGTCCTCACCATCCCAGGCCCAAGCTGGCAAGATTTGTTAGCATTAAGACCTGAGTAACGGATATCAAGACTCTCACCAGTAAAACCAACAGCGAACATGTTCCATTGGTGGCGGTCGAGCTGGCGCAAGATTTTGTACGGGTCCTTGAATTCCAGACGTGGAAAGTGGGTAAGACTTGTGATTCGAGATGGAAAGTAGCGAGCTATCTGGGACCCTGAGTAGAACCACCCTGCTCGCATGTGGTTCCTCATCTTGGCGACTTTGTAGTGCGTCTTCTGTGGAGAGACCAAAGAGGGAGCCCACGCAAGGAGAAGGAAGAGCGCTCGAGGGGCAAAGCAAGCCTATACCAATGCTGCCGGTAGCACCATCCTGCCATGCACGTCGAGGACGATCGGCTGACCACAGCATTGATGCTACCTCGACACCCGCTGTACCCGCCTATCTGAGCGACCGATAGACGTGTCGAGGGTCTGTTGCCGCATGTCACTGCTCTTGGCTGGCGTCGGCATTCTCGTGGGAGTGGTGGAACGACCACGCGAGCCTTGGGCTGCAGGGATTCCCCGCAGATAGACGCACTTGGCGTGTGAGCTTCCCCAGAGCAAGCCATGCAAGCTTAGACGAAGACTGCTGGGCAGCATGCTTACTGCCAGCCTTCCGGCTTGTCTCCATGCCCAGTGCTCGGCGTACAGGTCTTGACGACATCTTCGGATGTTGAGGCTCTTGCACAATCGACCTCGGGATCGCTGCCAGCTTGAGAGAAAGTCTTCCTAGGCAGATCTTATGGTGTGCAGATACCCCATGTTTCAGCAGAGAGGCCTGCGGGGATGGAAGGCCGCGGCTATGGCCTGCATGAAAGGCCGGCCCAGGCGCCCGATGCTGCTGGACTGCGTTGCAGCTGTGCGAACCTGGAGACTGCCATGCCAGTGTTTCGCAGAAGCACATTAAACTTCCAATTGAAGGCATGTATCGACACACTGTCAAGGCGCTGCCAGCTTCCCCACAAACTCCGCCACAGCCTGTTGTCCTTCCCTCCTCGACGTAGCTTCCGTGTGTAACGCACCAAGGACATTCTTCCGGTCATACTCCAGACTGAGGTCCTTGCAAAGCTGTTCCAGCGCTTCAATCTCCTCTGGCGGCACGACCTCGTCCCTCGTCGCGGGTATGAGTAGTACTCGAGGCGGCTGCTTGCCAGCTTCCGCGATGCGTCGTAATGCGATACCGCTGTCCCAGTGACTACGCAGGAATGGAGAGAGATAGCGGTAGGGTAACCACCTTTGTGGGTATAGTGCTAAGAGCATGGTCTCGATGCTCATGAACGGCGTTTCCATGATCAGGCCAGCAATTGGAGGTACATTTGGTCGTTCGATGTGATGAGCTGCAGCAGTACTGGCGATGCCTGCACCGATTGATTGACCCCATAAGACGAGCATTGCATGCGGATAGGCACTTGCCACGAAGTCGAGCATAGCTTGCGCATCTAGCTCAATACCTCGCTGAGATGCCTTGCCTGCCGATTTCCAGTATCCCCGGTACGATAGAGCGATCATAGTGCACTGTAAGCCACCCGAGCACCCTAAAATCTTGAGCACATGAGAGAGGAGCGGAAGACGGGGTGGACACGAACTGCCATTTCCTTGAAAATAGCATATAACCTGGACGCAAAAGTCAGCGGACGTCTCGGCAGAGACTGTTGATGGTACACAGAGATGACAGCTTAGCAGGGGGGCTTCTCTCGACAGAAATAGAGATGTGTTTGTGCCGGCAACTACCAATTTACATACCACCTGCTTCTGAGCCGGAACACCATGAGTGTCCGGTAGCTTGCCTACGCAAAGGCTAATCCTTGTGCCATCTATGCTTCTGATCTTTTCTTCCCTCCACTCTACAGGCCTGCAGCTCGCAGCATAGTCCGCAATCTTCTCAGATCGCGCAAATGGCGGCATATATGGCATGTATATGATCTTCTCCTGGAAAACCACAGTCAAGAGGCATTTGTAGGCCCAAAGGGCGACAAGCAATCCCGTAAAGACCACGGGAGGAACAAGCACTGTAGGTAGGCTCTCGGTGAGAAAGGTACGCGTGATCAGACGCGCTAGCGAGGTCACTGGGGCAAGACATGGTCTCCTGGATCGCGAGGGGGTTCCAAATGGCGCAGTTCGCAGTCCACAAGCGATACTATAGCGTCGAGAGGAGGAATATGGCCAGTTGCTCAGGGTTGGTGGTATCGCCGAGGGGTTTCTGGCGACATTGCGATTGAGGCGGCGAGAGATTTGTCGCACAAGCATGATCTCGGACATGCCATCGTCAATTCTAATCTTCCCTTCTATTACACGTGGATGTACTGCACGAAGCACATCAAACGACTCGGCCGTTGTCCTCGTCTGCCAAGGCGCTAGAGTGACACTCGATATTGATTTTGTGAGGTGACCACCTTCGCAACAATGCTGAGATCGCTGTCACGGCTCGCGGGCGAAAGAACCAAGGGACATTGCGGTACAATTATGCTTCACCTATCGTAACACATCAATCGCAGGGACGCACACGAGTCGTAGTATGCCACCTGCTCGAAACGCCTTGCGCCGAGCCACAGCAACACTGGCCTCTATCTTGGCCATGTTACCATCCATGCCTGCCACGCTTCGACCTTGTAACAGTCCTTAGAAAACGCGATCCCTCGCTACCGCGCCTTCACTCTCTAGGTAACGGTGTATCCTCCGTCAACACGAAGATCTGCGCCTGTCACATATCCAGATGCGTCGCTGCACAGGAATGTCACAGCGCCCATCAAATCCTCTGGCCGACCCATCTTACCCTGTGGAATCAGACTCGTCCACTTGTTGGCGAGCTCCGGGTTGTCATCGAGAATCTTCTTCGTGCTGCAAAGCTGTCAGTATAATGCAAGCTTCGAGTTGGTACAGGCACACTCACAGCGCCGTAAGCATGTAGCCAGGCGAAATGCAGTTCACGCGGATACCCGCATGCGCCCACTCTACTGCCAACGAACTCGCCAGATGTCTGACTGCGGCCTTGGCCGCATTGTAGGGCGCCTGCGGCTGCGGCACGTTCACAATCGCTCCACTCATGCTGCCGATGAACACCACACTGCCCGGTGCCTTCCGCTCCATCAAATGCTTGGCCACGCCAATCGCGAAGAGATATGTGCCGTTCACGTTCACGCCCCATAGCTTTTGCATGCGGTCAAAGGGGTATTGGATCGCGTCATAGTTCTCTGTGAAGCCAGCGGACGTGACGAGGTTGTCAATCTTGCCATGGTCGGCGATGATCTCCTCGATTGCGGCGTTGACGGACTCGGGTGAAGCGACGTCGGCATAGTGGGCTGTGACCTTGGGCACGTTCGTCGCGCCTGGGTTCTCCTCGCGGAAATGGTTCATGAGCTCTTCAGCTTGTCGTGCGGCTTCGTCCTCTGCAGTCTGGTGTCAGTGAACATTCGCAACCTGGAATTGCTGCTTGCCATACTGTTCAAATCCACAATCGCAACATCTGCACCGCTTAGGATCAAGGCCTGGCTCATCACCAATCCCAGTCCTCTTGCACCGCCTGTGACCACACCTACACGTCCCTCCAAGCTGAAACTCGCCAGTGTCCGCTTGAAGTGAAAGCCACCACGCCCTTGCACAGGCTTCGAGCTGGGCAGGTTGTCCTCCTCTGGGTACTCAACCTTGATCCTGTTGTCTGTCCTAGAGAATTGGCCCTCATGCTCGAATGCGCCAGGCTTGCCGGATGTGCTATATTCGTCATGCTTGTTGTGATCCGCCTCGTCGCTCGGGGCCTTGTCTTTTAGGATCGCGCCATTTGTGAAGTTGCGAGCCGGTAGGACCTGATATCGAGAGCATATCAGCAAGTGTAACATCCAAATAGACCATCGAGCGTTGAGCATTGGCTCTGGAAATTGCTCCTGACACGACTTACTCGGCTAGCTGCAGAAACTGTGGGTGTCCGCGTCGCGGCCGATCGAGCGACCTGTCGTAGGAGAGTTGACGATTTCATCATGGTGTCTGTAACAGGCGTTGCGATCAGAAACAATTCTGGCGAAGGTTTCGAGAGCTCTTCGAAAAAGTGTCTTGCGCGTGGCAGCACGCGGCGCCGGGGAAGCCGCTGATCAAATGGTTGGTGAGCGTGCTGTCACTTACAGGTGGAGTGGTGATTGTAAATTTGCGGATTGTTTGTAGAGACAGGATATGGGAGACGAGTGTAAGAAAGGGAGGCTCTTTGCCCCTTCAACAGTAGCACCTCACACCGCAGAAGAATCTCACGATAGCTGCTCAACGACTTGCACGCACGCGTTTCTCGGCCATGACGAAACAGTGGATCCGGTGGATCTTCAGGGACGGCCACCCACGCCCCCCACGTGCTTTCGCAGGAGTTTAAAAAGGAGATTTGAAACTTTGCTTCGTGTATGGCGGACTTCAGTGGCTTGAAAAGTATCTGTATTCGGGGTATCTTTAACGCTGCATTGCAAAGCTTTCATCCTGCCGTCTCCACTGCCTCTCTCGCAAACATGCTGCAATGCACCGAACGACGAGGGGGGGCCGGCAGGGCTACACCGCCAGCTTCGTTGTCCGCCAACCGCAATTGACTGACGGCTTCAACGACTGCTTGCTCGGCTTGTGCTTGTGATACTCGACCTATCTCTGCAGTCTCGATGTTGGGTAGCACCACAGACGTGGCATTGAGCGTAGTTCTAGGGAGGTATTAGCATGAGCGCAACGATATAGAGGTTAGAAGACCTTACCTGATATCATCGAGGAGCAGCTCCATTGGACAAATGTACGTCCTGCCAGTCTTCGAAGCTAGCACGTGTCCACAGACCCTGCCATCCTCATTGCTTATCACCCAAGCGCCCGAGTCACCTCCGGCACCGAAATCCCCAGTCACGGTCCAGCTGGCGGAGAATGTGCTGCGTCCGCGGATCTTGACAACCTCCATTGTACTGGACGTGACGCCAGAAGCGAGGCCGCTCGTCCGTCCAATGCAGTGCACCTGCGCACACGCCAGCTCGGAGCTCTTCCTGATGGCGGTAGGGAAGGTGTTACCGCTACTGCTCGATTTCCCGCAGTACCTCGCACCACCTCTGACGATATTGAACGGGTGAACTCGAGGCGGTATCAGCTCGAACAGTGCCCAGTCGATCTCCTGAGGTAGCGACTGGCCTATGCTTCTGAAGCCCTCTTCGTGTGTTGTTGCCACGCTGCGCTTGAGACCCGAGGATGCAAAGACCTGACCCAGCTTGTAGGACATCAAGTGGTCCTCGTCGATACCAGAGTCATCATCTTCAGTGTCCACGTCAACATGGAGATCACACTCTATCGCATCATCGAGTGCAGGCTGCGTGACTTCTACTTCCTCATAGTCATCTGGCGTAATGCCTGGAAGGTCGCCTTCATACACCTCATCGTCTTCCTCGAGGTCTGAAGCAGTGGACGCTGGGCGCACAGTGCTCTCGTCTTCCGAATGAGCATATTCCGCGATGCTTCCAATACTAGACGTCTCCGACTCATCGTCGGCTCCAGCATCTACATCGTCCTCTTCGTCCTCATCATCCGGGGGCTCTAGCATGTGATGGACCGTCATACCGTAACTCTTACCATCGACCACCACTACGCCGCCTAGTGATACAGGAGGAAGGTGTTCTTCATCCCTGTAAGCACCAATCGATGCACCACAGAGCGGTCGTTCTTGGTAATCCGGGTTCGCGGCTTGATCCGAGGAGACACTGGGAGCCATGGTTCGTCGTGCAGCAGACTCACCATGTCTCCGAGAGCGCCGAGCGTACCTAATCTCGTCGACAGTCTTCTTGACCCGAAGACAGCAGAACGATGGATCATGCTTAAAGTGTGCCTTGAGCATTTGCTTGACTTTCGTGGTGGACTTGCATGTCACCAGATAGGTAGGTTTAGCAGTCTCCGGTGCCTCGCCGTACATGGTGATAGCAACGCTGGCCGACTCCTTTGACCCTTTCAACGCGCGCTCGCAGAGTTTCGCAAGTCTCAGTGATGCGTCGCTGTTCCACACCTCGACTACCTCGGAGGGTATTCTCATCGAAGGATAGCTGCGACGTACCGGTCTTGCACCCTTCTGCGCGACGCTGTTATCTTCATCGCCCACTTCGTGAATGTCGTTGTGGGAGCGCGGAGCGTTGTAGGTGGCAGGCTCTTCGACAATGGCTCGTTTGTGGGCAGCACGCTCTCGCCACGCTTGTTGGATGAGTGTTACCTTGTTCTTGTACTCCTTGAATGATGGAGGATTGGAGAAGCGTCGGGTGACCCGTTGCCTCATTTGAGACACGCTAGAACGGCGAGACAGCTGGCTCCGGCTCGACGGCATGCGTGACACCTCCGGCCGTGTGTTAGGTGACAGTCCAGCATACGCCATTGGTACGGAAGCAGCGGCAAGATTCGGTAAGGAAGCCAGGCGGTGGGTTGCAGTGGTATGCCAGGGTATCGATGTCGTCTGGGAACGTACAAGCTCATTCGGGTCCGACAACTCCCTCGTGAGCGGGCTATTTCCAGACGAGACGGGCACTGGCTTTCGTGAGATCTTCCTACCGTAAGGCACTGCTGCAGAGTCGGTGAAGGAGCTGCTGACGAACGAGCTGCTTCTTGAGGGCGTCTCGCTATACGTCTCGTCGTCCTCCAAAAGACAACATCGCCGCAATCTTGAAATCAAAGGCGCGTAGATCCCTTCTACCGTAATCTCGGAGGCTTTCGCTGTCTCGGCCATAAAGAAGCACGCCCGCACAGCTCGCATGTATGCTGAGCCGCATCTATGAGCTAGCTTTGGTATCCAGATCTTCTCCAATCGTACTTTGAAGTCTTCCAAGCTGTATTTGGGCTTGTAGACATCCCCGATGGGCGTCCACAGCCCGATCTCCAACAACACTAAGGCGAAGCTGTACATGTCGAAGCTGATGTCGTCTGCCAGCGTCCTGTTGACGTTGTGCGGCTCATCAGATGGGGATCGATATATGTTGAGGTTGATGGCGCGCTTCACGCCTTCGACATTACACTTCGAGAACAGATCAAACGATGCCCACAGCGGCGATCGAACGTGTGATAGTCCCGAGTCTTCTGCAGTCTTTACAAACATAACACTGCTGCTGTTAATGTTCCCGTGCGCAAGTTCTGAGCTGTGCATTTCAAAAAGTTGCTCGGTCAGTCGCAAAGCTAAGCGGAACCTGTCCTCGAGTGGTGGAACACCAGGGTCGCCGTTGGTCGGCTGTGCTTTACTCGACTTTTGCACTAGCCTGAGTAGGCTTGTGGGCGCTAGCCTTTGTGCAGCGCGGTGCAAAGTTCCTTGAAGCTTGTTCTGTATGGAGTAAGGTACGTCGTAGACGAGCCCGATGCGAGGTTGGTTGGGGTCCTCGAAGTATCCGAGTAGGCTCAGATTCGTCTGCGCGTCTGGTCGCATGGGCTGAAGGTAGGCAGCAAGAGCCTCTAGCCGTTGCAACGGGGGCGGTACGTGCGTATCGCGGTATACTGAGTCGTAGTTGGCGTACTCGACCAGTACCGGTACCTCTTCCGCACCGCTGCCAAGCAGATGCTGTACGCTCTGTGGTACCCTCGAGCGGATGAGCTTTGCTACCAGTCTGGTCGTGGAAGGTACACCTGCGCTCTCGTACGGTGGTGGCTCCTCTCCAGGTAGACGTAAAGCTGACACTTCGATGCTTGATGGTAGGCCGGCATATGGGGATAACGCAGGTCTGTTGAAGGACGGCGGGTTGACCAGTGTAGTTACGGAAGACGCGAAGCTTGGTGTACGGAGCAGACTCTTACGGAGAGGCAGGGTCGGGAGAGGCTTTTGAATCTCTGTGTTTGATGTCTCGGTTGAGGTCGATTTGAAGCTTGGGTGCTCGCCACGAGCGAGTGCCTTGCGTGAGCGTGAGAGGTCGTAAAGCGTATCGATAGACGTGGTCAGATCCTGAAGTAAGTCTTCGTAGCGTGCCTGATCGAAAGTCGCTGGCTTGGGTGACACAGCAATCTTCTCGCCACCAAGGCCTAGCGTGTGCGAGACGCTGGCGTGCTGAATGCGCTCTGCCTCCTCCGTGACCTCCTTGATGTTCCGCAACACACTGTCGACAGTTTCCGTCAAACCAGCCTTTGCAACGGCGTCATCAATGTCGCCGTCCTCCCCCTTTTCATCATCGCTCCATGCAAGGCCCCAGGTAATCAGCCGATCGTTCTGGATCCTGAACTTCCGTCGCAAGTCCGGAAAGTTCGCGATGGCTGTTGGATTCGCGTTGATGCTCGTGAGCGTGCTTTTCTTTGTGTCCGAGTAGAGTTTCGTCAGATGGCTTCTTCGCGCATGCGCATGCTGCGCGTGCCTGTACGCTTCCATGTCTCAGGTGCATGTCACGATCCAAAAGGTCTTTCCTGGTGGACCGCTACTGTAGCAGTATGTATCATGATTTAGTTAGTGAGCCTAGAAGTCCAGTGTATGCAAGAGGCTTCCGCATTTCGTTGTTAATCCGGAGGCCTAGAAGGCGAGGTGCTGGTAAGCTGCCGCCTTGAAGTTGAATCGCTTACGCCACACACGAGGCGGTGCACATGCACGTCTTGGCGGTTCAGTTTGCGAGCATTTTACGACATTCGACGACCCACTAGTGTAGATGAACATTGGTGGTTTGAATGACACATTTCTTTCAGATCGCATAGCCTACAGGAGTATATCTAACACTTCTCCCATCTGCGCCAACCCGAACCATCTCTATCCGCTCGCTCAAAACGCTGCCAAATAAAAGTAGTGTGCGTACAAATAGCAAGTCCGCGCCATTCAGCACTTGAATAGCGATGTATACCCAGCGTATGCTGCTTCCAATCCTGACTGGGTGAAGAGGGACTCTCGCGATGCGAGCATGTCGATACAAGCAGCATGGTGCCAGACGAGCCGATGCGGATCGCGAGAGCCCGAGGAGGTGTCGAAGCAAAATCTATGTGCAGTGGTTCTGCCGGACGACTGTGGTCCGTCTATATGGGTGTAGTGGAGCGTCGCACGCGAGCGTCAATCAATCTCTCCGCGGCTCGGCCGAAGCGACACGCGTCGTGTGGCGAGGCGTCAGCCATTGTGGTATTCTCGTGGCAGCCGGTGCAGCCGGCTAAGAGGGTGCCTCAAGGGTTTTCGCCAATGTGGCGTTCGGTCTCAGGCTTCCATGTGCCTATCGTTTTGTCAGCATGAAGTGATGGCTTGTAGGGTTCAGATGCTCTCACCTTCAAACGCATGCTTAACGAAAGCCATCGGGTCGTCGTCCTCGCCAGCGCCCATCTGGCCAACACCAGGTGAGAAGCTGGTGATCGGCAGCACAACCACATCCCCGACCTTCTTCGCCTGCTTGATGCCGGTGAACTGCTGGTAAGTGATGTTACTCTTGCTCGTGCTCATGTCAAAGTACTCCGGGTTGTTGAAGAACTTGAAGATCGCATCTGTCCACACGGCCGGCCCTGTGAACTCCACTACGCTCTTCATATGCTTCTTATCCAGCTCGCCAGCCTTCTTCCGTCGCAATGTCTCTTCCGTAATAGTAGCTACAACGTCTACAAGCACAGGATGGCCCGGCTTGCTCTGGATGGTCCACTGACAGAACTGTATCCGACGCGAGTACCAATCATGCCAATCTGGTCGATCTGGGTCTGCTTCGATACCGATCACCAATCCGTACGTGGTACGCGGTACCTCGGATGGTACCCAGTCCACCGCAGATTTCAACGCGGTCGTGTCGATATCGCTGTAGATTCCACCTCTTGCCAACAGGATGAGGTACCGGAAGAAATCGGCTTTCAACACCGGGATTGGAAGTGCATTGTATGCTTCCACCACCTCCGGCACTGTTGCGTAAAAGTGCTTGATGAGGTGTCCTGCCACTTCATCGGTGATGACCTCATGTACGAAGGCAGGGTGTAATTCCGTCCATGATGCTTCCGAGGGCCTAAATGCCTCACTGAACTCGCCTGAGGAGGGTGTGTACTTCCACGTCTGCCATATATATGCCGGGAACTTCCCCTCTGCATCATACGGGAATGCATAGCTCAACTGCTTCCTGAGTGGCAACGCCTTCAGATCGTCCAATGGTAGTTGTGTGACTGGCTTTTTCGCGAGGGCCACCCTACCACCATTGTCTCCATTCCACGCCGCACCAGTCGATGCAGGCTTTACCACTTCCGTGCCAGTTGTCGACGGCTCTGGCGGAGTGTCCTGTATCACCTTATTGTCGTGGTAACTACCCGTTGGCTTCGGCGAGTTATGAACGCTCCGTGTTTCTGACTGATAAGGGTGCGAGTTCCGCAGTAAGAGAAAGCAACCGAGGATAATCGCGGCGACCACGAGTGCTCTCCGGAAAGTGAGCATGGTTGTTCAAGCGAGTGTCCGTGTCAAACGGGTGTGTGGTGACTCCGGAAGGGATTGAGGAGGCTCAAGCACTTGACCGCTGTGTGTTGATTAGTACGTAGTCCATGGTACGTGGTTGCTGGCGTGTAGACAGAGAGGACAGGAGAGAATAGAGAAGATGTTGACGGTGGGGCCGCGTACATACATTATTAGAGTTCGAGCGTGTATCGCAGGAGGCAACTCCCGACAGTCCGATGCTGCTGCACATGCAAGCCTCGCTGCAGGGTGGTGCGCAGGATCACTCAGCTTGGCTCGTGCGAGTCGCTGATGATGACATTGCGTGCGAGGAAAGATAGCGAACGAAGGTATCGCATGCTGAAAGCGATGGCAGTGCAATATTTAAAATTATTGTTGAGCACAGATAAGGACCTCGAAAGTATCCCTTGGCTCGCGGACGTTTCAGATTCAGCAGCACGGACGCGCACATGTCAAACGAACATTTTGACAGCGACTGCCAATATTACCGCTATAGCTAGCTGTACGTGGACATACCTTATCGAGCAATAATCATGGTCTGCTATGGCACAGTCAGCCAGCCAGCTCGTTCACATGCCGGAGGGCTGGTGGTGATAGCAGTATCATATTTTGGGACCAGAGGCTGAGAACCGGCCTTGCGGGCTCGGCAGTCAGATCTCCGTTTTCGTTGACCTTTGGGCTTTGGCGCACGCCTCGACACAACGTTCGACATGACTTGAACTCTTATCATATTCCCACTGAAGGGGACGAAGGCCACACAGTCTCCACAGCTGTTACGACGACACAGACGAACCGCAACGCGCACGCAAGGAAATGCTTGTCGCACCAGCCTTTCCGAGCACCAGATGGGTTTGACAGTACTGCAGGCCGCTTAATCTAGGTCCGATGTACACGACAGCTCCTCCCTCTCCTTCTTTCCCCTCGTTCGTCGTCGCGTCCTTGCATTCGAGCTACGTGGCACGGCAGCCCCGGCAATCGAGCTCCCTGTTGCAGTCTCGGGCATCAGGTCGAAGAAGATGTCGCGAGCACGGACATGTCAAGCACTGATTACGACCCACAGGATGCTTGAACAAAAGGATGTCGTCGCTTTCGCAGCAACAGGAACGCTTCCCAAAACTAGCCGACGACAGCAGCGAGGCTGATGAGATCGTGCTAGTGCTAAGCATGCATAAGCTTTGGGGCTGACGGCTGCTTGCGCCATCGTCGTCGCCAAGGACCGGATAGGATCTGCTGACGTCGGACCTTCTTTTGGACGTCGAAGAACACTCTGCTAGGCTGGATCTGAAGATGTGTAGCATAGCTACCAGCCAGACGCACGAACCGGTTCTGATCGACCACTCAAAGCATGATCACTTGTCGTACTTGGGGAGACGTTCAGAATTCGCGTAATCACGGAGAGCATCATGCACAGAGCCCACATTGAGTCATACTCACCGTGAAGGGTGACCGACATCTACTGCACCGAGCGGTGTCCGTTTTCTCTGCTCGTAGAATCACGCCATCGATGTGTAAAACATATATATATTAACGAGAAGCTGTAGTAAGACGTGCTTGGATTACGACTTTACGCCATTGTCTACAGCCATGGCGTCCGGGAAATTTGGAAATGTCAAGGAGATCTCCACGCAGGGCTATAATGACCATGCCCAGAGCTACCACGACTGGACGCAGTCTCGTCCGAAAGGGCTCGAGATCCGCCAAAACATGGTCAGCAAGTTGCTCGACGAGCTCGGCGTCTCCGAAAGAGCCTCGGATGAGATAAATGGTCTGCGGGTGCTGGAGCTAGGCTGTGGTGCTGGGGATCCGATCACGCTTCGGCTTGCTGCTCATCCAGCCGTCGCCAGTGTGGTAGCGAACGATATTTCGTCCTCTATGCTCGCCATGCTGCAGACGAGTCTCACCACGGCTGGCGAGACCTCTAAAGATAAAGTTGAGATTCTCGAAAAAGATATGATGGCCTTTGACTTTGAGCCTGGCACGCTGGACGCTGTGATTGGGCTGTACAGCTTGATTCATCTGGAGCAGGATCAGCAGGTAGAGATGGTGGCCAAAATTTCTCGGTGGCTCAAGCCAGGTACTGGCCACCTACTCTGTTGCTTCGCCTCGGCTGAGAGCTTGGGCAAAGTCAACGACAACTGGCTGGGCATGCGTGCTTTCTGGAGCAGTCTCGGCACGACTAAAAGTCTCGAGATGCTGAAGTCTGCAGGGCTCGAGGCGGTGTATCAGGATGTTATACATGAGCATGGTGATGCGGAATTCCTGTGGGTGGTTGCGAGGAAAGCCTGAGACCGTTGATTACTAGAGAGTTGTCCGGCCAGGTGCATTAAGACCTGTAGCTTACAGTCCGAATGGATTGCTCCAAGCACAAGCTCGCGTTCCGGGACGAATGTGAACGGTATGCTCAAAGAGTTGACATCTCCGCAACGTTGCGGTAGGCATAAGCTCATGCCATGTGCTCGACACTCACATGATAATTTCTTCGCTGGAGAGATGCATGCGCTACATTCCGAAATCATCCAACGATTAGTCTCCCGAGATGAGATTCTGAGTAGCAGATGCTCCTGGTGTGTACTCCACCGACGCTGCCGAAGAGTTCATGGATACTTCGCTGCCATCGAGTGCTGCATACGCTGTATTCGGGTTCAATGTTAAGGAGAAGGCCCAATGTCGAGCCTGGAATCTGACGAGCGCAATACCATTGACTGTATATCTATGGGTACATTGGATGCACTGCTGTAGGCAGGGTAGTAAACAGGAGAGATCCTCATCCCCAAACATCCTGATGCCACCTTTTCTGTCGCTTCTGCCGGTCAGCAAAACCCTTCATCTGTTCCTCTGTCCACCCTTGACTTGCCATGACCACCTTGGCCACAGCATCTGTAACATCGCGAGCCATGGCTGCAGAACCGCAGATGTAAAAGTATGCATTGCTGTCGACCAAGAGATCGCATACTTGACCGGCCTCTTCCAAGATGCGATCTTGCACATATCGCTTGTCGGGGGCGTTCTCGGGCCGTGAGAATGCTGTAGTCATGGAGAAGGCGTCTCCGAGCTTCACAGCGGCGTCCGCAATGTCATCCTCGTAAATAAAGTCCTGGACAGCGTTCCGGCACCCGAAGTAGAGCTTCGTGAGGCCGACTTCTCGACCCATGCCCTTTAGACGAGCGCGTTCCTGGATGAAAGCGCGGAAAGGTGCAACACCTGTTCCAGCCCCTACCATAACGATAGGCGTAGATGCAAGAGCCGGAAGCTTGAAACTGGATTTCCGCAAATGCGCATGAAGACTCCCCGAAGGGAGAGGCTGATGGAGCGTAGGCAACGAGTATTTTATGCCTCGCGGATGTTGACCATTCGTCTGAGAAAGCAGGTAGTTGGTTGCAAGTCCTGGTATCCGTTCACCCGAGGTGGAGAGCGTCGTGTCCGAGACCACTGCAGTAATTGCTGCTTTGCGAGCCTGCACCACTGAAGAAGAAGAGATCGAGTAGTACCGTGGCTGCATCGCAGGCAGTATCTCAACCACGAGTGATAGAGGAAGCTGAGACCATGCTCCGACTCCGCCGCTCGCGTACTGCAGCAGCCTTGCGAGGGTTACATGGTTGAATGCAAGGTGCTCGGCATAAACCAGTCTATCGACACTCATCTTCGTCAAGCAAATTTTCGCGGCGTCAGTGGGTGCGAATGTGGCCAACAAGCCAATGTGCTCTCTCGAAACAGGTGCACAAACTTCCAGATAGTGCTCGAAGAGGGCGTCGATTGTCGTAGGGCTGGGCACTTTGACAGACGTCTCGTCCGTAGAGTGGACTAGACATGGGCTCGACCGTCTCCCCTCTAGGCCAAGCACTTCAACAAGAAGCTCTACTTCGTCAGTAGGATTGACCGGCCAGACAGCGAGATGATCGCCGGTCTTGTACTTGAGGTCCGGGAAGGCATTGAGATCGATCTCCATATGTATGCAGTTGCGCCCCGTGGCATCCGAGAACAGCTCACGCGACTGTATGATGGGCAAGGCGTGAATCTTGGATTCTGCAGACGACGGGTTCTTCGAATTGCGTGTCTGCGGCATACCATGATGCAGGTCTATAGGCTCCAGCGACGCGTCCTCGACTATACGCAACGATGGCTCGTAGCCTGCCTCCTGCTGCTTATAGCCGAGTTGCCCGAGGAAGACTTCGAACACACTTTCTTTCCACTCGAGAAAATGCTCCTCGGTATCGCCATTTGCATCATCTGCTCGTGACGTCGGCAACAGGGCGTGTGCGCCACGAGTCTCGAGCTGGGATGCCACCACATCAATCACGCGGTTGTAGTGCTTGTAGTTCGAGTTTCCGAGTCCAAAGGCAAGGTACCTGAGCGCGGATAGGACCTTGAGGTCGCCCTGGTCCTGATGTAACCAGGCCCAGAAGTCGTGCATGTTATCCGATGGATCGCCTTCGCCGAACGTAGAGGCGAGAAATACTGCCAGCTTGGATGCGGGTAGATCTGCACAAGAAGCAGGATCGATGTCCGATAGATCAAGAAGCAAGACTCTTGCTCCAAAGTGTTTTCTGAGATCCTTCGCTAGGCGACCAGCCATGCGCTCCGCAGTACCAGACTGCGATGCCCATAGAACAGCTATGTCTGCATTGCTCTGCTCTAACCGCTCTGCTAGGTTCTTGGACTGCTCGGCGGCTTTGATTGCGCCAGGTTGTTGCTGTGGCCTCTCGTAGAGCTTGAAGCTATATGGATCGGTTTTACGCCAGAGTCTGCCCTTGGTAACGTATGCTGTGCTCAAGAGTGCAACGGCAGCCAGGGCCGCGACATCATCCAGTCTTGCGTGCTGTACGAAGTGGCCTAAGGTCTGTTGCAGGGGCAAATATGCTGTGGTAGCCATAGTTAGAGACTGTTGAAGGAGAGATTATGTTGAGGGAAGGGTGACGGAGAAAGAGTAAAGCAGTCCTCGAATTATAGAGAACGTCGTGACAACAGCTCATGCAATACTTGCCTGTCCCATAGCTGGGAGCAAATCCATCCTACAGCGCACGAGGCGCGGGCTCTCGCGAGATCGTCAGAACCCTGGATGGTAGTTAGCGATGGCATTGGCATAATCGGCGAGCCTTTCGCGGCGAAGGTTGTCTGATCTGAAGCCATGTTGATGTTGATGTTTCACGCAGCATAGCTCCCAAATCGACGCATCAGGAGAATAAGTGGAGACGGACCAGCCCGCGCGGCGAGATTGTCTCTTCCGACTTCAGGTGGCAACACTTCCCGCATCACACTTCGCCTCGATCTCACGCGACCCGGAAATCCCCTCTCTGCGAACTGCTATCCGGTACCACAGCTCCGCTCTGTTGGTCTTGAGGCCTTCCCCAGTCTCCCCGCAGCCTACCCCATGCCGGTCCATGTGGCCGTCCAGACGGACGTCGTGCAGGCGCCACAGACTTACTCTTCAGGCAGGGTTGTCAATGCCATGCGGCGATCTTCAGCATAAGTAGACACCGTGTCGCCATGTGTTCGTTTTGATCACAGCGCTCTTCTCGCAAGTCTTATACCAGCAACAAACGTTCTAACCCTCCCCGAGTAACCTCACACGCTATGGACAACACTCACTGGGTCGTCGAGGGCAAACTCCAAGAAGATGCACAGCACCACGAAGGACGTCGTACGTCTCTCCCGCAGAATGCTTTCAATCGTCGGCACTCCGTCTCATCCAGCATGACTGGACGCCGCGACTCCTTGAGCAAGAATTTTGAGAAGGCCAACATTGCAATGGTCGTTCCGGACCATACTCATCTGGAGATGACGGATGACGAGATCATTTCTGGACAAAGTATCGACAACATCTCGCCATCCTGGTTCGTTTGGTTGGTAGCTTTGACGGCCTCGGTACGTTGCGAAGTAGACAAGATCCTGAGACGATTGCTGACCATAACTGTAGATTGCGGGTGCCCTTTTTGGCTACGATACCGGTATCATCAGCGCTGTGCTGGTCTACCTCGGAAACGACCTCGACGGTCGCCCTACTTCCTCCGGCGAGAAAGAAGCCATTACCTCTTTGTGCTCGGCTGGTGCTTTCATAGGTGCGATCATTGCAGGACTCACAGCCGACAAGTTCGGGCGTAAGATTGCCATCTACGTTGGCTGCGTACTTTTCGTGGTTGGCGCTGTACTTCAGGCCGCTGCGTACAGCATCGCACAAATGTGCGTTGGCCGCCTCATCGTAAGCATACCCGTGATGCAAGACTTGCCGAGATCATCACTGACCTTCACGTTGATCGGATTTGGGGTGGGCTCAGCGGCAATGGTTGTGCCGCTCTACATCGCAGAGATTGCCCCTACAAAAGTCCGCGGCAAGCTCATTGGGCTCAACAATATGAGTAGGACCTCTGAGCGCCGAGATACTCGCCTTTGCTAACGAACGACAGGCATTACGGGAGGCCAGGTCATATCATACGGCATTGGAGCTGCATTCGCGCATGTTCCCAACGGTACGCTTCAGCAAGTTCAGCATATCGGGTGTGCCGTTTGCTAACGCTACAAATGTAGGTTGGAGATACATGATTGGACTCGGTAAGTTATGTACAGTATCGTACAGCGTGAGCACCACTGATGAGACGTTCAGGCGCCGTTCCCGCAATCCTCCTTGGCTGCCTCCTTCCTTTCTGCCCGGAATCACCTCGTCAGCTCGTATACCATGGCAAGATAGCTGAAGCAGAACGTGTTATTGGCAAAATATATGCTGGTGCCACCGAAGACCAGATTCGTCAGAAGGTGGCTTTAATTGCTGCCGCTTGCGAAGAAACGAAGGAGCTCAACGATTCGTCGCGATGGCAGAAGATCAAGATGGTATGAAGGGGCAGTGAACAACGAATGGAATGAGTGAGGGCTGACATGTTGGCAGTTGCACACGAATCCAGCCTACTTCCGTGCTCTTGTCTGTGCCTGTGGGCTCATGGTCATCTCTCAGATGGTACGAAGCACATCACACCAGACTTGCGTGGCAATAGCTGACGAGATTATCAGAGCGGCTTCAACACTCTCATGTACTACTCTTCGACGCTCTTCGCGCTTGTCGGGTTCAAGAACCCGGTCGCAGTTGGTTTGGTCGTTGCCGGCACAAACTTCATCATGACCTGGATCAACATGATGACCGTCGACTCTGTCGGACGTCGACGCATTCTCATTTCCACCGCCTGGGGCATGTGCGCCGGTCTCCTCGCGGTCGCCGTAGCATTCAGCTTCATCCCAATCGACAGGCACACCCTCGAGCTCACGGATCCGAAAGTGTCGTCTGCCGCTATCGTCGTACTGGTGTTCATCATCTGGTTCGTTGTGTTCTACGGCGTCTCGGTCGGCAACACTGCATGGATGAGCACCGACTTCTTTCCCATGGAGGTCCGCGCAATGGGCACGATGTGGCTCACATGCTCATGCTGGGGGAGCAACATTGTAAGTACAACGTTCGACGTAACCATTGCGTGGCTGAGACCGTACAATGAGCTAACCCATTACTTGTAGATCGTTTCGTCGACGTTCTTGTCAATGATGAAGGTATGGTCCTCACAAACAGCATCCTCTATACGCTAAGCTAACAGAAACCAGGGAATGACGCCTTCAGGTGCCTTCGGCTTCTACGCAGCCATTTGCGGATTGGGCTGGGTGCTGATCATCTTGTTCTACCCGGAGGTATCGGGCTTGACTCTCGAAGAGATTGGGGAGGTCTTCAAGCATGGCTTTGGAGTCAAGTATGCTCGCGAGCTTCGCAAAGAGAGGAAGGATGAAATTGCCGAGAGGATGAGGACAATGGAGAAGCCAATTCCGGGAGGGCACTGAATGGCTTTTGCCTCTGTTCGAGAGCGTTGTGGCGGCTGTCTGAAGTGCAAGATATCGGCACGTATGTATCGTATGAAGGCTTTTACAATTTGCCCGCCCACGTCTAAGTGACTCCATTGTGTGGCTCTCCCCGAAATGATAGACCTGGACCAAATGTCAAGGAACAGCGTAGGGGCGCGACTTCGGGGCCGCGGTCAGGGAAAGAGGTCACGGAACTTGAGAGATCTAGTCGTCCGGTGACTTCCAAATGTAAACCATGCATCCTTTGGTAAAAGTAACGGTCATATGGATTTCGAGCAGTCGGCACGAGCCTATGCTTGCTGTAACATCACGGAGATGTCATATATCATGTGTGAGACAGTTCGGTTTCGTCGACTGGTGAGAAACCAACTTGATTCACGACCACCCACGCGAGTAAATCACCCGGACGAGTCATGAAGAGCCGAGCCTTTTCAAGTGTATCATAGCTCATTCATTTGAAGATGGTATCTTCACGATCTGCCCCGAGTGCCAGCTCAAGTACCTAGGTGCCGACTGGGTCCTTGACACGAACGCTATAGAATGAATGCGAAAGCTCAAATGGCGATGAGTACATCATTGTCATGCAGACGCTCCCTCCGTCTCAGCCTGACCGGCAGCTCGCTTGGATGAAGATTGTTGCTCTCCAATCGCTCCGGCACGAACCCCGGTTTTGCTAGCTCGATGTCGTAGCGGTGCAAGATGCTGGCAAGCAAGACCGTCTGCTCTAGGTACGAAATATTCCGTCCAATACACCCGCGAGCACCAGCAGTGAAGGCTATGAAGTAGGGTCCAAGTTCTTTCCCAGCCTCACCAAGCCAACGATCCGGGTTGTACGTCTCGGGTTCTGGGAATATTCTTGGATCCCGATGCGCAACGTATGCCGACATCGAGACGGTGGTCCTGCCCGCGATATACTCACCGAGGATAGTCGACCCTTCTGGTGGTGTCATCCGTGCGAGACCGTGTGATGTTGGCGGAAAGACACGCATACTCTCATCGAGACATGCGCGGAGATAAGGCAGGTACTTGACCTTCTCGTAGGGTGCAATGACTTCATCGTCGTCGAGAGCCTCGTCGATTTCCTCGCGCAGTCGTTGCATGCACGTGGGGTTCTTGAGGAGCAGATACATGATGTTCGTCATTGCAATCGCTGTTGTCGTACTGCCTGCGTTCATCATGATTGACACTTCGGCGAGGATCTCGCCCCATTCGAGCATGTGTGGCGACCCGTTCTTATCGTGCATAAGCGCCTCGAAGAAGTCGTCGAGCTTTTCTCCGGCATTGTACCGACGCAGCCGATCAGTCGCTAGCTGTGTGTAAATACCAGTGAATCCTTCGCTAAGATTCCAAAGGTTGCGGTAATATGGTGATACTGCTTTGGACAGAGCCTTGACATGCTGATAGAACTTCGTTGTCTGCCCAAGGACAGAATTTGCTCGACTATCGGCATATAGGCATTCGCGGTACTTGACCTCATACGTGGAGCCATCTGGGCGTAATGCAAAACAGTAGTCGTTGCCGGCGTCGAGGAACCCGAGAGACTTGCTTAGACCGATGTCTGAAATCGCATCAAGGGCAAAGAAGTTGGTCCATGGCCGGTAGTCGACGATCTCGTCATGACCGGCGTCGCAACATCGCTTGTCAAACTGTGCAATGATGCGTTCAGTCTTGTCGGCGACCTTGAACTCCCACTCCTCAAGATTCTTCAGGGCGTACGCGGAGGAAAGCACCTTGCGTTTTCGGGCATGCTCATGCTTGTCAACAACGTCTGCTAGGTGGAAGTGGCTTCCGGCCTGGACTGCGTATGATTCGTCTTTAGTGCATTTGGTGTTGTGGCCGTAGATGTCTCTGATAGCTGCAGGATCGCTGTACGACAGCGAGTTCGGTCCAGTCCGGATGACAGGGATACCCTTCGCGTGTAGCTCCTGCAGACGCTGTGATCGGAAGCCCCTATGTGCTACCAGCATGAAAGAGAGGTTGGTGAATGGTGCCAGAGGGTCCATGCCTGGAAAGCGTCGTAGGGACTTCTCATCTCGAAAGTACGTCCAGACGCGAGATCCGACGATCCAAGATACTGTGGTCAGGATGACAGTGGCACCGAAGAGTAGGCCGTACATGGTAATAGTGTGGCTGGTAAAGCGTAGTGTTGGAGCGGTGAGATGCAATGGACGATGCTGTTATGAGAAAGTGGAATATACATACATGCTGACGTGCAGTTACATGCACCGTAGCTGAGCTCCATTATGTGTCGCCGAACCATCTCAAGGCGTGGAGATGCGAGGCGGATGGCTAGAGGTTGTTTCCCGACGGGTCTGCGAGAGTTAGGTTGTTGTCGAGGTGAGGTCGCAGCAGGGAAAGTATTTCCGCTGGTCCGTGCATCGCCTCCACTTTCTTCTTTGGACGACATTGGATCAGCTTCGATCTGTCACAAACCACAGTCGAGACCTGACTGTTGCTATATGAATACACCGTCCGAACGAACCACGGGCAGCTTTGTAGCAGATCGTCCGAGCAGCGACCGCAAGGTGAAAACTGCATTCAACATTACACCCTTTCAACTTTCCGGGCCGAGATGGGACGAACTGCCAGATTTGTCCGGAGCAGCACGTTTTGCGCCTACTCGCATGGCGTGCAGAGCAAAAGCCGCCGCCTTGCATGACATGCCCGGAACATCCACTTCCCCATCTTCCCCAGAGCGTCTTGAGGCTATGTCGCAGCCCAGTCCTTCACGGCAGCGGAAGTGCGACATGCTCCGACACGAGGCATGGCATAGCATGGCATTTGACGGCACGGCACCAATTGATCTTGGAAGTAAACCAGGAGAGGTAGGAAGTAGTACATAAATGCTCTAGAGCCTCTCTCAGTCTTTCACTCTCCACACCTCACTGGCTTCAAACACAATAAACAATCCTGCAGCAACACACCACCAGCCCCTTCCTATCATGGCAGTCTCCGGGAAGACCTCTATCGATGAGAAGCGCGCTGAGTCCGAAGACTATGTTGAGTACGCGGAGCGCAAGGGTAGCACAACTGTCACCGAGGTGGATGATCTGTCCGCGATAGAAGCCACTGCTGCCTCCAAGGCAGCATGGCTCATCTCCATTACCATTAGTCTTGGTGGCTTCCTCTTTGGTAGGTAACAAAGCTAGGAACTTTAGACATGCGCTGACCTTTCATTGCGTTGCAGGCTACGACACAGGCTACATCTCCTCCGTTCTGGTGACGATTGGTACTTCCTTGGGACATAAGCTGTCGACCAGCGAGCAGGAACTGGTAACGTCTCTGACGAGTGGCGGCGCACTGCTCGGGGCTGTCTTCGCCGGACTAATTGCCGATCGGTTCGGACGAAAATGGCCCATCTGGTGTGCGTGTGCAGTGTTCATCATCGGCACTGTACTACAGACAGCCGCGTTCTCTGTTGCTCAGTTCGCAGTAGGGCGGTTCGTGGTGGGCCTAGGCGTTGGGTCTGCCGCGATGATTTGCCCGTTGTACATTGGAGAGATCGCGCCGGCCAAATATCGAGGACGCATGATTTCGTTTAACAAGTAAGCTCGTCTGACCTATCTGAACCAACCTGGCTTCTGGCTAATGGATATCTCCAGCATGAGCGTCACGCTTGGACAGCTTGTCGCCAGTGCGATTGGCGCGGGACTCGCTAACGTCGAGGGCGAGGGCTGGCGTGGCACCGTTGGCATTGGCGCCTTACCTGTGAGAAAAAAAGGTGGATGTAAATGAATGCCCTGCTAACCCTCCCCGACAGGCCATCGGACTCGCCATTATGCTCCTCTTCTGTCCAGAATCACCCAGACAGCTCGTCGCTCACGGCCGACTTGAGTTAGCGGATACTGTACTGCTCAAGATCTACCAAACGTCAACACGCGAGCAGCGACAGGCCAAGATCAGATCCATTGAGATGTCGATTCAGGAAGCGACTTCCAGCCTCGTGCAAGAGTCTCTTTGGGTTTCTTTCAAGCGCATCTTCACGACCGCGTCAACCGCCCGAGCCGTGGCCGTGGCCTGCATTACCATGGCTATCTCTCAGCTAGGTGGATTCAACACATTGATGTACTACAGCTCCACGTTGTTTGCTATCGTTGGATTCAGCAATGCGACGGCTGTGGGGATCACTGTCAGCGCTACGAACTTGTGAGCATCGAGCACTTACAGATACCTACCGAGAGCATAATGACTGACCCGAGATCTAGTGTCTTCTCGATACTCAATCTGGTACTAGTCGACAAATTTGGACGGTCAGTAATTCTGGAACATCTGCTTTCCATCGAGTGAAACTGACCGTACATTAGACGATTCCTGCTTTTGATTTCTGTTCTGGGCATGTCAATCTGCATGCTGATAGCAGCTGTGGCGTGAGTCGTCCACGCTTCGACTCTCCCACCCTTTGCTAATCAGGCGACAGCTTCCACTACATTCCCATCGATCTGGCCACACTTACAGTCGAGAGCGACAACGTTGGCTGGCCTGGCGTCCTGGTGTTGGTGACTATCATCATCTATGTCGGCTTCTACAGCACTGGTGTTGCAACCATCGCATGGATCGGCACTGAGCTCATCCCCCTGGAAGTCCGCGCTCTCGGGACCATGCTCAATACCGTCACGTGCTGGAGCACGAATATAATTATTGCGAGCACATTTTTGTCGATGTTAGTATAGGGTTGTCCAGAACCTTAGACATGTACTAACTCCCCTACCCATCGCTTTTACAGGATGAAGGGAATAACACCTAGCGGCGGTAAGCAGTCGAACTCTCTGGCGTGCTTTGACTTTGTACTAACGCGCTATAGCCTTCGGTTTCTACTGCGGCATCTGCTTCGTTGGATGGCTGTTCGTCGTCTTCTGCTACCCTGATGTCAAAGGTAAGCAATCGCATCAAAGGGTGTCTTATGGCACATCGCTGATTTTGTGTCGTAGGCATGCCCCTAGAGACCATCCGTGAAGTCTTCAACCATGGTTTCGGTCTTCGTTACTCCAAGCAGTGGCAGAGGGAGCACAAGCACGAGAAGAAGGTTGTGCAGCAGAGCTTTGGACATTAATATATTTGAAGATAGATACAGTATGCTCCCTTTTACTGGGCTATCCCTCTGTTAAAAGACTGGAGTATTGGCAACAGACGTGCTACCAGAGTTATCAAAGGGTTAAGAGAAAAATCAAGGCCGGTGTCGACATTCTGCTACGCTCCAACATCTCAAGGAGCAGGGCAAACTTGCATTGAAAGCCTCTGCTACCTGGGTCTAGGAATTGCGATCACTATGACTGTACAACCCCTGCTTTACTTCGATGTCACCCTATAGGTCTGTCCTTCTTCAGACCGCAGCAGCACGAAACGTCCAGTCCCAGCACCCTGCACAATGATCGTGCCCCCTGTCACATTGGTCTTCGCTCCATGTACACCGAGCGGCTCACTACCAACAGTGATCCACGCTGAGTTGCCGAGCAGCGAGGTAATGTTGGCCGCAGTCAAGACACCGCCTTGGTCCCATGCAATGTCGATCTCGAACCCTCCTCTCGCGCGAAGCCCTGTCACGAAGCCACCCCCATTTCGAGCCCATTGTTTCGGCAAGGCAGGAAGGAGACGGATGAGTATCGTCTTGTCTCCTGGGTACCCATAAGAGGTAGATGGTAGCTGGGAGCCATTTGATGCAGTCGTTAAGGACTGGCCTCCATAACCCAAGGGCAAATCACTAACGAGCTCATGACTTTGCAGCAAAGCTTCCGCCATCCCAGCTGGTCCTCCTTCATTCCCATCGATCTGGAATGCGGCAGGTGGACCAGTGTCGAGCATCGATGTTGGATACGTCAAATTGACAAGTAAATGCATGAGATCTTCATGAACTTGATCGTTCAGGAAGAGTCTAGCAGCGAGTGAAACGGACCACGCACGACTCCAGCCTGTATCACCCCCACCAGCAGTCAAGCGTCTGACGAGAGAGGTCTTCGCTGCGTTGAAAGTGGTGGCGTTGGCGGAAGTGATCTGCGAGCCGGGAAAGAGGCCGAAGAGGTTAGAGAAGTGACGATGCTTGATCTCGGTTTCGTTGTAATCGTAGATCCATTCCTGTACACCACCAAAGTAGCTGACACGGATTGGGGGGAGAGAAGCACGCAAGGTAGTGATCTGGTTGGTGAACTCGCTGTCTTCGATTCCGAGGACTTCTTGCGCTTCCAGGACATAACCCGCTAGCTCCCAGATGATCGAGTTGTCCATCGTGGGTCCCATGGTAATCGCTTCTTGGGCCGTAGTATCGTTGACGTAGTAGCCATTCTCCGGCGAAATGCTTGGATTTGTAACCTTCCATCCGTTCGGACCATCTGTCACAAAGTTCACATAGAACTCCAGAGCGTCGTGCATGACCTCAAAATGAGAGCGCAATAGCGTGGCGTTCCCAGTGAAAAAGTAGTCTTCCATCAGATGTTGGCTTAACCATCCAAGACCGGACGGCCACCACGTCGACGTGAAGTAATTGTCCTGAGGTGCAGCATCTGCCCAAGCATCCGTATTATGGTGGGCCACGGCACCCGAGACATTGTACATCGTCCGTGCGACCTCAGTTCCGTTCAAGTGCAAATTGCTGATTAGATCGTGCAATGGAGACGTCAAGTCAACGAGGTTGGTAACCAGTGCTGGCCAGTAATTCATTTGGAGGTTAATGTTGATTGTGTACTTGCTGCCCCATTGCGGGTCCAGATCGGAAGACCAGATACCTTGTAAGTTGGGCGGTAGCGTACCGGCTCGAGACGTAGCTATGAGCAAATAGCGACCAAACGCAAAATATAATGCTGCGATCTCTGGATCGAACACACCATTCGACAATGCAGTGAGACGTGCGCTGGTTGTCTGGTTGCTCTTCTGTGCGGCAGTAGACGAGCCCAGGTTTAGCGAAGTGCGATTGAAGTAACTTTGGTAGTCAGCAACATGAGCTTGGCGAATGTTATCATGAGTATCGCCTCCCGCAGCATCGAGATCTGCTAAGACAGCTGCCAGAGGGTCTTGCTTGCGGAACGTCGTCCATGCCGCAATGTATACCCAAGCTTCAGTGGCATTGCGGCAGAAGACATAGTCGCCGAGCGTTGAGACTTTGCCGTCCGTGGAAACAATCCTGGCTCCGGTGGCGAACTCGATCGGATGCTTGCCCCCACTCGCACCCTCCATGATAATCGTGTCGTCACCTTCTTTCCGGCTAGAGTCTTCCCAGCGATTCAAAGATCCTCCTTGGCCGCGGTCTAGATGTAGATTGAAAGACACTTTGCCTTTTGTATCGGATACTATCCGCATCGCAACAACACCTGCGGGTTCGCTAGCAAAGAACTCGCGTTGGTATGTGACATTATCAACACTGTAGTACACTCCCGCCGTACCATCAGATATGTCAAGCCATCGTTCGTAGTTCGTCGCATTGCCAACGCCATCCAGCATTGTTAGCGACAGGTCACCCAACGGATCGTAGTGCTGAGTCGAGACGGGCGTGCCTTGGTAAGCGTAGCTCGCCAATGTGGTAGCGTCTGCAACATCGCCATCCCGGATCATCTGCTGAATGTTTGGCATCTGCGCCGCAGCATCCGGATTGACACGATTGAGAGGGCCACCAGACCACAGAGAGTCCTCATTGAGATGGATGGAGTCCGAATTGACATTGCCGCCGATGACTGCGCCAATGCGGCCATTGCCTATAAGGTAGGAGTCGTTCCAGTTCACGGCTGGCGATCTCTCCCATAGCCTGTACGGGTAGTCGATCGATTCAGGTCTGGGCAGCAGCTGGGAAGCTGCACTCGGTATGAGCAACGCCAGTAAGAGCATATTGGACGTGTAACAGAAAGACGACGTTGGGTACTTTGCAAACTGTATTGTAGTTGTTCCTACCTTAGCCGTTTGCAGGCTGGTCCGGCTGAATGCAACGAATTTCTGTAAGCAGACTGGGCATGTGTCAGTCCATTGCGCATAATACGAGCTTTCAGAGACCAGCAGATCATTGTTCTAGTTGATGAGAGTCAGAAGTGAGGTCAGGCCGCATGGATGAGCGTCGGACGTCTTCCGATACTCCACACGACCCCGCGAATGTGCCGGTCAAGGGTCAAGCACAGGCAGACAGGCGGGGGCGAGCGGTGTTGGTCTATGAGGCTTTCAGCTAGGAAGGAGGTCCCCGAAGTTCAACGATCTCCTTCATGACGGTTGTCTGTCTCCAGGTCCCAAGACTTCGTCTCCTTGTTTGGCATGCTTGCGTGCTTGCCCTACTACGCCGGATGTAATGCGCAGCTAGTCTTTGGCACGATGTCGAAGCCATAACGATACATCAGCTGACGAGTGACGAGGCATAAATCGGGAGCGGCGCCGTGCAGGAAACTGACGTGTTGGCAGTCTTGCACGACAGCAGCAGTCTCGTTAATATGGTCTTGGCGCTGCAATGTTGGATCGCTGGCCAGAGTTCGCACAATCGTGGGAGACTGATGCTCGTCTTCCAACCCTAGGGGCTCTCACAGCGTGGTCCGCAGTTCGGGTCAAGCATCTACTTCGAGACAGTCGTACCTCCTAGTGGTCTACTGGAATTCCTCTCGGGCCGGAGGTCGTGAGTCATGTGGCCGTGAGGGTGCTGTTAACAGGCCCAGGGGATGTTGAGACCTTTAGACTTCGTGGCGACCCATGATGATGGCTGCAATTGATGGCATTGCAGTGATCAGGTTGTTTGTTCCGACGACGATGAACTTGGGAGCCTGAAAGACATCCGCTCCCCGAGCACAGACCCTCAATATCTGCCTTGGCATGGCACCTTAGCTTGACAACATTGCTTCTTCCACCCTCCACGTGCACTACATCGACGTTATCACTTTCTTCATCAAAACGAAGCTGAAAAACCATCGATCGTGACAGTGACACCAAGATGTCATTACTATACTACCCGTGCTGGCGAGCGTTGATTGGTGGAAACCGAACCCTCACACAGTCCCCAGACCCTCTCCACGACTCCGCACGAACGAACACCAGGCACTATGATCATCTTCAGCATTCGTAGCGGTCCATAATCTAGATCTTCCGTGTCTGTGCAGGACGGGAAGGGATAAGTAAAAGCCATGGCATTGCGCTGAGCGTCTTGGCTTCTGCATTCCATCCAGAACCTTACTAGTCAATGGCAGCTACCAAGACGCTTCGTGCGTCTCTCTTAGCTCTATTACTGCTGCTGCTCTGTGCTTCTTCTGCATCGGCGTACAGTCGAAGAGCGTGTCAAGCTCCTACTCGTAACCCACTTGCTGGCTGCCCGCACGGTACTCTCCTGGTCGGTCCCGCCCAGAAGTACACATCCGTACAAGCCGCTGTACTCAGTCTGGGCAACACTACCACAGCTGCTACGATTCTCATCCTGCCAGGCAACTACACCGAGCAGGTGAACGTCACCCGTCAAGGACCTCTGACTTTGCTCGGCCAAACCAGCCACCCTAACGATGCCACCAAGAACACTGTCAATATCATCTGGCATAACGCTACAGGGACCGCCACAACAGGGACATTCGACAACGCCTACACCAGCGTCTTGACCATTGCACCCACCTTCAATGCCTCGGTGACTGGGTCAGGTCCTTCAGGTACTCCGGTGGAAGCTGGGACGCCCTTTGGCAATTACAACTTTCGAGTCTACAATTTGAATTTCATCAACGACTACCTACCTTACTCTGCCGGGCCGAGTCTGGCGCTGAGCATGAGTTATGCCAACGCTGGCTTCTACTACTCCCAATTCCTGTCGTATCAGGATACCGTGAGCCACCTCCCTGATACTCCAGCTTTTGTGCGAGCTAACACGGGTTAGGTCTACGTCGGAAAGTTAGGAAATGCCTACATGTACTCTTGTATCGTCGGCGGCCAAACAGATTTCTTCTACGGCTTCGGCACACTCTGGGTGACCAATTCGCAAGTCAAGCTTCGTGGTTGCGGCGGCGGCGTCACTGCCTGGAAAGGGAGCAACACGACCTTCGTCAACCATTATGGTGTGTACATCCATAATGGTGTCGTCGAGAAGGCCAACTCTACTCTCAACATCACGCATCAGTGTGCACTTGGGCGTCCGTGGAATGCTCAGCATCGATCGATCTTTGCGAACAACTATTTGGATGATTCGATCAGGCCGAGTGGGTATATCCAGTGGAGTGCTACGGATCCGAGAGTCAATGCCAGTGAGTATAGGCGTGTGATACTGTGAGGACAGAGACTGACCGAATACAGACACCACCATGGCGGAGTACAAAGATTTCGGCCCAGGTTTCAACCTCACGGGGAGGTTGGAAGCGAGTAACATCACGATCGAAATGACGCCGGAGCAATACGCGCCGTACGATAGGCCGGCCAAGGTGTTCCAGTATCCAACAGGCGAGTTTGGCAATGTGGCGTGGATCGATCAGCATCCGCAGGCATAGGTAGACGGCTCGGCAACTTATAGGCTGCATGTGTTCCCAGACCTACCAGATGCCTCGTCTGGGACAAAAGCAGCTTTCTGCCAAACCACCCGTTCTCTATGACAACCGCCAAGTTCTCGGTTCCCATGCAAGTATCCACAAGCATTTGAATGTTCAAAATCAAGCGTATACGACCACAGATCTCGGTAGGGTGAGCGAATCTGGCGCGCACCGGTCATATCGATCTGTTCAGAGGAACCCCGGCGGTGGCATCCATAGCGGACACGGCGAGACTGAGGCGGATTGGTGACGTGCTGGGTGTGACGAATTTCTTCAGTCGAAATCAGAATCCGTCTCGAGAAAAGAATCGGTATCTTCTTTGGTATCTTCTTCCTCGTCGTCGGGTTCCTCCAGAGGACCCATGTACCGCGGTTTCTTGCAAGTCGAACAATCTTCATAGCTATCTTCAGGGTCATCCCACTGCCAGTTCACGAGGTTCCATTCAACATGCTTGGCAAATGCAGTGATGGTTCCTTGTTCCCAGCCCTCAGACATATCGCCATCCATTTCGCGCATACCATCCGAATCATCGCTAAGCCCATCAATCAGGGCCGTTAGGCTGCACGTACACTCTCGTGCCAGGACGCCGGTAAAGCTCAAAGACAGCTTGTCGACGCCGACGGCGCTCCTGATGTTGATACCAGCACTCGACGGGCCTTCGGCGGCGCTGCTGTACATCTGAAACTCCAGGTCGACCTTGGACAGATTGTGGATTGTTTGGTTCCTGTCTCGTTGCCCGTCAAAGAACAGCAACACCGGCTCCCGTCTAGCCTTCAGCCATCGTTATACCTCTCCCACATCTTGACCGTCGTGATCAAGCCCAAACGCAAAGACATTCTCGCCGTACCAAATTGGCATTGTCTCCCACCGAATTTCTTTGCTGACGCATGCCAGAGCTGGGGTTTCCGGAAAGAGGATAGTTTGGCGGACAAGCTTTGCTCGGTCCTCGGGGTCTTGTGAACGCTCGACACGCTCGCCAATGAAGGAAATCAAGGGTTCGTCCTCGACAAGTGCGTACGTCCAGATCATCTCTCGGAGTTCGACAGGCAGTCCCAAGAGGGAGGCGGATTCGTACATCCTCGCATCATACTCATGCGCACCAGCACGCGCTTTTTGGTAAGATCCTCGTGCATCAGATGCGTCTGGCGTAGAGCGCGCTGGTTCAGTATAAGATCCTCATAGGCCTGGAACTCGGCAAGCGTTTGGGAGACCATCCCCTCCAAAACGGACAACTTCAGCCATGCTTCTGTAAGCTCTGCACGATTAGCAGCTTGTGGTCGCTCGGATGCCGTTTTCGCGAGCACAGCGCCCGCAACATCGACGCCACGTCGTTCTCGTAGCTGTTGCATAATAGCCCGCTGTTTCTTGACTAACTCTGTCCGCTGCCGGATCTGCCGGAGACTGACTCCAGCCACTCGTACCTCCGAATCATTGTCCAATCCATCTCGTAGCTTTATCTCTTGATATTTCTTTTATAGTTCCTGCACCGGTACTGCTGCCGTGTTGGGCGGCCCGCTGTTCTGTGTCGGCATATCGACGATTGCTGGTTGATGGCGTGATCTGCCAAGCTGAAAGAATGAAAGGCCTTCTTCCATCTTAACAGACAAGACGGGAACCTGACGATGGAGGGAGAGTTGGAATCAGGAAGGCTGTAGTAGTAAAGGTAAACAACACATGTAGCCCCTGGAAACGCGTTCTTGGCGTCATCTCGATCAGGCATGGCGCAACGATTGACTCCAACTCCTTTTCACCTCCTCCTGCGACTGTATACCTATACCGGTAGGCACAGCAGCATCTCGTTGTGTAGCATCTCAGATACAGTCTACCAAAACAGGATCTCAAAGACACTCGATGTATTTCGGCATCTGCAAATCAAGCCCGGCAACACCAATTGGCGCGAGAGAGACAGCGATGATACTGCATCGTACGGTGACCTTGAACAGCGTGACATGATTGACTACGAACGAAAACGCTGAGCGTTTACCGCCATACATCTCTCGGAGAGACAGGGCTTCATGGCGTCTCTTCCAACAATCTATCTGCTATGCGACGACTTCGCGAAAGCCGCTGCAGTGTTGGCGTTTGAGCTGCCCCCTTCTTCTGCGAACTGATCGTCAAGATACTTGAGGTGAAGAACCGCTTCGCCAAGATTCGCGGCTACTCCAAGCTATTGCAGAAATGTCAGTGCTGGATGCCATACCGAGGATTGGAGCTTTACTCACCCCCAACCACTCCTCCATGTCCGACGACAGCGACTCCTGGACTTCTTTGCTGAGCTTCCTTGTCCAATTCACCTGCTGGCGCAAATGCGGCGCCGTGTAATATGCGAACAACAGCGCTCTGTCCTGGTCCTTGGTCACATTCGCCCCCGAGGTGTGCCACACCGTACCGTCCATCACGACTATGGATCCCGCCTGTGCCTCGAATGGTCTCAGTTTCGTCTTCGCTTCCGCTGAAATATCGCTCCTTCTCTGCCACTTGTTGGATCCAGGGACATATAGCGTAGCACCATTCTCAAAGTAGACATCTGTCAGGCACCAGATCACATTCATGGCTTCGACACGAGTCCACGGATCCGGTGTTACGAGCGACTGGTCCGAATGCAGACCCATCGACTTACTACCGGGTCGAGCCACGTTGGCGGTGAAATTACTGATCAGAAACTGTTCGCCTAGCACGATCTTCACCATTTGAAGTGCCGTGGGATGCTGTATCAGCTGGCGGAAGATGGCGTGTTCTAGGAGATAGAAGACTCGGACATTGCTCGCGTTAGGGTCCAGGAAGGGGAGGAAGGTGTCTTCACCGCGCTGACTTGCGCTTCTGGCTACCGACCACAGCTCCTCGAGGACTTTCTGGGCATGCTCTGCACTGATCACATCGGGAATCACGCACCAGCCTTCGCGCTTCATGTGCTCTTGTGCATCTGGTATTGGTTCACTAACGGAGCCCATAGCGATGATGGTGGAAGGTAAGCTGCGTAAGTTGAAAGTCGGTATTTAGGGGATCAGACTGTATGCTGGGTGAGCACCGCCAGAACTTCCCTTCAAAGTTCTGCAGAGCAGATGCAAGCAGTACTATGATCTGTACTAAGAGTATCCCCGCAGCAGCGCTCGGCAATAGAGAACCGGAAGGGTACGTACCACTGCCAATACCATCTCGACTAACGTATTCTTTAGTCAACGTTGCATGAATTGACTTTAACGACCAATATACATCCACGATACAAAGATTGCTTAAGCACATACGACCACAGGTCATGGCAAAATACGAAATCTCGCAGGCATGAGTAGGTGAACACATGCAAAGCTTCCCACCTGTGTACCAGACCTTCAATCATCCTTATTGCTCAGATTCCCATCAACGTGGCTCCAACTTGACCATCGACCAATAGTTCACCGCTTCTGACCTGTACCGACAGAGGCCCTGTTGACTTTCACACCCCGGCTGGAGCCTGTTCGCCTGGCTAGAGCCGACGTACTTCAGCGATAGGGGTTTGGTCAACCTCCACATCCCGGCTAGAATCTGGTCGTCTTGTAAGGGTGGGCGTATGGTGGAGACTACCGAAGTACGCCGGCTCTGGTGAGCGCAGCTCGATATGATGATCAGGGTGCTGAGGCTCAGACTGTCGCTCAACATCGCTGCGTGAAGTCGGCACTCTGCGCTCTCGGCCTATAGAACAGTAGTCAGTAAATGACGTGAACGGGAAAAGAGCATGAACTTGCGGTAGATGATCGTGAATAAGTTTACAAGCGCAAACCCCATCGGAGGCACTATCATAGCTGCTCCTAGCCCGATCTGTAACCAGCTCGAAAGATCACTGCTGTTGGACATTCTGTCTTCGTCTTCTCAAGGAGCTGGATGTGTGAGTATATTTCCGAAGCTTTTGAGCCACTTGTCTGATCCTTTCAAGCAACGCATTCTGGCGAGGACTACTTTATAGAGGAGTTGTACGCTGAATCCCATGTCATTGAAGGACGTGCATTGTTGTCCGTAGTCCTCGACCTGGTATTCGGCCAAAATCTGCCAAGAAAGACTATGCCCAAAGCGGAAACATGGACAGCGGGAAGACCCGCGCGCTATCCCAAAGTGGCATTCGGCCAGCACAGCAGGGCAGTGCTGAGCTCTCCGTCTCGTCCATAGCATCAATCATGTTCACTCGTCGTACATCTACCTGTAGGCAGGACGGGCGGCATCAAGCCTTCTCGCGTGTAATCTTGTGGCCTGATTGACTTCGCCATAAGGACACCAACGACGCCGGTGATTTACGTTGTGGCAATGGAACTCTCATATGAGCACATGGATCTACGCAGTGCTGAAGAACGCCTCCGAGTCGTCCGGCTCGAAGAAGCATATCTGTTGAGCATAGTGCAGCGTTCTCACGATGTGCCAGACTCTCGACACCCTGGCCCATCTTACTCGCAGAGCGCTGCACTCGTTCAGGCGGAGAGTCATGACACCTCTAGGAGCTGGGCGTGTGGTTTCACCATGGGCAGTCAGCCTACGACTAGACCATTTGATGTTCTCTCATCGACACCTTTCGGGGCCAACCCTGATTCAACGCTCGACATTTTCGATGCTTATGCTGACCTGGGCTCCTGCATGGCCGTCTCGAACTATACTGACACTATGGACCTGCAACAAGACATGATGGCTTCCAATCTTGGACCTGATGACACTCCGCTGAGGCAAACCTGGACCGACATTGAACAGCAACCGATAGATTGGTCGTGGCTTGTAGATTTTACTGTAGAAATGCCGGCGTTCATTCAGCATAGCCCCCCTAGCGATGGACGCATGAAGTTTGACGTTCTCCCCAATCATGATAGCCTTTCTGCAACGGTACCAACAATGGGAGTCAATTCTCGCATCGAGTTAGGCCAAGCTCTTCACGACCCGGGATCGATTCAGCCTCGTGCTGAGGCACTGGTCAATGAGCTACAGACTTTAGCCCCGAATGACCTGCTTGGACACACTCAACGTCTTCTGCAGGATCGCAGACCGAAGGCGAAGCGTCGAAAGACGAGTAGCATCCCAGGATACTCATGCTTCTCTATCATACCGGAGGGCACAAAGGCCCGCCGACGGACACCACGCGCTGCGCAAGAGACCATCAACAAACTGAGAAAGCGAGGTGCCTGTATGTTGTGTCGAATCAGGAATGTCAAGGTTGGTCGTTCACAACGCTGTGCCACGATATAAAGTGCATTGGAGCTAACATTATCAGTGTTCTCTGGAAGATCCCTGCACGGAGTGCCAGCAGCTTTTAGCCGGTAAACGACGTGGTCCCAGCAGTATTGTGTTTTTGTCGCCTTGCCTTCGCTCATTCACGGAGGCCGATCCTTTCCAGTATTTGCGCAACACAGAGTTCTGCTTCGTCACGAAGACCAAACCTCAATGGAGCCATTGGGCGACCGGAAGGCTCGTTGGATACGACAGCTTGGAGGGTATAAAGCTCTTAGCGATCGTGCACAGTGTCAAGCACAAAACAACGCCAGGCGCAAGCCAGATCCCTCCAGAAGTGCATCCCGGGAGCTGGTCATGCTTCGCAAGTGATGTGCTTAGCTTGGTAGACGCTTTTGTCAAGCGCAAGAAGTTCTGGGAGGACAGGAACTCCGCGCTGATCCTCACCGCAACCATGGATCTCTTAATGGGGGTCTGCCTAGATATAGCACTTCACTTTCAAGAGCTGAGCGAGCGTCGCATCGTCTCTGAGGACGCGCGCATCTACTCAAACCTCATTGAAAGATGCAAGTTCTGCGTGCGAAAAGTACTGACCTTCCGGAAGATCATGCTACACCGCCTTGACACGACAGAGTCCAGCTATCTAGAGGAAGCTGCCTTTTCTCATTTGAGCAAAGTCACGCCTCGCTCTGCAGCTGTTGAAAATGTTTTGGAAGTATTACGCGACGTGCGTACGCACTCATACCGCATTGAACGATGCCTGTCATCGAAGGAATTGCTCGCATTGCAATCCCTGCGTCTGAACGACACGGAGCTGCTTAGAGAAAGCCTCAGCCATGGTGCTGACTCACCTTATGCTCATGAAGCCCAGCATTATCGACTTGGGGTGATGAAATTTCCCTACGAATGCTATGCTGGAAATATTTTGAGTCAGATCCTAGCGGCTGCTCGTGAAATCGAACGTCGACATGAATTCTCGTTATAGGCTGTCACTGAGGCACCCCAACGGGCACTGAAAACCGTTCGCAGAAGACTCATGGCGTATGCCCGGAAACTTGGAAATTTCGACATGCTTCATAATGCATATGCTCTCTCAGGAAGCACAAGCGATTTTGGCAAAGCTCTGTCCATGGCAATCTCCTGTAAACTTGGCATGGAACATATCTATCAACTAGTTGTCTACGGCGCCGACGTGTCCATCGTGGACGCAGAGCACGGCCATGGCGTCCAGGTCACATCAATAGGAAGCTGGGTTGGCTTGGTGCTGTATTGTTGCAGAGAATTGAGTTGAAGCTCGATGGCTGCTACAGCTGGGCGAGGTCAGCCCCATCAAAGGCCAACGACTGGGTGCGATTACTGTGGACAACTTCATCACAACAGCAAGGGACTGGTTTATGCGCCGTGACGAAGCGGAACTGCGGCTGGTGCCGGTAAGAGGGGCAGATGAGTTACTGCAAGGCGCTCCGCGCTGCCTTGGTGGGAGGTCACGAAGTGGGGGTGCGGATACTGCTTAAGGATAAGGTCATTGACGACAGGCCCGCGCTCTCAGCTGCCACGGCGGAAGCCCACGAAGCAGTAGTGCGGCTGCTGCTAAAGAGTGGAACGGATTGATACAGCGAGATATAGGCGGCGACGAGATCGCAGTGTGGACGCTGCAAGACTGGTTATGAGGCTTGAAGGAATATGGTGGCAGATCAGAGGTCCCTATGCTGCTTAGGGTTTTCCTGGCCAATTCGGAGGGATAGTTGCCATGGCGGCTGCAGGGATTGAATGTTTCCGTATTATCCTCAGATCCTTTATGACTGATCGATCCAGGACATTGACCCTATTCTTATCAAGGTACTGCAGTAAACCCTTTCGTGGCTGTGAGGCACAGCTCTTCGTTTCGCTTAGCGAAGTCTTAACACTGACTGACGTATACCTATCCAGCAGCACGTAAATCACGATGTCGGAGGGTATTTTACGAGCTAGCAGGACAAGAACTCATCGTCCTCCCGCTCAACTCTTCCCGCTAGGCCCCCTACTAGGAGTACTACTCCCACTGCCACTCCCCCCATCCGTCCCCCCTCCACTCCTCTTAGCCAAACTCCGAAAATACTCCTTCAAATCATCAACCGGCAAATCCCCCTCCATACCCTTACCCCCACCCCCACCTCTCGCACTGCCACTCCCCGTACTAACCTCCCTCTGACCACCGCCCAAAGGCGTACTAGCACTAGCCTCCCTATCCTCTCTTCTAGGTGGCCGCGGAGTTGTCGTGCGGGGAGAACTAGACGCCAACCCACCATAACCCCCCTCCCTCCCTGCCCCACCCCCCGGGCCCGGACTCTCACCCTTCCTCAACCTCTCAATAGCAGCCTCAGCGTTGTAAGAAACACCCCCAACATTAAACTGTACATCCCCCAGCCCTCCCAGCGCGCCCGTTTGTTCTCCCCCGGGGACACCTACGCCACTTTTCCCCCCAACGGCAGATCCAGTCGTCGCGACGCGATCTCTACCGCTCTCCCCAAGTTTCGCAGCGGCTTTGGCGTCTTCGGCTTCGAGATGTAGGAGGTGCCCCCGCATTTCTCCCAGGAAGAGTTGGTCAGGTTTCGTGGTTACTTCGATCTGCGGGGGTTTGGGGGTTTTATGGGCGTTGGGATCTAGGATCGCGGTTTCGTAGATTATGATGGCTGAGACAGCCTGTTTGGTAGGCGACAGTGCCCTTGCAGCGAGATCCGGATCTTCCTCCCCTGCGTCTGAGGTGGAGGTGAAGACTTGTTCTGTTTCGCGTGAGGATGGGCGGGAGGCGCCTGCTTTGGTTGGTTGCTCACCTGTCGTTTCCGAGTCGGAGAGAACTGAGTTCTGAGCAGCAGGAAGGTGTGTGGGTGGATGGAGAGGGATATTCAGGTCTGTATGCCAGGCTTCGAGCACGGTTTCGGGCGTGAAGGTCTCGGAGAGGAGACGGATTTTCCCCGCCGAGTCCCAGTTTGAGGGGATGAGGATGGCCATGCGGTCTACCAGGCAGTGTTTTGGGGTTAGGTCTTCGCGTTTTGTTGTCGTGGTCGCACTTTTGGCTGGGGCGGGAGATAGGGGTACGAGGTCTAGAGAGAGGCTGGCGTAGAGCACTTTCTGTATCTCCGAGAGTGGAGAGCCGGGTTGTTGTGGTGGTGGGGAAGCGGAAGTGTATATCAACGCGGCGGACAGGGGTAAGATGCAAGTCCGCAGGCATTGCGAGATGTAATCGAAAGTTTCTTCGCGGTAGTCTTCTCGCTCCAACGCTTCCTGAGCTTCAACGTGTTGGACCACGACTGTAAGAGCGATTTTATGCTCTTTCAGCACTTCCAGTGGGTCCTCGGGCGCAGCATCCGCAGGCAGTAAAGCAGAAGCCAGGAGTTGCAGCCAGCGTTTCAGCAACGACAAAAACTTCCACGGTTCCTTCCAAGATAACAGTAAAGCCACAGCCGGCCGTCTACCCTCCTCAACCTTCACATCACCGCCCACAAACCCCTCATCTACGTCCCCCTCCATCCCTTCATCTTTCCCCTTCTTTTCTCCCAGCAATCTCCTCAATGTCCGCTCATACCCCTCCTCCGCCTCAGGAACCGTATGAACATCCAACCTAACAGCCTCCTCGCTCTCCCCTCCCAACAACCCTTGCAACCCACCTCCCTGCTGCTCTGGCGGCGTGTACAAACTAACATGTCCATACCCATAAGCAAACCGATTACTCAACTTCACCTCCCCCCTCACTTTCTGCTGCCTCTGCGCATCCCGATTCCGACTTGGTGGTTGTGGCGGAGGCGGCCGGGCGAGTGATTTCACGAAAGAGTGTTGGTCTGAGGGAGAGCCGCCACAGATTATTAGTTCGCGGTGTTGGATGTTGTGGGAGCGGTTCCGGGCTTGGGCTTCGCGGGTGCGGCGGAGGAGGTTGGACCAGATTTCTGGGCGGGCTTGTTTTTGGCGTTTGGGCGGGAGGTCTGAGCGGGTGGTGGGGCGAGGGGGGGCGATGGCGCGGTGGGGGAGTGTTGCCATGGTTTGGGATTGGGTGGTTTGATGGGGTTTGGAGGAGTTGAACGCGTGAGGTTGGAAGACGCGATTGCCAAGCCGGATGCTGGAGCACCCGAGATCTCTATCGAGACGACGACGACGACCTAAGACTTGTTCTCAACATCGAAATAACATGAACATCACTTGACGTGGGAGCATGATCTCGTCTCAAATATGGGTCGTGTGCACGGCACTCTAGTACCGACTACTACATCGTCGAGCTGAGTGGTACATGTATTGGACGTCTCATGTCATAGTATCATTGGTATGATCGCAGTGGCGTATATTTTACGGCGCCATAAATTTTTCTTTGACACCTTGTATTGTTATGCTGATAGCCGGAGCAAATTGCAGCAGCAGTGCCACCACGAAAGTACATTGTGGTGGTACTGCTGTGCCGTCTCATGTAGCCATTGACGTCATAAAAGTGCCTGGGCAAAGAGCTAGGTTGCAGACCAGGCTAGCTGAAATACTGTGCAAACACGTTGACCACAGTCCATCAGCATTGTTGGTCTTACTATACCTTACAGCATGCACACAAGGTCGGTTCACGATAACTTCGACCGTCTTCGCATTGTAGCTGAATGCAGTACGGTAATAATTCATGGCGTTTCGAGGCTTTCGCTCAGCCTCAGCCACGAAAAGCGATGACTCGGTGTAACAACACCCACAGGCAAGCAACATTCACAGCCACTCTGATATTTTGGTTTATGCGAAGCAGAAATCGCGCTGTGACGCAGGTTAAAGAGCGCCACAAGAACCGACGATGCATATATATCATGGGCCAGGCTACATGTAGCACAGTATACACTCACTCTAAATTCGTTCTAGACATCTTCAGCAAAGTAAAAGTTCCACAGCCCGAACCCGAAAGACATCGCTGCCGGCCAATAGCAACCATGATAGGCCTCCTGAGTCTCGGAATCGGAGCGCCAATCGCAGCGGACAAAATGCGTAAATCCTGGTTAGAAGCCAAACCCATCATTGAGAACCTTTCCAACCAGCTCGACCCCCTCATCTCCCCAACAACCATGGTCTTGAAAGCCACAGCACTCATCGGCCTCAGCACCGCCTTCGCCCAAGTTGCCGCCGGCATCTGTGCCTTCGTCAACACCTTCAGCGGTATCTCGGCCCAGAAAGAACTGCTCAAGGTCTACACCAAGCTCGGCGCCGACGTCGAAGCCATCAAGACCAGTATCGCAGAAATCAGCCAAAGCGTCGAGACGCTTGTGAACTTCGAGAACCAACATAAATTCGCCAAGCACATCTATGACTGGGTCCGAATGCGTAGTGATGAGGAAGAAGCCACATCGTCGCACCCGGTCTACTTTTTCGTCTATCACCGAGGCGACGAGTGGCGGCCCAAATTTCACACCCTCAATTGCGCGCAGCCTCTCCCAAAGCTCTGCGGTATATTCCACAATCTCAGCGTCATGGCTGTCTTCCTGACGGAATTACGGAGACACGTCGAACCGGACGCAGTCTTCCATGTACTGATGCCGGCGACGGAGCTCTTCTTCATCGCAGATGCTGTTTCGATCCCAGTCGAGATCGGACCACTGTGTCTCGAAGGCGAGATCCACAACCAGAGCGGTTTGCCGTATGTTCATGTCAACATGCCGGAAGCTGCGGATGACCTTCTCCGCAACATTCACAATGTGGGCAAGCCTACGGTTATGGATAAAAAGAGTAGAGGATGGGGGAGATGGCTCGCATCGACTTCTGCTGCGTGGGCTGCAGGACTTCCGGCTGGTATGGTGGCCGCACCGGGTGGAGCGATTGTCGGAGTCGCTGGCGGCTGCGCACTTGCGGTCCTATGCCCGCCGTTGGAGGTCGCGCTCTTGCTTGGAGGGACGCTGGTAGGGACCGCAGCTGCTGGAGCGGGTGTGGGAACGACATGTGCGTTACATGTTGGTAGCAAGGTGGAGAGGGCATGGGATGCATCTGAAGCCAAAAAGCATGTGCTGACAAGGGTCTGAGCTGCAGCGACTGTTTTGCGTTCTAGCGGGAGTGTGTTAGCCCCGGTTTTGTCTAGGCACTGTCTTGTATATAATCAAAGTTATGGATGCCAGCTAGGGAAGTCTTTCCATCCCGATATCAATCACGGTAGTCTTTGACGGACTTGGAGAGGACGCACTACAAGTATAGCCCGAAACCAAAGTATGCGAGCAAAAGCAGAAAGCTCCACGAATCCCGCGGTATTAATACCATCTGCCCATTTCCAGAGCTTGTCGTAGTCGAGCCTTGTGGACTCTGCAGCCCTACAGATGACGCGCTTGTAGCCGCGAGTGAATCCACCGGCTCAGTGTGGAAGGAGATGGTTTCAGTCCCATCCACTACCAACCCAGACGCTCTCGCAGTAAGCCTCAGACCATCGACAGTGACCGCCTGTCCACGCACAGACACCGTCCGGCCACCTACTAAATACACCCCCGGGCTGCCAGAAAGCGGTGTCGCAGTGTACGTCTGGCCATTCTCAACGAACGTCTCCGGTTGTAAGCTTGGCGGAGGAGTAATGAGCGATAATGGCTCAGTTCTTGTGCCATCGACAACGATCCCCAAGGATCCAAATGCCAAAGTATGACCAGCAATGGCCGCGGGGGCTCCGTTTTCGGCCAGCGTTGATCCGTCAACGATGACTTCTGTAGTGGGTTTGCCATCAATACCTGTCACGACGATTTCCGATGCGGTCAAAGAGGTCGACCCCAGAGTAAGCAAAGCTCCTGTTACTGCAGAGTCGAAACCAGACAGTGCCGCCGTCAGCGTATTGTCGACTACAATCCCGCTTCCCCCCAATGACACCATGTGCCCGTTGACGGTGATAGGCGAGCCACCAGCAGTGAGGGTATGGCCGTCTATGACTGCCTCGGTCGTAGGTTCCCCGACGGAACCAGTAACCACCACTTCTGAGGCGATCAGAGTCGACGAGCCAAGGGTGAGCAGTGCGCCGCTGGCTGCAGATGGCCCAAGTAGTCCGGAGATGGTTTGTGTTTGCGTCCCGTCTACGACGATGCCATTGCTCTGGAGTGAAACGATGTGGCCATTGATCGTGGCAGCAGAGCCTCCCGCAGTAATGGTGGTGCTACCGCCTAGTATGACCTCGGTAGTAAGCTTGCCGTTTGATTCTGTGAAGATGCTTTCCAGAGCGCTTAGCTTTGAAGTTCCGATCTGCACAATTGCTCCAGAGTGAGCAGGTTGAGGAGACTGGAGAGCGGTGATCTGCTGTGTTTGTGTCCCGTCGACGATTATCCCGTTGGGCCCGACCAAGATGACATGACTGGAGACTGTTGCGATCGAACCCTGAGCGATCGTGCTGTCTCCGACGATGGCCGCCGTTGTTGCTTGGCCGTTCTCACCAGGCACGACGGTCTGTATCGCACTGACCGTTATTGAGCCTCCAAAAATCAGCACTGCGCCAGAAGTGGTCGCATGAGAGGATAGATGATCTGGAACAAAGTTCACAGTTGGCGCTGTGCTTCCGGTACCGATTACAATCCCACCAGAAGATGGAGCACTAATAGCTTGTCCGCCAAACGTAGTTGTCGCACCCAGAGCCAGAGTTGCGGTCGTGCCGCCATCGGCAATAATCAAAGCAGAAGAACCAGCGATCTGTGTTGGGGCTACGGTGAACGCGGAAGAGCCAATGGTCACCACTGAGGACTGTACCCCCGACCCCGACCCTGGGTCGGCGGCATTGATGGAGGTCTCTGAAGCTGGTGTAATCGTTACAGCATTGCTGCCAGTCCCGATTACAGCTCCTCCTGAAGAGGGTACATTGACAATCTGGCCACCGATGCTTGACGTTTCTCCAGACGTAAGAGTGATCCGTGAACCTCCGCCAGATACCACGACGGCCGAGGGGCTGTCCACGGACACGATAGCGAAGGTAGAAGAGCCCACTGTGGCCACGTTGTTAGCTGGGTTCGACCCCGATTCAGTGCCTGTTGGGCTTGAGCCGGACGATGGGTCGAATGCCGAAGCACTGCTGGCAGGCTCGCCGTCAGCTATCACAGATACGATGGCATCTCCGGGATTGCTCGCAGTGGCTTGATCCGACGATCTGACGCTGCCAACTTCGTTTGACTGCGATGGCGTAGGGTCGCCAGCTGAACCACCAGCGCTGCCGCTACTTTGCGATCCTTGCAAAGTCGTTGTGGCGGCTGCTACATTGCTTGACGACAAAGCGTTTGTGAGAATGGATATGACGGGATTCGATTGTATTTCGGCGGGGTCAGGGCTCGCAGGCGATGCTGAAACCTTGGAAGACGTTGGGCTATTCTTTGCTGGCGGCGTTAAGGCCTGGCCTACCGTACTGGCTGAAGATGACGCTGATGCCCGGCCAGGCAACTTGCCCTCAGATGAAGCTGGTATCTCCGTAGATGTGTCGATGTCCGAAGACTGAGTTGAAGCTGGGTCTAGTGCGTTGCTCGAAATTGTGCTTTCCAGACCCGGATCCGCAACCGTACTGGGCTGTGCTGTTGATTGAGCTGGAGTCGGCTGTGGAGAGACATTCACCGCCGAGCTTGCGGGACTGGCTGCGATTGTGTGTGCCGAAGAAGCAGGGCCAGCCATAGTTGTCTGAGCAGTAAGCACTTTCGGAGGGTCATACAAACCATCTAATGCAACAGCGCAGGTGGCCCAAGCAGGATCAAGGTTCCGGATCTGAGTCGGGACAACTAGCGTGGGGAAGTATGCCCAGTCGATGATGGTGTTACAAGGCTCTGAATAGCCGATTGCTCGGCCATTCACCCAATCGCCCTTGTCGTAGTCAGGATATCTTCCTGCGAACTGAGGAAGCTTCCGACAGGCGTTCTGGTTCACTGCCGTGTTGAAGGCGCTCATGGGCAGGTTGGGCTCTAGATCTGCGAAGTTGAAGGAATTGCCTTGGTCGGCGCAATCTCCATGGACGCGATTCATAGAGAACACCTGAGATGACGCTACCGTGACCACCGAGCCAGCATGTCGCCCGCCAATGTACCTACAGCGAGTCAGCAGCTGCGCTACCAGGAGTTTCTGACTTGAATCTTACTCACCCGCACGAGTTCGAGGCGTAGGCAGTCTGCACAGAGATGTATGCTCGATTCTCATAGAAAGTTGTGCCAGCGGAGACAATGTAAGGACCTTTGATAGAAGCGTAAGCAATTGCAAAGGTCGTGCTCGGCTTATTATTACTTACCACTGTCGGCTGTCGATGTATTACCCACGAAATACGGGCAATGCACATAATTGCACGAGCCGTCAACGCCAGCTGTGGGAATTGCATACGGCGCAGTGGTCGGACCTAAAGGGCACATGGTTGGCGAAGCTGCTGTGGCCTACGAGATCAATGCTGTCAGCTGGTCCGTACCGTTCGATCTCGTGGACAGGAAGTGGTCAAGATCAGGAGTGCAAGGATAGGGTGCTCCACTGATAAAGACTTACAGCACACATGTCCCGCGACGCGTTTGCAGCGACCGGAAAGTACATTAGCTGAACCTGTTTACCAATGTCAGTGGCCTGGCGTAGATTCAGCAGATCTTCAGCATGCCGACTGACCTCTCCACCATATATAGTACAAGCACCGCAGCTCGTCTCAGTCACAGTCCGATTGCATGCCATCTGCCATTGAGGCATAAGGCTCGAGTCAACATAACCGCTTATCTGGATCGTGCTGTTGTCGACCAGGCGCTGGTTGTACACTGGCATGTCATACATGGTCATCGTCTTCGCAGGGTTCGTGTAGATGGACGATGCTAGAGTTGCAGTGTATGCGGTGAGGGTTGTGGTGGTGGCAGTGTAGGCGGTGTCTAGGATCGCGAGTATCAGCAATATGGCACCAACAATACTTCAGCCAGACCGAGTCCGCGCTCTATTCGATATTCCGTATAGATATTTCTTTCTGACTTACTGTTGAGCGTTATGATCGGAGGCGTCGCCATGCTGCCAGTTCCGAATGTGGTCGTCTCAGTCCCGACCGTAAGTTCCGCTGCGTACGGAGCAAGCATCACGGTCGTGACAGCGGCCGTGTAGGCAGCTTGGAAAGCCGAGACACTGCTGAGAGATGCTTGGTAGAGCTCTTCGCAATCAGAGGGACTGACACTGCAGGCCGGGGTAGCCACCGCGAAGTCCGAATTAGTGATGATTGCCCATCGATTCAGGTCCGAACCAATCGCAGTGGCTGTCGGAGTGAAGCTGCCCACCAGACGAACACTGCTATCACATCCACCGAGGGTGGTAGTGCTGGCTGCCCACTTGGTGAATGTGTATGTCCTGGTGAGCTTCGTTGCAACTTCATTGGGTGTTTTCCTTGAGCTTGCGCTCCACTCGTTCCAGAGTGCGTTACATTGGGTCGCATATACGCTGCCTGTGCCGGTAGGCGCAAGTGACGCATTGAGGCGTAGCGTGCTTGTCGTGCTGTTGATATATGGTGCGCTGCTGATGTACGCTGAAATGGTACTGTTGATTGGAACAAGCGAGCCTGTATTTGCTGCAGCAAAAGCTGTTTGTGTCGTAGTCTGGTTCGACTGATCATGCGAAGCACGGGCTGTTGCATTGAGACTTGTGAGGGCAGTACTGCGTTCAGAGAAGACAGAACTAAGCGACGATAAAACCAGGGATGTGGTGTTGTTGGAGATGATATCCAGATGTGTACTCGAGTCTGAATAGACAGCAGACGATGAAGCGATGAGCGCTATGACATTTGCAATGTCCATTGGCTCTGCGTTTGTCGTCGTTGCTTCCAGAACTGGACTTGTCTCCTCGAGCGGACTAGAAAAGGCTGATGTCAACGAGACCCCCAGTCCCTGCAGTACGAAGCTGCCAATCCCGGCTGTTGTGGTACCGGAGGACAGGACAGAGCTAGTGGAGGTTTGCTCATACGAGGATGCCACACTTGGGGGCTTTGAGCTGCTCGTCGAGGAGAGCGTGCTACCAAGCGAGGACGTGTCATTTCGCGTCGTCAGTGTCGTGGATTTGGCGGCAGTCGTGAGGTTGGTGTAAGGACCTGTTGCTAATGCAAGAGAAACAAGGCTGGACAGCAAAAGCGATTGCAATGCCGCCATGTTGGCGAAGAGCGAGATGCTGTATGCCGAAGCCAGATATCAAGAAATGAACGATAGGAGTAACGAGAGAATACACAGGGAGAGGAGCATACTTGACGCATACTGCAAAGCATTTAGCGCGGCTAAGGCGTCCATGGCGATTGAGGCCTTCGACTTTTGAGTTCACTCGCACAGCAGCTTGTCCTAGCCAGTAGACGGCAATCCCGGCAGCACTGCTGTGAACGGCGGGAGGTTCGACCTAGCCAGCTGCGGTCTCGGGGCTGGAGTTGATGGTGGCCATTGGGAGTAATTTAAGCAGCCGAATTGCTGCCCGTGCTGCGGCAAGCTACATCAGTGGTAGCCATACATGTTGTAATAAGGCCGGTCGTCGCGAAAAGCTGCGGTCTGCCAATACCATCGAAGGCTGTCGTTGTTTGAGGTGAAAGGAGAAGAGTGGCGAGCCAACCGCGAACCACTCAAAACCAGACGGGTAAGGCTGAACGGGCGGTCCCGAAGCCTAGCGTAAACGATCTTTCCCGGCTGTGCATCAGCTGTATCGACACGACAACGACGACAATATAACGGCACATTGTTAACCTCGACTCCACATCCACATTGACGCGACGGCGCAACGAGCAGGCCAAGATGCACGTTCTGCAAGTATTAACTCTACTCAACGAACTTTGTCTCCTCCCTCTCTCCCTTCTTCCACGCCTTACTGTCTACTCCTGTCTCAGCCTTGACCGCTACCGAGTCTCTTTCGTAGCCTTCTTCTCGACATTCTTCTCTACGCCCTTTGCGGCGGTCTCACGCTTGGTCTTGCCGCTGGACTTGGCGCCCTTGCCACTTGAGCTGCTGGGGATGGAGGGGGCTCCGAAAGGCATGTTGATGAGCTTAGGTTTCTGGGGTGGGCTCTGGATTCTGGCAAGTTTGCGAAGCTGACTTCCTGGACTTTGACGGCGACTTCGCGATGTAACAGCGGACCCCAATGGCAACACTGGGGGACTTCTCCTCTTGTAGCGCAGCTTCAAAGCCGGGTGTGTTTGCGTCATCTGACGGATCTGTCAACAAAGCGATTCATTCGCTATCAAGCTTCGACACGGCTATGTTGGTCGTTCCTTTGTTCTGGCCAATTGACTTGCACCGACTTCTACACGGATCGTTGGAAGCTCATCGTATGGGCTCGAAAGGTGCACAACTCGAAGGGTTGTGTCGCGAAGAACTCTCGATCGTCGTGTTTACGGTCCCATTGGCGCTGCTTGCCCACATGAAATGAGCGAGATGTAGTAGACAAGAAGTGGAGGTAGTAGCCACCACCTTCTTCGAGTCGGTCCAGTCGTACCTTTGGCGGCATGTCGAGCTCCGTTCCATCGGTCAGCCCGCAGGGGGTCTGAGATTTAGAAGCGTCGCTATCGTGTTGATGAGTTATCTGGTTCATTACGCGGGCTATGCGTTGACTGTGGCCGTGCTCGTCGACTACATGCCATGCTACAGCAGACCACACACTAGGCCGCCCACTCCAGTGCAAGCTCTCATTCCATTCCACATGGCCATCGTTGCCACCGAACCAGCCTGTCCAGGTCCAGCTTGGAAGCTTCTGCTGACCATCCCAGCTTTTGGGACGTTGCCAACCGAAGTGCGTGCTCCAAAGCAGCGCAAAGTCAAAGCAGATATCGGGCAAGCCGTGATGTAGATGGCTGAAGAATTGAGAATGTGACTTCGCAAGGACGTTGAAGACACCGGCCACAGCGTTCATACCGTCTGCTGGCCGCCCCAGTTGCCCTTGTGAGTAGAGTGACACAAGTGTCAGATAGCCTTTGAGGAGGTTCTTCTCATCTTTGCGATCATATGTAGTACATGCGTCCAGGCCAACGGTATAAGGTCGCTCCGGCGGCCTTGAACTGTCTACCGGCGGTCGAGCCACCATTGGCTCTCCTAACTCGTTGATAGGTATCTCTGCAACGATACTTTCACACCACACGTCGCATTGGCATACCCACCATGCTTGACTCTTGCCTATGATGAGCGCACGATTTGACAGCAAGCGTTCCTGGTATGTTCATCCACGCTTGTTCCAGTGCAAGCTGTCAATGTCCTCGGACAGCGATGGTTGGCATAGAGTGAGCTCTACGCCCCCAACATCACATGTCTTCTGATTCAACTGATCGGATCGCCTGTGTTCAACACCGGGTATGCCGGTCAACGCACTTTCCGACCCTGCAGCCATGATACAGAGCACAGCGCTCCCATAGATCCTATCCATCTGACTCACCTGTGCGCTCTTGTCTTCATTGACCGTTGGTGTTTGCGCGATGCACAAGGCATTAACCCAAAGATAGCGAATGTCCAACCGAGAAGCTACGGTGATCGAGTCATTGATGGTTTCCGAGAGGGCTGACGGACTCGGCAGGAACCAGGGAAGACGTGCGAGATCATGTGCGCTTGCAACCAGCTGCGGACCACCCCAGACATAGCTGAGGGTTGCATACTCGCAACCTGATGGCGCTTCGACGACGGACCGGGTTTCTATGTCAATCACCCGGAAATTCCATGGTTTCTCCAGGTGGAAGTACGATGGTTTACTGCAGCGTTGCCCGTGGAAGGATCTACAAAGGTCGAGCCACTTCCTTATCAGGTCACAGTCCACGTGCTCGTGTTTCAGTGGACGAGCGTAGTATTGTTGGGTCAACCTGTTCTTGCTTGGATCGAAGAGCGGAAGGATATGGAGAGGTGCATGATCATTGCCCAGGTCCGAAACTTGAGTGGTGTGAACTTTAGAGAGAAGCTGGACATCGACGCTTATAGTGTCTTGACCGACGAAGTTGAGAGTACCGAGCTTGAGTGACATCCTTTCCTCTTCGATGTAATTCTGGTGAAAGCTGCAATGCCTCATGTATGCGCTCCAGCAGTTGTATGGAACGATATAGCACTCGAGGTGGAAGCATTCATCCCAAGATCTCTCTGGAAGTGTATTGCTCCTATAGTCCTTGGCCAACAAGACGATCATGCTACACAGGTTGCATACTGAAGCTCGAGCAACAACTTCGGCGACGGTGCCAGCGTGTTTGGACCAGTTTGTCGTTTTTGAAGAGATTGCGGTCGCAAGGTCCAGCTGCTGGCAAGGTTGACACAGTAGCTCCATCTTCCACGAGGCCCAACTATGCTTGTAGCCAGCTCACGTTTGGTCGATACAAGTGAGGTTGAGCTGTGGGCAAGAGCTCCTCCGCACGAGTACATGGTACTTACGGATACCTGCGCCTACCTGCGGTCTGTGATGGTTATCAGCAATGTTAACCTTTTCTGACGTCAATGGAAAGCGTACCACCACAATGTACGTTCGCGGAGGCATTGCTGCGGCGAATAATGTGCTATTGCTATCAGCATAGCAATACAAGGTGTTAACAACAAATTCATGAGGTGGTACCCTACGCTACTGCAACTATTGCAGGAGAAATCCAATGCCGCCCACCTCTCGAGTTCACCAACGACATACAGCAGCTTGACATTGTAGTGGTCGGCTTCAGCGACCCATAGTCGTATTGAGATGAGGCCATGCTTCCACGTCGACTCTTTGACTGACATCAGTCCTATCAACTTCTGTGCACTACAGATCAGATTGAGCGTCGATCTCGAACAGACCCGCGACCTCCACCGTCCTTGCAGATCGATCTACATCGACTGCACCTGGGTTATACCGATACTGTTTGCAGATCCAACGAGCAGGTGGCTCAAAGCTGCCGTTCAAATATCTGGCAAATCCGCCACCTTCAAAACAGGACACAGCCCAGAACGGAGCCAGAACATTCACGCAAAAGTCCGTCCTCACCACATCCTTCGCAGCCTTATTGATGAGGTCTTGACTTAACACATTGAGCGCCAGCTGGATCTTCTGGAGCGACTGAATAACCTCAGTAGTGGTGTTCGGATATGGGCCGATCTTCATGTTAGTGATGTTACGGCAATTTCCACCTTCGCCTAGGATGTTGTCTTGTAGTGCGCCCGCCATGAAGATGCGGATGAAGACGTACTCCAGTGTGGCCTCAGAAATGTTGTTGTGGACGAAGTCGGCGATTAGATCTGTGATGTCGCCTTTGACCTCGCGGATGCCAGCTTGGGGGTCGGTCCACGGGTCTCCCTTCTCGGTCCTGAGCAGTTGTTGTTTGGGGACGCTGAGAGCAGAGCAGAAGCCTGCAAGTGCTAGGCATGTGGCCATGAGACGCATGATGGTGCGCTGGGATGATCGGTAATGATGGAGAGTGCGAGTAGTTCCAAATCGCGAGGAGGTCTGGAAGGAGAGTTCGCGGTTCTTGAGAGGCCTTTATGTTGGCAAGTGCCAGCAACGTCGATCAGCCAGCCACAATCCTGATTGGCAGTAGTGGCGCCAAGCTGCTTTTGACAGCTACATGTAGCTAAGCGAGAGGTCGCACGTACCTCGAGCGTACCTTCACTCTTCTTTGACATTACTGATACTATCACAATCAGGTATGCGACCAAGATCTGCATTGTCCGCGTCAGATTCGCTTAATCAACTTCACCAACGTCAGTGGTAGCTCGGTAAACCCTGCTTTCCATTGTCTTTGGGTGCTTGGGATGTGTCAAACTTGTGTTCAAGTAATCTCGTTCGGCTAGAATTGTCTCGAGGATGCAGGTATCGACTCACGCAGCCACGTAGCCAGACAGTCGCCTGGCTCGCTACACCTGCAGGAGGGTTGCGATGAGACATGTCCAAAGAGCTCGTCGGCACGTAGCCATGAACCAAAGGCGAGAGATATGTCTGCCAGCACATTGTGCCTAGAAGTGGGGAAGCTCACTGTCGGCTGTGCATGTCAGCAAGCCACACAGCTAGAGCGGGCGACACCGAAGAGTGGTGCGACTTACGCATTATTGAGGAATGTGGTAACAGATCGGTACTGAGAGTAAAATTTCAGCTAATGGCACACGAATGTTGAACAACAACTTCAAAACCTGGTACGACTACTCTCGACACAGGCTTCACAGCGTTACTGACTTACATTGAATTATCTCGGAGCATGATACCCAAGACCTGGTAGGACGTAGTCTCTTTCCAGAGGAGCTTGCTCGAACCCAAAACCGGGAGGAGACTGTATTGTCTGTGCAGCACGCTGAGCATGGTACGCTTTCCAGTAATCCTTGTCCACAGCTCCCGCAGGCTCCAGCAGCGGCACGCTTGCGAGGTCGGTCTCGGCTTCTAGCGATATCCGCGTGGTGTTCATCCGCCGTTGCTGGTCCGCTACAACACGTAGTTCGAGCATGACTTTAAGCAGCCCCTGTGGCTTCGTGAGCTCCCTGCAGCCCTGCCGGATATGGCCTTCGAAAATTCTCATCCACTTGTTGAGCTCGTTGAACTGCTCAGCAGATCCTCTGTGGATGACGTCTGTCATACTCTTGATCACTGCGGTGCTGAGCTTGCAGAACTCTTCCGCTGCTAGGTAGCAGAATGTAAAGTCTCCGGAAGGGAAACTTCTGCTTAGGCCAAAGTCAGCGACGACGATAGCAGGAAAGTTCGAGAACTGGTGCGGAGGACATGCAGGACCCACAAAGATGTTGCCGGAATGTCCGTCGTTGTGGATTACAGGCTGCCAGTTTGGGTCCGCTGGAGTCGTTCCCATCGGGTCCACGGATCTGATCCCAAAGTACATGTATAGTAAGCTTTCGGTGACGCTATACAATACATGCCACATGAAGGGTATGGAGATGTCGCTTGAGTAGGTCTCTAGGAAGTGCTGAAGAGAGCCGCCTGCCATGAACGGAGTGGTCAACCATTGGGTTGGCCCGGCAAGGTGCGAGTCGATAAGTTGCAGGATGCCTTGGTGTTGATGGGCTTGTTGTAATTGCTTCATGATGCGGATCTCCGTGCGGAGACTGCACTCGGGCAACACTCCGGGTTCCTGGTAGTTGTCGGGCTTGTAGTACTTGACCACCACTGCAGTATTTGGGTTAGTCGTCTTCTCCGCCAGGTAGACTACGCCGAACGTACCAGCGTCCAGGCTCTGGCCTTCTGTATGAGTTTCGCGAAAGTGCATGCGGGAGTGGTACATGCTGTCAGGTTGGTCAGTCATCATGGGTGTTGCTTTTCCGCGGTTGATAGAGGTTGATTAGGTGTGGTCGCCTGCGACTGGTTCTGTGTATAGTCTGTAGGAACGCAAAACCCACGAACCGGCACATCTTCTGTCATGTATCCGCTTTGTTGGATCAGTACCGCATGCACGGCTTTATACTCACAACAATAGTGATAAAGCGCACGACATACAATCCTTTGAGGATAGTACCGTGATGTTTCTTTGTGCCCTGCTTTGGACGCGTCTAGAGATGTAGAGTGAAGTACAATAAACAGGCTTCATTGGGGAAACCACACAGTCGAAGCTACCGTACACTGGTCGTATCGTTGGACATATCTGGTGTGCGTTCACATTCAGAGTCAGCTCGTCTAACGACGATATCTATTAGCGGTGTTGCTGCAAAGCCTTCGAGCATCGAGGCACAGTCCTTCTTAAAGAAGAGTAAGCAAAGCGAAGGGTACCTACGAGATCTCGGGTCCGCTGAGTACCTACAAGCTGCGGCCGTCGGTTCTGGCTTGCTGTCTCGATAGACTTTGGACAGAGAAGTCTCGCAGCCAGGTGAGTCATTCAGCTTTCGAGACATCCGTTAACCCTTCAGGTACATGTCCAGAGGGTCGAGCATGCGATCTGTATTACACAAGCTGCGTATTATCCGATAATTGACTGTGGCCTTCGCCTGTTCTTTGCCGCGGACCCTGGTACTTTTCTCATCGCTTCGGGAAGTCATGCTCGTTGACATTGACGATATCCTTGTGTTCAAAGTCTACCTTAGGTGTGTCATTGAACAGCACTGCAACGTCTTCCAAAGACTGCTTTGTTGTCTGCGTTGTTACAACAAGTTAGCGTACATCCAATAGCTAATCAAGACTGATTTTCTGACCTCGGGGAACCAGGTCCACACGACTACGAACAGCACGGAAGTGATGCAGATGAAGACGAGGTAGTATTGCCACCCAATCGCAGCGAACGCCGTTGGGGCCGCCTGGAGGAAGATGATCGTCGCAACGAAGAGACCAGATACCGAGATGGACATCCCCTTGGCTCGAGCAGGCGTAGGAAAGATTTCTGAAGCGTAGATATATGATGTTGCGTCCACTGAGGATGAGAAGCTGTAAATCCGGGATGTCAGCACGAATATGGGCGTTTGGTGGTCAGACTTACGCTGCAATATGCATGAACAAGAAGAAGACAGCGGCGGAAGCGGCGGCTCGTTGACCTGTTCGTTGGTATATCGATACCGTGATACACTCGCCTATCAGTGCGATCACGCAGCCTGCGAATCCGAACATCAGTAGTCGGGTTCTGCCAAGCCGGTCAACGACCTACCAGGCGGGCAGAGTCAGCCATGAGTTTCAGTCTGGAATCAATGTGATAATGTACGCACCAACGCATTGATCCAGTTGCCGAATGGGCACACGGTGATCCAGCCGCATTGAATCAAGAGCTGTTGGACAGTGCCGAACCCCAGCGAGCTGTAGAGTGATGGACCGTAGTCTCCCCTTTCATCAGCACCACAGTACAGAGGGTAATGGGTTTACTTACTATTGATGACTAGAGTAGCAGTCCCTTGCGCCCCAAACATAGTGAGCCATCCGATGATGCATCGCTTGCGTAGGCCGGGCTGTCTTGCGAAATCCATCCAAGATGGCGTCTCGTGTGTCTCGAACCTCACCTGTTCGGCAAGCAGCGCAAACTCGGACTGCAGGTCGTGGTCGCTAGAGCTTTCTCTGACACGAGAGAAGGCTAGGAAGGCCTCCTCAATTCTATCCTTTGTCAAGACTACCACAGGGTCAGTTTGGAAATCATACAGACTCGCAGCAATGCAGCGTACGCCATCGAGGAGACTCTGGCAGAAACATGATGCCCGCAGTAAGCAGCAGGGGTGGCAGACATTGGATCGCCAGAGGGATGCGCCATTGGGCACCGGCTGCCTGTACGAAGTAGAAGCCCTGCATATCGGCGCGGTCATATCAGCGCCCACTATATCTGTATGAAGCTGGGTACTGACCAGCCCAACCCAACTCGCCAGTGCGTAGCCAGCACAAATCAAGACACCATGCATTCCGACCAGTAACCCCCGGACTTCTGGCGGGCTGACTTCGGTCATGTAAACTGGGACGAGGGTAACAAGTGCTCCCTACAGAATGTCAGGAGGAGCTCATTCTAGGTCAAGTATCTGAAACCGTGAGCTGTTGGGGTTTCCTCGATCGGAGTAGATTTGGACGCTCTATAGGTCGTACGAGAGGCCAGGGGCCAGGCGTGTGAGGTGGGATGATACGTACTGCCGCACATTAGCTCGGTCTCGAACGAGTTCTCTCTTTTACCTACCGATACCCAAGCCAGTCACTAGTCGCATGACAACGTACATGGCTATGGCAACGCTACCCGCTTGTAGTGCGCCACCTATGACAGTCACAATCGCTGCGATCAGAATGGCTTTCCGTCGGCCAAGTGAGTCGGCCAGAAAGCTTGAGCACAAGGTCCCTATGAGTCCGCCTGCCTGAAAGAGACCGTTGACTGCGCCAGTCAGGGATGCGGCATTGCTGCGGGTATCAAGGGCGAAGTATGATATGAAGGTGGGTTGTCCCAAGGTCGTGGCAATGATGCTAGCACAGTATCCATAGGTGAGGGAACCCAGCGCCACGAAGATGATGATCTACAGTAGCTTTCTGTCAGTCACATTCCATTCAGAGCAAGGTGTTGACCGACCAGGAATTGGTTAGTCGAGGATGCCATTGCTGCGCAGCCGTAGGACTGTGGTCAGATGTGTCTGGTGGACAGAATGGAGAGCAGCGTGCGTCTTTATCAAGCATGTCTACCCCTGCCGATGTGGCGTCAAGGTACAAATGCCCATGGAGTAGTCAACGTGGAAGGTGGAGGCAATCCTTCCACATTGTCGGCTATTCGGCTATGCCAGTGACGATCCCGACATCGCCAAGGTGTCCAAATGAAGGGCGAGTCATGCTAGGCTCTGCCAATCCTCGCCTTGCTTGAGTAGCAGGTCAAGCGGTCGTTATTGTGACTTAGGTCCATAGTATTAGCAGACGTCCTACGATATGACATCCCTCTCACGCCTCCTCTCCTCCTTCCTGGCTCGTCTCGCCTGCTCACTAGCATCCCATCCGGTGGGCCTCTCTCCGTTTTGCCATCCTCTCTCAAGCTTCCGTTTCCGCCTTCGTTGCTCGCTCACCGTGCTCTCTTTTCCAAAGCCTCGCGATGGCGGCAATGGTTGCACTAACCCAGCATCCTCCAGGAAGTCCTCGAACTGTGGTCCCATGGGATAAAACGATACAGCAGACGAGTGGTCGCAGCATGGCGAGTGCCGGACGGGCAGTACCCAATGGTGCAACTTCGTGCCGAAAACGGAGCCTAGGTTTCGCCTGAAAGTAACGAATTAGTCTTGATCAGAAATTCAAGCTCCCACCACAGCGATTTGGATTCAGGTACAGATCGCCGAGTGAAGCGGCTGGTGAGTGCTAGCTGAATCGGAGAGACATCCTGCCGCATGCCCACAATTTTGCGTATTGACTTACCATGCGGAGCCCAAATCCCAAACATTCAACCCTCGAGGAGTTTCCAGAATAGCAAAAGTCCTCATCTCTGGGGCAGGCAGCGGGGGGCGATCAGTGGGCAGGAAGAGTGGATAAGTTATGGTGCCTCGCCAGTACTCCGAGCGCGAAGCACGACGAAGTGGCCAGTTCTTGTTGTTAGAGAAGTAACTGCCATGCGCCGGGTCGTCAATCTCAGATGTAAAATTTGAGACTGCCGCGGGTGGTGCGTCAGGCATACTGCCATTCAAAGCTGCCTGCAGCTCCGGTGGTAATAGCACAGCCAGATGAATCGAGTCATTCCGTCCTGCCTGCTCGATCGTCGTCCAGCCCACTGCCGCGTACTGAATACTCGTAGCGGCCATGCCGAGCGTGAAAAGCAGAAAGAAGGCTCCGATGCCTAAGGCGACGTAGAAGTGGACGTTTGAGTTCCGGTGAAGCGTCTCGTGGACGAAGAAAGCCATTACAGCTGTTAGGTAGGTCGATAGCAGCATAGCGTAGACCAGGAATTGTAGGAAGAATTTGAGAGACCGTTCACCGACGACTCCGCCGACCCAGGGACAGAAGTGGTCCATCTTCAGTGTACATCGTCCGACATCTTGATTATGATGCGTGCGGTCTGGTTTCCAATTTAGGCAGTATTGACACCAGATGGGATATCCGTTGCTGTCGCAAACGAAGACATCCCGCATCCAGAAATCAGTCGAGGGGTGCTTTCGTAGGTCTTCGTGTCCTTGGGCGATATATCCAGGTTCTCGTATTACGACAATCAGCAGTCGGAGGTACGTCGCTGCTACCAGTAGCAGAAGAAATAGCCAGACGATGGGGATCGCAATCCCGGTTGCAATACGTTTAGTGACTCCATGTGGTGGATTGAGAAGGTATGATACTGTCAGTGGCCCTATGACGACGTATGTTGCGTAGGCGACGATCCTAATCGAAAGGTGTAATTGTCAGCGCTTTCCTCGAACATAGCTGCGATGCTTCCCGGCTAAGTATACTGGACTAAGGTATAGAGACCCAAGGATAGCAGCTTGATAGCATTCAGCGACCTGGAGATGCATGTGTCGAGTCTCGGATTTCAAGGGTTATTCGGGGTTCACTTACAAGGCGAGTACTACTGGAACCACGCGTGCTGTACCTAGCGAGGTATTGTTGCGTGGTCCGTAGATTGGAGCCGCGGTGGCCATCCCATAATGTTGATGTTGATGTGGTGGTGACGAAGTCGCGATGGCAAGATCGCGTCCAGCCACATTGCTTGGCATATGTTGACCTCATCCAAGCTCATCCTCTGCACTTCATCGACAAGCATTACAAAAACACTCACAAACACACCGCCACCATGTCCTCCGCCTTCCAAACTTTCCGCGCCAACCTCCCGCCGCCCGCCGAATGCCTCGCCATCCTAGTCGGCTGCATGGAGCTTACAGTCTTCGGCCTCGGCGGACTCGCAAACCCGCTGGAGTTCACGAAGGGATACGGTCTCCCGCTCATCACCTCCTCATCCACATCCGCCACTATCACTGAAAAAGCCACCGACGACGAGAAGAAACAGCAAGCTTACGTTGCCGCGATCGCTGCCCGCAATGTCCAGAACGGCATCCTCCTTCTCACGCTGGGCTGCTATGTACGCGACCGGAGAGCGCTGGGTTTCGCGGTTATGGCTGGGCTAATCACGACGGTGGCGGATACGTTGATTGTGCAGTGGTATGGCGCCAAGGATGCGGTATGGGGGCATGTGTTTGGCATGTTCAACAGTGCGGCGATTGGCGGGTCGCTGTTGTATTGGGGCAGGAACGATCCATTGTGGTAGGCTACGGTTGCGGAGAGGGCGCGTAAGGGAGGTTGGGCGTGACGGAGCATGTATACATAGCTTGTAAGCATACTGGGAGATACATTGGGAATTTGAGCGCTGAGAGCGTTCTTACGGCACGCGATGATACCTCATCAGCAACTCCCGCACCGTGAGCTGGACTATGGAGCCCATTGAAACAACAAGCAATGATCGCCATTGCGGGAGAAGATTAGGTACATTTCACGTCGTCAAGCTGATGTGTTGTGTTCAGAATACGGAGGCCCGCAATCTAGCAGCAACATATGCTTTCAGCCGCACGTGTAATGAGTTTTACTCACTGCTTGTGCGTATTCAGAGTTCTCAGGTCGAGTAACCAAAGATCGGTAACACTAAGCCGAGCCGAGCTCTAACAATGAAAGGCCGCATTCCATCACTTTATCAACGCTAGATTGCAGCGCCAACGTTGTTGTCACATCATCACACCATCTTAGGCCTGAGCACAAATTGCTCTCTACACCATCTAAAGCGTCGATTCATCCGTTTGCCCATCGCACGCAGCATGATCGAGTCGATAAAAGGGTCCGGGTGTGGTCTGTGGAACACGATCGTGCCTGCGCCATTGCAGAACGAGACGGAAGACCCGCCGCCGCCGCCTGCAGTAGCTGTCATCCCTGCATCTGTCATGGCTTGGACGAAGTACGACCACCGGACACCACCGCACTGCACGCCTTCCGAAGGATACATCTTGTGGAATACGCTGAGGCTGTCCCGAGTGACATCAATAGGGACCTGCTCGATCGCGGGCTGCGCTTCATTCGATACACCGTCGCATGACGCCGGCATTGACCTGGCGGGAGAATTAGCTTCCAGAGCCTCGATAGCGCGAGAAGCCTTTGCTGCGGTTTGTTTACGCCAGATCGGTTTAGCGCCTTCACTATCACCAGACCAGTCTTCGGCCATGGCCAATCTATCCAACTTAATAGTTGCATCGGCGGTGGCAGCATCGGCCAACCTACTGGCTTCTTCGCACTCGCTACGTTCCCGGTCGAGGGCCAGCCAATACCCAGGCTCCATATCAAAATCGAAGGTACCGAGAGCACTTTGGCTTATATCACAGCCAGCCGCGCGTTGGGCGACGACAAAGCCTTCGCGAACCGCATCCCAGAACTCAGCTAGTCTCGACCTCGACTCAGTAGCATCTTTCAACCATTCGAGGCTCTTGCGACCCTTCGGGAACGGCGCTTCGGAGAAGTATTGCAAATGAAAGCCGAAGCGAAGGATCCAGTCACGACTGAAGCTGAGTGCTACGCCGCCAGACGGTCTCAATGCGGCATCTTCCCGTTCCTGCCTTGTTCTGTTGGTCAGTTTGCGTATGTTGTGACCCAACTGATTGAAGAGCCACGCCTGGCGTATCTCGTCCATGGCAGTTATATCAGAGAGCTGATCGATCATTTGCTTGTCGGCACGGGAGCATGGCCCTTTTTGGTTCAGTAGCTCGGTTTCAAGAGCGTTGAACCACATTGGGAGATGCATCGAGCCGTGTATCGCACCAGCCTGGATCTGGTAGATAAGGTTGGTGAGGATGTCGCCGTCGCCCATAAGCTCCATACTTATTGGTAGTGGTCCGGTGCGGCGGCTAATACCAAGGGCCCGTCGCGCTTCGAAGCGTGCCTTCATGGGTCCCATAGAAGGCAGCAGTCTGTCGAACAGCCACACCTGGACGTGGAGTCTTGGCTCGATCTCAGTGCCCAACTCATGGAGTGCACGCTCGACGCTAGGCGTGAGAACCGTGCCAGGACATACAACGCTGTCATTCACATCTTCCATTGCTACCACCGCTTTCTTGCAAACGCGCACGAGGTTATGCCACGCATTGAGTCGATGTACGACGTCCATCACGAAGTAGACTGCGATGTGCTCCCATCGTGCGCAATGGCAGGCACAAGCAGCTTCATCATGCTCGAGAGTGGCCTTCCTGTGTTGCAGGGTGTAAAGCATGAAGAGAGGATCAGTCTGCATGAGCCAGATGTCGTCCAGACATAGGTCGAGCCGGGCTTGCGCCTTTTGTAGTAGCGCCCGTGCATCAAAGCCACCACGGAAAGCTGGTGGCGCGAACGCTGGACTGGCGTACGAGCTCCATAACGATTCGGATCCTGAAGCTTTGAATCCGTCGACTATCAGTCTAGACCATCTCTGCGAGTCTGTGCCCACCGCACCCGCCACGATGTTCGTCGTCACTTCGACCAGGAAGCTCATGATCTTCAGCTGGAGACCGATGGTCATAAAGGCACGAGGAAAGCCTGCGTAAGCCCACGAGTGGGTCATGGCCTCATCCCAGTCGGCCATCTCTCCGTACTTTTCCCCAACCATGCTAACGCATTGGGCGTTGAATATTGTGTCGCAGTCATAAGGACCGGGGCGACCAAAGAATGGCATGGAATCTTTCGTGTCAGTCAACGCCCAGGCCGACGCTGGGTATGTAGATCGTAAATGCAGTAGCGAGAGGAGCTTCATGCGATCCTCGGCCAGCAGTTGAATATCGAGCCATGTAGCGCCAGCGAATGTCTTGCCGGATCTTCTCAATAACCAGGTCCCATCGTTCGGCCTCCGGTCGAGCTCCGCAGTGCCTCCAAAGACCTTTGTCGACTAGAGGACGGCGGCACGCTTGTCTCTGCTTTTCTTACTCCAACGAGCGAGGATCAGATCACCGTGCGTCTTGAGCACTTGATGGAGCGTAGTCCGATGGGTGTTGATCTCGCTTAGCGTTTCTTCAATTCTAGCAGCCGCCATGGCATTCGTGTAACTGGTAGCATATACACATTTGTGAGATCGCTGAATTGCGCTCGACAGGTACTGCGCACCGCAGTCGCGGCAGTCGAGATGGCAGCCCGATGGTGGTTCGTGGACTCGCGGTACATTCGTATCCAGGTCCTGCGCAGCCATTGTGTCCAGCTGAATATGGCGAGTATACATGAGTCGAGGATGCCGTTCTCGAAAACGGATTGGCGAACGCTGCAGTTCTCGAGGTCTATCTGGTGTAAACAGCTTGGTTGGTTGGGGAGACACAACTTCGTCAGCATGCATCAAAGCAATCAAAGAGAAAGTCAAAGTCGTTTAGGTCATATGTATCAACGTGCCGAAGAGGCGTTGGTAGGACATGGTGACACGACTTCCTGTGCCTGCATGGACAGGGAACGCCGGATCCGATTTTGCGAGCTGTCACATTTTGTTTCTGCCGACAGCTACAAGAGGCAATACTTTCGACCACATTGTTATCGTATCGCGGACGATACGAGTCATTGCATGGAACGTCGAGCACTCGAAGCGAAGAATCTGCATGGTTTGAGGTCTTATTTCGTTGCAGAGTGGTCGAGGAGCCTAGGAGGTTCTGTAGAAGCCAAGGATCACATGCTATCGATTCGCTAGAGGGTGCATTCGGCAATCTCGAGATCAACAGCCATTATTGCTAGTGTAACTTCGGCCACCATAGCTGCTGCACTACTCTTAGCGCTACGGAGAAGCCGTGACTCTACGTCGGCGTTGACTTTTCCCTTGACCCTTGCTGGACTTCCCACGAGGAAATGTCAAATCTTTGCAAAAGCAGTGATCTACACCTTCAAATCCGCGTCTCCAATCTTCGCAAGCGCATCCTTGTACTTCTCCAGCGCAGGCTTCACATCGAACTCAATCACATCATCCACGATCTCCGGACTCCGCCCGATGAATGTTGCAGGATCCATCAGTGTCTCCAGCTCACCGTGAATTGGCTCGAAGAACTTGTCATTGCGGATTCGCTCAATCAGATCATTGGGTCGGCCCTCTTGCTTCACTACGGCTCCAGCTTGGTGAGACAGCACACGAATGTGCTCATGGGCATCTTGCCTTGAGCCACCCTTGCCGACGAGAGCCATGATGAAGTTCTCGGTGGCCATGAACGGTAGCTCCGCATCGATGCGCTGCTTGAGGATTGCCTTGTTGATCACGATGCCGGAGGAGATGTTGTTGAGCTAGGAGATACAGTCAGCACGCTCTACAAGCGAATACCTGGACACGACGTACCAGGATCAAACACGCATCGGCTGCAAGGAAGCTCTCAGGCAGTACCAATCGCCTGATCGCCGAGTCATCAAGACTCCGCTCCAGCCACTGCGTAGCATATGTCTGCTCCGCGTTCGCACCGATGTTGGCCAGATACCTCCCCAATGAACAGAGTCGCTCGGATCGCATGGGGTTGCGCTTGTACGCCATAGCACTACTTCCGATTTGATCCGCCTCGAATGGCTCCTCGTCTTCCTTCAGCATGGCCAGATGCCGAATGTCGCCGCCAATACGCTGCGCAGTGCAGCCAAATGAGGAAAGAGCGTGCATGACATCCACGTCGATCTTACGGGAATACGTCTGCGTCGTGCTCCGTGCAGCGCCGGTGAAGCCTGCTTTTTGTGTCACGAGCTCATCAAGTTTCTTGACCTTGTCGTGGTCGCCGTTGAAGATGGCGAGAAAGGAGGCCTGGGTGCCTGTTGTGCCCTTGGTGCCGCGGAACTTGCCAAGGAGTCGATCGCGAGCGTGCTCGAGGTTGTGCAGGTCATCCAGGAGGTCCTCGATCCAGATCGTGGCGCGCTTGCCGACAGTGACGAGTTGAGCAGCTTGGCCATGGGTATAACCTAGGCAAGGAAGGCTGCGGAACTCCTTGGCGAATTTGCTGAGGCGCTGAATCACAGCGGCGAGCTCGGGGAGAAGCAGGTTGAGAGCATCGCGGAGGAAGATCTGGGAAGCGTCAATAACTGACTGATTAATGTGTGGAGTAAGTGGCATACTTGGTCAGCGTTGTCTGTAACGTAGCTAGAATAATCAGCGGCTGAGCTTGTATAACATTTCAGCTGACATACCAAGAAGTGGCACCCCAGTGAATGATCCCGGCTGCCGCTGGAGCTGCCAGTCCGTAAGTGTGGACATGCGCCATAACATCGTGGCGTCTACGTTTCTCCTCGACGGCTGCGGTCTCGAACTCGGCGTCTTGAATCTGCACATGGTCCTTCATCTGCTTGAGGGCGTCCTCGGTGATCCCCTCGAGGCCTAGCTCGCGCTCGGACTCTGCGAGGTTGATCCAGAGTTGTCGCCAAGTACTGAAGCGGTTGCGTGGCGAAAAGACATACTTCATCTCCTTCGAGCAGTAGCGCGAGTTGAAGGGGCTGAGGTATTGTTAGCATATGTGTGTATCATGGACCAAAGCTGAGTTGCTTTATGTACAACAATACTGCAGATGAACATACTTTTGGTAAGTATCATATTGAGTATCGACTGCCGACATGGTCGATGTAGCTACGGGAGGGCTCAAGAATTGATTTCTGGTTGTATGTTAGAGATTGATACGGTTGGTCGTGAGGCCATGCCGATCCTCATGATATAGCGGACATCGCTATGTGACTCACTATATCGACGAGAACGTAACGGTGCCCAACACTACGAAGATCCCCAGCAAGATATGAGACAAGAAAGAGATGGAGATTGTCGTCAATCACGAGTGAGGTACAGGTAAATTTGTGTCAATTGGTGCCTGAGGGTTATCTCGTCGTCCCGGTTCTTCCCGTTTCTTCACCCTTCGCTCGCCGTCAGGTTCTCCTCCGTTTCATCAACAATAACATCATCATAATAATCGTCCCTCGCGTCCCCATCAGATCAATGTCTGTCTGTCCTTCATCGGGGCTCCTTATCATCTCCTCGTCCGGGTGCCCGCCTCGAAGCCAGCTATCGCCTGATCCTTGAGTTACCATCGACCTCTGCAGCATGCCGTCTGAGGCGTGCTTCTCTGAGCACCATCCATCGGTTATCAGGCCGAAACCGTTTCCATGTTGAGCAACCAGGAGCTCACGTCTGACCGCGTCCGAAGACCCTCTTCACAGTCTCCTTGATTGAGAAGCCGCCGAATAGCCAGTCGTTGCTGTGGCGTCCACAATCGGAAAAGGTGCCGCTCAAGCTGCTGCCACGTTTCGCAAGAGGCTTTGGTTCCACCGATCTGGTCATCGTAGTCCGGCGTGAAGAAGATCTGGCTTGCTGTGGCAAGCTCGGGGCCGCTTCGAATGTGAGAGACCTGGTTGTGGGGGAGCGGCCTCGGACAGGCATCTCGTCGTGGTCGTTAATGTTTGACGGTGGGGTTGTTGGGAATGGCAGCACGTCTCTTTCGGAGTGCTTGAGATCGTAATTGTTGGCGCAAAAGGAGTGCTGACTAGTTGGAATGTTTCGAGACTTGAGTGAGGACAGAGTATCAGTGTGTTCGGGAAAGTATAGGACTACAAGACAATGGTCTATCTTAAGTACGGCTGACGACTGCAGATCATGCCAGAGCTGCATGTGCGACAACATCTGGTGATCTTTAGGGCCAAGTGGTGCGTATGCCGGTGTCCGAGACTGTCGCACTTCGTCTGCTGCTAACTGGTGAAGGCATGCCGGGCGCGCAGACAGCCATTCGGGCCGTGGGAAGGCTGACTTAGAAGGCAATGCTGTCAATGTCAACCCAGGTGACACACCTGCCCCACTATCCCGCAGTAGCTTGACGATCCCGCCAAGAGGCCACGGAAGTGAACCCAAGGAGGCGACATGATTGGTTAGTCCAAGCATAGGGCTGCCGGTTGTTCCATGCATGGAAGGCAGGAGCTCACCGGTGCCTGACTACTCATGTCTCGTGTTAGGACACCCAGACCACGTAACCTGTCAGACGGAACACGAGGCTAGGATGCTGGCAGGTACATTCGTTGCAATGGTTGCCAGTGGACTACCCGATCTCGACCATCTCACTTGCTCCGCTCGCCTACACCCACACACATTACTGAGCAGATCCATCACTTCCACTCTCGACGTGGAGATGCTCCGCCCTGCCATTCAAGCTCCTTCAAACGGCCTGCTTTCTACACCTTCTGCCTATTGTGTCGCGGACAACACTAGCAGCGCAGTGGTATAGAAAGACCAACTACGTATCGCGCCTAAAGATCTTCTTCACTGCGTCCCTGATCGAGAAGCCTCCAAACAGCCATTCGTTGCTGTGTCGGCCAATATCTGAAAAGGTGATGTCGGTGCTCCGCCTTCTGGTAAGACGTTTTGGTGACTCTTCTGACCGATCCGTTGATGTTCTTCGAGGCGGCGAAAAGGTTTTGTTGCGGCGAAAGTGTGATATGTTTTGGGACCCGGCTCGTCTGGCTACTGGAGAGCGGCCTCGCTTGCGTGTTTGACTGTGTCGTTGTGACGATGGGTCTTCCAGCGGGTTTGCCAGAATTCTGGATTCAGGGGCGGAAGCAGTTGTCATCGACGTATCACGGTAGTCGCAGAGAGAGTGTCACTGCGGAGCTGGGTACAGAAACTCGTTGAATGAGATGGACTTGTATTGGTCGCTTTCGTCGTGAGAACAAAGATACCTAAAGGAACCTGTCCACCTTAAGTACAGCTGATACTCCCAGTAGGATCGCAAGGCTTTGTGTCATACTAGCAGTCAGGTGCTGCACATGCCGATCGCCGAAACAACACGCACTGGTCGGATGTAAAGATTTTGGGCAAGGCCGCGTGGCATGCCAACTCAAGACTAGACAGATATGCCGACCTTGCATAGACATGCTCTCATTTGCTCCACCTATCCCGCAATACCCGATAGTCCTGGAGGGCGCGATTATGAGGATGAATTGTGGATGCCATTGGTTCATTATGGTATGACTCGGATTATAAGCATCAAGGACGGCGGTGGCAGGTCTCACCGTAGTTCACATAGCGCAGGCCAACTCGTATTGGTGCACCAAGACCTTCGGTCTTGAAAGTAGTCTGCCGGCTGCCGAGACAGACTTGGGCTGTCTCGTGTTCAGACAATGCTGAGAGAGAGTCACAACAGTGATAATACCCTCATGCCACTGTATCCGAGTCGAACGATAGGAATCGTTCGAAGGTCATTGAGACATCCGACCTAAGCAACAGATTCGACTCATAGGTGGATCCGTATGAGTGGCGTAAGACAGTGTCTCGTCGTCAGACTGCGATGTCTCAGCAGGTGTATTCGAGCTTATAACGACATGCTTCTGGCCATGGTATGCCATCTGAACACTGCCCAGTATCCCTAATATCCTTCCACGCAATCCTCCATTTTGCACACGCTGCTGGTCAGCCGATCACCTGATATAAAAACAAAGAAACACTTCATTCTGGACTCCTAACGACCTTCAAGCATTTGCTCAACATGTCAGTCGTCCACCACAATTCAGACATGTTCGGCGCCTATGTAAGCATGGAGTACACGAACCATGTGTGAGACGTTGATGACTGACACAATTCGCCTTGGTCAGCGAAACTTCAACACATCCCTCAACCACGTAGCACCCGGCCACTACATCGCACCTCTTCGCTCTCTAGACCATCAGGTCAAGTCACTGCAGGAACGGATTCAACGACGTCCGAGCGATAGAGAAGACTGCCGACCAGTACTTCGACAGCTATGGACGACTGTTCTCGATCTCGAGAACAAGATTCGAGGCAACAGGCACGACATCATGGCCACCCAAGCCTATGCGGACGCTGCGGTGATGTGTGTTACAGACGTGAAGCGGCGTCTTGGCGATCTGGGAGAGTGGCTGCCGTGGATGAAAGACGAGCTTGATGCTCGGGAGCTGCAGTGGTAGTGCCGCGGCGGTAGTGTGTGAGCGGCTGCGGACGAGTTTGGAGTGCTGGCGGGATGCTTCAATGATGTTCCTGGCAGGAGATAAGCAAAGGTCAGGATGAGTAGAAATGGGCTTTGATGGGGCCTGAGTCGGCTGGTCCGACCGGTGTGAAGCACAAGAGTGCGGTAATAATCATACAGAGTCATCATGTTATAAGATCAACCAGTAACGACAGGTGAGAATACAAGAACATATGGAACCGCGATGACAACGCCGCAAATGTCACCGAAAAACATCAACGCCATACCCCATTCAGGTTGTCTCTGCCGTCAATCATCAATAACCTTGCGCTGATCAGCAAGCCACTACCAGAATACAGCTAATAACTCATACCTCGATCATACATCTTATTCCATATCAGTTGAGCGTGTCTTTACTGTCTGTAGGTGTAGCACCGCGAGCATCGGATATGTCGCCCGCAAGTAGGGCATTGATCATTGCTCAGGGCCGGATTGATAGCATTCTTGCAAATGCAGCATATCCTGCGTCCATGTCAGTAGTGTATCAACTAACGAAAGCATTACGAACGTACCACCATCCTCTCATGCTAGGCTTAGGAACCTTCGGCTCTGGCTTGGCCGGAGGAGTTGGTTGCGGTCGTGGTCGTGGCTGGGTCCGTCCGCCATACTGACTCCCACAACACCCGCCGAGAAAACCGTCAAAGCTGTCCGGTCTCTCGCGATTTGCTTGCGACATGTTGGCGGTATTGGCAAGCTGGTAGCATTGTCGTGCACGAGTGCGTCCCCGCTCCGGCTCGCTGAACTGTGCGCAGGATACGGTGGGCTTCATTAGCTGCATAGTGCGATGGCGACTCGGTGCTTGGCTTAGACTTCTTGGGTTCGCCTTGGTGGTAGATGATGTAGATGAATACGGTGTGCTTCTGGTTGCGAAGAGTGATGGTTGAGACAGCGGATACCTCAGTGGCCTACCGCTCTGCTTTATACACACCATCAACCTCTCAAGTGCGCTGCCCTTCTTGCTAGCTGCCTCGCCCGGCCAGTGGTGGGGCATAAAGTACATCGTGCAGGCAATCAGAAGTCGTCGATCACGAAGTGATCACAAGTCGCTGGCGGTGCAGTGCAGACGGCAAAGCATGGCGCACATAGCGTGTCGACCAGTCGGTTGCTTGCAAGAGGAACCTGTGAGATGCCTGTAGACGTGAGTGGCGGCCAGAATGTGTCATATGCTGCAGCATCAATCGATTGCTGGCTGATCCGTCTCAAAGCACGGAGGCCTGCGCCGAGCGCAGTACCAAACGCTGAGAAGCCCGGTGATTGATGGTCTCGATAGTCGGTGTAGATCGCGGCCAAAGCCAAAAGCGGCAGAGGGCGATGGAGCACCGCCAGAGAGTAGCTTTTCCTAGGCATCATCAGTCGTCGGTGAGGAGTAGCATGCTTGCGCTTCAGCGTAAGCCTTGGTTTGGTATTGGATGTCAGTATCTCCTCCCTCCGTAGAATAGTGACAACAGGTGGCAAATCAAGCTGCTGCTAAAGACTTGCTACGGCGAGTGCCAGTAGAACTGAAGGCGTTTGGGAGCGGCAGTCGGTCACGCACAACCTGCAAAGAGCATAAGGCCACGGGTTTCTTCCCACCGTTGCCCCAGCCACCCTGTGTACGGTGAGTTGCCGAGAGGACGGACAATGCCTTCTGTCCAGATTCATAGCCCTGTAACCAGGACCCAAGCGGATTTTGCAGAAGACGACACAATGGTGAATGGAAAGCCATGCCTAAAGGTATGAACATTATTCATGCCAAGGTTATATCTGGCAGCTAGAAAGTGGTGCAACGGACGTACTTTGGCGATACGCAACAGCGAAAAGGCGCCGGGATGAGGTTCACGTGTCTCGTGTCGGTCCGAGCACTGTACCTGGCGGTGCGTGTTTGGGAGGTGTCAGAAAACCATCGCAGGCTAGGATGCGTCATTTTCGCAAGATAGCAGTGGCGGCATCACCGAGCCTGAACATGAGGCGACGTATGGAATAAGGTACTTTAGTGGAGGCCGCCAGACCATGGCGGTGGCGATGACGAAGGTGCTATACAATATCTCCTGCGCCGCCATTCAAGTGCTGAGCTTTTGCGGGCATCTTCGCGAGCTGCTGCGGTTTGTAAGGACACGGGATGTTGCCTTCTTGTCGCCCTCGGGAGACGAGTCAAGAGACTTGTACGGAGGGCGATCCGGCTATGCATACAGCGAGGTTTGAGATCCGGGGCGTATACAGGTCTTTGATGGTCATCTTCTCATAGCAACGCATTCTTCCCCTTGAATACCGTATCTCTTTCAAATGGCTCTCGAGATGACCCTTCCACGAGCTACGTCCTGGAGTAAGATCTCTGTGATTCTCCAAGGCGCGTACTCCAGGCGGACAGATGCGTCTCGGAGCCATCCCTCTTCACAACGGCGATGTTTGATGAAAGGGATACGAGGTGTGGTCAAGATTGGCGTTTTGACGAATCCCGGAGATCCGGCTCGTTGTCGCCGAGAGCAACCGTGCTCGATGTTTCTTGACTCCTTGACTTTTATAAAACACAAGCCAAACACCCTACTACCGATTACGCGCGCACTTGTACGAGTACTGGCACCTCTTGAAATAGGCTTGATCTGCCATTCCACACAAAGGACGACGCTGCGACGCTGGCCGACCTTATCAGCTCCATGAGCCACGCGACTCCTTGTCTTGCGCATCCGGCAAGGCCGTAGAACTTCTCACAGGCCTCTCAACAGGCCGCCCTGGGCTTAAAAAAACATGGCCTTCAACTTCAACTGGTCGCCGCTCATAGCGGATACAGACCGTGTACGCGAGATGCTCACCAGCTCCCTGAACAAATCACCGAAACCGCCAATAATCGTGGACGATATTATCGTGAACGAGCTGAACCTTGGATCTACACCGCCAGAGCTGGAGATATTGGAGGTCGGCGACTTGGCTGAGGACAAGTTCAGGGGTATCTTCAAGATGAGCTACACAGGGGATGCATACCTCACGTTGAAGACGCGCGTGCAGGCCAATCCCCTGAATACATATCTATCTACGAAGCCGAGCTTTGCAAGTCCACAGCCGCTGGCGGCGAGTAGTGGGTTGACTATACCGCTACAGATCACGTTGTCGGATATCAGGTTATCAGGGTTCGTGATACTGGTCTTTTCGAAGCAGAAGGGTATCACGCTCGTGTTTAGGAATGATCCGCTGGAGTCGCTAAAGGTCTCCTCGACGTTCGACTCAATACCGTTCGTGCGTGACTACCTCCAAAAGACGATCGAAAGCCAGTTGCGGGTACTGTTCATGGAGGATCTGCCTGCTATCATCCATCGACTCTCACTTCGGATGTTCAGCCCCGAGCACCAGTCTGCAGAGACTCACGATCCTAGCAAAGCTAACACCGACGAGCGGGCTCCGATTGACCCTTTCGCGAGCTCAGCGGAACAGCCGACTGATAGCTTCGGACAGCCGCTTGAGGGTGGCACGCTCTTCTCGCATGATGCGCCGTCCGAGACCTATGCTTCGTTCTCGCAAAAGAACCTCTTGCGGCTGGCGGCACTTACAGAAAGCCAGAGAACACTCAGCCTTTTCACGCCAGGGATGCGTGATACGGTCTACCGCGCATGGGCTAGCTCAGCTGACAGAAACGATATGAGCAATGGAATTAGCACACCGCTACACCGACCTACATTGTCGCGCATACAATCCACACTTGGCAGTCACAGCGCATTTTCATCATCGGCGCCCAGTCAAGCATCCGAGACGCCTTCAGTGCATTCGCGGCCCAGTCTAGCGAGCTTTCCTTCCGCTCCCACGGTGTACAGTCTCGGCAGCACTGCATCACGGTCACGTGCAGGCAGGAAGCGGAAGAACCGGGTTGTCAACCTGCGCAAGGAGAAAGTTGAGGGTGATGTCAGCGATATGGCGAGTGTATCCAGTGGCTACCCGGAGAGTGCGAATCCAAGCGCGACCGGATCAGCCGAGGCGAGCTTTCACGAGGACGCGGCTGCTGCGACAAGAGAAGGCGAGATCAACACTCCTCCACGGAGCCCAAAGAAGAAAGTCGGCTTTCAGCAATCAGACACTACGCGACTAGGTGCGGACTCACGAAGACCAGTGACGCCGCGGAACAGCACGTTAGCGCCTCCGCCAGACGATGACGATCAGACTCCACGAGCTTCGATGTATCTGCCCATCCCAGACGAGCAAAAATCACCACAGAAACCTGAAGCTCGACCGTCACGACAACGGTTGAGTCGAAACCAGACTCTGCCCGATCGCGTGAAGCCTCCTGAACTGCCACGATCTGCTTCTGATCTAAGCCTGTCAAGTCTTCCATTCAGCGTGGATGGCAGCTCAGGCGGGATTCTGGAGCAGGCATGGATGATGAAGATGGCGAATGAAATTGCGCGGAAGGTTGCCGAGGAGAAGGTTCGGCGACCAGCGTGGCGTTCGGACGATGAGGAGGGGTTTGGACGGCGTGGTGGTGCTGAAGCGCCGCCGGCTTATGTCTCTTGATGTTCAATCTTGATGCTTCATCGTTTTAGCAGCGTTTTGTTTTGCGTGGGTCAGTCGAGGCGTCGTCTGTCTTGATAAACGAGCGGAGCCCACGAGGCTCTTTCACGAAGCTGATGATCACATGTTGGAACTGGGTCAGGCAGTGCTCGTTACGACGACACCTTGATTACGGTCGCGAAGCACTAATGTTTATAGTATGGTCGATGAACACCACTCTCGAAGCTGATATCCTTGACATTGCCAGTTTGGAGGTAGGGAAGCTGCTATGACTGCTCATCCTTGGCGAGTAAGTCCTCAACAGCCTTCACTTTGTCCTCGAAGCCTTGCTTCTTGTCTGTCCGGCTACCAACGCGGATGTCGCTTTGGATTCGCACGACGCCATTCGCATGTAGCAAGCTGTGACACTGCCCTATTAGGGTCATGCAAGCGTCCCAGCTACCCTGTTGAAGGCGGAGTGTATTAGCTCTGCTTGTCATCAATATTGGGTATCCTTCAGATTTACCTCTGTGGTAGCAACTGAGTTAGTGATTGCACCATTAATTTCGAACAGTGGCTCGGGGAGTCCGCTTACCTATAGTCGTGCCGGCAGAGTGCATGCTATATTTGATTCCGGACTTCTTAAGTAGTCGTTGGACTTCAGCCACCTCGGCGGAGACTGATGCCGTTGGTGTCCCAATCGGGACGATGCAGAAGTCTAGGTGAGGTTTCAGCACTGGCTAGGTACCACCGTGAGGCTAGTCACTACCTGCGACACATGCTGACGGAGTTGGGAGCTGTGTGGGTGCTTGTTCGGCCATGGCGGTCAAGACGTGTCGAAGCTGTGGTGAAGTGTCCATTTTGATGAGCTGGGGGCGAAGATGGAGAAGTTTGGGGAAGGGTCAATCGAGATTTCTTCCCTGTTCTAGACATCCAATTCATGCATGTGTCACTAGCCATCACATCGTCATGAAATACATCCAGACATTGGAGAATCAAGTGAGGCGGTCGGGGCAGCCATCTTACACACGCGGCCTGCATTGAAAGACTACTCGCCACGACATGGCATTATTGACTCTCGAGGGCACGGCATGCCGTCTCGAGTATCTAAATGAAGGCGGAGCCAACTTTGTTTTCCGGATCCTGTCACACAGTTCAGAAGAGCTACCATTACGGCTAAGAAAAAAGCTGCTCAGGTTGAGGAAAGAATTCGTCGACAGGCCGGACGTCTTACTGGCAGGCGAAGACACATGGCAGGCAATCTTTCCAGCGGAGAACCTGATCCAACACGACTTGATCGCGTTGCCACCGACTATCGAAGTCATCAACGACTTGCTCCACGACGTGAAAGACCGACCAGCGCACCGCAAGGACGATTTTTGCGAGGGCGGCACGCATGGCATACTTGTGACAGACATGTCGCCTGGCCAGAACGACAGACTGGTGGAGCTGAAGCCGAAATGGCTAGCTCAGTCACCGAATGCGCCATTGGGTTCAAGAAGGTGCAGGACTTGCGCCTTGCGAGCCCAGAGAGAGGCCGAAAAGGGCATTGTTACCGCGACAGACAGGCAGAGAAGCTGTCCGTTGGATCTGGTGAGCGAGGATGTGGCGAGCAGGAAACTGGCTGCAGATCGTCTGACGGACGATGAGCGAGTTCAAGAGTACCTCATCACCGCCGCACTGCCACTACTTCGGACAATGCAGAGGTACCAACAGACCTGGGATCCAAAAGGCGTCCTGGCGCCAGATGGCAGTCCGAATGCTCATGATCTAAGCAAGGCTATGACACTCCGCGACTGCACGTTGTTCGTGCTTGTGGAGTCAGACGGAGGGGTGGAAGCCCGCCTTGGTGACTTGGATATGAAGGGCATAGACAAGGTAGGACGCTGGCGGACGACTGAGCAAGGGCTGGTCGATGGAGGGTGGTATATGGGTGTGGACGATATCTGCTCATTGTCGAGAGGATAGTAATGGCATTGCTGTGTTCCTGTCAACACTATTTTCCATTTTCTTTCGACATCTCCCGTCTTGCTGTACCAATGACATCGAAACATTCGTCTTCTCGTCGATGTATTGTCGTTTTGAGGTTGTTGAAGCAAAGTTGTGCAAGACACGTTTGGCGTCGGCTCTTAAGGCGAACCCTGAATCGGCCGGTCCGACTTCCCGCTCGCATTAGTGCCTCGGCGAGTTTCAGCCCGCTCGAGTTTGGAGATTGTGGAGGCTCGAGAATTGAGAGACTTTTCTGTGCGACATCAAATCATCTGCTTCGCTGCGTTGCTTGTGACCGGGCGGTGTCGTCTTACTAGTGTGGAAGGAGACGGTGCAAATGACACTCGTTTGAAGATTATACGACGAAAAGGATATACGCGATAGAGGGAAGAGTTGTTAGGCGGTGTGCATGCCATTGAGGAGAAAAGTTGCGAATTGCGCGATCTAAGTCAGCTTGAGGAGAGGCTTTGGAGGAACAACTTGTCCAACAGCTCGAAGGCACTCGGTCTACCTGGCACAGAGGCTCTATCTATGGATGAACCGCACGGTTTGTGTCCACCACAAATGCGCGAGCCATTCACGCCTCCACCTCATAGAATGGCCAATATGGAGGACCTTGCCATATGTGCCAGCGCAGGCGACGTCGAAGCGAGTCCTGGAAAGCGGAGAAAGCAGAGTGAGCCGGAGAGTCTATGGGGCATGCTACGGCGAGGCATCGTGGACCACCAGCTGGGCCTCAGTGTCAACCTGTTGCTATTCGTGGGTTTCTCCTACGTTCTCTTCCCGTCCCTGCGAAGCAAGATGAGTGCCTTTTTTGGCCTCAGCTATGCCTCCTCAACTCAAAGCGGCATGTATGGACAAGGTTCGAGGGATGGATATCTGGTCGCCAGCTTCATTGTCTTCTTCACTGCACTTCGTGCTTTCGCGCTGGAGTACCTACTCTTGCCGCTCGCAGGCTGGTGCGGCATCAACAAGAAAAAAGGCAAGGTACGATTTGCCGAGCAGTTCTACATCATGGTCTACTACATCCTGTACTGGGGATGGGGTGTGCTGCTCTTCGTTCGTGACACCCCTCCTGGCGTACGGACAGTGGAAGGCCTACTCATTTCGCTTTGGGGTGGATTTCCAAAACTGCTTCTGGACTCTGGCATGAAGCTCTACTATCTCTCCCAGTTCGCTTTCTGGATCCAGCAGATCGTCGTACTGCACATCGAAGAGAAGCGAAAGGATCACTATCAGATGCTCACTCATCACATCATCACTGTTATATTGCTGGCCGGCAGCTACTCCTACAGGCAGAATCGCGCTGGCAATGCGGTATTGGTGTGCATGGACATCGTCGACTTCATCTTTCCTTTGGCGAAGATACTGAAGTACCTTTCGTGGCAGAAGGCGTGTGATGCGGCATTCGCACTTTTCGTCATTACCTGGTTTCTCTGGCGACACGTGGCATATTGTGCTATCTGCTGGTCGATATATGCGCACGTCAACAGTGTAACGATGCCGTACGGATTGTACAGCACAGAGACAGGCGCAAAGCTTTCGGACGACGGAGGGACAAACATCATGGATAATCTGTTCCAACCAGTCATGCATCCTGGAGCACGGACCTTGAGTTTCAACGCCAACATCCGTTGGCTTTTTCTCGGCTTGCTGTTAGCTCTGCAGTGCATCACGATTGCATGGGGTGTCATGATCATTCGTGTTGTCGTGCGTGTGCTGCGAGGCGAAGGTGCAGACGACAGTCGGTCGGAAGCCGAGGACAACGACGAGATAGAGGAGTCCGAGCACTCACCAATGCAAAATGGCTCTACACAGCAGAAGGACAAGCCGCGGTATATCGAGGTTGAGACGACGAGCGAAGAATTGCGCTCCTACCCGAAGCGCGGTGGAGGGTCTGCGGGCTCGGGCTCGAAGCGAAAGTCGAAGGCTATCAGCTCTGGTTTGAACTTGGCACATAATAAGGAAATTCTCAACCGCATTGGCTGCCTGAGTGAGGAGCAGCTAGCAAGGGAGAGAGAGTTGAGGGAAGGCAGTACGAGCCCAGGCATTAGGCTAGGGAGCGAAGGACGGTAACGCGCGATTTGCTGGTATAGCGCTCCTACTGTTCGGCTGATGCGCAGCACTGCTGACGAGATAGATGGTACAGTGGATATGATGTAGTCAATGTTGGCCTGGCCGCGAACGTTGAGCAGTGACGCGCGACTGATGAGTCGATGTTTTTTTGCAATTTTTGCTTGCATTTTACCAGTCCAGTATACGTATCACCAAGTGACTACAAATCGCGACCGCAACGCAACACCAGGTCGTTCGAGGATCTCAGTCTTGGCGTACGAAAGATGCCCGTGCGCTCGCCGCTTCCTTCCTGTTCATGCATCGACATTGAACAGTCAACAAAACCGAATATATCACCACATCTTCAGCCTCGCATCAAACGCCACGCAACGCAAAGCATGTCTGACTAGACACGATGTTAGCCCGTCGGCGCATTCGTGATATCATCGCCATGCCTCCTCGGCGCCCGGCTATTCTGGTCCACTGGCTTACGACGACGAAAAGTCGAAGAAGGCGCAGCCGTTTCGGAAAGTTCTACTTCAGGATATAGAAGGCTCGAGAGGTGAGCGTGGGAAGGACTACTGATCAAAGCAGCAATTTATTTTCACATCTACAACAAACCCCAACAATCCCCGTTTCGCCACCCCAAGCAAATCCCATCACACGCGAAATACCAAGATGTTTGGATTGTCAATGAAGTCGATGCTCCTTCTGCCTGTCACTCTACGGTTGGCACTCGCTCAGACCAGCAGTTCGACTATAGCATGCAACAACAGTCCGGATCTCTGCGGACGAGCCTATAACAACATCACACACTTGGGAGCTCACGACTCGCCTTTTGTCCGCGATGAGTCGACGGACTACACTCTTAGCGGCAACCAATACTACAATACGACAGTCCAGTTGTCAGCAGGTGTACGATTGCTGTCCGCTCAGGTGCAGACAAATTCGACCAGTGGCCAATTGAGCGTTTGCCATACTAGGTATGTTATCCAGTCACTGCTAGTGTTTCGAACGGACACTAACAGTTGTCAAATACAGTTGCTCGCTCTTGAATGCCGGTACGCTGAGCAGCTGGCTCCGTGAAGTCAATGCATGGCTCATGAGCAACACGAATGAGGTAGTGACAATACTTCTTGTCAATGGAGCGGGCGCTTCTGCTGCTGGAATTGCTGCGGAATATGATGCCGCTGGCATCAGCAGTAGCGAGATGTACACACCAGTGGCTTTCTCTGCCAACCAGAGTTGGCCTACACTACAACAGATGATCAGCAACGGTACGAGGCTCGTTAATTTCGTCGCCACCTTGACCGATAATGCCGCTGCTCCATACCTCATGAACGAATTCGAGTACATCTTCGAGAACAGCTACGAGAACTTTGCGCCCACGGACTTTTCGTGCACTGCCAACCGGCCTGGCAGCGTCGCCAATAATACCAGCGGCGCACTGGCGGCAGGCCTGATGCCGCTGATGAATCATTTCTTGTACGAACAGCAGGCTTTCGACATCGAGATCCCAAACGAGGACCTAATCAGCACCACGAACGCACCATCTGAAAGTGTTGGCAGCCTTGGCAGTTCTGCAACGCAGTGCACCACAGAGTACGGTCGTGCGCCGACATTTCTCCTGGTTGACTTTTGGAACGTTGGCCCTGCCATCAGCACTGCTGACCGCCTAAATGGCGTGACTGCTCCTGTAGGACGAACGGTTGTATCAATTGCAGTGGTGAATGCGAGCACGTCTTCAGCAATGTTTACTGGACTGCAGCATAGCATGCTGTGTTTGACTATTCTGGCAGTAGGGTCAACATTAGCGTAGCAGTAGCACAACGTTCAACAACAGGATCTGGCGATTGCCTTACATGGTTCCGACTCCGAAGTCTCCTATGGTTACCACTGTTGAAGTTTTCCGACCATGCGTTTGCCACTAATGTCGACAGTATAATGAGCACATCGATATCGATGGAGCTCCTGGACGTCCACAACATGCTCTTCGGAAAGGACCGGCGAATGGGAGTTGTCAACACTGCTGTGCGACACGAGCAGGAACACGAGCAGGTAGCCGTACGTTCGAGCCGTGACGCCGGGTGCACTCAGACGGTGTCGGTACAAGGTGGACAGCGGGAAGCTGCACTTTTGGTGAGAGACTGAACCTGGTAGCTGGGAACCATGCATGCTGCTTTATTCCTCCCGGACCAAGATGTGTCGAAGGTCAGCTGCGCGCACATTGACGTCGTGCAGACCATGCATCCATGCATGCATGTCATCTGAAGGGGAAGGACTGTCTGCAGCGCGTTTACGAACGGCCATCGACCCGCCCCACGATGGTGCGCCCCATTGTCGGCGCGATGCATGCATTGCATTTCGTTGAGCCGACTCACGCAATTGCTTCGCATGTCCTTCACATGCTCATGCTCGTTTGCCTCGCAGATGCTGTCGAGGGAGAACACTCACCGTCAGCCACATGCCGCACGACATACCTGTAACACTTTTCGTGCTGCGAATTCCGCATAGATTGCACTCGCTCGCAGATGCTCGGCTCGAAGATCGTTGGCTGACGCTCGCGCTGAATGTCTCGTCTTCGAACTAGCGCCATCACGAGGCCGCCACTCCTTGCTGGCGGCCTGTGACTTGTCAGCGTTTCGGCACAGGAACACGCGAGTCTGGCGCCACGTCTCTGACAGTTGGTGGAGTGCGGTCTGATGAAACCTCGCGAAGATTTGCCGAGTGGAGACAAAGTCCAAGCGTCTAGGATCGGGTTACGCTCGATCGAGATGACACGGGTCGGTGGCAGCTTGGTGCCGGGTAGCTGGAAAACAAATGTGGAGGCATGCGACATCAGATCCCTGCGCGAATCCGCGGCGAGAAAACTAGGGTGACCTCTCCCACGGTCTCGCAAAACACCCTGTGTCCGTCCGCCACTCATCACGACGCAGTATACACTGACCACGCCATGATATAAGGCGACCATAATTCTCCGCAAGCCTCTACAAGCGCCGAGCCGAAGACTGGGACGCCAGATAGGAGATAGAAATCGCAAGCACGCGATGCGGTATAGATCTGCTGCTCGAGGAAAGCTTCTGCCGTATGGCGTCACATGCGTCGTGGACATCCTAGACTGCACGCAAGGACCTCGTGTGTCAAGAAGCGGGCTCGGGGCCGACCACCTGTCATTATTGTTGGATCCAAGACCTCGCGCTTAGGTATGACCTCGCGCCGCCCTGCACCGTTGGCCCAGGCCCCAATCATCAGTCTTTCACAAATCAAATTTGCATGCTGCAAGGAGATCGTGGTGGGCTCTTATCTTCGAGATAGTGAGGCGCTTGACGAGAGATGCATCGTGGATCGCGGATCTGCCGTTCCCAAACTCAGTGCCCCCGGACTTATGCAGACATTCAGAAACTTCGACAAGATGACGAGGTCCGGAACGCAAGGCTAACAGGCCTAGGCGTCCCGTCACTGACAGCGTATGTACAAGGAAGCCCGGGTTGTTTTTGCGATGCCAAGGGTGGATTGACCCAGGCACAATGCAATGACCCGGTGCTGGTGAAGGTAATAAAGCGATCTTCGGTAGCTTTAAAGATTGCCTACATGGGTTGCGGAGAACCTTGTTGGTGCGGGCGTAAAAGCCTCGACTTTGTGTTCGACGCTTCGCCTCGTTGAACTCTCGTGCTCATCTTGTACTGTCATCAACAGTGAAAGAGTGATCTCTTCAAGGTTTGAATTACGAGTGACGAGAAGGTCGACCCTCCAGCACTCAGGGTCAACCCATGAATTTGACATAGCTTGAAAATGTCGTGGGGTTGTTGCCAGACCCACTGGGACAACAATCCCTGGCACTACTGTACATTCTTGACGCCCGTGCAGTAGTCGGCAGTCAGGGAGAATGGTGAGAATTGCAATGCCCAGGAGAGGCATAGACCAGTCCGGAGCCGATCGCAACCTGCCCGAGCGTGTGCCCCTAGACTGGATTCAAGTGAGTGGATGCCGCATGGTCCTTGTGGCATGCGGGCCGTTACAGCTGATCGAGGGCGGTGGTACCTAGTTACAGAGCCGTCCTTCCGCCGCTGGGGCACCTTCTGCTGCACTTTCTGTGCATCTCCAACGCTGAACATCTGCATCGCTGACTGTGAAGAGGCATTCCACATTACCCGCCTGCAGTCCCAACTCGTCGGCACTGCATTTCAATACGGCAATACCGGGAGCCTCGGACGAACCATCTGGCTGAGGTCATCTACGATTAGCGGTGGAAGTGGCTACATCCTGAGAGCACAGTATATTCTCAACAGCAGCATCAAGACTTGAGCTCCTTCAATCCGACTTTTCAAAGACAGCTCGTCGAGGAGTATACTCTCGATCTTTCGAACTTTTGCCTACTCTCTGCTCGTTGTTCGCACAAGGCACCGCGTTCAACGAATCCGTCATCTCCTGCGGGTCTGGCGGTTCGGGGTCATCGATCGCTGTTACAGGACTATCCAAACTCCTTCCTCATCGACAGACATGGACAGCTACAGCTGGAGACTGAACGGCAATCAACAGCAAGCACGCATGCCGTATCAATCTGATCGCTCTCGCGACAACCATCGCTTACCAACTCCTGAAGCCTCTCGTGCGAGCGACGAGGCATCTGACATGGACCTCGATACGCACGAATTGCACTCGAAAGCCCGCGCGAGTCAAGGTACTTTCGATAGTGCCACTCGATACTCGACGGCGGCATGCGACAGTCATATCCAACTGGCATCTTACCATAGAAATGCACAGCACCAGCCAGCACCGCACTCGCCGCCGTATCGGGATTGCGACGCACAGAAACCATCTCTGCCTCCCTTGAAGACAGTAAGATCGCTCGAGTGAGAATTGAGTGTTTGACCGTGTCTAATTCATGTCAGGTTCTTGGCGACAACCTATCTAGTCCCCCTCCCACACCAACCATTTTCGGTGCATCTTTCCAGCCAGGACCGCGTGAGCCAGCCTACACAGCGGCTACCTACAAACCACTTTCGCTTTATCCTCACAAGAAAGCACGAACTGGACCGTACCCGGAATCTGCATCCACCTACAGCGACGCAAGCAGGTGCAGCTCTCCTGGGCCGATGAGGATCTCACATGGCCCCAGTGCGTACGATGGAAGGCCCGACGAGAGACGCATGGTACCTGACACAGGGTCTTACGCGAATGCGCAGGCCGGTCGTCGACTATCCGTTCAGCACTCTTTCGATATTGATGCAAATGCACGAGCACCGCAAGGTCCTTCTCATAATGCCAGCGGTCTTCTCGCGCACAGTGAGAGACCCTACGCTGGTAACGGCCAGCATTACCGTACACCCGATCCAACCCCGACAGCAACAGACTTGAATCAAGAATTTCCTGCCATGGGATCGTATACATCTTCATGCGACACTGACTATCGCACACGTCGTGGCTCCGGATACTCTACTGTTGAAGGCTTGATGCGAGGATATGCAAGTGAGCCCTCTCGCGAGCAGCACCATCAACACATGACCTACCCACCAGCAGGTCGGTCGCGTACAATGCAAATTGATTCGCACAGGCCATATCAAGAGCAAGACTGTGGGCAAAGACCAGGACATCTACCTCCGCCTTCATACCACCGATCGCCGTACGGTAGTACTGATCCGTCGTACTTCATGCCCAGTCAGTATGACCATCAGCAGGGCAAGGCACGTAAACGTAGCAACTTGCCTAAGCAGTCGACGGAGATCATGAAGACATGGTTCGATCGGGTATGTGTTTGCTTGCCTCACTGACCGCCCACTATTACTGACAACATTGCAGAACATAACCAATCCATACCCAAGCGAGGACCAAAAAGCTCTGTTTTCTCGTGTAGGTTGTCACGTATCGAAATACCGAACCAAGTACTAACGACTCTCAGGCTACTGGTATCAGCATGACGCAAGTCAGCAACTGGTTTATCAATCATCGCCGACGCTGCCCTGAGCTACGTGATAGACGGGAAAGGCATCGCTCTCACGGAGCTGGCAGTGATATGCAGTAAAAGTTTTACTTCCTTCGCATTCTGTGCGAAATGAGTCCATGATTATGAGGAGGCCCTTTGTAATTATTGAAATTGATACAGTACATAATGTCGCAAGACATGTAAAGTCCTGAATTCAAAAGCACTTCGTTGAAGGATGACTTTGCGGAACGTTCCCATACAAGCAACGTGTTGATATCGACAGCAAGACCTTTCAAGCGGCATCGCCTTGAAAGTAGGATGAGGCCTGTGTCTGGCACGGTCAAACAGAGACTAAGGAACAGAGCAGTACAACTGCCTCTGCCATGAACGTCTGCGAGAATTCCATTTCGTGAGATCTAGTCTGCACTATTCGTGCAGACGTGTGTCGGCGTGATGTGCGATCCCCGTCCAGAACACTTGAAAGTATCAGCAATGCTAGGGACCCGGGTCGAGCCATGTCACGCCATACTATAGTTGGCTTCTGTACGCCGCTGTAGCCCTCCTATCCCCGTTCGTCAGCTGCAGAACTCAAACGTGGATCACGAGGAAATAGGGCCGAATCGTTCGCATCTGGAAAGAGGTCTTTGATCAGACTGCATATTCCGTACGTGTTTACGGTTATTCCATTGCTCTGCACTCGCGGAATGGAACGAGCCTCAGTGAATTATGGACGAAGTGTCACATCGAACAATGTCTGCAATCGTCATGACCAAGGTGCCGGGCGTTCTCGGAACGCCGTGCAGTCTGTGTATCTGTCGTCTGCAGATTCACTGCTGGGATCAAAGTAGCGACCGGCCGGTATAGGAGCAAGGAAGCCTTTGACATTACCAGTATCTGGGGCGTCTTTCCCTGTTTTCGACTTGTGGTGGCATATAGCACCAACCGAACGACGATAAACCAGCAAGCACAGATCTGGTTCCTCATCCTGGATGAGAGGCCAAAATGGTGTGTGGCTGAAGCCATCCGCGTACGATAAAGTATGCGCTATCACAATTGACAAGGTCTACAATCAGCATTAATCATCACAACAAAATCATTACGCAAGGAGCCGCGGAGTGCACTCTGGGGTGCAAACCTGCAATTTGGGGATAGCTGTTGTAGACGATAACATCGAAAGCTGCTTTCGTTATTCCGGCTCAGCTGAGCTTCAATTGTTACGGCGTAAGGAGACAGTCGCTGCTCCTCCACACGTGACCCATCCAGGTGTCCTGTTCGAACGACGGCTTGGTAGAACTGAAGATGTATAAAGAGTTCTCCAACGTTCATCTGACGTTCATAATTCCCGCGAGTCATGTGATGGGCAGTCACAGCCGATGTCTCGGTTGTCGGCTGCTGTCTTGGGACGACAAACTCTCCACTCCACGTCCAATCTTCTTTTCTCCGGTGACCAAAGTGGGGTGAGTCGAGACGAGGTGTGTAGGCTTTTAGGTTCGAGTCGACATCGGGATGTTCATTGCAGATCATCTAGTTCCAGTTCTCCACGGCAACATCAAAGTTCCTCGCACGCCCCAGGGAATGACGGAACTTTTGAGCCTTCTTGCCCGCCCTTCATGCTCTAAGACAAAAGCTAGATCGGAGGGGCCGCACCATGTAAGAAGATGACAGCCTACGCCAGGGCAAGGTTTCGAACTGTTCGGCCGTAGGACTGAGGAGATGCTCCTGCTACGTCGAAGTTCGACTCTGCGCTCCTTCCTAGGAACGAGGAACGAGACAACCTCGGTAGCCGTCATGGTTTCGAACGGCTGATGGACTCAACTCACAGCCCAGCGAAGATTGGGCTATCAAGCGTCAGTACCTTGTTTGTCCATCTAACGAGTAGCGTCCGCTGATCAACCATTCCTGGTCTTTGATGCAAACTCCGCCGTCCAACGGGATCAAGCAAAAGATTTCATTACCACTGAAGGCGGTCACCCCGAACACGACGTATCTGCGGAGTTCTTTCGATGCCTTCTCTTGGTCGACGTTGTGTGCTACACCTCATGGCAGAGACCCTTCCTGATGTCGTGAGCCTCGCACCTTATATGCGTCTCAAGTCTGCGCAGACGTAGCCGCCGAGCATGTTAAGCGAGGAGCAAGTTGATCAAGGTTTGTGTTATTTCCATGCCGGAAGATGCTCATGTTATGAGGGGTGTTATCTTACACTATGTCTTGTACAATTCCAGCCGCTTGAACGCACCATTCTCCCAATCTTGAAAACTTTGCGATCAAAGCATCCCCCGTCTCCACGCCCGATTTGCGAGCTCTTCAATCTCCTTGACCTCAACCGGTCCCTTGACATTGTCGTCGGCCAGACCCTCCACAACCGCTTCAGCTACCAGATCAGCTTTCAGCGGCTTCGCACCTCCGGCACCCATCAACCATGTAAGGTTTCCGCCAGTCAAGCTGTTGGCCAGAAATCCTCCGTAGGTTACTGCCGCCATGGGAACTGTGAACGTCCGACTACTGTCGTATAGGAAGCCTGGTCGTATGAACACGTTCCGCATCCGAGGGAATGTTGTAGCAATAGTCGACTCCGCCTCGCGCTTAGTCTTGATATACCTTCCTGGCAATATTGGTGCACCTGCCGCCGCAGAGATATACGCAAAGCTTGACACCTTCGCCGCATCCGCTTCTCTTGCCAAGACGATCGCTGAGTCCCTGTTCATCAACTCGTATGTGATTTGACCACCAATTTCTCCTGGCTCCAGACCTTCACCCTCCTTCCGATCCAGCGGGTTGATGTTGCTTCCTATCTTCGTAGCCGAGAACGCTTTTCGTAGGCCTGCTATTGGTGACTCTTTGCCCGTGAGGACGCCTTTATAGTCTGCTTCAAGGAGGATACCCATGCTGTGGACCACCGCATCGGCTCCCTTGAGATCATCTTTGTACGAGTCTGGATGGAGGATGTTGGCTGCTCGCCAGGTCACTGATTTGGACCATGCTGGTGCTGTCTGGTGGGCTGATACGGAAGGCCAGTTAGGCTCGCCTGAGCGGCTGTTGCAGTCAGCATGACTTCAATAATGTATAGCTTCAAGACGTTCTCGTACCTACCTGATTGAGACAACGTCCCATTCCCGTGCTACCGCAGCTTTACATATTCTGCTTCCAAGGAAACCGTTACCGCCACACACCACAAGCTTCTTCTTTGCTGCTGTAGTCGCCATTGTTGATGAGGTGCATTCAACGTCGATCTAGATCTCACATCGTCATGTACAGTACGGCTAGATCCGTGTTTTGCACGTGCGTCGGCCTAAATTATGCCGGCGGACGATGCGGCCGCTGTCTTTCTCATCAACACCGACGCTGAAACATACCACCGAGGGCAACGCGTTGGCATAGGATGCGCACCCTACAGGCGGGAAGATGCAAGGGACAACATGGCTGCCTGGCGCGTTCATCTAACATAAATCCCACGCTTCGCGCCATCAGGTAGGTCAGTCGCGTGTCTTCTTCTCCTATCAACCTCTAGAGCAACACGATCACCATGGCTCATAAACTCATCTTCGATCCGGTCAAGGATGTCCCGGATCTCAGCGGAAAAGTCATACTGGTCACAGGCGGCACAGCTGGACTTGGAAGGGAAACTGTTCTCTCTTTCGCGGCACACACTCCAGCACACATCTTCTTTACTGGCAGATCGCAATCTTCTGCCGATAGCCTCGTCAAGGAAGCAAAGTCGAAGTTCCCGGAAGCTCCTGTCACCTTTGTGCAATGCGATCTGGCTTCTCTGGAGAGCGTCCAGAAGGCTGCGAAGAGCATATTTGAGCAGACTGATCGCCTCGACATTGGCATGCTGAACGCAGGAGTCATGGCTCTCCCACCTGGTCTGACCAAAGACGGTGAGCAGATTGTATGAATATGAGATTTTAGTAGTCCTGCTAACACTGCCACGCTACTTGAGGCTACGAGATTCAGTTTGGCACAGTAAATTTATACTTGAAACCTGTGGCACCATTGCCGTTGCTGATTTTTTAAAGAATCACGTGGGCCACGCCTTGCTAGTCAAGCTTCTCACTCCCCTCCTGGAATCCACCGCCAAACGCTCGAGCGACGTCCGTCTCGTCTGGAACACCTCGCTAGGCTACAAAGGCCATCTAAAGGGCGGCATCTTTTTTGACAAGCTCAAGACAACACAAAGCAACATCACGCCAGCCTTAGCCCACTGGATGAGATACGGCCAATCGAAACTCGCCAACCTGGTGTACTCCCGCGCCTACGCCAACAAACACCCTTCCATCACGTCTGTCTCGATTCATCCTGGTGTATCTGCGACCGGACTCGTGACCTCTCTGAGCTTTGCGAACCGAATGTTTGTGTACGCTACGAACATCAATAACATGATCTCAGCCGAGGAGTGTGCGTGGAATCAGGAGTGGGCTGCTACGGCGCCGTTGGGAACAGGGAAGCGGGAGGTGCAGAGTGGGAAGTACTATGAACCTGTCGGTATCGAAACGACTCCGACGGGTGAGGCGATGAACGACGAGTTGGCTGAGAAGCTGTGGAATTGGACACAAGAGGAACTTGCATCGTACAACTAATGTGCAGATGATTGTATTGTTTGAACCGTCCGGCATGGTTATCTTATTGAATGGTTGAGTCAAGTTTTTGGCAACTATTTGTGGAAGCTTACGATTAGCAGAGCATCACTCTGCATGTATAGCCTCTGAGATTACTTTCGACTCGAAAAGTGCACGAGAACAGACATCTCGATCCCAGATTGATCACCTTTGCCGCCTCCACAATCTAGAAACGCCACATCCGGGGAAGCTCGACCGGCTCAAATGCATGACAGCAATCCCGGCAGATCACCCGAGCACTTTGGACCACTCAATCTCAACTGCATGCCGTCCTGCAATGCACGAACAGCTTCTCCTCAGTACGTACACCACCTCCCTGTCCTGCACATTGCGGCACAGCGCCAACGATCCTCAGCCGCTTCTACGCCAGGATAAGAGGTAAGGGAGCTCTTCCCATGCTGGAGTTGTTCGAACACTGACGCTGCTTGAGACCTCGATCAACACATCTATCCGAGTAATCGTGAAGATGAGCGAGGGAAACACAGCACAGCTTGTAAGCTCTTTTGTGAAGCTGTTCCAACTCCATAATACTGAGAGCAGGCCCGAGGACTTCTCCGACGTATATCATCAGATCCATTCGACCGGCTCGTCTACTTCTGGTCTTGCTGGTGGTCCAGCCCTTCCTGCTCTTGGACATGCAATCGCGGGATCGTTGGCTACTGCTGGATCAAAATTACTTGTGTACCCGATTGAGCTTGTGACGACTCGATTGCAAGTCCAACGACAACTTCGCGGACCAAAGGAGGCTCCGTCTGCTGCACGAGAAGCGGCTGCTGAGTACAAGTCGTTCTCCGATGCTGTGCAAAAGATCTACAAGCATGAGGGTGGCCTGCGAGCCTTCTATACTGGTTGCGCACCGGACGTTGGCAAAGGCATTGCGGACTCGTTTCTGTTCTTCCTCTCGTACACCTTCCTTCGACAGCAACAGCTGAGACGGCATGGTACGAAAGATCTGCCCGTCATCAAGGAGCTGAGTATTGGGATAGCTGCTGGGTCGTTTGCGAAGCTCATAACCACGCCACTGCAGAAGTATGATCCATACCATAGTGAGATACCGACCACTTGACTGATTTCACTAGCATCATCACCCGGCAACAAACGGCCGCACTTGTTGCTGCTAGGGATCCATCTTCAACCACACTGCCTGGCGAGAGTGATAAGCTTACTGTAAAGGACATTGCTTTACAGATCCGCTCCGAGCGAGGTATTGCCGGCTTCTGGGCTGGCTACAGTGCATCAATCATCCTCACACTCAACCCATCGATTACGTTTGCGGTCGAGAATGTGTTGAAGAATCTGTTCTTGAGCTCCAGCAGCGACAAGGCTTCTCCGCAGGTGACCTTCTTGCTCGCCGCCATCTCGAAGGCCGTGGCAACTTCACTCACATACCCGGTCATGCTGGCCAAGTCTCGCGCTCAAGCTGGGAGACCCACGCCGATCAATGACTCCGAGGGCACGGAGAAGGACGCACCTCTGCCGAAGGTGCCAGGCGTCACAGTGCCTGACTCGGAACCTTCGCAGCCACCATCGCAACCGAAGAAGCGCGATGCCGAGATAACGGCTCGAACAGCGGCACAGAAGGCTCTTCGTCTGCTCAGTGCGCAGTATGCAATCATGTTAACCCTGCGGAAGATCTATCGCGAGGAAGGTCTTAGTGGACTGTACTCTGGCATCGAAGGCGAAGTACTGAAGGGCTTCGTGAGCCATGGTCTTACGATGATGGTGAAAGAGAGAGTGCATGTCGGCGTTATTCAGATGTACTACATGCTGCTGCGCATGACAAAGCGTTGGCCGGCAGATGCACAGAAAGTGCAGGCTAAAGCGCACGAGATTGCGACGGATGCTACGGAACGTGTGAGCAATGTGAGTGTGACTGTTGCGGAGGGCGCAAAGCAATTGGCTGAAGAAGGAAAAAAGGCGGTAGGAGTGTGAGAATGCTTCATGTTCCCGAATCTGATGGGCATGTACGAGACGATGCTATTTCCTGCGCAAGTCTGATACTCCGAGACCATTAGCAACTACGCTGTAGCTCAGCTTCCGATCTGTATCTTCATTGACCCTTCTTCAGACGACCAGCGACGGCCCATGTAGAAAGCCATGCCCCAAACAGCCCCAGCCCTGCTGCGATGATAGCCACCAGCACCCAAGCGTTGCGCTCCAGGGTGTTCATTTTGTCGTGGTTCATATGCTGGAGAGCGTGCATATGGAGTCATACGGCTGACATCGTCCGTACTTATTGCCTGCCATGCTGCCAACGGTCTTTTTCAAGCAAACCTACTGCGGTTTGTGGATAGTGCAAGACCTATGCTACCACAAAGCAGAGCTTTGTTGGCGAGAGCCGTTGTGTGCCGTCCAGCTGATCGTTAGCAACATAGGCTTCTAGAAGCTGAGGCACCGCACATAAGCCATGGTAGAATGGGACTATGCAGCAAACAAGCAATTTCAGAGCCAGCGTAGTACGGACAATTCATGTCAGGCGAGGTATGAAATGTGAGTGAATTAGCGACAGGTCGTTAAGCAGATCTCCCTTCTACGCAACACTGCGTTCCACTTTCAAGCGTCCCAGCGATCGCATGGCTCAGCACAGATATCTCAATCTCCAGACTGCTTATCGGTCCTTCACATCCTTCCTTCGCGCCAGTACTTCCATGCACCAGCTCTGAGAACGACCAACACCGAAATTCCAACCACAATCGACGCCTTGGCACATTTCTTCCATATTGCAAACTCTGCCTTGATAGCCACGATCTCCTGTCTGATAGCCACGATCTCCTTTCTGATTGCTGCGACCTCATCCGTGATCACTTCCACACCTTTGACAGCAGCCTCAGCATCCGCCATCACTTTCACAACTTCCTCATAGGTCAGAGCGCCGGTAGAAGAAGGCACATCCGAAGTTTCTGACGGCTCATGGCTTACGACAGCACCAGTCCCATCGTGCTTGGGCATCTTGAGACCTATGTCCTGCACCTCGTCGCTCAAAGCCTCGCTCTCTTCCTCGCTAGGCCCCTCTGGATGCATGGGCTCTTCGCTTCTGGGATACCGCTCATCATCCAGAAATACCTCCTCGTCGTCCTCATCCTCGCCACTCTCGGCATCACGCTCGTTCATTTCCTCGAAATCCTCTCCTGCTTCTGGGACTTGCTCGTGGTCAAGCTCGTGGTCAACGATGACTGGCTCGCCGTCGGCCGGCAAACCACTTGAGTGCTTGGTGCGGATCCTGGTCGGTGGCGATAAGATGTCGCTGCTTGATGTTCTGCTGCTATCGGAAAGACCCTCACGGACGCGATCGGTTGGCGACATATCATCGCTCATGGTTCGCTACTATGCTATGTGTGCTTGGTGCGAGGAGACGCCGGCGCCTTATGAGTAACAATATTCAAGATCCATCTGATGAACTAGCAAACGCAGTGCGCTTTGTGAAGTTCTTGGAAAACATTTCCAACACGATGACCAGCTTTGTTGATGCATGCCGTTCTCAGAACGCAAGCATGTTGTGTTTGGACAAGCAAACTCGCTGAAAGTCTTGTCGTAATCGCCAGAAACTCCAAGAACAGGTTACCCATAGATGCGGATGTGATTCGTTGGAAACGGCAGATATTAGACCATCATTGCTGACTAGATGTGAAGCGGACGCATCAAGGTAAAGCAAGAACGGAGTTGAGTGAGACAACCCCCTTTCGCGCAGCATGTGTCGAGGCCTGGCTTGCCATATCGGCACTGGTGGATAAAAGTCGTCGCCCCTTGTACCTCGATACCAGCAACATCATAGTAAAGCTTGCTACTCGTTCGAAATGTCTCTCTGCGCCTGAAGCCTGTACTCCGCAGCAGTCTCCTTCACCTTCCTCATGAGGTCCGCGCCCTTCTCGCTCTGCACGACCGCCATCGCATCCACCCAAGAAGCCTTCATTGACTTGTCCACCGACACCCTATTCCGATACTGCGTAATCATAACACCATACTGGACACCTTCCGGATGCCCAGTAGCCGCGAGATAGTCACTGTGTATGTCATTGAAGACATCGGTACGAAGTGAGTATGGCTCCACGTCGTCGATCTTAGTCATGATGAGAAACACTGTAGCCTTCAGCTCGGCCGTCCATTGAACACGAACCTTCTTTGACTGTGAGATTGTATTGTCCGCCGTCTGCTGTTCTGGCGCATCGTGTCCAGCAAGACTGTCATCCTGGTCGACCTTGGCGTGGTTGCTCATGGTGTCTTAGGTGCAGCTTGCGAGGAAGCACAGGAAGCCGTTATGTGCAGAGATGTGCAGTTTTTCGATATTCACAAGTATGTTGTAGTGTCTTCTAGAATTATCGATCTTCGGTATAACAATACTTCACAAAAGTGAAAGACAATGGTATGCCGCAACCACAATACAGACAATTCGTTGTACTTACCATTGACGACTGTCTTTAGCCAATTCGGTCTCGGAAGCTTGTTATTCACGCAGGTCTCCGACACCACCCAAAGTCAATCGTGATCGGCTTGCACGAGCAGTCCCGCCGTATAGTGTAAATCCTTCGCCCAGCCGCTATGAGCTTCTGCTCACTGTCTAGCCAAATCCGACCTTTGCGACCCTCAATCTCATACTCATCTGCTACCAAAGCCTCCGGAAACTGGTCCGCGTGCCGTACAAGCAAATGTTTGAAGTCTGGGGCCAGACTGCGGTCCACATTGTACAAACCCTTCAAACTCGGTAGCCAGCCCTGTGCGCAACGGATATACGACAGGTTCTTCCAGTTCTGAGCCATGATAGCAACAGCGGAATGCGTAGTCTCGATCCAGCTCTCATCAGAAGTCGTCCGAGCTACATCGGAAGCGGAGACGACCGCCAACGTGCTGAGAGCAGGAAACCAGTCGGCGCAGCCTTCAAGATCTAGCCATTGGATACAGAGGAGGTTGCTGCTCAACTGACGCAAGAGAGCAGCGGCTTCAATGTAGTCGTCGTCGAGCGAAGAGTAGTAGTGTGTACCTCCAGCTCGGACGTCTGGACTATCCCGGCTTGAGACGGTAACCATGGCCAAGTTTGGGGTCAATGTCGGACGCGGCCAGTAAGCTAGTGACAGGTTTGTCAACTGCGGCACGTGCTTGGACAGAGCAAGTAGATCTCGCCAGGAAGCGGTAGGTGGTGGATGTGATAGCGAAAGGTGCGTCAGCGTGTGGAAACGTGCTGTCATTGATGGCGAAGGGTTCAAGACACTCTCGAGGGTCACTTCCTCAGCATCCCAAGATTCTGCAATGCTGTCTGCTGTTTGCGTGGTATCGGTGGTAAACTCGAACAGTCTGGCGAGCTTCTTCACTGTCAATGCACCATGCCCGGCAAGTCCAGATAGATCCAGATGCGTGAGCGGCTCGTCGCCCTGCGTCAACGCCTGCAGGACTGTCGAGTCAATCGATGGGCCGTAATAGCCCAAGTATGAAAGTAGTCGCAATCGCAGCCGTAGCGGCACGTCAACCAGCGTTGGAAAATCTTCTTCATCGAATAAATCCCACTGCTCTGCTAGCCGTTTCAGCGCCATGTGAAGGAGCCCAGACGGCTCTGCTGCAACGTCAAGCGTGCCATCAACAAGCAGACTGAACCTCAGCAGCTTCTTTGGCCGGTTGCGCTGAGCATCGGACGCCGACGCTGCTTCCTTCCTGCCCTTGCCGCCCCTTACACCAGACCCGCTCTGCCATTGCGTACCATAGCCCAGCCAGCTTTTCGGTGGCGCTGGACCAGGCGTCCTGCGCATCTCACGCAGTCTCACACCAAGTTTTGGCTTCGGCGGTGCAGATTCCGGAACTCCAAGTATGCCTCTCAACTCGGGAGGTACAGAAGGCTGGTTAACTGAAGCAGCCAGATCCCGTTTCTTTTGTAGACCTTCTGGTGTCTCGACCAGGCGGAGAGCAGTCAGTCGTTCGTTGACTGTAGGTGAGTCATTGCTGCCAGTGCCATCCTTACGTGTGGCGCTGGCGGAAGAGTTGGATGACTGAAGGTGCTTAAATGTGTGAGTCCGTTTCTTGGGCATAGACCCAGACCGGAGTTCGAGTTGCGTACTGCTGTGCTCTCGAGTTGACTTTGTTTTGATGGATCTTGGATTTGGTGACTCGATTGTTTGGGTGGTAGCGTGAAACAGGGTGGCGATGCTCGACTTCACACTCCCGAGTCAGCCGCGATATCAAAGTCCGTGCGTCCTATTGCACTCCTTCCTTGCTTTGAACATCACGATCATGTAGTCGACCAAAGCCCAGTCGTCACGTACGACGTCGCATACAAACACACCATCAGTCAGTATGGCTACTAAGATCATCATTCGCTCACCCTCGTTCTCTCCAGCCAAGCCACCGCTGGAGTACAGATCCCCTACGATACCCTGGCTCACGGAGACATGGCACGTCACGCATTCGACTCTACCCATGTGGAAGAATAAGCGCAATGTTCGCATCCAATATACACCTGTCATGCACCCAATTTCTGCGTCGTCGACCGATTATACAACACGCATAGACGACCTAGTCACATATCAGAGTTTGAACAGCGACAAAGTCAGCACAATTCATGGCCTCGACAAGCTATCTGTATCTACATGCTCGCCTGGAGAGGGAAGTAGAGACTCGTGGGACTGGCGGGGCAAAGGTTGGTTGAAGATTGCGGGCAGTCATTGGGAAGTCTTGGGATGGGGTGAGGAAGATGGGACTGGGAACAAGTGGGTGGTGACGGAATTCGCGAAGACGTTGTTCACGCCTGCTGGGGTGGATGTGTATTCGCAGCGTGGTGGGGGTCTCCAGGAAGTGACGTTGGAGGGGATCAAGAAGGCATTGGCTGCCGTTGAAGATGAGGATCTGCGCAAGATGGCAGCAGAGTTATTCGAGATCAAGAGGGACAATTCGCGAGCGGAGTGAACTCACAGATTTTGTTCCCATGTGAGATGGTAATAGAGCTGACGTTCGAGAATGATGAAGTGACCGTGAACCACGTCGACTCTTCTCACCTCAACCCCCACCAACACAACTGCGGCGGCACTCCGGCTTGCACACCAAGCTATATAAACGAGTTCCAAATTTCTCTTCATCAGTTCAATAGTGTAGTGGCAGCACGCCAGTTATAATCTGCCCATCGCTTTAGCGTACCGGATGCAACACAAAGATTACCGCTGGAGCGTCGGGTTCGATTCCCGGTTGAGCAACGGACCCCAATTGGGGATAACCATGTACCTGGGGGCAATTTAAACCCGCAGATCAAGACTATAGCGCCGTGAGTGCTCCAACAGAGACATTGGTGTCGACATGCATACGGGTCAGCCGAATCTGATCATAAGGCTGGGTTATGACCCACCGGTAGGGAGTCGTGAGAAAGATTGGTACAAGGGACGATTCTGGTGGGTCTTTTTTTGTTGCTTTTCTGCCATGCTCATTTGACGAATGTTGAGCACTCGCGAGACACGCCTGCAAACTTTTGCTGTAACCATAATGCTCGAGTTCGCCTTATTCAGTGAACCTGTTAAGACGTTGATTTGATCGACGGCGGCATAACTAGCCTTTTTGACTTAATCTCCGCTTATTGAACAGCTAACGAGTTTGCATCGCAGCAGCAGTGCCTACTATCTCCTCACTTCGGCACTCGCGGACACGCCGTTCTAGCACTTCCTCACTACCTTGAACCGTCTGTACCCTTCAACAATCTCTTCCCCAGTCTCCACGATATCGAAACCCGAAGCCTCGAGCGTTCGCTTGGGGAAGACATACATGTTTTTACTCAGTCGGGTTGTATAGATGATGCTCATGTCGTCCACACATGAGATTGCGGAAGGGATGCTCCGAAGCCAGTCGTTGAACGCAGCGGCGAAAGGGACCTCGTAGCACTCGAAGGTGTTGGTGTAGAAAGCCGGCAGTGTCTCTTCGCGCAAGACTCTGCTCACGCGAGTGATTGGTGGCTGAACAAGCTTCTGTATGTCGTCGGCCGCTGTGTGTCCTGGCGGGTAATGAGGGGAGTTGATGTTGATGGGTGAATCGAAGGTGACGGTCGAGCGAGCGATGCGACTCCAAAGCTCGTCTGGAAGTGCCATGAGCCGGAAAGGTGCCTGCTGGGAATGAGGTCAGCGATTAGGTCGACTCGATCGAGAGGTGCGGCGTAGACACACCTCACTGGCAGAGTTTAGCTCCGCATTAACATGTTTTGCCATCTTGTTCTGGTCTTTGCCCTTCGGAGTCGTGATGTTATGTTCGTGCTCAAGGCAATTGACGGGCGGATCAACAAGAATATAATCCCGCTAATTACGGAACTTGCCAACTAAACCGGTGAGAACATGACAGGACTCGTAAGTGAAGCGGGTGAAACAGGTGTCGAATGCTTCAGCATCTCATTCCTTCGCGCATCTATGTACACAGACTTCTCGCTCACTCGTAACACCACCGCTGGCCATGATCCACGCCGTCATCACACAAAGCTCTCGTCTCAGCTCCTTCGAACCCCATGAAGCAATCATCTATGCGCCGTACCACGTCTTGTGTCCGAGTACCATGCGACACATCATGTACATTGTGGCTGAGATAAAGTCAGTCTGGTTGGTTCGGAGAACGTTCGACGAAAGGAAAGGGGAAAAGCTTACCGGAACCAGTGCTGATGAGGAGGCCATAGTATGGGTAAAGCATGAACTTGGCACGGGGACCCTGGAACCATATCGTCAGCATTGCATCCTGCGCGTCTGTCTCCGCAACACGATTCCTTCCCGGTGCTGCTGTGTCTGACGCATGTGTTCGCTCTTCACTGCCAGGCCCAACACGCTCTCATACGTGCGACACAGGAGCACTGCCGCATCTCTTTCAAACTCGCCAAACCCGTTTTTTCAATCGCTGTATTGTCTGTCACGTACCTTCTGCCACTGCCTCAAGCCATCCTCGTGCGATTGGTGCAGGCGCTGCCAGTGGGGTACGTTGTTCGCGCGGTTCAAGCCTGGGAAGGTGATGCTACATCCGAGCTGTCAGCGGTGCCACAGGTGCTATTGTCGTGGCGTGCGTACAATCTGGCGGCCGTGGGGCGGAAGGCAGGCATCGTGACTGTAGTTGATAGTGCTGGAGGTCGTCAATGGCGCAAGGTAGATCGTGGTGTAGAGGTGCCGTCGACGCTGGAGCTGCGGAAGAGGTCGGGAAAGACATTGGCCTTGGCAAGTTTTTGCAGCTCCTTGAGACACACTGAGGTGCTGTCCAACAACATCCACTCCAGGATCTGGAACGAGTGGACACAGAACCAATGCAATGGCACCAGATCGGGGCTTCTGGCTGACCAGCGCGTTGCGATGCGCCCCCGCTTCGACTGGTGGTTGACAGCTGCTCCCACGCGTAGTCTACGCCAGCTCATACCTTTGGCGAATCGACATGGCACGCGCCCACAGACTGTGCAGACCAAGACGAGACAGAGAGTCACACAAAGTGTCGGCTCACCAGCAACACCAGCAACAGGGGAGGACACCAAAAAGCCGGTCAAAAAGCTGCGACTCAAATCATTTCGGACAGTACAGAACGAGCCACCGGCTAGCGTCCGACACGTAGCTGAGACCACCCCTGTCGCCGAGATTTTAGGTGCTAGTACGCAGGAGTATGGGCTGCGGATGTCCATGAGCAGTGGTGTCCCGCTTCTTGAGCCCGCTGCAGAATTGGACAGGTCTTTCCAAGAGCTGCAATACCAGGCCGATGTCAATCGAAATGTTAAGCGTCAAGATAGACCACTCTTGGTGGATCAAGAAGAGCACGCACATAATTATGGGCTTTGGGTTGAATTGCTGCACTTCCGGCGACGCTTAGATGGGCTGGCGGGGGTCTTGGATATTTGGCATGGCATGAGGAGGCGGAACGTGGACCTGCCTACTAGTGGCGATGAAGCTGAGGTACTATGGGAAGAGTTTATTCATGCTGCAGTTGCCAACGATGGCTTTCACCAACCGGATGAAGCTCTTCACATCCCACTCCAGCTTCTCAATCACGCAAGAGACGTGAAGAAACGAACTGGCGAGCACTACAATGGTCTGTACAAAGGTCTCGTAGGCTATCTTTTTCGCGCGGATTCCGGCCGCCTGAGCAAAACCAGGAACTGGCACGCGAAGATGTTGAAGGCACGACTTTTTTCGCCGGAAGACAGGCTGAAACGTGTCGCGAGTGACGCTCTCCAAAATCCTGCATTGAAGGATGCTTTCAGACAATGGAAAGACATGTATAAAGCCAATTCCGCAGAGCGCGACTGCTATGATCACGTCGTGCCGGAAGCGTATGAACGTCGTGGTGCGGAGCACGCGCTCAAATGGCATCGTCTGTTCATCCAACATGGCGACGCACCCAGTGCGGAAGTGTTCGAACTGGCGACTGTGCAGCACCTTTTCAAGCTAGACGGTGACGTCTCTTTGCCCATGAAGCATAGCAAGGAGATGCGCGATGATGATACAGCCGCTTTGAAGCTGAAGGATAGTGTCGCGCACGCGCCGATCACGCGAGCATCTATGTCCGCTCTTGTCGGCGATGTGCACGGTATTAAGCCCAAAGAGCTCAGCGACGGTTTCGTGGCCAAAATGTTCGCTACACGAGCTTTCTCCCTCGACATCGTGATACGAGGCATGACTTTCTTTGGCGTGGATACGCTCGGCCCGCTGGCAGTTCGCGAGATGGCTATTCGTACGGCAACGCCTGTAGATCTGGGCAACAGACTCAATTCTCTCCAGACTGCCGGCATCAGTCTCGCAAACGGAAGTGCTTACATCAAGCTGATCGTGAAAGTGGCCACGGAAGGCCACACGGAGCTCTTCAACGCGCTATTGGCCAGCGATCAGCACCCTGAAGGCTACGATGATACGCGTACGCAGGAGTCATTGCTTATGTCTCATTTCGAGAAAGGTGATTGGGCGCAGGTCCACCTCACTATGACATGTCTTGCACTCTGCGGCGTCGCCATTGAACGCCGTGCCGCGAACAGACTGGCGCAGCACTATCTCCGGACTCGCTCGTGGAGTCTAGCAGCCAGTACTATCGAGACTATGCGCGGCCAGAAGTTGGCTTTGACTTCGACCACTATTACTTACCTATGGCGGTACATGCTGCCCGAGCGCAGACGGAGTAAGCGGCCGGTAGAGAGTCAGAGATCTGATCGCCCGCTTTTTAATTCACTGGATTTCGTGACCAATGCTTATACTTATAGTGATATTCTTGTCCCGCGTGTGGTGCCAGCGAGGTTGTGGATGGAACTGTTGAAGCGGTATGGCATGGCCTTTCGATGGGATGGGGTGGAGAGATTGGTATTGTCGCTCGCGGAGCGGTATAGAAGTAGAAATGTCAAAGTGACGAGATGGCAGAGGGGGATGAGATCGGTGACGACGAGTCGACTTGGTACTGGAATGCTTGATGAGATCTTCACGCCGCAGATGCAGCAGTCGATCTTCACGTGGGGTTTCAGGGCGGCTGCCGTGCGTGGGCAGCTAAAGGAGCGCGGCGAAGTAATTGGTGGGGACAAATATCTGCTGCCAATTGAGCGTCAGCTGAGTGCTGAAAGTCATAATCGGACTGCCAAGATCGTGAGCGCTGAGATTACAGAGTATGAAGGCTGGACCCAAGGCTTGAGGTTGTTGAATCAGCTCAGCCGGCGTGGGCTGCCGATCAGGGATCATGTTGTGCGCAAAGCATTCTGCACCAGGATGTGGATTTTATTCGGGCCAGCCTACTCGACAAAAGCTATCAATATCTTGACGAGGCGGATGAGTCAACTGGAGCTCTCGGACTACATCCGACAAGGCAATAGTGCTTACGATGGGATCTTGACTCCTGCTTTACCTCAGAAGTTCTTGGACGATGATACACCGAACGAGGCTGTACTGAAGCTGGCTTTCTTCGGTCGGTACCGGAAGACTGCACGCAGCATGGCCGAAATGGTAAATGGCGAACATGCTGATGTGGTAGCTTGGACTACAGATCTGATTGAGTCACCGAGCGATCAAAGGGCCCTGAGCACGCGAACGCAGAAGCTGGAATGGCGACGCAGCCATTATCGTGTTGTGGAGCCAGTGCAGAGGCAAGGCTTGGTTGCTCAGGGTCGCAGGCGTGAGGCTGTAGAGTAGGCTTTTTCTAAGAACACCGCAATCTTTGCACCCGCAAATTGCACTAAAGGACTATGCGTGATGAAGAAGTGTTCCGTTGCCGTTGTTTCCGCTGACATGACATTGTAGACTACTCCACATGAACACGTCGGCCAGGGTCGCGCTGTACGGGCAAGATTGCTGGTTCTCGATCTCGTCGCGTCGCGCTGATGTTCGAACACGCTGACTCCACAAGAGACCCATATGCGGAAGGTACAAGCGAGGTAGCTTCTTCGCGCTAGAAATGAGCAATGGTGGACCAGTCATGCATCTGCCATTGATAAAGCTTGAGAGCTGTCCGTCAACAAGATCAAACATTGTGGATAATCTTGACCAGCGTCAGTGTAACACTTCTTCTATCACAATGGCACCCTCGGCATCATACACGCCAGACGAGCGCACGAAGGGCAATCGCTTGGCCAAGCGCAGTAAGTACGCAACCCAATGTCAATGGACGACATGAGCATCGTGCTCGTCGACATGATCTACAGGCGTAGATTTGTCGTAAGCCTAAGCTGACGCAACATTCAGCGGAGTACGACGCCGACCTTGTCCATGGCATCATCAATGGCACACCAATTCTACACGTCTCGTTCAATGCCCCCTCGAAGGACAACGATGGCGGTCCACAGTTCCCAACCATTCTCCCCATGCTCGGGGCCATCGGTCAACACTCCAGCGACGACGAACCGCATATCTACCTCCATGGCTCTTCAGCTGCTCGGCTCTTCCGCATAACATCCAATTCCGAGATACCCTTATGCGTCTGCGGAACCATTCTTGACGGCTACGTTCTCGCCCTAGCTCCGTTCCATAACAGCTGCAACTACCGATCGGCAGTCTGCTTTGGCCACGGTCATGTCATTGAGGATCCCGAGGAAGTCGAGTTCGCACTGCATATGATCACCAATTCGACGAACCCGGAACGTTGGGAGAACAGCCGGTCGCCGCCTACAAAGGCTGAGTTGACTTCGACCGGCGTGCTGAAGATGCGCATCGAGACTGCGTCGGCAAAGACACGTGCAGGCGGACCGAGCGATGAGAAGGCAGATCTGACCAACCCGGACGTTGTGAACAAGACGTGGGTCGGCGTAGTACCCACGTATCTCACCCTAGGTGAGCCCATCGCAGGCGAAGACAATAAGGTCAAGCAAATCCCGGAGTATATCCAAGATTGGGTTGCGGACATCAACTCTGTCAATGAGCAGCACGCCATCGACGCGGTAGAGGGTGAAGGAGATTATGGGAAGCCGAAGAAGCGGGACTAGATACCCAAACGTAGGCTTGACATGAGGCGGACGATCGCCATAGAGTAAGGTATGCTATAAGATGCTTAATTGACCAAGCGCATCTTCGCAAGAATCGTGACCGGCGACGATGGAGTCACGACCGTTTCTGTATGCCATGACGATATGCCTTGCCTCGGTACAGGCTGCTGGATATGGCAGAGCTGATAATATGAGCCGACTGGGCTGTAAGCGTGTTTACCTTTAAAGCAGCAGATGTGATAGCTCACGTTGCACATTCATGCAGGCGTCGGCGACGTGCGTATACGAGCTGCACCTTGTGCCACCGTCCTAGTTCTCTCGCTTCTGTTTCTTGAAAGCAGTATCTGACTCACCGACAAGTGTCCGACAAGTCTCCATCTTTTGACCTGCATCTCTCACTTCAATCTGACTACGATACAAACAACTCAAAATCGACCCACTGCAGAATGGACGTTCTTGTTTCCAAGTTTAATGGCTTACCGCGCCCAATGCTCGCTGAGGATGGGTTACCTAGTCACTGGTCTAAGGTCACCCTATACTGTCCTGGCGAGATACATAGCTGATATTTCTCCAGGGTCTTCGGTGTCCGCTGCTGCCTGCCTGACCAAGAAGTCTTGTTAGTCGTCCGTCCGCAAAGCAAAGACATAATCCAAGGTCTTCCCAGCCATCCTAGCGTGATTCGGTCGCTTCCAACCCCAAAGGACAAGGCTCAAGCAATCATCACGCTGTTGCTGAAAGGCTTCGCTGAGATTGGAGACCTGGACATTGTTAGGGACCCGATAGAAGCCGGCGGTACAGTACCATGGAGCTGGGCTTCGGACACTCCAGACTTGATCCCTGCCATTGAGAACGAGCTACGTACACTTGGTGTCAGGGAAGACCTGTGCAGCATTGGCGTTGCTTCAGACGAGCACGTCCAGATGTTGGAAGACTGGGTCGCTGAAGCTAGTAGCCTGCGCAACTCCATGCTTGCACAGCTGCCAGGGGCTGCGACTCGAGATACCAGTCTTGATCCAGCCCAGATCGGTGATTCGGCATGCCATGGCTGTGGTGTGAGTCAGCCATGGGCAGGTCTGAAGAACTGTGCTGCATGTGCGAGCGCTTGGTAAGAGTGTTATCCTTTTTACCGAGCATGTCATATGCTGACTTGGCCTGCGCGCGTACAGGTACTGCTCCCCAGCGTGCCAGAAGAGCAGCTGGAAGTCGCACCGATCAGTTTGCAGAGCGACTTCCAAGAAGGCAGCTGTTACGCACTTCACCACGGAGGCGCACAGCAATTCCGCGGCTCAAGCGCTCGCGCGCCGAATCAATCTGATCTTGCCGACCTCTCCGGGACGCTGCAATCTAGCGTAAGTCTGTATACCAACGTCGGTCCTCGAACTGTGCTCATCATCACAGGGAGCCAATGCGTCGCCTCGTACTGACCGGACAAGATACGTCCGAGAACTTTAAGCTGTTCTTCGGTACAGCTTCGCAACAACTAGCCAAGCAGCACCGCCAGTGCCGCTTGCAAGTCTTGCTAGAGCCTGTCCCCGGATCCCAGGCACATGCGCTACTGAGCCCACTTGATGAGGACTGCCCAATAAGATCTCCACGGCCAATCTCGGAGGCAGAGCAACGTGAAATCGACGAGGTTCGGATGTATCAGCAAATCTTACGGCAGCCCGGCGTCGTTACTGCGCCCAATGTGTTTGCCAACATCAACAACAAGAAATACTTGCTCGCTCTGGACACAATGCGCGAGATCAAGATGTGATGCAGTCTCCGACATGCCCGGGTGGTTGCTGATTCGATCTTTCAGGATAGTGGCTGATACGACGATGATACTGCTGGGAGGTAGTCGCTTGAAATCACTGATCTTCAAACCTCTCATACTCTCATCTCTCTGGCGTCAGCTGCAGCCATGCTTCTTTCATTGCCTACGCGATGCCACCGGGACTTGTGGAGGGCGAGGCGACTGATCTGCACACCGCCTTGTGACCCTTTTTCCAATCCGTCTTCTGACAATCCTTAGACGCCCGCATGCATGTGCAACATGAGCTATCGCAATGCGGCAGGTTGGCAAGGTTGAATTGCCGAGTTGAAGTAGCTTCATGTCGCTGTCTCCGCGGCGTCAGGGCCAGCCATGCCCCTCCTATCGCCTACGTGGTGCCATCAGCACCCGTCGAAGGCGAAGCCACTGATCTGCACTTCGCCTTGTGATCCTTCTTCCAGTCCGTCCTCTGACAATCCTGAAGCGAAAAACGTGAGTCAGGAACTTCCAATATCGGCAGGCACCGCATCTTACCTGAGAGCAATACCAAGCCTCTGAGCATGCAGTGCATTTCAACAAGCTTGTGCTTTGTATGCCAACGCCGCAGGTATGGCAGATCTTATCGACACAAGCCTCTTGATCGCTGTCTCTAAGTCAGCGCATATACACAGCATAAGGCAGTCGGACATCGCACCTCTTGATCAGTGCAACATTACTGGGAGACAAGTACTGGCTCTGAAGCTGTTGCTTGGTGTCATTGACCAGACCCAGCCAAACATCATCCAATATCTTCAATTGCTTCTTCGTAGCCACACCCACACGGCACAAGCTCTCTCTCACACCTTGTCTGCGCAATTCGGCCGCTGTGGCTGCTGCCAGGGCCTCACTTTCGGCTGCCCATTTGTAGGGAGCCTTCGCCCTAGCATTTTCGTGGCCCGCAGGCATTGGAGTGTCAAGTGCGTCCGCCTGATCATACTGGAGGAAGCCGCTGAGAAGCAGGTTCACAATCGAGTATGGAGCACCAGCAGTAAGCCCGCGCATTATTCCATCACTGGCGCTGCTAGTTGCGAGCTGTGCAACATCTCCGCTGACGGGATGAGCGGCCACGAGCATAGTAAGATATGGCTCGAAAGGCATGTGGCGTATGGCGAAGATCCAGTCGTTCGGCATGAAGGTGAAGATTGCGCGAGGACTAGGCAGGTTGTTGAACTCCTGGACAAGCTCCTCGGGCGATCGGCGGCCGTAGTGGCGCCTTTGGGTGTGTTGCTGCAGTGGTGGAATCATGGCTGTGGTGTATAGCTATCTCTCCGACGCCAAATATCGCTGAAGCTCGTGCACTGGGTGTCGTTGAATTGAGTGACGATGCGAGTTGTGGAGATGATGATTGAGCTGATGAGTGTTGTTGATCTCTCTGCGACGCCGCGATGGAGCTCGCGTACTGAGTTTCGTTAAGGTGAGTACCCTGTGCTGAGAGGTGTGGAGATAATACTTTGCCGGACCTTCAAAATGGAAGGCACGAATGGAAGAGTCTTTGCTGCCTTGGATCAGTGGCGAGATCGAGAGTGGCTGTCGGAAAGCAAGTTCTTCATCAAACGGAGAGTTTGCTGTGCTACTTCGGACGCGTGCAGCCGAGAAACACGCTAGCGCATCCATGCATTCACCTCCCCAAACGCCCACATCATGCCGTATTCACGTCTAACGAATCATTCTCTCAATTGATCAACATAGGAGAGAGAAGATGCAGCCCTGTGTTCTTATCAGCATTGCATTGATGGACTTCACGACCACCAGATTGAACATACCATACGACCCATCACCATTCGTATACCGCTCCACCTCCGTCAGACCGCTCGCCCGGAACAGTCGCGCCTTCTCCTTGTCATCGTACTTGACACTAGTCACAATATACACCCTCTCGCCTTCTGTTATCCGCACATCCTCAAAGCACACATCCTTCACCGGCACGAGATACTGATCGTGCTTGCCCTCTGCCGCATTCCAATCACCCTGCTGCCGCCACTCGTCAGGCTTGAACGCTTCGTATCTCAACTGCTTATTCGCCTGCGGTATAGCGTTCTCGATGAAACGCTTGTTCGCGCCATCTCGGTCATTGTACGCTCGAAAGACCTTATCACCGTCTTTGCTCCCATCGATGCCGAGAATGATTGACACCTCCTCACCTCCTACTCGCAGCATCCGCGCCCAGTCGCTCCAAAATCTAGCCGCCTCGTCACGAGACATGCTGCCGATCGTCGAGCCGAGTGACAGTATGCACTTCGGTCGCTTCGCATGCTGCGCTTTTGCTAGCCACGCGCGGCCATCGTCATAGGTGCCGAAGAGGCCGTGACACCGGACGTCCTTGAACTGTGTCGGACCCAATTGACTCAATGTCCGTTCCAGCTCATTGCGGTCCAGATCGAGAGCATAGTAGTCTACATGTTTACCAGCCGCATCAATGGCCTTCAGCAGTATCCCCACCTTCCTCAGATTCCCGCTGCCAAGCTCCAGAAGTATGGTTCCATCTTGTATCTGTTCCGCAATCTCAGCACTATGAGCTTCGAGCACGCTGATCTCGGCGTTCGTCAGATAGTACTCCGAGGTATACGTGACGGCCTCAAAGTGCTTTAGTCCCTTCTCGTTCCACAGCAGAAGCGATGGCAGCGTTTGCGAGCCAGGAGGGGCTTGCAGGCCGGATCGTATTGAGTCTGCGAGTTGTAGCAGCTCGCCGCCATCGCGTATGTCTATTATGTCGGGAGCATCGCCGTTGCTTTTGGGTTTACTTGCTGGAATGTGGCCGTTTGGCTTCGATCGTGGGACGACGTGTGTGTTGTCTAACATGGTAGCAATCGCGGCGTCCGCAGTCATGATGGTCTTGAGGTTACACGAATGAGAGTTGAAGACAGGAGGAAGCGCTGCACTTACGATTGGAACGGTCGTGATGCCCGACATGCGTAAAGGTGACGTGAAAGCGCGCGCCATCAATAGAAGCGTGTAGCCGTTTGCGGCTTCGATCTGGTCGGGCGTGTGCTGACGATGCTCCTGCTCCTACTCGACTGCGATGAGCAGCTGTATCATCGTAGAGTTACGCGAACGCACACTTGGGCTTGTGTCTGTTCGAGCGTGAGATGGCACATCAAGATCGACGTCGCCGCGCCAAGGCTTCTGCGAATGGTCTGTGCTTTGCCTGGAGTACTACAGTGCTTGGACCTCACTTTTCTTTCACCACAATCACAAAGATACTGCACTGGATGACAAGCCTAGGTGAAGCACCACCATCAAACATCCGCGTCGTGCATCTGCATTTCCTCAAGCGGCGGTCATGATGAGCAGATGACCTCACTCTGGGATCGGTTCCTGAATATCATGTAAGGGACGGCTGCTCCCCAAGTCAATCAATCTCTCATTACATCTTCCACGACAGTTGGCACTCTCTCGACTGATTGCAAAGCCAAGATGTCTTACGGCAACAGCACACAGATCGATCTGCTCATTGTTGGTGCTGGCCCGGCTGGTTTGATGCTGGCGGCATGGGCCTGTCAGTACGACATCCGCTTCCGGATCATCGATAGCAAGGCTACGAGGGTCGGCACTGGACATGCTGACGGCCTAGCTTCACGAACCCTCGAGATCTTTGATAGCTTTGGCCTCGTTCATGACATCCTCAAGGATGCATACCGGATCAACGAGATTTGCTCATGGGTATGCAGAGTCGAGGCCACATTACGAAGCGATTCAAAGGCTGAGTATATGTCTAGAACCCTGATCCAGATCGTCCAGAATGGATCAAGCGCACGCAGCGAGCGAAGGGTCAACCGCATGGCCTAAGCAGATACCCTCAATCTATACTGAACCAAGGATCCATTGAACAGATCCTGCTCGACTATGTGAAAGCCAAAGCTGGTGTCGAAGTGGAGCGTAACACCTCGCCACAGACACTTGACGTCGATAAAGCTGCGTGCGATGACGAAGATGCATATCCAATCGTACTGACACTAAAGACGCACGACGAAGGACAGGATGAGCACCACACCACCGTGAACGCCAAGTATGTCGTCGGATGTGATGGTGCACATAGCTGGGCGAGGCGACAATTAGGTATTGCTATGGAAGGCGATGTAACGAACAGGCACTTTGGCGTCATGGACATTGTGGCACTGACAGATTTTCGTAGGTGGAACTGGGTATAGCTCTCGCGTTAGATACTGACACCTTCCAGCGGACGTCCGACAATCTTGTGTCATACATTCGAATTCTGGCAGCGTCATGACAGTCCCACGAGAAGGCCGATTACTCCGACTATATGTTCAGTTCGCCGAGACGAAACAGGGCGAACCTTTCGATCGCAAGAGTGTGACGCCTCAAGCGATCCTCGAGAAAGCACGGCCGATGTTCGAACCTTACACAATAGACTTTCGAATATGTGATTGGCAATCCGTCTACACAATCGGCCAACGAGTGGCGAAGCAATTCAGCTATAAGAGTCGTGTCTTCCTCTGCGGTGACGCCGTACATACGCACTCGCCGACGATGGGTCAGGGTATGAACGTCTCGATGCAGGACGCGTACAATCTTGGGTGGAAGCTTGGATCTGTACTTGAGGGCACTGCGAAGCGAGAGATCTTGTCCACATACAATGATGAGAGACGGCCTGTGGCACAGGAGTTGATCGACCTTGACCGAAGGATGTCTGACTTCTACTCGCAAGGCCCAAGCGAGAACTCGTCAAAGTATGCGGCGTTCCGAGACAGCTTTTCGTGGTTCTTGAGTGGTGTCAGCGTCGCATACGGACCGAGTCGACTGGTCGCCACTGTGCCTGACGACCACGCCGACAACAACAATGCTGCAGTAGGCACTGCTCTGCGTAACGGTGCGAATGGCACTGTTCATCTCAATGGAAATAGCAACACGATCGAAGGTAGACCAAACCTAGCCACTGGCCTCAGCATTGGCCGACGTATAGCTCCATACAATGTTGTCTGCCAGGCTGAAGCGAACGTTGTACTATTATCGGACAAACTGCTGAGCAATGGCCGCTGGAGAGTCGTGGTCTTTGCAGGCGACCTCACCTCATCTGCACAATGGGGTACGGTGGAGGAGCTTGGCTGCGCTCTTGGTCGCATCTGCCAGATGTACAGCAGCTCTCCAGATCTACACTCTGTCATCGAAGTCATCTTGATCCATTCCGGCACCCACGATGCTTTTACCTTATTGGATCTGCACGACATATACCATCCGGACAATGGCGACGAAGGATGGGACTACTGGAAGGTGTACTCTGACGACGCGTCCGCATTGAGTGTTGGAGAGCAGTCAACGGCGTACAAGCAGTATGGTGTGGATGAGAAGGCAGGATGCGTGCTTGTGCTACGACCTGATCAGCACGTAGCCTATGTTGGACCGATAGCAGACGACGAGGCCTTGAACAAGTTCTTTGCTGGTGTCCTACGCCCAGCGGAGAGGGTGACGGAAGGGACCCAGCCAGCAGCGAGCTGAGTCTCTACTCCTCTACAATATCGGATTTATCTTAAATGTCTGCCACAGTACCTTAAGTACTTGCATGTGATTGTCTTGGCGTGCTGTCCGAGCTTCAAGGTCATGTCGATCTCCGCCATTGACATCGTCATCACTCCAGCAGCCATCAAGGTATAATTGTTCCATCACGTAGATATCGAACATGCTCTCTTGACAGCGTCCGGGTTTACAGGCAAGACTCGCCTCTCAGATTGACCTTAGGCCGTATCTCTTTCTTCACTTCAATACTCATCATGGCGTACCGCAACCCAACTGTGCTCCTTCAGACTCTCAACCTCTTCGCGCTAGGTGGCATGACATACTATTTCAAGCAACACCACGACTACAACTTACAGGAGCATGAGGCGAGAATGGACGAACTGGAAGGGACCTTGAGAGGGCATATCGGCTTGATTGAGGAGAGTCTGGAGAGGCTAGAAGGCAGCAAGATGGGGTCACATGGGAAGGGAGAGAAAGCGTAAGTGTGATCTGTGCTGTGATGCGTAAAAATTGGAGGATGCGAGTGCTGATTGTGTGGACTAGTGAGGCTTTGTACACTGCTCGTGGGAAGGACGAGAAGAAGAAAGACGACAAGAAATAGATCTGGCCAGCCTGTCTTGCTAATCCGAGCCTCCTGAGCTGTCACCATGCGGCGATGCACTCGCTCACCCACGGCTACGACCTCCTCACGATTCTGGCTCCCAAAATCAAGCATTATTTTGATATAGTAGCTAAGATTGCTATCTTAAGTGGGCATGCTGGATTTAGGGCTCATACGCGAACACTCGCTGCGCTTCGATGCAGCTGACGAGTCTCTTGACGCGGAGAAGATCGCGCCTGAGGTGGAAGGTGGACGAGCTGATGCGAGGCCTCTTTGCTTCCCACAACGCAATCAGGCGGGATCTGATGTCATTCACGACGACGCGGCTGAGACGAGGCAGACACCGGCAAGTGGAGTGTTCGACCTGCTCGATTTGGTAGTGGTATGGCAGTGTTGGGTTCCGTTACGAGTGCTGTCTATCGAGTAAGTGAGTCGACCATCATGGGTTGCACGGGGTAGATTGACAGTCTCGCGAATCGAAATATATCCCGGCAAAAGTCAAAGATTTCAATAATTCACCACCCGACTTGAGGTGACACGGATTCAGACATGCAGGCCATCAGCAGATGGTCTGAAAACAGTGCTGAACGCCACTTTCAAGTCGTCACATTAGCAGCTCGTACGCAGAGCCCGATTCCTTATCTTGTGAACTTTCACAGCCAAGTGAAGCACCAGAGCGACGGAGCACCCGCACCGTGCATGACTGCATAGGGACAAGAAGTGCCGGAAGTGCCAAATGCTGACGGGGTGCTACATCGACATCTTTGTACATCACCGCAGCAGAGACGAAGCGAGGAACCGAAGAATGTCCGCTGCCATATTCCTGGGTTCCGATCGATCACCTCCTAGCCAACGCTCGCCTCGATCGCCTCAAGCCGGTCCCAAAAGGCCTCCTCCACGATCCGAACCTTCCCGTGCATCCCAACCACTGCCTCCCTGAAACGACGCAACTTCACCTCCCTCACAATGCCCTCGCTATCCACTTCGTCGATCCGCTCAGTCAGCAGTGCGAGATCGATCCAGGCCTCGATGGCTACAGTCATGGTCTGCTCGGTACCTGTGTTGTCGAGAGTGGTGAGGCGAGCTTTGACGTCTTTGTAGAGTTGGAAGGCTGCGTCAAAGATTGTGGAACGGCGTGAGGCTGGTAGGTGAAGGTTGGTTTGGAAGTGGTGAGGATAGTACATGGCTCTGTGTTGATGGTTGGTCAAATTACGACGCTGTCCGGATTCCCGCGGGCTTGTAAGTGTTGTCGAAGGGCAAGAATTGCTCGATAAGGTACGTAGCTCGAATTTGTTGTCGTTGTAATTTCAAGACGAGGCGCTTGAATGTTGCACTACACATCAACCACTTGTTCAGCCGTGTTCAAGCTGAGACATTAATGTGCAGTCGCAGGTGCGAGTCACCTGCACTGTTTCACGACAGCCGGTCCTGGAAAAGGAACAGATCGTGGCCTTCAGCACTAGCCGTTTGCTTTCTCCAGACTGAGGCCTCACGGCGTTAAGACAAAGACAGCTCATGGCGAACCGAGCTGCGATGTGTCACATGATGCGGGAGTCTGTGTCATGCATCACACTTGGCCGATCTTTCTGGGTTCCTGTTTGGGAAGGCACGGTGCAGACCGACTTCACTCGGACGCGCAAGTCGTGACGACGTCAGCGCTCAAAATGCTAGGGCTTGTCAACGAACACCGGCGCACATTGGCAATCAATGGTGTGGCAAAATGGTAGATTGCTGGAGGTAGTGGTACGATTCGGTTGCCTAGCTATGCCACAGCTGACATCTTGCCAACGAACATGACCTGTCGACCACACATGCTCAAAACAGCCATCCGAGTGTGTACCTGTAGATCCGACTCGGTCCAGTCCCATTCGCCTTCTCCGCCTGCTCCTTGGCAATCCACTCTTGCTCATCAGCGTCGATGATAGCTTTACCAGTATACAAATCAGCAGTATGCGCACTGACGCGCTTACTACGCTTGATGATCTTGTAACCCGCAATCATGATAAGATACAACGGAATCCCGAGGTAGCCGGTCACAAAGTTCTTGTAATCGAAATTCCCGTAGGTCTTCGGAGAGTGCACGAAGACCGTGAAGTTCTTCGTCAGAGCAATGACGATGCAGAAGAAGAGAGCGACCATGCTTCCCCATTTGCCGAAGGGTGATTTGTAGCGCAATTCGCTTGCGGGGACGTTCTGGGAGGAGTTAGCTGAGCTGCATGATGGGATGAGTGGTCTAGCATACCTGGGCAACGATGGCATTTCTGAAGCCGATATGTGAGACGAGGATGGTAATCCACGACAGCAGGCCGAAGATCGAGACAAGATTGACAAAGTAGCCGAATACAAGCGTGGAGCTTGTACTGACGTTGAGGAACGCGATGCAGCACACCAGCGCGGAGACACCAAGACCATAGTATGGTACACCACGCTTATCAGTTTTCGCCAGGAATCGCGGCGCTTGTCCCTTGATGGCAAGGCCGTGAATCGTCCTGGATGCGATGTAGAGATCGCTGTTTGCAGCCGAGAACACGAAGATCAAAATGCAGGCGTTGAGAAAGCCCGGCAAAGTCTTGATACCCGCGATCTGAATAGCGACCACGAACGGTGAAGCGGCAGCAGAGTTCTTTTGCTTGGTAGCATTGAGCAGGATAGGGTCGTTGTAGGCGACGTTCATGCCGAGCAGGAAAACGCTGAAGATGTAGAAGATCAAGATGCGCCAGAAGGTCAACTTGATGGCTCGCGGGACGTTGCGACGAGGGTTCTGTGCCTCTCCAACAGTGACACCGATCAACTCGGTTCCCAAAAAGGCGAAGACTGCGGTGACCATCGTGCTCCAGACGGCCAGGAACTTGCCGAACGATCCTTCTGCAAGGTATTCCGCGAAGCCACCCGGGTTCTTCCAGTAGCGAAAGCCAGTGACCTGGTGATTAGGCCCGCCGCCTGCCGTCAAGATTATCATGAGGATGATCAACCCGACGATCGTGAGCACTTTCACGCTACTCAACCAGAACTCCAACTCGCCAAAGAATTTGATGCCGAGATAGTTGAACAGGATGATTGCCACCAGAAATACAGCAATAAAGACTCCCGGATTGACCCTGTCAGGAGGACACCAATACTGGATGACCAACGCAGCAGCGGTAAGCTGATTCGGCGTGGTGATGAGGTATTTGAACCAGTAGGTGTAGCCGACGGAGAAGCCAAGGGCAGGATCGACGAAGCGGGTAGCATAGGGGACGAAACCTCCTGCAGCAGGAAGCCAGGTAGCCATTTCACCCAGAGCGGCCATGACGACATAGACGATGATACCGACGATAGAGTAAGAGATCAAGATCGAAGCTGGTCCACCAGTCTTGAGCGCAGTGCCGGTGCCGATGATCAATCCAGTGCTGCGAAGGTGGTTAGCACATATTTTACTGCTGAGATTGACTTTGCTCACCCGATAGCGCCTCCAATGGCTATCATAGATACTTGTCGAGCTGACAGTCCACGGTGTAGACTATGGCCCTGATCATCTGGATCCGAGAGCTTGCCATCATGTGGGACGGGACTGCCACTGCCATAAGGCTGCTGATACTCGTACGGCGTCTTCTCCGCGTCGTAGCCATTGCTGTTCACTGGATACGTGCCATCGCTGTAGGTGGTCATATCCGCGACCCTCGTAAAGTTTCTGTAGTTTCAGTAGTCTCGAAACACTTGAAAAAGCTGGAATGTCAAAAGTCTGAAGTCAAGAAAAGCTTCCCACACTCCTGGAGGCGCAGCGTGGTACAAACACTCGGTCTCCCAAGGAAGTGGGAGGGCCTATGATGGGACACCTTAAGTACGAGGTGACCTTGCAGGCCTTGACGTAACGGCTAGTGGACCAGTTTCGGTCCAAGGTTGCATAGCCAAGCCCGCTTCTAAGGCCGTTATCAGCTTGGCTGCGTTGTACAGGCCGTCGCCGCAGCGGGGTTTGCAATCGCGCGAACATAGTTGGCTTGCCAATTGATCATCTCTGCTGGTGAGGCTGATGAGGTGATCGGTGCAGCAGAACTCTTGGACGTGCAAAGAAGGCAGGTGAGATTTTGTGGGGACAACGGGGCACGGACCGGATGCGGAAGGCTTGGCTTGGCATGGCGAGGTTGTTGCAACATACATATCGAAATTCTGGTGTAGCTGAGGCATCAAGTTGGAAGGCTATGTAAGGCTACCATTTATACTCCAGCTAGCTTGGTTCTGGACAAGGAGGCACGATGTTGACGCGGTCACACGTGATACACCACGGTTACCGCGGGTCTAGCATCCTCCTGCGACCTATCCGAGGCTACGGCTATGAGATCTCCACTCGAGCAGCTTATGGGATGCCCATGTGGCGAAAGGAGTATCGCGATACAAGCCAGGTATATTTCCAAGCCACGTTATCTTGGTGCTGCCCAAGCTTCTCCCATCACCATAAAACCCACTCCACACTTATCTAGCAAGAAGCAAGCAGTCCGCTGCGAACCGCTAATATGGGTATCAAACACGACGGCCCCGAGCCCAGCAACATCTACGCCAACCCCGAATTCAACGACATCGAAGAGAACCACGTCACAGCCGAGCGCGATGGCGCTTTCATCCCGGAAATCGACGCTCACGGATACAGGATCCGCGAGGAACCCTACGGCACCAAGCGACCTGTCAGAGTAGTATTGATGGGAGCCGGAGCATCGACGTTGAATTTCCTCAAGAAAGCCGAGGAGCAAATGCAGAATGTCAAGGTCACGGTGTATGAGAAGAATCACGATGTTGGGGGAACGTGGTTGGAGAATCGTAAGTTTTGTGTTATCGACTGTCGTTAGTTGTGCAGAGCTTATTGATAGGTACTTAGGTTATCCCGGTTGTGCCTGCGATATCCCGTCCGTGAACTATCAATTCAGCTGGAAGATCAAGCTGTGGACGCATTTTTATTCGTACTCGCCCGAGATTTGGTCTTATCTAAAAGGGATCTATGACGAGAACGATTTCATCAACAAGTACGTCAAGCTGAAGCACCAGCTCGAAAGCGCTGTTTGGGACTCCGAGGCCGGAGTCTGGCGCTTCAAAGTCAAGGATTTACAGACCGGGATTGTCTCCGACGATGAAGCGGAATTCTTCATCAATGCCGGCGGCGTGCTGAACAACTTCAAATTCCCGGACATCCCCGGCCTACACGATTTCAAAGGCAAGCTAATGCACTCCGCTGCCTACGACGAGGGCTACCCCATCGAAGGAAAACGCGTAGCTGTCATCGGGGCAGGAAGTTCAGGTGTTCAGATCGTAGCCAAATTGTCCAAAACAGCTTCGCACATCTTCCACTGGATCCGTTCGCCGATCTGGATCACAGCCGGTTTCGCCCAAACCTGGGCAGGAAAAGACGGCGCCAACTTCGAATACACGGAGGAGCAGATGAAATACCTCGCGGAGAATCCGAAGAAATACCTCGAGTACCGAAAACAGATCGAGAACGAACTCAACCAACGCTTCAAATTCATTCTAAAAGGCAGTCAAGAGGCCAAGGAGGCGCGGGAATTCTCCTACGAACAAATGGCGAGACATCTAAAGAACGACCCGAGATTAGTCGACAAAATCATCCCCAAGAATTTTAACCCAGGGTGTCGAAGACCTACACCTGCTCCGGGTTACCTCGACGCACTCGTTGCTCCCAACGCTACGATCTTCACTGATGCGATAGGGTGCATCACACCCAAAGGCTTCATCGACCACGAGGGTAAGGAGCATGAATGCGATGTTATTATCTGCGCTACGGGGTTCGATACTTCGTGGCGGCCACGATTTCCGTTGGTGAATGGGAAGGGAGTCGATTTGCGAGAGTTCTGGGCCAAAGAAGTGACTTCTTACCTCTCGATCGGCATCCCGACTTACCCCAATCATTTCACTTTCTGTGGCCCCTATGGACCGTTGGGACATGGGAGTTTCATGCCCCTGATCGAGCGCTGGACGACGTACATGTTCGACGTCATCTCCAAAGCACAGGAAGAGAATATCAAGTCTTTCACGCCGAGACTGGATTTGTCGTTGCAGTTCCGACAACACGCGGATCTGTTCTTGCAGCGCACAGCCTGGACTTCGGCGTGTAGATCTTGGTTCAAGCAAGGGAAACAGGATGGTCAGGCAGCCATATACCCGGGGAGTCGACTGCATTTCTTGCATTTGTTGGAGCGGCCGCGGTATGAGGATTTCGAGATGGAGTATTGGGATGCTAATCGGTTTGCGTTTATGGGCAATGGCTTTGACACGAGGGAATTCGACGGGAGGGATATAACTCACTACCTTGGCATTCTGGACGACAAGGACGAGCAGCCGGTTTATGGTGAAGAGTTGATGGGGAAGCTTGCTGGGTGGGCTGTTGGGAAGTAGATTTATTCTCTGATAAGTTCTTGCTGGAGCTAAATGTACCAATGGCAAATTTCTTGCTCATCCTCGTAGCTACACAGTTCACGTCGTCCCGTCGGCTCTTGCCTTCTCCACTGTCCGGCAGTGGCTTTGCAAGTCATTCGGTCGCATTCTTGTCTCTAGAGCGGTTCGTCTTTGGAGGAGCGTCTGTGTAGTATACGTGGAACGGTCAGATGAACAAAGCTGCCAATGTCGAAATCAGACACGAAGACGGTGTATGCAAAGTCAGGTCAAACCATCTGACCTCGCAAGCCTCAATGCCCGGTGAAGGAGCGAGCAGCCCCTTACCCACCGAACATTTCCATCTTGCAAGCCTACCTCACTGTACCACGGCAGCACATGCCCATAGAACTTGTCATCGGTGGCAGGGAATTTACATCGCTCGTTTCTGGGTAGCATCTCCCATCTCTGCCCAACGACTTCAGAAAAATGCGAGAATCGATTTCCATCTCGACATCGCTAGTAAAGCCTGATAAGTAAAGCTGACACAAAAGAGCAGCATGATGCAGGTTTTGCGCTCACCCACAAAAGAGGGAACCAAGATGAGTACTGGCTTCAATGTTCCATCCGCAGGTGCGACCTCGCTTGTCATAATTGCGTCAGCTGGGAACCAACTGCTAAACGCTACGGCAGCGGACAAGTATAGCATAGCCTTCTCCACCATCACCATTGCCTGCTTGCTCAAGCAGGCGCTCGGCCTTCTCCAAGGAACGCGAGTGATAATTGGTAGGTATTTGGTGCTGAAGCAGGGCAGGCAATGTATTGGCCGGGCTTCACAAGAGGATCTGTGGGTGATAGTAGAATCGGGGAAGCAAATATTTGCTTTGAAAGGCGTGCCCTTGATGGATCTTTTTGATAGGTGTTGGAACTGGACTTTGGTACTCTGAAACGGCTCTGCTATCGTTCATCGGTCATGAATGCTCCCTTCATCTCGCCGCCTTCGTCACGTTCCTGGTGAGCCGTGCTGCAATACTAGGGCCCGTGCACTCCATATGAGATATATTTCAGTAGCAAATAGTTGACTGTTTACACTCACTCCAAGGATTCTTACACCGTCTATGTATACCTGGTCCACATCGTCGTGGTGTTCATGGGTTTGATCCAACAAAAACACCACTGAAACTGGCTTGACTAGGGTGCATGAGGGTTGCTTTGGTTTGGGCCGCGGGAATAGCAACTGCTCACGTGCGGCAGGATTCATCGTCCGCGAGCGATGAGAAGCGAGGCTCGCGCTGTGTTATTAGAAGTTCAAGTCTTTGCGAAGAGCAGACCTGGTTTGTGAAGACTTACCTGCTGTCTCTTCTTCGCCGCAGAGTCGTGTAAGAATTAGAGACGAGTAAGAAGATTGCTTATGCGTCTTCGAGCTGATGGTGTTGGTAGAGGTTCGTTATAGGCCAATTCATCATCGTTCACCGGTTCTCGACTCCTTTCTCCTTGTCGCGTCTTGGTGGGCCATCCTTCAACGCTGGGGCGATGTGGATAAGTCTTTCAGCAGCGATAAACCGACTGTGTACAATCATTGAAACGGTCGCGTCTACCGTCCATACCACGTTCAGATCATTGCGATGTGCATGTAGTCGCGTGCGTTTGTGTCTTGTTCTCACAACAGAAACGCCATGTTTGCGGGCGGCGGCGGGAGGAACCGGGACTCCACTTCTGGCGATGCATGCGACGACGCCAACGACCACAGGGCTGCGCTGTCAGCAGTCGCATCTGCGAGTGCTGCTACGAACCGAGCTACTGGACATAATCGCTGCACAATATCCGACTTACGACCTTGCTGGATTGATTGAAGAAGTGGGAGCAGCTTTGGCAACTTGGAAACGTCAACTGAGGCTTGGAAACTCTTGGACTGGCAGCATTGGGGCAGCCGGTAGAGGCGCAGTGACTGAGAGCATACGTAGAAGGAGAAGAAGAGAAAGACGATGGTTTTTGGTAAAGATTGGCAGGCAGCACATCGGTAGCCTCACACCGCAGACAGACAGCAAGACGAAGGACTCATGCGGAGGTCCCGCGCGACCTTACGCTCTTCAGCGGGACAACATAGTATAGTCATAGCACACGATGTCGTACTACCAAGGCACCTACCAACCGCCTCCACCCCAACGCGGCTACCACGACGAACACGGCCAATACCATCCGCCTCCCCCACCTCCCACAGCAGCTCCGGCACCAGCACAGCAAAATGGAGGGTACGCACCACAGTACGCTGCAGCACCACAATACCCAGGCCAAGCAGCGTATGATCCCTACGGAGCAGCGACAGTAGTAGGCGGTGGACCCGTGCAACAACCTAGTTACGCGGATCCCTACGGCCATAGTCCCCAAACATCCACTTTCAGCGGTGGAGGCTACGGACAGCAGCAGCAATACCAATACAACCCATCCCAGTACGCTCCGCCGCCACCTCCACAACAGCAGGTCCCGCAGTACAATCCCGCGGCTTATGCGCCAACACCAACGACCTACACGCCTCCGACACCTTATGGCTACACCCCACCCATGAATTACTCCGGCTCGCAACAACAACAATACTCACCTCAACCTCCCTACCAACCCTCACCACCAGCTCCCCAACAACAATTCCCACCGTACAGTCCCCAACCCCCCAGCCGCGGGTTCAGCTACTCGCAACAACCACAACGACATACCTCCACCTCCCAACAACAATATGGCTACGCACCACAGCCTCCCGCGACGATGCCGTATGTCCCCGAACCTCCACACCGAGCCCACGCCCACAGCCTAAGCCTGCAACACCAACACTCCATCTCCCCTCCCGCCATCCTACCAGGCCTCTCGCACTCAGATGGCATGGAGAACTGGCGTCCCTCGCCCCCAGGCTACCAAAACAATCAACTACAGCACTCTTTGTCCACGTCCTCGGACACGAGACAATCCCCCTCGCCGCTGTATCACACCACAACTAACTCCTCTTTCCCGCCCGATTTTCCCAGTCCGGCTGCGTCGATTACTCCAGGGCCGACACCGCCTGCGCATAGTTATGGCTCTGGACAAGTCTCACGAAGCGGGACGCTCGACCGCCATCCCTCGAGACCTTTGCCTGCGCCGCCGGAAGAGGGGTATAGGGATGGGGATTACTTCGGTTCTGGACGCAATGGAGGGAGTGGGATGAGGGGGGACGAGGAGGATGAGGCGGCTATACAGGATGAACTTTATAGTCAGGTTGAGGACGCTGTGCTTTTTGCTGGTAGTACTAATGCTAGCATTGGAAGGAGGGGTCATAGTCCGTCTATTTCTGTGAGTCGGCCGCCTGCTGGGTTTGGTGGTGGTGGGGATCAGGTGACGCCGTTGTTCGCTGCTTCGGGTGGGGGAGTGCAGAGGAACGGGAGTATTGTGAATGGGCATTTGAGCCCGGCGCTTGAACAGGGCCAGCCGCTGGGTTTGGGGTATTCGTCCGACAGTGACGCGGAGGCTACGCAGGGGCTGGCTATGTTGCAGGAGGCTGAACACGGGGATGCTTGGAGGGGATCTGCTAGGTTTAGCGGTGGGTTCGGCGATGAATCGCAGCAGCAGCATTCACGGCCGACTTCTGGGCAGGTGGTGAGTGCAGGTGTGGTGGGCGGAGCAAGTGATAGCGATGATTACGCCGGCTATGATATGAGTTCGTTTGGGGGACCGGACGTGCAGATGAGTTATGGGGGGAATGATCCTAGTCAGTTGGTTACTAACACGCACCTGGGGAGTCAACGGAGCACACGAAGCGGACGAGCCGAGGGGTATAGCGACCCAGTATCCAGCCAGCACTCCTCCCTCCGCCGCAGCCACGCCAGTCAATCCTCCCACCTCAGCCATGGTCGTGGCCGGATCGGCGAGCAAGGCGAAGACTACGATTACGTTATGGATTCTATCCATCCTTTTCCTCCTTTTAACCCGGCTGCGAGGGTTGATGCGGACGGGACGGGGGGGTTGAGCGAACCTAATGGGTATGGGAGAAGACTGAGTTATGATGATGGGGATGAGAGCGCGTTGATGGATGCGCAGGGTGCGGTGCTGCCGGAGAGATTTCCGGACGAGCCGCCGGATATCTTTTTTCAGGCTGCGGGACGGGGGTTCGAGGCGGGGAGGCCTTTGCCTGCTGTCCCTGGTGGGAATGTTGGAGGGGCGTTGGGGGAATTGGTTACGGATTTCAAGCAGGGTGGTGTTAACGGGTATCCGCAGACTCCCGACGCGTTTGGGATGAATGCGCAGGGGCAGTGGGTTCCGAGGAGTACGTCCATGATCAGTCATTCGGCGACGCCGCAGGTGGTGCAGCCTTTGAGGAGTAAGACTGATGCGGAGGAGAGGAGGTTGAGGCAGCAGGGGATGAGGGGGAGTGTGTATACGCCTAGTTTTGAGGGGACGCCTGCTAGTGGGGTGGTGCCGGATTTGCCGAGTTTGGGAGCGAAGCGGCTCGTGGTCAATAAGTTGGGGGCGGGGGAGTTCAGGAAGTGCGAGGAGCCGTGGGGGCTGGGAGGGGTGATGAAGTGGTTGTTGCATGTTGTGGATCCGGGGCAGTATACTGAGTTGAAGGAGTCGGAGGTCAAGGAGGCGTTGGTGGCGTTGTTTACTAATAAAGTTCCGACTATGAATATTGCTGATGCCGAGGGGTTGAGCAACCATGTCGTAGCGAACATGTACGCCGCCGGCACTCTGACTCGCACGGAGGAGTGGGTTAAGTTGGTTCCCGGGCAGATGTCTGGGGTGATTTTCCAGTTGACGGGACATGGGTGTTATAGTCCTACGGTTCATGATCATGTTATTCCGGGACGGTGTTATAGCCATCATTGTCAGAGGACGTTGAAGAAGGTTAATCTTGCGAATCAGCCGGCGAGGTCGGGGGAGAGTTGGATAGACTTTTATGCGTTGAAGAAGGAGGATATTGAGGGGAGGGATAAGAAGGAGTTGGAGCGGCAGAATGTGCTGCATGAGATTGTTACGACGGAGGATATCTATATGGAGCAGTTGAATGTGTTGCGGACGTTGTATAGGGATACGTTGGCTAAGGCTGAGCCGAGTATTATTTCGCCCAAGCGGAAGGAGAAGTTTGTGAGGGATGTTTTTGGACGGGTGGATGCGGTTAAGGCGGCGAATGAGGAGCATTTGTTGCCGCAGTTGAAGTATCGGCAGTTGGAGCAGGGGCCGTGGATTGTTGGGTTTTCGGATATTTTCAGGCAGTGGATTCGGAAGGCCAAGGGGGCGTATTTGGAGTATGCTGGGGGGTTCCCAGGGGCGAATTTCTTGGTGAGGCAGGAGTTGGATCGAAATTTGGAGTTTAGGGGGTTTGTGGATCGGATGAGTAAGGATAAGAGGAGTATGCGGTTGCAGTGGGATACTTTTTTGAAGGCGCCGATTACGAGGTTGCAGAGGTATACGCTGTTGTTGAATACGGTCATCAAGAATATGCGAGGGGAGCACTTGGAGGAGGAGAAGCGGAATTTGCAGGTTGCGTATGATGAGGTGAAGAATGTGACGTTGGAGTGTGATGCGAGGGTTGCGGAGATGCAGAGGAAGGTTGACTTGAGTGATCTCGCACTAAAACTGATCTTGAGACCTGGCATGCAGCAGGCCGTTGAGTTGAATCTGGACCACATCGGACGACAGCTCATACATCGTGGCGATCTGCAGAGGATGGGTGGGAGCAGTGGGAATAAGTTCACTTTCACTTGGCTGGATACGCATGCGTTGCTTTTTGATCATTATATGGTTGTTGCCAAGACGAATGCGAGACGCAGTGACCAGGGTGGTAATATTGAGACGTACGATGTTTCGCGGCTGCCGATACCGATGGACTTGCTGATTATGGAGAGCACGAATGACCCGGCGGTGCAGAAGAGTTCGTATATGAAGGGTTTTACGTCTGTCACGACTGTCACTGGGAGGGGCCCGACGCCTGATGCGGCGGCTTTGGCGAGGATGCCGTCGAATCAGGGGCCCAATCCTGGGTTGCAGCATGTCAATACTGGTGCTTCGAGTGCGAGCTTGCAGACTGTGACGAGCTTGAGTGAGGGTAAGGACAGTGATAGGATCATGTGGCCTTTCAAGATCAAGCATTTGGGTCGAGAGACTTACACGCTGTTCGCGCCGACTGAACAAGCGCGCACGGAATGGATCAAGGCGATACGGGAAGCTAAGGCGAAACATGCTGCTGCGCTGTACGCACAACACGCTGAGCCCTTCCGGTTGCGCGTCATGGCTGACTCGGCTTTCGTGTACGATGCTTTCGGTACAAGCGGCGGGCAGAAAGCGGATGTTGTTAGGGGTACGCCGGTTGATCGTGCTATCAAGGAGGTCGAGCATAGGTTCAAGGATACTGGGAGACCGGGTCCGATTTGTCGGGCTAGAGTGAATTGTGCGACGAGCTTCACGATCGCAGGTCTTGAGGGTGCGAAACAGATGATTGCTGTTGGGACTGAGTTCGGGGTTTTCGTGAGCGAGATGGAGAACCCCAGGGGATGGACGAAGGTGAGCTAATCTCGTGATGTGAGGTTGATGGTCGCATGCTAATATTTTATCGCAGTCAATACCAATGGTCAAGGTGACCCAGATCGCTGTGCTGGAAGATTTCAATCTCTTCCTGCTCATTACTGACAAGGTTCTCATCGCCTACCCACTCGATGTCATCTGTCCGAACGAACATACCGGAAGCACAAACGCCAACGACTCTGCACGGAAAGCACCTCAGAAGTTGTCTGGCAGCAAAGACGTCGGTCTGTTCACTGTTGGTCGTCAAAAAGACCGCACTCTAGTCTTCTACAAGAAACGAGAGAATTTGAACTCAGTGTTCAAGGTACTGGAACCCATCTACCAAAAGTCTACCGAGCGGAAACGAGGTGGTGCGGCCTCGTTGTTCCGGAAAGGCAACTATGAGTTCTTTCGCGAGTTCGACGAGTTCTACATTCCCACGGAATGTACGGGCATGAACATATTCCACTCCAGTCTCGCGGTCAGCACGTCCCGCGGGTTTGAAGTCCTTACTCTGGACAAGAAACAGCCGTTTTCGATCCCAGATCTACGAGCACAGGAGGTGCAGAATATAGCGGCACATATCAAGGACCAACGTGCGTTGGGTATGCTACGATTGAGCGAACAGGAGTTCCTTCTGTGCTACTCGAACTGTGCGGTATACGTCAACAAGCACGGCGAGGTCAGTCGGTCGGTGATCATGGACTTTGTGGGCAACGCGCAATCCGCCGCGCTGTATGGGGCGTATCTTGTGCTGTTCGACAACGACTTCGTGGAGATCCGGAATGCCCAGAACGGGCGGTTGAAGCAGATCATCGCAGGCCGCGAGATCAAGTGCTTGGATGATGGAGGTAGCATGGCTGCTTCAGGCGCTGCAAATGGAAGTAGTGCCAATGCGCCGAATGGAAGCGCGAATGGACCTACTGCGGCGATCAATCGGACAGTGAAGTTTGTAATGCAGCATCCAGAAGCAGAGCGAACGCAGATTGTCGTTGAGCTGCTGCTGAATGAGAACATGAAGGAGTGAGATGTTTTGGAGCCCGTGCATCGACAGACATGGCGCACTCGTCGTTTGGAAGGATTTGGATACGCGAATACCACTGTGATTTAGCTGGCGAGGAGTTCAGGCGTCACGAACCAGGGCCAGGGTTCGTCGTACTTTGGCGGAAGGACCAGCCTAATGAATGCATGGCGTTTGTAGAGAACATTGTACAACTGGCAGACAGCAGCTGCCGTCTTGAGATCCAGCTTTTGATCTAATAGAGTATGATCTTACTTCAAAAACGGGTACTGGCTCCTTCAATTAAGCAGGATGGCCAACTGATCAACCCCCTGTTCGGTCTGCTCCATGTGTCGACTTCATAGCAAAGAGTACGATGCTAATGGTGCACACCCAAGATCTGAGTACCGCCAAATCGACGATCCAAGCGAAACCCCCAGCCTCCCCAGCCAGCACCTTAACATCTCGGACTGCATCGGCAGGAGTCGCAGAATGGCCTTCGAGGCGTAAGCATGCGCGATCTTGCGAGTTTACACCACGAACTTAGACGGAGGATTGAGCAGCAAGTCTCGTCATCCAAGAAGCACATGTAGCACCATTCTCGCCTTACGATAAGAGAGTCAAATCTCTTCGTTCAGAGGGTACGCCGAGACGAAGCATGCAAGCAGTGCCGCGATGGCCATGGTGAATCTCATCGTTGCTGGGATGAAGTTAGGCTCGACGCATATCGTTTTACTGACAGCCTCGGGCGTACCTTGAGTAAACGGAGACCGTCAATTCTGCCTTTCGCGACAAGAGATGAGGATTGCTATCCGTTAACCACAGTTTCAGCTTACTCTTCAAACAGCTTGCTGCTTATTTGCTTACACAAATTCGGTGAACGGCCAGGGGATGCTGCACCGTACGACATGGCACGGCGCCTGCGGCCACTACATACAGAATATAGAACCCAATGGGGTTGGGCAGACATTCTTAAGGACCTGGATCGGAGCGTGTCTAAAAGTTGTGCATTCTATAGTCTCGCCGCCTTCGCTGCTCACGTTCCCGCCCTTTGCTACTCACTGCCGAGGATGGTCCGGGAAGACCTTCGTAGGCCTCTTAAGTATTCCTTTCGGCTTCCTCTTCTTCAGTCGGCGGGTATACAATCCGTACACGATTCTCCCGCTTATCGCTGTAGCTATTGTCAATGATCTGTACTGGCTCGGAAGTCGTTGGCTCATCCAAGACACTGCATTTGCGTCTCAACGCTTGGCCCGGCTGCCTAGAAGTCGCGCCGTCGAGAGCCGCAGAGTTTCGAGTGGAGGCGACTGTTTAACAAGGCGGTAAGGCGGATACCAGCATTCAGCTTCGCTTCAGCATAGTCGCGCTCCTCCTCGTCACCCTGTCGCTGCTCGCGTTCCCGCCTTCGCTGCTTACGGTCGGGGCCCTTGATCTTCGACAGGTGGTGTACGCCCGCAATCCAGTTGTACACCTCCGTCATTGGAAGGGCTCCCGCGGAGGCTCTTCTTGCCGCTCCCGATCGTGGTCTCTCTTCCTCTCGCCGTCGCTGGCTCGATCACGATCCTGTTCGCGTCAATCGAGCTTTGTGAGGACTTCTGTCCATTGATCGCAGCATTAGCATATCCGTCTGAAATCTAGCTGCAGATCTGCTTACAGCAAATCATCGGTCGTCCTAGATTTCGCGAGGAGAGGATGTTGCGTCGTACGTGTTAGCTCTTGCACGGTGGCGGTAGCCATAATATGCGATGGTCAAAGCGTTGAACACTCGTAAAAGCTGAAGCGGAGCATGTCTGGAAGTTCCTGTGCATCAATGATTACATTTCGAATAAGGATCCTTCCTGACGTTCGTAGTTACCTCTGTGAGAACAGAATGGCATCGCGCTTACCAGAGCGAGTCCTAGATAGACGCAACACACTTGACCCGAGGTGTCAGTCCTTGCGAGCTCGCCAAGCGGCAGCCCAAGACCTCTCAGCCTCTCTTCGATATGCTTCGCGTGATACCGGGGCGTTCGGTCTCTTCAAGCTCAAGTCATAATCATGTTCCATTCATTCATCCTCATGATATGCACAAAACCAAGCACACAAACGCTCGCTATGCCTAATGCCGTCTATACTCTCATGTACTCATCGACCCATCGTGCCATGTTCCTCGCCCTACTCGCCCAAGAAGCCGCAGCTCTTAAGACCGGTAATCAATCAGTCCTCTCCCTTGCGCCATATTCCTCAGCGCCACCACAATGGACCACCACATCCATTCAGCCCTCACCGACCTCGAGACATAACAGGCATTTCAGAACCCAAACTATCGATTCCGTCCCTACCGGTACCGTCTTCCATCCCTCTCATAAACATAATCGCGCTCATAAATCTTCTCGTCCCACTTCCCAGCCCTCACACTCATTGGCGGAGGCGGGATACTCGGCATAGGCGGCGCAGCAATCATTTTCGGAAGTCTAGCAAGCTCCTCGCGCTCGCGCTCCTCTCGCTCCCACTGCAGCTCACGAATACGTTCGCGACGCTCGCGACGGATGTCTTCGGTGAGCGTCACAAGATGAAGGACGTCCTCCTGCGATAGAGTCAGCACATTACACTCACACACCGTTGAATGAAGGCACAGCACTCACATAGCGCAAATACTCCATGACATAAAAGAACCCAGCCGTCTCCTCAAATTCGTATCCCATCTCCTCCACTGCCTCCCTACTAACCAAATCCCGCGTGATTTCAGTCCACATCTTGTCCTTCGTCTTGCCTCTGCTCGTCTCCTCCACGATGCGTTCGCGCGTGATCTTCGTCTCACGCGTCTGACCCGCCTCTGCATCCCTCGTGTGTCCCCTCTCCCTCTCTGGTGCGGGAGCAGGAGCAGGCGAGCGAGGCGACTCGCGTCCCCAGTCGTCGCCGTACACCTTGTCGCCAGTGATGAACTTCCCACGTCTTTCGCCTTTGTACCGGTCCCAAGAGATCTCTTGTGCACCTCCACCAGCGCCATCCATGCGCACACGTTCGGTTCCAGGAGGGATGTCGACTAGACCCCAGTCACGCGTAGCGCCATTCTGGGCTTCACCTGGGTACCCTCTGTCCCTCACCCTGCGATTGTAGTAATCTGCTTCCTTGGCGACCTCGTCATCTTGTTCGTATCTCCTCGACATCGTCCTGTGAGTGGGCGTCGGACTCGGAGACCGCTGCTGCTGCCCACCGCGTGTGCGAATAGACAGATCCAGTTCTCGCTCCCGTTCACGCTCCGGCTCACGAGGACGCTGACGAGGCTGCTCGACAATGTCACGCTCGAAGATGATATCTTCTTCGTATGCTCTGCCGTTCCGCGTGCCTTGTCGCTTGATTTCGATCTCCAGTTCTTCGACTCTTGGTTCTGGTCGAGGAGGCTCAGGAGCGGGAGGCGGGGTGGGCGAGCGCACGCGTTCGATGCCGTGGTCGATATGGCGGTGGTGGGTGATGACTTCTTGTATGATGGGTGGCCGGATGATGGGTTCGAGAGGAGGTGGAGGCGGAGTAGCTTCGCGAGGTGGCGGAGAAGGCGATGGACTGGGTGATGGTGCGCGACGGCGAATAATGATCTCTTCCTTCTCATAATCCCTCACGATTGGCTTTGGCGAAGGTGACCTCGGACGACGCACGATCCATTCCTCTCGGTCTCGTGCCACCAGCTGGCCTCGACTAGGCTCCCGACGAATGTCGCGGTGGATGTCGATATCGATGTCGAGCTCATCTCGTCTCACTTCTCTTCGCTCTTGCTGAGGAGGCGGCGAACGAGTCTCGGTAAAGCGGATTTCTTCGCGATCAATTTCCGTTCGTGGTCGTGCGGGAGCATCGCCTGGACCTCGACGAAATCGGATCTCCTCTACGTCTCGCTCGCGGTACTCGCTTCGTGGTGGAGGCGGCCGCGATTCCTCCCGACGTTTGATATTGATGTCTATTTCCTCGCTGTCACCTCGTGGCGGTCCTCGCGATCTCGCTCTCTCGCGACCGCTATCACGAATATTGATATCAATGTCTTCGTCCCAGCCCCCGCGCTCACTTCGTGGATACTGTGCCGCTCTCTCTCTGTCTCGCTCGCGTATGACAATCTCATCACGCTCCACGACCCTCTCTGGCGGTGCTCGCGATCTCACTGTCTCCAGACTCCGGCGACGAGTGGGTGCCCTACTGTATGTATCTTCCTCGTCCCTTTCCTCTCGGCGGATGACCAGAGCGCCTGAAGTTGTCTTCCCGTAGTCTTCCTTCAAGAACGAAAGATCTCGTTGCTGACGGTCGTTCCGAACTGTTTCCCGTTCTCTGACCAATGTCTCTCCTCGTGGAGCTCGCCGAGAAGTGGTGCTCCGGGCATCATCGTAGTCGTCGTATCTCCTCGACATGGTGAGGTGGGGGTGGTGCTGATTGTGAGTATGAGTGCCCAAGCAGACTCGGTGATCTGGAGAGTACCGCGCCTGCTCAGACGCTTAGAAACAAGAACAAGGTTCCACCACACTTCACTTGCTTTCTGAAACAGAAGGGGAAGTCGTCAAGCGTGGCAGTGGGGTGGTGTGCGGGATTGCGGGATGAGGTCAGAGGCATGCGCGTGGGAGATCTTGGATTGCTTTCTTGCACCTACATAGTCTTGACATGGACATGGGATCAGAGATGGACGATGCCCATACAGAAGCGTACCTGGAACGCATCATTGTGAAGACTTCGGTTGAAACGAAGCCACGACCAAGCGCAGCCGAATGGCAGAAGCAAATTTGCGCCTCCTCAGCCCCGAGCCAGAGCTGGGCAGCAAGACCAGGCTGCAGACAGCCAACAACATGGGATGAACAGTGAGAAGCCAAAAGTAGGTCTGACTGTCATCTCTTGAGCAAATGAGGCCTGACTGTCGGTGTCCTCATCAAGACTCAGCCAACAACAGCCTTTGTGTTTCATACCTTATTCGTGACTCATAATCTCTTTCGCACAGACTCACTCAACCTCGATATAAGAGAATAGATTGACTCAACTACAGAGTTTGCAATAAATCAGGAAATCATCTTAGCAAGTCCAACTTCAGACCTGCTCCTGCCTCGAAAGCCGACCTCATATCGCGGACTTGGGAGTCAGCGAGGAAGCCCCGACCTACATCGTCCAATACTAACCAAATCTCACGAACAAGAAACTCATCGCAAGCCATGAAGCGTCTCACTACCCAGGAGGTTGCTCTAATCCAGAACCCCAAAGGACTCATAGAATTAGATGGACGCAAACTGGAAGGCGGTGGCCAGCTCTTGCGCATCGCTGTCGGTTTGTCTGCCTTGACCAACCAGCCCTTGAGGATTGTACAAATTCGTGGCCGCAGATCCGGAGGCGGTGGGCTCAAAGCTCAGCACTTGGCCTGTGTGGAGTGGTTGGCGGAGGCCTGCAATGCCACGATCCATGGAGCTGAAAAGGGGAGTAAAGTGTTGTTCTTTGAGCCGGGAATGGGAAGGTATGGCGACAGAGAAGGCGGCATGCCAGACGTCTTCAAGAAGGCATCTCTTCCGGACGGCACTAAATTCTGGGAAGCTAACGTCGACATTGGTACCGCTGGAGCCACGGGCCTCGCCCTACAAGCAGTACTGCCTTTCATCCTTTTCCAGCGGCGTTTTCTGGACGAGGCATTACCTGTGCATCTCACACTTAGTGGTGGCACAAATGTTTCCGGGTCGCCGTCTTTCGAGTATATCGACCAGGTCCTTGTGCCGATGCTGGGAAGGATAGGTTTCAAAGGCATCACCGCGAAGCTCGGCAAACGTGGTTGGTCTCAAGGCGGCACAAGTATCGGCAACATGACTCTCGAGATCCCGGTCAGCACGAGAAGGTTGCCACTACCCGCCTTCCACCTCAGCGAATATCCCGACACGGAAAAGCAGAGCACATCCACTAAGATCGTCAAGCTTGTCGCAACCGTCATTGCGCCGCTGGCCTACCACGACCATTTCCGGGACCGCCTAACGTACACTGTGGAAAAGTATTTCGGTAAAGACGCAGGATACGTTTTCATGGGCCGCCATCCAGCAGATATTCCTCTCGAGATCAATTGTGAGGATAGCGCCCACGCCAAGCGATGGTACTTGCTCGGCGTTGCGGAAGTGAACTCAACCATCTCTTCTGTAGATGCGAAGACTGGGCTCCCAAAGCCGAAAAAAGATCTCTATCAGCCCTGCTTCTTGGGAAGAGATTGGTTATACGATCGTAAACTACCCACCGACGATCCCGGGCTGGCCAAGGTCGTGGCGGAGATGTGCCGCCGTGTCATCAACAATATTTCTGATGACTTCGAATCCGAGGCTTGCGTGGACGAGTTTATGCGCGATCAATTCGTAATCTTCCAGGCCCTTGCTCAAGGGAGAAGCGAGGTTTATCAGGGGTTTGTGCCGGATCACAGTGATGTCGATCCTTATTGGGGTGGGATCATAACGCCCCGGGCACCGAGTTTGCATGCAAAGACGGCAGAGTGGGTTTGTGGGGAGATGCTTGGGGTGAAGTTTGAGCACGAGAGAAGGTATGGGAAGGAGAATGGCTGTGTGGGCATCGGGTATGGAGGTGAGGAGGATGGGATCAAGGCGAGAAGAGCGGAGAGGGAGGTGGAACGATTAGCGGAGATGCTTCAGAAGGAGAGGTTGGAGGCCGAGGACAGTGGGCAGAGTTTATCAATGGCACCGTTTTAGGAGAGGGACGAGAGCAGCGGGGAATGAGTTACCGTGCAATAGTACTTAAGCTACTGTGTTGGCACGGTCCAGGACTGCGGAGTCGATCGCCAAAGGAAAGCGCTCGATCATAGTGTAATTGGCGAATAAGGGCGCATCACAAATCAGGGTGCATCGTAACAAGGAGAGTCAGACGTGGTAACGCGAGAGCAGATAGCCGCCAGGACCGATCGTGGCAGTACAGCGGAGGAGAGACGAATCTCCCGATGAGCAAAAACTGGCTCACAGTACGGTCACACTTGTCCTCCAGGAACGCCTCAACAAACGAGAGTCGGTTACGAGGATAGCGAGGGTGGCAGTCAAGGCGTACATGATAGATGAATCCCCTCGGCGACCACAACTCTCACCTATTACAAACCAAGTCCTCCAAGCACCTGCCCGACACTCTCGCCTGCCTTGAGGTCGTCTAGCACTTCCGTAAGATTCAACCCTGCCGTCACCACCGTCAACGCACCATGAACGTAGCCGAGGATGTTCGATATCTGGCAAGTGGTTGGATCGACCGTGTGAATCTCCCGGACCTGCGAGCGAGGAAGAGCAATGACATCCGTCTGGACGTAATCCACGGTCACGGTGTTGTTTGAGTTGACCTGGTACTTGTCGGAGCCAACTGGGACGCCTGCGTTTATGGCAGTCGCTAGGATGACGAGTTCTGCGCGGACAGTGTCGGCTGTTACGCCTACGTTGACTGGTGGAAGCGTGACGGCGTTGGCTTCATTGGGACTTCAGATCTTTTCGTTAGCTCGAGACATAAAATCGAGAGGAGATACGCTGCGTACGTGATGATGAACGTCCGAGAGGCGAAAGGCGTGAGCGGAATTTTTGCTGCGTCTGCCACCGTATGCGATCGGATGGTTTGTATTTCTGCTTTAACGGCTGCGATTCGCGCTGCGGAGGAGCACGACGACGACGACGAGGTCCTTTCTTGTATCGGAGAGCCGTGTGCTAGTGCTGCAGCGCACAGTGTCAAGTAGATTGATGTGAGAAACATTGGAAGGAGATTCTGGAAATGATGGAGGAAGACTCGAGATATGTATGGGCGAGGTGTACAATTCGGCAGCAGTGAGAAGGGTTGATCAACGGTCGTGGCTTTATGTGCAACGTCGTGCTCTTCTGAAGTAGCGGTGGCATTAGACTTCGCAGTGATCACATCTCGCCTTGTTAGCTTGGTATGTGGCGTCATATTTGTCCGTAGGTTGCTCGATCGTTCCTCATACTGCACGGTGCTAACGATGGTATAACGTACGGCTTCCCGGACAGCTCTCACACACGTCCATCATCCTTTACTCTAGGACGTTCATTGCATAGCGCCGGGATCAGCTACTCGAGCAATGAACTGATGCTCCAGTCAAGGTGTATGGAGGACAGACCGGAGGGATAATGAAGAGAAAGTTGGGCGGACTTGAGCTCGATTGAGAGCGGTCTGCAGCTGCGACTTGCGCTTTTGATAGTCGGAAGCCTGCTTAATGAGTATGGATGTGCTGTCGAGAAGCTCGTCAAACCCGACATGGGTGTCACCGCTTCCGAACGTCTCGGCCTGTTGGAGATTCGAATATGAGTACCACGAGAAAAAATGAGGCTTGAGACGTGGGTGGTTGATGGTGAGGTTTTCAATCTTGATCATAAAGTCGTGCTCGGAGCTCCCTCCGTCATTCCCAGAACGCCAGCGCTCGCTAGATAGCCCAGCAAAACAAACTTCCAGCTCAGACATCTTTCAAGCCGGACCGTCGAACATCCTTGCAGCCAACTCCATACTACCCCTCTGGCTCATCCTCCGCTCATCAACGACGCCCTCACTGCGCACCTCTGCCCTATTAATGCGTGCGAAGCCAGCAGCCATCGGTGAGTACTCCGAGCTACCCACACCCTTAGTCGGGGTGTTCGTGCGTGCAAGCTGCCCAACCACAGGCCCAAGTTGATCGTCGCTATGTCGGATCGTGGTAGTTCGTCGAGGTGGGGCAAATGACGGACTTCTAGTCGACGCCCTTCTGCTGTTCCGGTAGAGGTGCGATGGGAACATGCTGATGGTGGAGTCGTCGTCTTCCTGCGAGCCGAACGCGCTGTTCATAGCAGCGGCGACAGGAGATCCATTGCGGCTGGACTCCGACTCGGAGATGATGGACATGGGCCTTCCTCTGTCCAGAGAATCGCGAGGACTATTAGGCTGACTTGGAGGAGGTGTCTGACTGACGTTGCGGCCAGAGAGCTGATGATGACGCTTCTGCTGCCGCTCACGGCAAGCCGGGCAGCAGCCTCTAGAATCAAACATCTCGTGGCCGCAGTCGCAGGTGGTCCCGGCCATGTCCTCGGAAGTGAGTTTAGCGTGTGGAGAGATGAAAGTGCGGCCTGGTGATGCTGGTGGAGTGCTGATGCCAAAGTCGTCTTGAGATGAAGTCGGATGCAGGTGGTATACCAGTGGCATGTACAGGGGTGCTAACGGGCTTTTGCTGGGCGTCGTCTGCGGCTCACAGGCGAAAGGTTGCCGGCGGCGTAATGCTCTTGGTGGAGTCGACTCTATCGCTGCTCTCTGACGTTCTTGTAGGTAAAGAGATGGTAGGTGGAATCTGATGGTGAATTCGCGAGCTGTGATGATCAAGTCCGAGAAGTATTCCGGAAAGCAGGGCGTACTGTACCACGAACGGGCAAGAGCAGGGGTCTCACTTACATGTATATGCTTCCTTCCAAGGCATGGAGAAATTACCAAGGCTCGTGCAGGACCGCGTGGTTGTGCGGAGCGCCTGCGGAAATCGGATCCCGTGCAGTCCATCTGGCGTATTCCCAGAACCTTAAAATACGTTATGCTTGTCCTGAGCCGTATCGGGACGTCGCATAGTGAATTGCGAGCCAATGGAGGAGCAGCAATGATGATGAAGTCAAACATGCTCCGTTTGACGTTGAAAAACCTTGTCAAGCCTCGTGGCATGACAGGGCTGAAGTCCCGAGCGCGGCCACGATCTCCGTTGCGGACCGGACGATCGAATGACTCGGGCTGTTATCGGCGTTGTGCTGACAATCGCGGTCGTGGACATGCTTAATCAGTCTTCATGTCAATCGTTTGGCTGCGATCATCCTAGAAGCTGGACGCTGGACGGATACATCGGGGATTATTGCCTGGCTCGATACTGTGCAAACCCAAGACTCGACCACCAAGCTCGCCGATTCTCGGCGGCGATAGTTTTATGTCGGAAACTCTCTTGGCCGAAGGGCAGATCGATCGAGCAAAGCTGCCTCGCGAAGGGTGAAAGCATCTCCTACACGTGGTCGAGCTCCACCGATCGTACCCCCAGATCGGTCAACGACCGCGAGCGTAGCAGTACTGCTGTGGATGCTGAGCTAGCAGTAGTGGATATGGTGATAACGGTATGCCACTGCATGAGTCGACATTCGTTTCGCAGAAGAATGAAATCATGTCAAGAAATTGCGTATTGAGTAGCCATACTCTACAACGAGTGTCAGTTGACGCCGAACGCCAGCGCCGTACCCTAGGTGCCCATCTGATTCCCGCCCATCGCTGTTATCGTGAACAAAGTAGATAGCCATCCACCTGCAATCCGCAAATTTCCAGGAACAAGCTTCTTACCGCATCTCCTTCTCCACTTCCTCGTAAGCTGGCGCATCCTGGTAAACGGGAGGTGCCTCCATCTCAGCTGCATCCACCTTCTCGTCATCCTCATCAATCGCAGTCTCCTCGAGCGCAACTGAAGAATAGCCACGGCGCCCACCACGCACGAACTTGATCCAGACATAGCTGATGAGGCGACCGACCACAAGTCCGATCAGGCTGACCGTCATGCCTACCACGATGCCAGTGACAACTGGCACAACGATAGCCAACAAAGCCATGATGAAAATCTGCGAGTAGTGCCCCTTCCAGAAAGACTCCTGGTGGTGATGCCCGTGGTGAGATCCGTGAGGACGCATGTGGTGCGGTCGGCCGTGTGGATGACCTGGGTGTGGTGGTCCCATTGGCGGCCTGCCTGGTAGCCTGCCTGGTGGTCCCATGTGGCCTCGGAACCCGCCAGGTCGCATGAAAGGTGGCCTGATGTGGCCAGGGAGATGGGTGGGCGGGCCTTTGCGGCCGTTGCATCCTGGCTTGCGAGAAGCGCCCAACAAAGAGAACTTCGACTCGAGCATGTTCCTGAGCTTGCAAAGCGGTGCGGGGAGCATGCTGCACTCCTTGTGCTTGGGTTCGTGAGGAGGCATATTGAACATGTGGTCAAACTCTCCTGGCCCGTTGGTGATCTCCATGATCAGAAGCTCGCCCTCGCCAGTCCTGAGGAGTCTGATCTCCACCTCATCCAACTCCATCGACCTGTCCTCCACGCTCATGATCTGCACCTTGACCACTTCAAGCCTGTCATCATTCGGCGACAGAACTTGCTTCTCTCCTTCTCTCACACCATAACCCGTAACCACCAGATCCGCCGATCTGTCCTTGCCTGCTTTAATGTCCGCGAGCAGTCCAGAGCTCGGAACTTGTGTCACATGTGGTGATGGTCGAAGTTGTGATATGTGTCCAGGTCCGTAGACAGTCTCTCCACCAAGCAGCAGAGCAAGACCATCCTCGGAGACGGTGAAGTCGAGCATCAGGCTGTTCGCTCCACCTTGAATCCAGAAGAGCGCATCGTCTGCTTCAGCACTCTCCTTCTCGATATGCGCACTCGGGAACGCGCATGCTGAGCACGGAATGATGATGCTCTGGCTCTTTGGGTTGACTTTGTCCACCGCAAGGTCCGGAGTCTCGCTGGCGATACCAGGCGGTAGGATGAGGGCGCTGGCGCTGATTGCGCCGAGGGTGGCGATGCCGACTGTGCGGCCCAACATGATGTTTGCGATCAGTATTCGAAGTGAGGTTGTTGAGTATGAATGGTAAGAGAACGTGCTGAAGGAAGGAGATGTTGGTGGTTGCGTGAGTTTGGCGTGGCCGCGTGGCGGAGGCTGCGGAGCTGATTCCTTGGGGTTGGAAAGAAGGGTCCAAGGTCTCGGTCACGCCTTCCTTTGTCTTGCGGGCGTGCAGATAAAGGACATTCACTGACGACAGGTAAAACATCAGCGGATTACAACAGAACATAGTCACTGCGATATCCTGTCTTTCCACGGCATATGATAGAACCAAAGTATTTCATTTACTCGGGAGTATGCCAAGCCTCCTAGAAGCTAAGCCAAGGGGATCCATCGACCGCATTGCTGCATTTGCTTGATTTCTCGTAAGACCCTGTGTCTACCGATGCTGACTTTGTGTTGGTAGTGAGGTTCTAGAGCAGTCCATGCTGCCGCAGATACTCGGTCTCTCAATGTCATCCGTGTCATCCATGTCATGAATGTCATCCAGCCTTATCTCAGGCCTTCCATGGATCACGCCTGTCCTTGTCCAGGAGGCGGATTCATCCAATTCCCCTTATCCCATTCCACGTTCTCCAGCCACTGCAGGAAGTCGGCATCGTTCGCGGTTGGGAAGTACAGATTCATCTCATCAAATGCCGTCTGATCGCTGGCTGGGTTTGGAGGTGGCTGCGGACTCAATATCTGATCGAGCACGCGCTTAAGAGCTCGCCTTCCTTGATTGCAGATGTAGTAGTTGCCCTCTCCAGGACTCACTGTCGCGAGGGCGGAGATGAAGACGCTGAGATCCTGGATTGTTTCTGACCTTGGGAGGAGGTCGGGCGTATATTGCCGTGACTGCTCTTGCTTGAGGAGTTCGATTGCCAACACGCCCGCAGTCGGCAGTCCGTGCACGGTACACTGTGGATTCGGTCAGTCGATGTCACAAAAAGGCAGAGGAGGCACATACCAAATAGATCAGGTCGCCCTGAAAGTCTCTGAAGAAATCTCTCCGTGTTTGGGCGAGGAGCACAAGTTTCAGGATTTTCCGTGAGATTGGAATCAACTCCTTATAACCGGCGTTTCGACGATTGATCATAGCTCTCTGCAATAGGAAATCTGTATGGTAGATGCCAGCATGGATGCAGATCATGAAAAGAGAGTTGAGCTGGCGCATGTTCTTCTCAGACCTCGCAAATCCAAAACCATTGCCCAGCTGAACTTCGCTGTTATTTAGGACCTCCTCGGGTGTGATGCTCATGAAGGCTGGGTAAGAAGCGTGTAGTCGTTGGAGCTTGAGTTGAATCTGCTCGCCTTTGTACGAAACGTCTTCCTCATCAGATCCTAAGGCGACTTCCAAGATGTCTTCCCTCATCCTGCAATGCTGGAACCAAACTCGGAGCCAAGTTGTGCGGCACAGATTACCTGAGGTATTCCATCCATTGGAGTCGAGCTGTGATAGCACAACATCGAGTTCAGGTCCCTGAAGCCAGAGTTGATCGTCTGAAAGGTCGAGTGGAGCTTCCATCTTGCAGTATCGGTACGACAGACGTGGTGGACGTCCAAGAAAGGTCGCAACCTGCTTGTCCCGCCCGTAAGCTGAGATGAAGATTTTCTTCCGCAGTTCGGCGAGGAAGAAAGGGGTCTCGGCGTTGACCTTGTTGCCCTGATGCAGACCCATAGCAACGATGGCGTCGCATACTTCACCCGTCCGCTGCCACGCTGAGTAGTGGGCGTCGCCCTTCAGGCACTCGACCAGCACGAGATCCTCGTACATGAAACATACGTAGAGATCGTTGAGCACTTCCGCATCATAACAAAAGCACAAGCAGAACTCCGAGGCTTTCCGCATGCGCTCTGCGAATGTTCCCCTATCAATGAAGCGGTCCCTGATGTTATCGAATATTGCGTCCCAGGAGCTGAGATTGATGGCTATGAGGCCAGCCAATGTCAGAATGACTCCCACGACCTCCCACCGGAGATTGCGACCAGATGCGGACTTGGCCCATTCTCGCGGCGTCATCTGGCCATGCACCTTCATTGGCGTCCGGGTGTTGCGCCAGACGAGCTCCGACAGATTTCTGAGTTGATCCATGTTGCCCTCTAAAAGCAGTCGACCGAACTCCGCCCATAGATCATCGATCCAGATCCGATACGCTGGCTGCATGATCAGAATGCCTGGAAGACTCACGTCAGCGTGTGCAAGCTTGGATGCAATACTCATCAACGGTTCAGGAATTGAGCATCTAGGAATTGTGGCATAAGCTGACACCGCAATCCCGACAGCATATACATACCATCGCAGAGATCAAACCATCGCTGTGTGAACTTTTCGTACAGAGGTATGTCACGGAGTAGAGCAAGAATCCGTGCACCCTGCTCGATCTTCTCCGGCGGTATTGGGGTCAAATCAGGACCGTCCTCGACCTCGTCAGGCTCTCCAACGCCGAGACTAATGGGATTCTCGGAGAAGATTGCGGAGTAGCTGGTCGGGCCCAAGAAGCCCACTTTCCCCTCCCGAAAAGACATTGAACCATCCGGGCTGGCCAGAGATGCCCGCGAAGACGTGAGCCTGTCGTCGCTCGGCGTTGGAATCATCATAGGTGGTCTTGGAGACTGCACGACGAGACCTTGATTCTGTAGTGCATTATCTACTGCACGAAGGATTGGAAAATTTGGCAGTCGAGTATCTGTGCTTGATGGTGGGCTCGCTGGACCAGTTGACGTCCGCTCAAGGGATGCTCGGGAGTTTGTTGTAGTCTGTTGCATACTCGCTCCAGGCGATCCGCGCGGCTTCGTCAAGCTTCCAGGCAATCAGTGCTGCGAAGTGTTGTCTGGATCATGCGTGACGTACGGTGCAGGGTGGTAAATGCATTGCTCGGGCTTTTTACGTCTCGCACATCTGCCGCAAACCGGCGAGGTATGGTCACAGCGTAACTTGCCGCGTCTGCACTGCAAATTGTCAGACCTGGTATGGCATAGTGCAAAGGCAATGAAACGTACAGGCTCGCAACTGAAAAGCTTGCCATTGCTAGTATACGTGAGCATTTAACCGAGCCGGCATGGTAGGCGGCAAGCATACTACTGACCGACGGTATGATGGCGTAACAGAGGATGCGCTTGCTTCTTCTGTAGACATGACTGCGTCCATGGTGGTTCGATTTGAGGGCGTTCTATGCAGCTAAAAGAATGTGACGACCGTCGTCGCGGCCGTTGCTGGACTGAGTCACCGTCGGGGCCAATTTGTGCCAGGCGTTTTAGCTGCAAGATGATGTGCTGGCTGCTTGAAGGCGGCTGCGGCTTGCGTGGCAGATGTTGGATGAGCACGCACGCATCTGTGTGCTATAGCGCTCGAAGCTCTGCGTATGCGTAAACGAGCCTTGGTAGAGTTGTCGAGGGGCGGGACAAACGATGGGGATATGGAGGCGCGGCGTTCGGAGCTCAATGCATCCAATGTCTGCTGTGAACTCCGCAAGCAGAGAAGTCTTCGGCGTGCCAAGAACTGACTCAACCACGCCTTTCGTCGAACATTGTACGGCGTTGGATATTGACAACTCCAAGGCTACCGCCACGAGCGCGTCGAGACTCGACGCTGCTACGCGACCCACATTGACCACTTAGCCGGTGTGCAAGTCCAAGCTCAGTCGGTGCACAATGTCGCCCGGTACCTCCTCCGATCACTCTGCACCATTGCCAACTAACACGGGTACCATCTGACAACAAAACAGCTAGGACACTTGTAGAGCTCAAGTCATGGTCGCGATTCAGGCCTTCGAGACTGAAGTGCATGGAAGTAGACACCTTGATTACACATGCGACTGAATGAGGTAGATGAGAAACAAGGTTTGGAGTCACCGTGCCCGTAAGGCTCAAGAGTGCTGACGGTGTCCGGAATTCATGCATGAGAAGTACGCCGGAAAGCACTGCAAGGCTGCAGTGCCATGCGGCATCTTCCATCTGCTCCTGTTGCGTACCGAACCGACGAATGGCAGGCAGGTTGCAGGAACCAGGAGTCATCCTTTCAGTCACCGGGACGCGCGTGGCTTAGGGCGTAGGGCGTTTGTGTGCACACAGTCATGCTGGAACCGAACGCGACGGTAATTGCGGAGTTGGAGCTCAGCATCAATGCCTGCTCATGTCATCCTAGCCAGTTCAAGGATGCAGACAAGCCTCCGAGAGACGCCATATAAGCATTGCTTGGCCTGCTCGTCGTCCTACCATTAGTATCCTCTTCCACTCTCACCCCTCTTACCTTTACGATCATCGATCACATCGCCGTAACCATTTTCTTCACAACTACCAACCCGTCAAACACCACGACAGCAAACATGGTTCACCAAAGCATTCCATCATACCGGGAGCAGGCGAACGAGGACCAGTCTCACACGCACGATCAGTCTCACGTCAGTGATGAGCAACTCCCTGCATACTCTGCAGCCGAGACGGGACAGTCTCCTGCCTACATCCGCGAGAAGGCATTCTCTTTGCAGCCATTGCAGCAATCCAAGGGTCCTGGCAAGATGTCAACAATCAAATCGATCCTTACTGGAGACGTTCACAAGCACAACCCTCGCTACGTCCTCGAAGAGTCGGTCACAGGTCAGCCCAGCGTTGCACGGCCTACAAGTTCGAAACCTGCAGAGTCGAAGAGAACTCAATCAACGTTGAGGTCGATTCTCACAGGTCAGTCGAGTCGATTCTTTCATACTTGTGTCATTGCTAACGCCAGTCTAGGCGACGTCCAAAAGCACCACCCAATGTACAGGCTTGAGGAAAGCATGGACGAACGGCTGCAGGGTAGGAAGTGAGCATTACTATTCGGGGGATCTGTTTGTGTAACAATGAGCGAGGCGTTGGAGGGATCATTTGGATATTGAGAGGCTTCCATGGCGAACACTGCGATGAGCTGGATGGGTGGAGAGTATCTCTGGAGTTTGCAGGCCTCATAGGGATACCGATATAACTGTACGGGCGACTGAGACGCATTAGCCCACGCCTTATCATACCCTTCGTGCTCCCGCCCCACGACTGAGTGATAATGGCGATTCACGTTTGGGGACATGTCAGCGCTTACCTCGTGGCTGTTCCTCGTGTACTTTCCGTAGCTTCATATGGCATGGCGATGCCATACATCGTAGAAATAGTCTCAAAAATCAATGCTCCTAACAGAAGCTTGAGTTCTTGCACTCGGCTATACGGACTGCGGTATTTAGCCAGTCTCATCCGATTGACTTCTAGTGTGTCCACGTACTCTAAGTAGTGAAGTCATGTCTAATCGACATTGGACCCAAGAACTCGCACATTCGTGCCTGATATATCATTCGTCGAAGTCTCTTTTAACATTCGTGCAATCACTTCGGGACCGGAATTGTATTCTCCAGCTGCACCTTGGTCTCCAGGATGCAGTTGCATTGTTAGTGGTACACCGTTCGAGGTCCTGATGCGTGCGTCCTGCTCTCCGGCCGTCTCTGGTCCGACCAGTGGCTGTCCGGACAAAGATGGATGAGAAGGCTGCATGGCTGGTCGGGAATGCTCGTCTGGCTGTATGGCCCCAGCTGTCGCCTGCTGAGCTACAGCACTAGGCTGAGAACCAATCTGCTTCTGCTCCCCATCCTTCTTAAGTGCCTTCTGCAGTTGCTCGCCCCATAGCAAACGGAAGTTGACGTTGAGGTACATGTCGCCCGTCGATCTGTTCTTGAATACGTACCGCAGGCAGTGACTTTGCTGGTCGATATATTTGATTATCTTCAAGCTGAATCCTGGTAGTTTGAGCGAGAAGTTCGGAAAGTCGATGTAAGGATTGTAGAAGTCCGATTCGTAGAGCCTTCCACTTTCGAATGTGAAGTTCTCACGGTGTTTGCTGTCGAGGAAATACTTTCTTCGTTTGTCGCCGTTCTCAGGTATACCAAGGCGTGATCGAATGGCCTGGCCAGAACCGTCGCCCCCCTCTTTCATCGCATTGCGGTCGTCAGGACCTGGGAAGTCGGCACCTGGTTCAACTTTGTCACCTATGCGGAAGGCAAACCAACAACTCAGGCTGGGTCCATATAGCCAAGGCTCGTCCGCGTATGCATCACAGCTCAAACCGGGATCTATGAACTCCTTGACTATCTTGAAAGCAGTATTAAATCCAGGCGGCAGCTTGTTGCGTACAGGGTGGTCGAAGTCGTTGCCCCATACCGTATCAAGGCTCGGTATATCTACCTTTGGAACGAACGAGATGCCTATGCTATATTGATCCTTCTCATGGACCGGATCGTCGAAGTATGGCGTCGAAGCAGGTGACGCAGATGGCAGACCCCGGCCCTTGAAGCCTTTGCACCGCACGTTGACCTTGGCTCGAAGGAACTCGTTCTCAACGTAGACACACTCGTTGCTATTGACCTTTATTGTCTCGTGCTGCGACTGGTCGTACGAAGGTCCAGCTGTGACCAACAGCTTGTATTTCTCAACCTCTTCCTCATCTGCTGTGTCTCCTCCGTCACCACCAGTCGCCTTCTGTATCTTCGCCTTGATTGCGGAGGCCATGATCGTAATTTATGAAGTAGGAAGCATTGAGTTATGGAGAAGCATTGGCTCGTGTCGATCAGGAGCCGTGACATACGGGCGATGGCCCGTGCTCCACTAGCGTCGAGCATGTGAAACTCGACTCGACTTCGCTCTCGTGTCGCAAGACACAGATGTACATGTATTGTTCACACGCCCCCGGACGCGGTCGCATGAACCCTTGCTGTCGGTGAGCTGCTACACTGCGTACCCGAGGGGACACCCAAGCGGTACTTCGGCAGCATTGCCAACCGACGCCACAAGGCTGGATCATGCGGCCATCATGCGGCCCAGAAAGCCTCGATGTGCTACTTCAATCCTGCTCTTGTGTGGACATAGGGCCACTTCCTCCAATCTCCATAGATTCGTTCCAGTCGACCTACCAGATCCAGCTATCGGGCGACACGGACGAAGACATTGGGTTGGTCGTGTCACCGGTTCGTTGACGAGCCCACGGCGCATTTCCAGCCTTGCAGATGCTCAATATGCATAGCATGCGTGGGCTAGGCGATCTTGCAGCCGTGCGCGGTATCTAGCCGTCCTAATGGAGCACGTTCAGAGCGCCCAAATCTGCATTCAGCTTGCTGGTCTCTTGGCTGTTGGGCCTCTGCGATTATTAGACTTTGCTGCTCCAGCAGCTGCACTCAGCCGCCTTCGCACTACTTCTCTGGAGCTGACTATCTTCTAGCTCTAATCTTTTGAAACCAGCTCGAAATCTTGATGGAACCACGCACCTTCCAAATTCTCGTGTCACCGGCTCTGCAGATAGCCGTTCGGTCGGCCTCGTGCAGCACGCCTCGGCGATCACATGCAAGATATCTGAACTCCGCATATGGATAGCAAACAATGCCCGAACAACAATCTGGCGAGCCGCAACGTTCTCCAAGAGTCGAACAGTCGACCACGCCAAAAGTACCTTCACCTCTCTCGCCCAGATCAGCAATCGCGCGGCATCGGCCAGGCTATACCAGAGTGCCTTCAGTCTCCTTCGTCGATGAAGGTAACGAGATGACTGAAATGGATGCCGCTGGTGAAGACGACATTACGGAAGCTTCTAGGCATGCCCCAGTCAATGGCTTGGGTATCGCGCTTCCGCCAGGCACTGTCTCGAAGGCTCGGCGCATTAGTATACAGTCGGTGGTGCAGCCAAGCGGTACCAAAGGATCTCCCGAGCAACACACACCTGGGTCTGCAGACCCACTAATCACGCCGTCATCATTTTCTGGACGGTTTTCGGGCAGTACCCGATATGGAGACTCGCCAACGAGCGAGTTTGATACATCATATGGAGCTGCGAAGAAGCTGGGCAAGCAGTCCGTCTCATCGCTGCATTCGAGCATCCAGCCATCACTTTATGCGAAGTCTGACGCTGGGCTGCTTTCGATTCGATCTCGATACGAGGACTGGGAGCCTCAACATCATTGTCGCACTCACAAACCGACCAGTCAAAATTGGTTGTCCGTCGGCATCCTCATCTTAGCAATATTCTCAACAGTGTTGTCAGCTCTGTTCCTGATCATAGCACTGCGAGGACCCAGATATGGCAAGATGATCCACACGAATGGCTCGCTCACAGCATCGTCGGCGGCCTTTCTGACTTCAATCTTGGCAAAGCTGATTGAATTATCCTTTGTCACCGTGCTGGTAGCATTTCTAGGTCAAGCTCTTGGTCGTCGCGCTTTCAAGCAGCAAGCAGGCCGTGGTGTGACGCTCGCGGAACTCAACATGCGCAGCTGGATTACGCAGCCAGGGAGCATGCTCACGCAGTGGCACACGGTTCGATATGCTGGCATCACGCTGCTTGGAGGACTTGCTCTCCTCGGCGCACTTAGCGCCATGCTTTACACATCGGCGGCGACTGCTCTGGTTCAACCTCAACTGAAGTGGCCGGATTGGAAGCCGAAGGTCATCTCAGGGCTGGTAAAGACTGCGTTCGCCAATCCAGTGTACATTGAAGGCAACTGTAAGACACCCATCACGAAGACTCTGGACCCTGGCTACTATGACAGCACGTGTATACAGATGGAGCACGCAGCGATGGGCTATCACAACTACTTTAGTTATCTCAGCACTTGGACCGACATGATCAACAACGGTACTGGCAGTCCTGATTTGGCGCATCGGCCGAAAGGGTACGCCATGTTGTTTGACAACACGACCATCACAGCACCTTGGGTCGAGCAGACAAACACTACCGCGCTCTTTGACTTGCACGGGGTCATTATCAACAATGTCTCGATGGCGATGCGTAAGTTGGAAAGATAAATACGCTAATGTGAGACGTTGATGGCTAACATCCTTCGCCAGCTCATCCTGGCGTAATTCAAGCTGCTATCGATCCTGTCAACGATATTATGCAACCGGGAGATCTCGATGGACTAGGCACTTACAACATTCGTGCTTCTGTGCCCTCGCCAGTGGTACATGTGCTGTGTGCCACACTTACCGAAACCCAACTACAGCCGTTCGTGTATGAGCTATGGGATGACGCCACAACGCCCGTCGACATGAGTAACCTACCCTTGCCGCTAGGGCCCTACGACCCATATCTGGGGGGAACAGCTCTCGACGATGTCTTCGGCTGGGGACCGGCGTACGGAATTGGCAAATGGCCGCCGGTGTTTGGCCGCCTGCCTGGTGGTTTCAACACCATGATGAACGACACCACATACGATGCTCAATGGGGACGCGACTCGATATATCTACTGGGCAAGAGCGGAACATCTGAAACGTACGCCTTGTGTCAGCTCAAGGCCAGTCTGACCCCGAACTGCTCAACATCCTACAACGCCAGCTCGAGCGGAGCTATGCTGGAGGCAGTATGCGAGAACACTGATGATGACCTGGCGTATATTCGTAGCTTATCAAATGCAACGAGTGGCAACTATTCGCTCAACAAGGATTGGCCGAACATCGCATCTGAGTGGAGCAGAAGTGAGTGTCGACACAATCCCCAGAACCTGAATGTCCGCTGATCCAATTCAGGCCTTGCTCTCAACGACGGTGCAGTCGATGCAAACGGCTCCAACTCTCGTCTTCTGACACAGCTCATCCTTGCGACACCTCAATTGAACCCTGCCTTACCTTCGATGGCCGAGGCACTTGCTGTGATGGCAGGCTGCACGCTACTATCTTCAGCGACTGATTCGCCGTTCGTCGAGTTTTGGAACTACACCTTGCCAACACTGAATGCTGGTGGACAGTATCAAATCTTCAACGCTTCGGTTCGAGCTCAGCAGTATGCTAGCGGTGGCACCGAGCCATACCAAAAACCGTTCTTCATCGTCCTATTTGCTGTGTTCGGCCTGAATTTGGTTGCACTGGTGTACTTCGTTACCCATCGCGAGTGGTACACGGACTTCAGCGAGCCTGCGAACATGTTCTCGCTGGCCGTGAACAGTCCGCCTAGCGATGCACTGGCAGGTTGTTGTGGTGGAGCACCGAACGGCGAGGACTACAAGGTTGGATGGAAGCTGAACAGCGAGAGTGATCACATATATTTGGAGAGCTTGGAGAAGGATGATGAAAATGCTGCTGGCAGTCCAGGTATGAAGAGAAGGAGGCTGAGCGAAGGGTTCGAATTGATGATGAGCCCGGTGCGGAAAGCTACCGGGAGGTTCGGTACAGGCAGTGTATTGTAGCGCAATAACTTGAGCTGATCAACCGCGCTAATCGCACTGACGTTTTCACTGTGCTTGTAGCTTCAGACAGTCCTGACCGCATTGTCAGACGTTGTGTAAGGTCAAAACACTCCGAACGTAGCCCATCCTTCTGAGTACCGACTAGATTCTGCTCATAAAGCTACACTTCAGCATGGTGCGTTACAGATTTCTTGACTCCGTCCTATGAGCAGGCCACTCCACTGAGCTCCTCTGATTTTCGACAGACAAGGCTCTTCAGCTCCGTTCATGCGCAAGCTTCAGGATTCATGCTTCGTGCTCTGATCAGCCTTGATTTCTCCCATCTCCGACAGCCTTCATGCCAAGTGCCAGACGAAGTAACTCGAAATTGAGATTCGGTATCATCTTCACCACATCTTCGATGCAACCCTTGTCCAGAAGACTATTGTGGCGAAGGATTATGGTAGCTACCACATCACGGATCTGGCGCATGCTATCGGGGGTGGTGGTGTATGCGACAAGCACAGCGTCCGCGAAGGTCGGGTGTTCCCAACCATGCGATGCAGCTATGGAAAACTTGGTCGCAGCGAGGTCTTGGAGCGCAGCGACTTGGTACTTGACCGCTGCTGCGAAGACCTTGGCGTGCATTACTGCATCTTCCGCGTTCTCCTTTGCGCGAAGTGGTATTGGTTGTGGGCCGAGACAGTCATACAAGTTTCGCTTATGTAGCGGTAACCTTCTCTGAGCGACTGTCTCTGAGCTTGGAGAGCTGGACTCGGTGCGAGCCGAGAGTCTGAATTGTTCCATCTTTTCCACTAGAGATAGCGCACGGGTCTTGGAGGCTGAGATCGGCGGCACCGTTTCTTCCAGCGCGGGTTTTGCTATGTCAACGTTGTAGTCGAGGTGGTAGAAGAACTCAACCATCAACTTGATGGCTTGAGGGTCGTCACAAGCACCATCATCCTTGTCGTCGTCGCTAGCAGCCTTGAGGACGATCCGGCCTTCGCTTCCCTCCTGTGCAAAATCAGCTCAATGTTCCTTCATTCTCCCGATGGTCGAAGCATACCGCATAGTTCTTCCCGCACGGCGCCCAAAAGTATCTGCTCTGCGCGCAGATGACTGCCTTGTGCACCTTGAAGATCTGTCGGCCGCGATCTATCTCGAAGTCGGTGAAATTGCCGCTTTTGTACAGCCTGTTATGAGAGTCAGCGGTGTGTCCTAGCAGTCAGGGAGTACCATACTCGGCAAGGCCTTGCTTCAGCGCGTCCATCGGTTCAGGCATAGTGGATGTTGTATCAGCAGATTGTAATACTTGGAAAGTTTTTGAACTCGATCTTGAAGGTTGCAAACAGTGTAGCGCTTTGACCAAGTGAAGCGGTGCAAACGCCGGCTGACCCGCCTTTCCAATCCGCAACACATCTGGCTAGCACGGTCTACGTCCTGGACTAAAGAGACTCGATGTCGCTCGATGCCCGTCCCTCAAAGCCGTCACCCCCGATCAACAGATCCACATCCTCTGCCTCACTCTCCTCCCCGTCCTCATCCTCCAAATCACCCTCTGACGACAGAACCACCTCCTCTGCCTCACTACAGTCCATATCCTCGTCCCCCAAGTCCTCCTCGCCATTTTCGTCCTTCGCAACCGCTGATAGACCATTCGCTAAGCGCAATAGCTCGAAATGAAGGTCTTCGTTAAACTTCACCACGCTCTCAATCGCCGGCGCATCCAGCAGACTCTTGTGGTCGTGGATTGTACTGCAAACGGTATCTCTCAGATGGCGCACACTGCCGACAGTCGTGTTGTAAACGATATGTGCAGCTTCGGCGAACGTTGGGTGGTTCCGGTTAACTCCGACAGCTGCTGTGAATCTGGTCGAGGAAAGCGTCTGGAGTGCGGAAATGCCATACTTGGTGGCGGCGGCGAAGATCTTTGCGTGCATGATCATGTTGCCATCGAAGTGTGGCTTCGACCATGATCCTCCGATTACGATGTCGGCACCGAAGTAGTCCTCCAGCTCCAATTCGAGCTGCTTGCTACGATCCGTCGAATCACCGCCTCGGCTGGCCGAGCTGGTAGCCTTAGTATTACGCACGGCAAGGTCGACAGCCTCGACCTTGTAATCCTCATAGTAGAGGAAGTCGACCATCAGCTTGACAGCCTCTGGATCGTCGCAGGACTCATCGCCATCCTCATCCTTGGTGCTCTTGAGGACGACTTTTCCTTCAAACCCCTCCTGATAGCAGGTCAGTACAAGCGGCTAGCTTCGAGTTGTATAGGACATACCTTGTATCGAGGCCCGCAGAGAACACGGAAGTGCTCCGACTGAGCAGCGAGCACAACTTTGTGCACATTGATTTGCTTGTCTCCACACTCGATGGTGAAGTCGGTGAACTCGCCGCTCTCGAAGAATCTGTAGCTAAGATCAGCGTTTACTCGGAGATGTGTCAAGCGTGTCTCAGACGTACTTGACGAGCCCATCCTTGCGCGAATCATTCGTCGAGGCGGGAGCTGTACGCTTCGTGCCTGACCGACGGTGACGGTACGTTTGTTTGGATCGCGCCATGTTGTTGTAGGTACGAGAAAAGCCTCGCGCGGTGCGTTGCTGTCGTGTTGTCGTGTCGAAGAGTATTTGTAGTCTCTTGGGGGGTCTCTGTGTGAGTGTCGATGTAGTTGCTATCTTCTTGTGATGTCAAGGTCGATGTCGTGTTGCGAAAGATGTCGGGGTTCACAAAGTTGTAAACAAAGCAAATGATCCGCGAAAACACTCGGACCACATGCAAGAAGCATTCACTTTCATTCACATCATCGACCGCGAGTGCACCTTTCACCTCTCCATGAGCGTGCCCATCTCTTCTGCTCGTGGTCAAAAATCTGCCCAAGTTCCTCTTCCTTATATACTGGTGCCGTCAAGCAAAAGTATACAGCTCCGATCCTGGTCTTCGACGAAGACTCAACTTTCAGCGAAATCGACAACAAGATCGTCAACATACTGCTACCAGCGTAGGAGCTCTGATCCAGGATAGCAGCTACTTAAGCACCAGTCCGGACTGTTTGCTGCCTCCGCAGCAATCCGAGACCACTGCCCACGTCAATGATCACTCAGGCCACCACTCTTTGTCTCTTCGCTGCAATGGGATCGTATACGAACCAAAGGCTACTGCAGCAATTCAAAATCGTCTCTCACGTCATTCATCAATCAACCATCCTCACCACTCTTTGTCTCCTCGACTTCAACCGCATCATGTACCCACCGTTCCTTCTCCGGCACAACACCTTCATAAGGATACCCATAATCTTCATCCAACTTGAAACTGTCACTACTCATAGCCTCCAAAACCTTCTCCTGATCCTCGAACAACACATGGTACCCCTCGCCCTCATCCTCCAGACTAGTGGGCACCCAAGAAACCCCAAAAGCCTTCTCAATCTTGCCCAACTCAACATCACACTTCCTCAATAGCCGCGTCCGTATAGCCTCACCCTGTGCCTCCCACACCGCCTTCGAACAATACTCAACACCATCCAACAACCGAAACATGATCCTGTCCTTCAGCCTCCCTAGATCGGAATCAGTCTCCTCCACCATAGTCCACGCCTCCTTGAGCCCACCAGAGTAAGTCATCTGCTCCACAAACCAGTAATCCCCTCTGGTCTTCGTAGTCATGGAAGGCGAAATACTAGCCAGTCTCCTCGCCTGCCGTCTAGCCTGGCAATTCTTCCACAACGTCCATTCCTCCCACATCACATCCACGGCTTTACAACGGGCCAATGCCGCGATCCAGCCGTGGAGGTACTGCCAGTCGTCACGTACCAAAAAAGTACCGAGATGGTACTGCTCGTCCTTAGGAAGGGATCCGCAGTCGTCGAACCCGAGCAACACCTGCAGAAGATCACTGCGCTGCCATCTCCCGTTACGAATCTCCCCGAGCCCGCGATGTCCGATAGAGAACTTGGCGATGGTGGCGCGGAAGACGTTGGAAGTCATACCTATTCCCCTCTTCCTGATAGCGCGCAGATAGCGTTTCATATTGTGCAGTCCTCGACATCGCGCAGAGAACTTGAGACCAAAGGCAAGAAGCTGATCATCGAAGTGCACTCCATACACACGGTAGCGGGAGTATATCCCGTTGACTGTCCGCAAGACGGCTGTGTCGTCTACTTGGTCTCTGCAGCGGTATAGAGCTCGGACTATGGGTTCGTGTAAGGCTTCCAGGGACTGTCTGGTTTGCTTTGACATTGTTAGTGCGGTGGCTACGATACGTAGTACATCTGGTGGATTCTGGCAGCGGAGGAGTTGAGCGCGGAGGACGGATCGGGTGAGTTTGTCTGTTACTGCGAGCGCGAGAGTGGAGCGGAAGTTGCTGTGCGATATGGGTGCTGCGTTGGATTCGGGCAACACTAGCTTCGGTGAGGCCGGACGTTTCTCGTTGTGCGGTCGTGCATGTCGTTCTTTTGGCCAAGGGTTGGACAGTCCACTGAGAATGGGGATACGTAGATGCTTCGTCTTCCATAGTTCTTCGAGGCTGCGGAAAGCTTCCTGAACGTCTGCGGGCTGTTCTTCCAGTTGCCATGCCGGGGAGGCAGTGGAGACTGTGAGTGCGGATTGTCCCTGTCCACGTCTCTCGAGAGCCCTCCGGTTCCGGACGATAGCGCCATGGGATATGTCGTTGCCCCGCTCGGGAACGATTGCTAGTGTTCCTAGTCGACGTCTCCGCGGGATATGTGGACGTCGTCGAGTTACAATCACCTGCCTGACCTGACACGCGAGGCAGATCGAGGGCGGTCGCCGCGCTGCCATATGCTATTGCTGTCATGTCACATGCTGAGGTTGTGTCGGTGAGGTCGAAACGTACATTCACTGCCGACTGCCGGATATGCAGGGACTCCCGCTTCCGCTCCCGCTCCCACAACCTTAAATCGTGACTGCATTTCTGAACTTTCGCGAGATCAACCGCCACCATCTTCAACAACATCAACGATTATGGCAGACACCACACCAGCTGCTGCTTTGCAGCCATCGCATACTTTCGTTGAAAACGAAGGCTACGTCGAAGATGGATCTACACAACGAAAGCAAATGCCTGGTAGTGCCCACGATGACGAATATGAGCAAGACGAAGAATATGACGACCTCTTTGAGCCTTCGGAAGAGGAGTATAGCGACACGGAGTTGCAAGCCTCTAACCCGGGCGATTATACTAAAGCCTACAACCGCCAACGGCGCCTAAATGACCCATCACTACCCGAGACGCAGAAGCCAAAGGCAAATCCACAGCTAAACACTTCCGCGAATGTTGATGATCAGATCAAAGGGTTGTCCAAACACACGTCCAAACTACGACTCTCCAATCTCGAGGCTGGCTTGGGAGGCAAACAGCATGGCGGAGCCGAACGCAGTGATCGCGCGACCACGGAGCAGGTTCTGGATCCGAGGACTAAGATGATATTACTGCAGCTACTGAATAGAGACATCATCTCCGAACTTCACGGCGTGCTGTCTACTGGAAAAGAAGCCAACGTGTACCATGCTATTTCTTCGCCAACCTCGGACAGTCCCGATGAACCTGCAGTACCACCGCTGCACCGTGCTATCAAAGTCTACAAGACTTCCATTCTTGTCTTCAAAGACAGGGACAAGTACGTCAGTGGAGAGCACAGATTTAAGCACGGCTACAACAAATCCTCCAACCGCGCCATAGTAAAAGTCTGGGCCGAGAAAGAATTCCGCAATCTTCGCCGCATCTACGCAGCAGGGATCCCCTGCCCCCAACCCATTTACCTCAAAGCCCACGTCCTAGTCATGAGTTTCCTAGGCAGCCGCAAAGGATGGCCCGCAGCACCTCGATTACGAGACGTGGAGTTCGACGGTGACGCACAAGCGAGATGGCAGGAAGTGTATGTCACGCTATTGGGTTATATGAGGAGGATGTATCAAGTTTGCCGGCTTGTGCACGCGGATTTGTCGGAGTATAATTTGCTTTACCATGAGGGACAATTATTTGTTATCGATGTTAGTCAGAGTGTTGAGCATGATCATCCGCGGTCGCTGGAGTTTTTGAGGATGGATATCAAGAATATCTCGGATTTCTTCGGACGCAAAGGAGTTGATACGCTCTCTGAGCGGGCAGTTTTTGGATTCGTCACTATGGCTTCCGCACCACAGGCTTCCGAGATGGAGGGTGAGGGTGGGATGAGGAAGATGATTGAGAAGCTTTATCAGACAAGGGAGGAGGTTGGTGAGGATGAGGAGAAAGAGGGGGATGAGGTCTGGAGGAAACAGTATATTCCGCAGAACTTGCAGCAGGTCTACGATATTGAGCGGGATGCTGAGGCGATGCAGTCTGGCGAGGGGGCGTCTTTGCCTTATCGTGGGTTGTTGGCTGATGATAAGGTGGGGGAGGGTGGAGCTGTGCAAGCGCCTGCCGATCTTTCATCTGCGGCGGTTGACGGAAAGGAGGTCGGAGAAGATGCCGAGGGGGATGAGGAGGAGGGCAGTGATGATTCGGAGGACGAAGATGGCGAGCGAGAGAAGTGGTCGGACGATGATTCGAAGCCTAGAGGAAAGAGGTTTGAGGATAAGGATGAGAAGAAAGCGCACAAGGCTTCTGTGAAGGAGGAGAAGCGGGAGAGGAGGAAGGAGAAGATGCCGAAGCATGTTAAGAAGAAGTTGGTTAGTGGTGGTGGTGGGAGGGGAAAGAAGTAGGGTAGTCATTGATGAATCCACAACTCCGTGACCAACGCCACTTCCGCCCTATCGTGGCTCGCATGTGCCTCGCAGGTGAAGGCGAAGTGACCGGATGCGGTCTAGATCTGTTTGCCGTTCGTTCGTGCCGTCATTAGCTCTGGACAGTTTTGGAGATTTCACTTGATACCAATAACGACAACGACTTGAACCTTTCGAACTCGATGCGAGCTCTCTGCGGCTCACACGACGCTACACCTCATAACGAACCTTGTGTGACCTATCACTGTGTCAAAACATGTCGAGCACGACTTCACGTCTCCTTGCGCTGCCTGCGGAGCTTCGCAGCCTTATCTGGGAGCTCGTGTTGCTTCCGGAGGTCGCCGAAGGTGACTCCTCGGTGCGTGGCTACGCTCTCGCACTCACCACGTGGGACGGTCACCAAGAAATCCGAAGTGGGCGGAAGGTGCAGGGGACACAACCGCCGATTACTCGTGTGAACGGGCAGCTTCGTGGCGAGGCGCTGCCGATCTTTTACTATGCCAACACTTTCGAGGTTGAAAATCACATGAGCAAGATGCATGGCAGAGCCAATTCATGGTTGACGACCCAGGGAGAAAGCGCTGCGCACATCCGGAGCTTGTACGCCGGAGACAACTCGTGGTTCAGGAGGACCGTTCATGTTCGTTTAGGCGATTGCAACGGAGTCATTCCGAGCTCAGCGATCACCATTGTGTGTAAACAGGAAGGGAATCGTCACAACCACTCGGCAGCATCACAATTAAGATGGAAGCGAGCAGTTGAGGCATTGGAGGTGGGCATTAGGGGCATTCTTGAGGCCTTAGAGGTGAAGAACATCAGCTTGCAGACATGGCAGCTTGTGCTGGACTGCCTAGGGCGTTTTTTCGGTCAATATGTCGAATGATCGAGGATTGACTGGTGACGACAGAGATTCTCTGTGAGACTGCCCGACTCAGTACCTCAACACTTCCCAGCTGCTCTCTGATCATCGAGAAATGGCGACATCGCACTGCCTGCAGAAGACCTCTCAGCTGGTGACGACACAGCACCACGTCGGAAACCACGTCTCGCCTCCTCGCGCTGCCTGCGGAGTTCCGCACAAGTATCTGGCAGTACACTTCTCCCCAGCAACTGCAGACGACACTTCAACACTATCAGGCTGCTCTGTCTTCATTGAAAAATGGCACGACGAAAGCTCGGGGTCCAGCCGCCAATCAGCAGAGTCAATCGCCAAATCCGCGGTGCAACGCTGTCAATGTTTTACAACCTCAACACCTTTCCTCACACTTGGCCGCTTTGTCCGCCCATGGAGAGCGGCGGAGTGGCTGGCTACACAGGACGAAGTCGCGGCACAAACCCGGAGCCTGTGTGCTCGGCAGATGACACCTTCGAGGGCTAGGACAGTGCATGTCCTGTTACGGGATAATCGACGAGGCTTGGAGGTCACTGTGACATGCGAGCACCACGTATACAGTGACCACTGAACTCCAACGACTAGATCATTTTCAAGTAGCGCTGTCGAGGCAGTTCAGGTGGAGATTGGGGTAATGTTGGAGCGCTTAGACAAGGAGTTGCTGGATCTGGAGATGTGGCAGGATGTGCTTGATCGTTTGGTGGAGTTCTTTAAAGACGATCTTGCAGCTTTCGGTCTGTTTCTCTGAGGGCTGACTTCTGACGTTGGAGGAGATAGCAGCTGATCAAACGTTTCTGTGGCGATAGACTAGGCTGCGACAGCACGACTTCACGACTCGCTCTCTAGGTCGGTCTGTCGCAGGAAATTGATGCTTGATAGTTGAAGATAATGGTCCAGTGCTCGATGGTCACATTCGAAGATATTCTGTCTCTGCTTTGAGCTCCTCTCCGATCTGTGTGGAATGACCGAACGGCTTCTCGTGCCTTCCTTGCCAGCTCCGAGTCACCGCAGTCGCTGTTACCTCCTCGATGACTCGTGAGTGCAGCAGCCTATCAACTACCGCTGAGCAAGCAACAACTGCAACAACAACCTCCCAAGCATCGAGCACAACCACACCACCTCGATCAAGCACATCACTCAGACCATGCCTCCACACCTCCTCACAATCCCCCCAGAGCTTCGCACTCGCATATGGGAACTCGCTCTCGAGATCACGGACACTCCACCTGTGATCCGCCGGGACTCGGCCAACAAGGACGAGACACTCAAAGTCCGCAGCTACAATGTCGACGACCAGGCCGTCCAGCCATCACTCACCAAAACCAACCGCCAGGTTCGCGTGGAGACGCTACCAATGTTTTATGGCCGCAACACATTCGAAGTCGGCTATGGCTTGGGAAGCAAATGGCTGAATTGCATCGGTAAAAATGGTATCCACCTTCGAAGCCTGTATGCGAGGACTTCGTACAGCTCGGAGGCTATTGTCTATCTCTCAGCTTTTGTCGGCACAGTATCCCGAGCGGACGTTCACGTTCATGCTAAACGCATATGCAACATCCTGGGACCAATCGACCTCGTGGACCTGCATCGGTACTGTCCTACCAAAAGTGTGATCCTCGACGTCGAGGACATTTTCGAAGGACTGAGCGCAGAGGATATTGGAGCGAAAGCATGGCTGCGTGTGCTGAACAGGCTGGAGAGCTATTTCTCGGCCTAGAGTGCGATGCTGGAAGGCGGATTAGAGATGATGTGCTGGAGGCGCTGATCCGAGAACCTATACATGGGTCAGCCAGTGCGATTACTAGACGATAACCGCATAGAACAGTCAGGGTATGAGCAAGCTTGTCGCCTCGGATCGTGACACAGCAGGATGCTTGCATGGCCGTGGAGAATGAGAGCAAGACCACTGAAACCGTACAATAGCGTGTACACTTCAGCAAGCGACAATGCAATTATTTCGCACTGCTCCAATCCAATCGCTGTTCCGCACCATCATTCAAGCTACGGTACACTCTTCGCTTTTTGAAACCACCTGCTCTTTTCACCCACCGAACTCTGCAAACAGCCCTTCGGTGCTGTCAAAGTATTCCCTTATCAGAAACAGCACGCTCAGCCATTCCTTGCGGCCCATCGGCCTGATGCATCCATCGTCAATTGTAGCATTGAGAGCGTATTGCAGATCCCAGATCAGAGCAGTCCGCTTATCCTCCCAGGCGCTGTAAGCATCAACTGTCAACGACATCCTCTCGGTACACTCGTACTCGACATCGGCGAGGAAGTTGAACTTCCTCGGTCCCCACGGATCGAGTGTGAGGCACGCGACGTAGGTATCACCTTTGCCGTAGGCGACATGATGATAAAAATTGACCTTGCGAAGGTAGCGAGTGTTCTCGTCGAGGCGCAGAATCCAATCCTTTGCCTTCTTGATTGCCGCTCCGTTGCGAAAGTCAAGGTGGAAGGTTGTGACGGAGAGAAAGATCGGCAAAGTCTCCTCGCGAATATGTTTCGAGACCTGTGCAATGGCGGGCTGAAAGAGTGCCTCGGTCAGTATGACTGAACACCTCAGGTGGTGCGAATAGATGGACGGACTTGCGAGACCGCCTTGCGCTTTAGTCTGCTCGCCGCCTGAGGAGCGTCTTCTATTGTGTTCTTCCATATAAAGTCGCGCAGCTCTCGTGGCAGCGAAAGCAAGCTGCACTCGCTCTGTGCGTCTTCCATAGCGATGTAGTTGGTGGATGTTGATTGTGATGAAGTGACATTAAGCGAAGTGAAGCCGAAGGTTCAGTCCTAGTGACGAATGTTCGCTAAGCGAAAGCTTATTGGCGCAGGCATGGTTTGAGGTCACTGCTTTGCCATTCCAGAGCATTGAAGTGTGATCGCACTCCTCACACCTGAAAGATAGACGATACTGTGCTGGAGAGACTAAGAGAACAAGGCACTTACTCATTAGGAAGTCACGCATCCTCTGCTCGCTCACTGAGCAACCCTTCCCTCGCCTCATGGCCATCATCTCCAGCCATATCATAGTCGTCCATCGCAATCGGCTGCCCGCCTTTATATCCTAGCAGCTTCGACAACGCAACAGCATCTGTGTGCCCCTTCTTCACATCGACGATGTAAACTAGCGGTATCGGCAGTGCAATCAACACCGCCAAAAATATGAAAGCAGGTCTGATCGTTCCGGTGCGGTCCACAATAGCGCCCACGATGGCTGGTCCGACGGCAGATGATCCCTTGTCGGTGATGGCGTACTGTCCGAGTCAGCAATAGTACTATGGACAGACATGGTCGTCCCTCACCAAAGCATAAAATGCGGCTTCACTTCCTGGTGGTATGATCTCGCCATAGAAGGCTCGGCAGTACGATGACAGTCCACCCATGACGAACCCAAAGACGAATCCGAGGGGATAGATCTCCCACGCCTGCTGCAAGCCTCCTACACCCCATGCTTTCACAAACGGCAGAAAGCCAATCATCCCGTAGAAAGGCACTATCTCGAGCATGATCATGCACGCGATGATGGTGCTGTGAGTCTGGAGCTCGAAGCGTCGGGATATGTGAGGCCAAAGGAATGCTCCTGCAATGCCGGAAAGTGTTACCGTGATCGACAGTAAAGCTATCGCGATCGTACTCATGTGCAGCTCTGTGCGTGCGAACAGGATTGCTGTACCCGATACAGTTGCTATAGCGTCAGAAAGTAGGAACCAGGCGATGAGGAACACCCAGGTTTGTCGAAGCTTCGCTGCTGTTCTAACAGTCTTCCACACCGAGCTCCAGGCAAAGGCTATGTACTGGAAAGCGAGCGGCAGGCGTGTCTTCTGAGCAAAGTAGGTCAGTATGTGTATCTACCTTTGATGTAACCCGTCTTACCCAAGGCGTCGATATGCGCAGTGAAGGTCCAGGTCTATTTCGCAGCCACAAGGCGCCCGGTAGTGTCAAGCCACCCCAGCAGAGGCCCACAAGCAGCAAAACGAACCGGAGAGGAGTGGACTCAGATGTGAAATTGGCCTTCTTGAGCGACACCAGAAGCAGGATGCACAAAATCTGCACGGTCACTGCCGCCGCATAGCCAAGTCCGACACCTTTGGATGAGATCTCCGTCGACAATTTGAGCGCTGGTGAAGTGGTATTGACGACGACTGCTCTACCGAACTGATCGATTCGCGGAGATGTATTGCGTGCTTGAGCATCGTTGGAGACGGACGGGTGGTTAGCAGCCAGCAAGGGCAAGTACGAGTTCAGCAGTACGAATGATGAGCCAAGACAGACGACCGCAATGATGACGAAAAAGGATCCCAGTAGATAGATGCCAGGCCACACAAAGATGAAAGCCATAGAGGCGGCACTTCCAGTGAATGCGAAGGCCAGGAGGAGACGTTTTCGGTAGGTGCCTGACACATATTAGCGAAAGAATATTGGTGCAATGACTCCGATGCGCACCATAGTCTGCCATGGGGCTAAATGAGATCAAGACCAGCGCCTGCATGAGTACAGCGATAGAGAAGGTGTACATCGCGAAGCTGGCTGTGCTGGTTTCCCGTCCGAGAGGGTGGATCGTGCATTGTCCGCCATCATCTGTTGCCTCGCGGACGGCAAGTCGAAGTAGACGAGTGCTGACCTCGCTGGCTGGTGGAGCGATACATGGAGTGATACCATCTGAACGCAACACACCAGTCTCCCGAGCAAGCTGTTCAAGTGCCACGGGAGCAAAAGAGCCTGGTTTGGCGTTAGCATGATAGACACGCAAAGACACATTCAGTACACACCTACACCGCACACTGCGAAAACTTCGGCCTATATCAAATGTTCATCAGTGGAGGCTTGACATAAGAGATACGTTGCCGACTTACAGCAAGTCCGATGCAATACCATCCTCTCGTCTCTCGATCAGTGGTCGAGCTGACATCCTCTCCATCGTAACGCGGCGCTCGACCGCCATCTTCGTCCGCCATGCAAGAGTTGAACTATGGTGGCATTGCTGTTGATGTGTGAGACGCGTGGTTAACCTTCCGCCGTTGTCCGACATGAACGTTTCCGCCTTAGGCACCCTTGCATGATAAACCTCGCCAAGCATTCTCTTTCCTTTGAGCACAATGTTGTCAACTGGTGATTATTGGGAGGAGAATAGAAAGGAAGGGGATCATAGCTGATGAGCGATTGATTCTCGACATCTACATCGCCGCTCGTAAATCTCTATGTAGTCGTGTTGACTGATGATACATTGTGCCTGAGCAGTGGTTTTAGCGACTGTTACGCTGTTGCTGGCTGTATACAGCTGTCCATGTATATTCGTATGCCCCTCATGATATCCCAATATTACAGACGCCCCTTGTTGAACGCCATCCCGAAATCCCAAAACCCCAAACACCATGCAAAACCTTCAGCTGTACACACGCTGATGCCGGCGAGATGTTGCGATGCTCCGCCGCTCGACCTTGATCGGCTCGCTATCGACAGCCAATACGCTGGAGCCGCCTCCCTCGCCAGAAGCGCTCATCTTGATCAGTGTTGTGCGGATGCGGTAGGCACCTGATTGTCGGATGAGCATTTGAGGGAAGGAGAAGTATCCCAGCACAAGCCTGCATGGCTCGTTGTTGGCGAGCCTGTCCGCACACTCTTCTGGGATATGGTGAACGGAGTCGAACATCTTCTGCCCAGTCATGATGCCAGCCTCGAGTGGTACCCGCTCACCACTTCGGTTGTCAGCAACGAGTGAGGCTACAGCAAAGAGCCGCGAAGTGTCGACGCTACTAGCCGTGACTGACCGATCTCCGGATGGTAGGCGAAGACTGATCATGACCGATGTCTCGACAGGCATGCCGAGAGCGACACCAAGTGGTGGTTGGCCAATAACATCGAGTTCGAAGTATGGTCGCTCCGGGTACGCTTCGGTCTGCGATGAGGAGTGTTTTCGTCGGTGGCCGTCCTTTGGCGAACGGCGAGTGGAGTCTCGCTTCGATCGCTGAGGTTTCTCGTCGCCGTCCTTTTGGCGCTTGCTGCTTCCTCGGGCCTTGTCTCGTGAAGAGCTCGTGTCGACTACAGGACGTGGACCGGAGGAGTCGCGAAGGTACGATCGTTGGTGTGACTCTGCCATGTTGTAGGTTGTCGCTAGATAGTCGTACAGTGCACGTTCTGACGGCGCAAGCTGAAACGTGGGTGTAAGGTCCCAGTCCGCGAACCTGGTCGTTGGAGAGCCTGGCGAGAACGTCTCTGTACTGCTGGCTCTTGGCGGTGCCGTCCAGTCGGTAGAAGGGTGTATGGTGTGGTATGTACTTCAAGTGATGCAGGAGGTCGTGTGAAGAAGGTTCGGCTTGACATGAAACGGTCCCAGTAGTGCAAACTGTAATCGAATAGAGTTGGATGGAAAGGAACGTCAGTCCTATGAGAAAGTAGCTTGTGATCTTATATGGTCAAGGTTGCGAGAGATGAAAGGCTTGAAGAGAATACTGTAACTCCTCGATTGGGAGTGACATCCCACTTCGGTCGGTTTGCATTGTGCCGTTCGTCTAATGCGAGCGGAAGCGTCATCCGCGAGGGATCTCCCATAGAGGGCCATCCTGCATTCGACCTCTAGGGCATCTTCGATTGCCTATCGCATATGGCCGGCTGAGAAGTGGCGCTGCCGCGCTGCGCGAGCACATACTGGTGTGTGACAGAAAGTCTGAGGCTATGGCGTCTTCATGATCTGACTGGCGCGCCTCGATGCTTGGAGTGCAGCCACAAACACCCCTGCACATGTTAAGATGAGAACAGATCCCGATAATCAGGATCGGTGGCGATCACCCGAAAGGCCCGCCGGCATACCAAGATCTCCTTACCACGATCCACACGGTCGGTGTCGTGGTATGACACCAAATCCCGGCACTCGATATCCACGTCCATTGGTGCCAGATCACCTCTGAACATAACTACTAATCTTACACACCGACTCGATGAAAAGGCAGAGTGCAGGCAGTTGCACCCCCACGGCTAGAGTCGCGGCGTAACCGCGCCCGACCATCTCCGGACCAGCATCCGGCCAAGATCACCGGCAAGCCCCTGGAGCGCATTGGGTGCAGTGACAAATAGCTTGCTGGCACGCAAAGTCCCTGATGTGCATGGATAAGCGAGACGAGGCGTGCTAGAAGCGCGCGTGGGTCAAGTCCGATTCGCCCGTCTCACCAGAGTGGCGCCGTCCCAGAGCAACGATTATGCTTGTCCGCTCAGCCGGGTCCTGCATGTTTCAACTTCACCACGTCCATATACAGCAGTTGCAGTGTCCCCGTTCTGTCAATACTGCTTCACACAGCCAGTGGCGTTTGGGAGCTTCGTCAAGATGGCGACATGCTACGGCATTGCCCCTCAGAGGGTGCGGTTGGAGATATAAGATCTTGCGACCTGTCACATTTTCCTGGACTTGAAGCTCCCACTAGGCCAATAGCTGCAGAATCACGCGGCATGATGTTGCGTGGAGAGGTGCCTTCGATCGATTATCTGCGTCTACCACGACCTACCGAGATCCAACGCAGCATGCGAGACACGCACTGATCGGCTGCAAGGCGATCGCGTACCACCGGCTTGGGGGAACCACCACAATGGTACTTGGCTTCAGCCTTTTGCACGACCACTGGCTTGAAGATTATCGCTCTCACGAGAGACGTCTTACGTCTCGGATATCTTTGGCCATCTTTGTGCTCGCTGAGCATGCCCTGTGTCACCGGCGCCACGGCACGGGACTCTGGCAGGCGCCCCACAACGATCCGGATGTCACCAGACGCGCCTGTGCGATGACATGCTGTGGGCTGTATGCGGACGGCAGTGCAATCTAAGTCATCGAAGGAGACCAGGAAAGTGAATCAGGTCACATGCTGGATGGCGACATGACCTGCAGATCTAGCCAGCGCATCAGGACGAGCATGGTTAACGGAAGCCGGACTGACCAGACGGAATCACTCAAGCGCTGAGCAAGGTCTGTTACCGGCAACGCTAGGGTCGTACCCTTTCATGCCGCTCCATCTGCACATAAGCGAATCTGGCGTTCATGGTACTGGGAGGTCGCTACCCAGGAACCTTAGCCTGATGTACAGCCGATCCGGAGTCTGCTGGTGACCTGATTGACGATGATTGCTGAACAAAAGACATCGTGATCGCACATCAGCTGAAGATGTACGGTGACCCTCACCTGGGCTATCACGACAGATTGCCGTGCTCACCGGTCGAGCTTGGCAAGCCTTCAACATCGTTCATTATTTCATGCTATGTGTATGAAACCAGTTCACTGCATTTGGTACATTTGAAGGCAACAATGTGTACCTAGTAGTTTCTGCGAGCAGCCGTCAACATAATCACGCATCGCGGAGTCAGGTCCTTCGTCCGACGCTCTTGCAGTCGAATTATAGCCTAGCACTGCGACTCGCTCGATGTGATGCCTCTCCAGCTCGTCCCGCTGTCCACCAATGCGGACTAACGGCGCCGTCGTTCATCCGTCCTCACCCGCCATGCTCGCACATGCTTAGAGCTCCTCCACCACCTCGTTCTCCGCAGCGTTCTGCTCCACATCATTCTGCTCTGCGGTTTGCAGAGTCTCTTGCAGTCCCTCCTGATCATGAATAGTCCTCACTTTCTTCACCTTGCTTTCCGCACTCTCCTCCTCGTCGCTCATCTCAGCCTGGTCCTCCTTACGCTTGCCCAGCTTGATTCTCTCTACTCCCTCGCCGATACCTTCATCGTTTCCGTCACCTCCAACATCAGCATCCTCCTCATTCGCACTTCCGTTCTCAACGCTCAGAGAGTCTGGCGTGCGTACACCAGGCAGCACGTCCTCCTCAGCCTCGTAGTCGACGTCTTCGTTCTCCATCTTCCGAAAGCCGGTCATAAGCTTATCGGACGACTGGGAAGCCTCGAGTAGGTCAATGACTCTTGGGATATCACTTACGACTGCGTTGTTCGGCGTCTGAGGAGGCGAGTCGGGGGGCGAATCGGGAGGCGACTTGAGCGTCTCAAGGCCTTTGATGGGGCTTTGGGATGATGCCGCCAGCTTGTTGTTGGAGGGAACCCAGAGACCATCCGCCACGGCATCTTTCACAGCGACAGCTTTGGATTTAGGAACGTCGAACTCAGCCAACACATTTCCTTTGCTGTCGAAAAGGTACCTTGGCGTGGCAGGTGTAGTGATGCTCAATGGCGCCATACTGCTCAGAGCTGCCTTCTTCAGCTTCATCTTGAACCCAGTGAACGGCTCCTGACTTTGCAAGAAGCCCATCTTGCGCAAAGTGGCCTCGTTCCGGTAGTAGAAGCGGAACATTGCGAAAGGTCGCTCGCCTGGCACTAAAGGATCGAAGTAGATGACATCGTGGGTGCTGCTGCGTCTTGTGCCTGCGTCGCGAGCGGTGATGTGAGGGATCTTACTTGCGTCTACAGTCATCTCTGTGTCTTCCTCGGGTTCTTTGTCGGTCCCAAACTTGGCATTCTTCTTCACTTTGCCCAGCGTAACCCGCTCGAACGTCAGCTCAATCTGGCCCGCAGATACTCTTTCTTCGCTAGTCTCCAAGCCGTTCGCGCCGAGTGAGGTGAACGCATCCGCCAGGCCATCGTCTTCTGCCGCACAGACTGCAGCGTCTTCACCAGTGCTGCTATCATTGTTGAGTATCATCTTATCCAGGCCGTCCATGAGCGTCTCAATGCCGACCTCAGTGAAGTACCAGCCACACTCACGCAACGTACCGTCAACATCCTGCACAATACGGTGCATCATCTTCGCTTCGCCCTTGGGCTGTCGGAATTGAGGGTGACGCTCGTCGAGATATATGATGCTTCGCTTCTCCCAACCTTGCCGGCCATCCAAGCGCAGGATGGCCATCAAATGGTATCTGACTTGGGGCACGGTGTAATGACTGACTGCGAAGTCTTCCAGACAGTCCAATGCGAGTTCTCGGTACGCCGGTGAGCCCACCTCTGCCAGATCCAAAAGTAGGTCGGCCCAATCGTAGTGAAATACCTGTGCTGCCTTCCCAGCTATGAGTTGTCGTAGGTTAAGATCGATAATGTCCGTAAACCTCAAGATGCGCGAGAAGCGCTCTCGCTTGTAGTACAGCCTTTGCATCTCCGTTAGTCTGTCACAGGCCCATGTCCTCGCGGGAGGCTCCTGAGAAGTGTCTTCGGCTCGATTCTGAGTTGCAGTCGTGTTCTGCAGTGTGTCCTCCTTGCCAGCCTGGCTGTCATCGATCTCCGCGCCGTCGAAATGGGGCCATGGCAGCGTAGTCGGCTTGATGGTGATGCGGAAAGGCATATTGCTGCGGGATTCGACGTAGCAGCTCGTCTGATGCGCTCGTTCGTTCTTCCGGACGCCATACTCTTGCAAGGGGACGTCTTGCTTATCGGTAACGTGTACGTCGAGCGAGCGATAGGTCGGCATGATCTAGATGAGCGTCAGTGGTCGCTCAGGCATAGCGCGGATGATGATGCGACGCCGCAACCGAGTGCACCGCCTTGTGAGTATATGGCGGTATGAAGCTGCGATCCAGCAACGCTTGAGACACTCTCAAATGCGAGGAGTGATTGGGTCGCCTCTGCGCCCCCTAGGAATGCGCTGAGAAGAGGATTGCTGCCTGTTTATGCGCAAAATCATGCTCTGGAGTCGACTTACGGTTGTGATGTGGGCTTAAGAGTGCAGGATTCGATCCAAGACTGTTTCAAGAGGTAGAGAGGAAGGTTGGTGATGTTGTGACGTTCCAAATGCCGCGTGCTTGGTGGCGAAGCTCTGACTCAGGCCTGACCTTGGCTTTTTCGCTCCTTCCGCTTTCGTGGGAGTAAGTGAAGGGAAGCAGGATTTGGTGGTTGCGGAACTGTGGATTGTGAAGGATAATTGCGACGTTGAGCAGGAAGTTGTATACATCAGGAGGTTGCTGAGACTGTTCGTCAAAGGTTAATGTGTTGCGACAAGGTGTCACGCGGAACAAGCCAAGCTTCACATGAATGTTCCACAAGCAGCTTCTGGAGTGCTCAGTCGAGACAATGCGGTTCGCAATGTGATACATACCAGCGAAACAACAGCGCGAGACCAATGCCGACCACATCTGTGCTCGAGGTCATCGCTGCCGTTTCATTCCCGCACCAAGTGAAGCAGCCTTCGCACTGCATCCCGCCATCCATTGTTTGCCCACCTACAAAGATACGTCCCCGTCGCGTGAACCCACCTCGCCTCAATCAAGCAAGCTCGGCTCCTGCTTGTACACCCGCTTCTTCCCCTCTGCATTCCCCAATCCCTTAGCCGTCGATGAGCTCGCCACACTGACCGAGTCGGCAGCCCCGTCAGACCCGAATGCCATCTGCCTAAGCTTAGGCGTGACCTCCTCAGACCGATCACGGGCCTCTGCCTTCTGCCCATTCTTGGAGCTTCCAGGAATTCCGCTCGAGATCTTCGGCGGCGGCAGTGACGCAGCCTCCTCCTCGTATCTCTTCGGCTCCTCGTCCGCGAACGACCGCCACGCACTACTCTTCGAACTGTCCTCCGTCTCTGATGATGTCTTCACCTTCATCAGCCTCTCCGTGCCATCAAAGGGAATGAGAGTTTTGGTCTGCGAGGCCGTATTTGCACTCTGAGCAGACGCCCGAGCCTTGTTGCTGCAAGTCTTGCACGAGCACAGCGAGCCGCAGTCATTCTGGCATGTACCGTGTCCGCACGGCAGCTTTTTACCGCAAGTCTGTTGGCAGAAGATGCTGTCGTGCGAGAAAGGATGGCAGGCGATGACACAAGAATGCCCGCACGGCAAAATTCCGTCACACTTCTGATTGCACCCACCGGCGCTGGTGATTGTCTGCCAGTCAGCAGGCTCGTGGATGTTACTCTCCTTGTTGTGGTTACTGCAGCGCACTGGTAGATTCTCGTCCAGGCGATTGAGCGGTTCAATCTTTGGGCGCTCGATCTTGTTCTTTTTGCCGGCGATGATCAGCAGAACCTCTCTCCAGATGTTCTTCTGGTTCCTCTCCTCGTGGGTGTGGAGCAGCATACCGTTCCCGAAGATGTAGAAGCCGCATTGAGCGCGAGACAGGGCGACGCAGAAACGGTTCTGGTTGCTGAGAAAGCCGATCTGGTCGTTGGAGTTGCTGCGGACTAGTGATAGAAGGACGACCTTGTTCTCCTCACCTTGGTAGGAGTCCACAGTGACGATGATTGGGATGCCTTCAGCGAAGATGTTGTTCTCGCTGCGTCGTATCTCGTTAACAAGAGAGAGGATGCGCTTGCGTTGGCCGTTGTAGAAGGTCAAGATGGTGATGTCTTGAGGCTTCATGCCGTTCACGAGCAAGTAGTCGACGAAGCCCATGATCATCAACGCCTCATCAGGATTGTAGCAAGACATGTAGTCATCGCGTGCCTCCGGCCATTGGTGGGTGAAAAAGAAAGAGTTGACGCCGCCCATACCAGGGACATTGGGGCGCCTATCCGGATCGAGCACAGAAGGGTGATCCTCGATGAGTTTGCCGTATATGGGATAGAGGATGCGACGGACCTCTGGAATCATGCGACGCTGCTTGGCGAGTGTGTCGTACTCCATCTTGTTGTTGACCAGGCGCTCGAACAGCGAGACGTTGAGGTAGAAGGGCTTGTCCTCGTGGGCCTTGACTTGAACGTGCGGACGCAGCTGCTTGTGATCTCCGACGAGGATGAGGTGCTGCAGCGAAGGCACGCAAGCGACAGTGACTGGCGCCTCGAGCGTCTCCGCAGCCTCCTCGATCAAGATGATCTTTGGCTGGAGTGCTGAGATAAGGGCGCGGTACTTGCTGAGACCGGTCGTGGTCATGCCGATGACCTTCTGCTTCTTCAATATATTCTCATCGTGCTCCCAGGCACCGATCTGGCGCTTGGCGGCCTGCTCGTTGTATACCTTAGCTTTCTCGCGGAAGACGGTGAGGATGTGCTTCTTCGTCTCGCGCTGCAGGTAGCGATAGACCTCGCCTCGCATAGCCTCGGGAATCTTCCACATATCCTGCTCCTTCATCATCTCCTTCACCTTGGCCTCAGTGATACCAGTCACCTTACGTGCGGTGAAGTTGTCAGCCAATGGCAAGTGAAGCCCGTACAGCGTTTCGAAGTCGTCGTCGTCTTTTGCGGCATTCTCAGCTTCCGCGGCCTTCACCTCCTCGAATGCAAGATCCGCCTCCTCGAAATCGAAGCCGAACTCTTCCGACTGCTGCTTCAGAGGTACGCTGATCAGTGCTTTGCCAAGCCAGACGTTGAAAGGCGAGTTGCGTGCTTCTTGCGGGTTGCTAAGCTTGGCTTGCACCCACTTCGAAGCGCCGTCTTCAAGTGTCTTCGCTTGTTTGATCGATAGTAGGCCAAGCTTCTCGAGCATGGCGAAGTCCAGCGGCGTCTTCTCCGGCTTCAGCGGCGTTAGTATCACACCAAACTCCTTCGCAAGGTCTTTCATCTTCTTGTTCGCGTTACCTTTCAAGCTCCCAGCGAGTGGCTCCTCAGACGTCAGGTTCCTGACCTCGTAAAGAGTACGCTTCTTCACAACCTCCTTGTCTTTCGACCTACCACCCAAGCGGACGAATTCTGGCTCGGACTCGGCGATCTTGCGGAGGAGCTGATCGACGGCATGATTCGTCTGGCATGCGATGATGATTGGAGGTTCGCCGTCGTTCTCCTTACGGTCTGTGAGCATGACCTTGATAGCCTGCTCCGAAACATATGTCTTGCCAGTGCCAGGAGGGCCTTGAATGATGGCAAGACGCTTGGTCAGGATACGGCGAAGAGCGATGAGCTGCGAGTCGTCCATGTCGCTGGCGGGCTGTGCTGGCCATTGCTTGAGCATGTCGATGTTCTCGTACGTTTGGTGCCTGTTGTTGCGTAGCACTGGAGTAAGATCGCGCCGGGGCTGCTGTCTGAGGTATTCAGGAGCATCGATCTTGGTCTTGGCGTCAACGAGGTGCTCTGAAAGCGGAAACCTGGAAACAAGGTCAGTCACGATCTCCGCAGCTCGAGAGCGATGATATCGCTTGCACGCTCAGTGCACGAGCACGAGGCGCTTGCGGCGGCGTGGGGATGGTATCACTTACGGCTCCCTCATCATCTTTTGCAGTGCCACCAGTGTATGCTTACTACCCTCGAAAAAGCTCGTTCTATCTTCCACCATCACCCACTCGGCGGCAGGATCAATCTCCATCTCCTCCGGCCGCGCAATGTATATGTCAATCTCTGGTGGGTTCTGGTCAAGCATGGGAAGTGGCCGAGCTGCTACCGTGGCAACAATGGCAGTCTTCTGGAACATGTCGTTGGCCGGCGTGAGTACGACGAGTCCTCCCGTGAGCAGTCTCTTGCTTTGATCCCATCGTATCTTGTTTCCGACGCGCGAGAGGCTGAAGGTGATTCGGAGAGCGATACCCTTGTTACCACAGGTCATGCCGCAAATATGGACCTGTTACAGGGTCAGTGACGCAGGATTGAGTGAGTGAGAAGACAAGGCTTACCTTCTCGTAGATGCCGACGGTGCCATTGTGGCTCTCTTCAGTGCCTTCGGGGGTATTGCGCACTCTCGAGACAGCGAGGCGCAGTGGCTGAAGAGCGTCTTCACGTAGAAGCTCGTACTGTGCGCCGAGGTAGATCTCTGCAGCGGAGTGTCAGCATCTCAGAGAAATTGTAGAGCGAGGAGGAGCGGCACTGACCTTTCGACTCCCATGCCTCCTTGGGTTGGTTGGGAACGAGCTCGACAATGTCGGAAGAATTCGAGCTGATGATGTCGGTGTCGAGGATTTCAGCAGAAGTAGGGATCGCTGGGCGGTCTAGCCATGGCCCGCCGTCGACCTGCTTCTTGCTTTCGTCGTAGTACTCGCGAATCTTGCGGTTGAGTTGTGGTGGAAGGATCCAGATCAGCGCCTTGTCACCCTCTGGCCGAACGGCTTGCCGCCTGCGCCCAAAGCGCTCAGCAAGATTCTCGTTCATGGTGAGTTGGTCTGGTCTATATGAGCTCGATACGGTGGCTGATGTCAATTTGGCGGCGCGGAGATGCTGATTTGTCTTGTTGATGTCGTGTTGTTGAAGGTGCAAGCTCAGAATCTGAAAGAACGCCCAAGAAGCGGCGGTGACGTTTAGTGGGGCCGTCCGCTGTCGTTTGCGTTGAAGATGGAAAGAGCAGCTCCAGGGTTCGCCACGAGAGCTTCAAGCCGTGATAACATCCAACAGCACAATATTTCATCGCCGTGGCAGGGAGAAGGCGGTCAATTGATGCCAGACGCATGAGTACAGCTGCACAATTGCAGCAATCATCTGGTACCGTTTGACTCATCTCTTCAGTCCGCTGTACTTAACTTATGCTCGCCATGCCGCTCCCCGTCCGGCTAGCCTGCAAACTTCAGCAACGGGAAGTCCTGCAAACGACCGAGCGAGGGGTCGGTTCACTTCTCAGATCCGGATTGGGGTTTAGACCTCACTTCATCGCGACATGTATCAGCTCGTTCAAGCATAGGGTACCACTGCTACTCAGATGGTGCAGCGCCATAATGTCTTGATCGTCCAATTCCTCCGACACTTTATCCAAGCTCACACAACTCGCTCCCGTCAGACGTATGGACTTGCCACAGACCAGCGAGTATCTCATCTTTCCCAATTCCCAAATGCACTTTCACGCCGTCTCATCAGACACGTCCGACGGGACGCTGCATCTCTCCTCTAGCGGTCCCAACTTCCATGTCAGCTCGTCTGGTATCCGTAAAGGACATTGATTGTACAGATGCCCGCTCCCGAAGCTCCACTTGATGCAAAATTGATCACATGAAGGACAATGTGTGAAGAGTGAAGACGGCGAGGCCTGGAGGTCGACAGCTGCAGCCCAAGCTTTCGCGTTCACTAGCCGAAGCGGCTCTGCGGGAGACCCGGAAGCCTAACTCCTGGACATCACGTCCCTGCAAGTAACCATGGATGTAACAATCTCAACGAAGAAAAATGATCCGCAACCGGGGGCAGTATACTGGCGTGCACAGCGGCGCTCACGTTCAGATGTACAACGCTGGTCCAATGCCGTACTTTCATCACCAGCCTTAATCATGGTGCGTCCTGCTCTGCTAAGCTACGACTACCGCGGCTTTGGATCTGGTAGTTTGCACAGACGCAATCCTACTGTATTACGGGAAGGTCTGTGTCTCTCTCGTGCATTCTTGTGGATCCGCGCTCTACGCCCACGCACAACGTCGAGGACAAGGACAGCTTGCCGTCGCAAGATGGCGACAGGATGCCAACACGAGATCTGATGCGACATCGATCCCCAAAGCGAATCTCATGAGTGTGAAAAGCATGCGAGAGAGATTGTCCCGAGAGGTATCGATAACAGTGTCCGAGCTTGGCTGATCAGGCTCACACGAACGCTAAGAGTCCAATGTAGAACCGCGGGAGAAAGAGCGGCGCGAATACGACAAGATCTGCAGTCGCCGATGCCAGACTCAAATCATTCCCATGGCATCGGAATCACCAGGGTCGTGACTCGCCTTCCGTATGTCCATATGATGCCTCACTAATGCCGTACTGGACTTCGAAATCATCCTGCCGTATGATGCCATCCTGACTTCCACCATCACCTGGGTCGATAGCTGGTGTGTTGCTCTTGCCGGTATGTGAGCTTTTTCCAGTCGACCAGACCATGGCTTGCGATGCGTGCCGCTTGGGATTCAGTCTTGCAAGAATGAAGCTGCCATCGTGTCTGCTACTGTCATCATGCTTACTGCCAGATCGGCTGTTAGACGGCGCCTCGTAACGTGTGGCAAGGTCTTGCAGAGCTTGCCGCAACCCTGGGAATGCAGCGCTGAGAAGTGCAAGCATGACTTGCACTTGTGTCAAGGCGATGAAGAGCCACATCGCTAGGGTAGGGTCGTGAGTGAACTTTTGGTCATTGACACTCAATAGACGTAGGCCGGCCCACACGGATACACTGTATATGATCAACTGTAGCAGATATCGAAAGACATGAGAGCAGGCGCCCTTCAAGTTCAACATACCAAAGACGGACACAGAAAGGAAGGTACCACGCGATCCTTTTACTTACCGCCGCTTTCGTCCGCAGTATAATGCTTCCAGCGAAAGCGACAATCAGAAGGTCTGTGACAGCATCTCCAACGAGAACTCCGATCCACCGATCAAGCTGTAGGAAAGTCATTAGCAGACTGACTCTGACGAGCGCATGATTCTCCTTACTGTGCCCATGCAGCTGCTCGTTGGTTCAGAAGTGCATGCCAATCCAAGAACGATCGCCGAAGCAACCGTCCAAGCAGCTGTGAGCGCGAGAATCACGCACACCGTCCTTTTCTGAGCTTGCGGTACATGCTTGAAGGAACCCGCATTCTTGACAGTCAGGCTGGCAATGAAGCACGCTGTAGAGGCTTTTACCAACCCGATCGAGATTGAGTAGAAGACATTGCTGACGCGATATGCCTCCACCCGGAGTCAGCGTCCTACTATCCATTCTCTTGCTGGCTCGAATACATACCTCCTGGGCTGTGTGGAGTTTGCCTGGTGGGACTACCGTGGACGACTTGCCGAGCCCATTATGGCAAGCGACGAGAACGAGTGTGGACTGAACCAGGCCGGCGACCTGTGGAACGACATCAGTGTATGGCCTTCAGCGCAAGTGGATACTGTAGACACACCATCGACGCTGCGAGCAATGAGTGAGCCCATGTGAACACTGCACCTCGGGCATACCAAAAGGTCTGTTGCACTGTGCATGCTACGAACCAATACAGTAAGCATAGAGTGGTGACAATAATAATGGGCCCAGAATGGTCTGTGATGTCCCAGGCTGCAAATGGCTCGCTCAAGGACTGCGCCATCGTCGTACGCTGGTTATGAAAGACGGATCATCTGGCATTGATCATTGTGCTTGGGGCACATCAGCCTGACATATAAGGCAGTGCACGAACGTAGCTGGCTCAGTCCCATGAAGATCTGGGAGTGGCGTGACCCATCCCATCGTACCTGCCGGGCCTGGCGATCCTCCTCCATTTCACACTCTTCGTTCCCCTCCAGACAGATAACTCTCGCGACACTTAGTAGTACTGCTTTGGATCACTTCGTGCAGCCAAGACGTACCTATCTTCGAAGCATAATTGACTTGCACTGGCGCTGCCGGCAGCCTGATTTCGCGAAAATGCAGGCGAATTCTGCGCCAAACACGCTGGCACAGCTTCGCACCGCACTGCCCCTGTGTGCTCATGATTGTGCGGCGATTAAGCTTGGACGCATATGCATTCCCTCATCACCAACAATAGCCGTGCGGGAGATTTAACGATGCAGTGGGTTCCAGTCCAGCAACACCAAACAATTGCAATCTGTGCACACTGCGGACGCCGCAATCAAGCTCCATGGGCGCTAACGGCGCGGCCAACCGAGCCATTGAGCCGTCGGGGCGCTGGAGGGGGAAGTGAATCCCAAAAAGCTTGTCAGATCACAACAACCTTATCTGATCATCGCTGAGAAGCGACAACACAACAAAGCCGTGCTTTCGCCTTCTATCATGATGGCACCTTTTATGGTACGCTTCATCCTCTTGCACGAAAGGCATGAAGCTCAGCTACACATCTGCCGGGTCTGCACAGCTGCGACGATCCCTGCACGTACTCTATTTCAGCTCCCGAACAGGTACATCGGATAGGTCACCGTCTCGCGAGCGTCGAGAGCCAGACACCGAAGGATGTGGAACTTGTGTTCCGGATGCCGCGAGAGTTCAGGCTCAAATATGCCGCTCGTGGCACGTCGGCTTTAATCCGAAAGCTTGTACAGCACATGCGACATGCCCTAGCCCGTGCAGCAGGCTGTTCTGCTGTGCCACTTCATTGCATACAGGGACTTGCCGTCACTATCACTCCCGACGATGCTGAATATCTCCCTTCGCAAGCCTTCAGGCTCCGTGGACTTTCTACATTAGTTATCGCCCTTCAGCACACTAACGATGATTGCCAGTAGACCGGCCGGCAAAGAGACCTCTCAGAATGTCGAGCTACGAGCTCTCGATGAGGATCTCCACAAGCTCGAGTTTGGTTCAGATCCAGCGAAGAAGTCTGCGACTGCGTACGATCTCCGCGACATGAATGCTCTGGGCCTGGTTCCAACGTTTCGGCGCCGTTTCAACTTCTTGGCTATGCTGGGCTTTTCAAGCACAGTCGTCGTGGCATGGCAAACGACTCTGGCAACCTTCAGCTTTGCATTGTTCAATGGCGGGACAGGAGGCTTGTTCTGTGCGGTGATTCGTGTCCACAAGGGAAAGAGAGAAGGCTGACCGTCCGGGAAGGGACGTGGATATACTGTCTGGCAGCCCTCACCTTCGTCTACCTCTCCCTCGCGGAATTGAGTTCTTCGTAAGTTGTGGGCCAGCGCCTTGCGTCGTTTGATTTGCGCTTAACGAGAGATAGATTTCCAACGGCAGGCGGGCAATACCAGTGTAAGTGAACAGATTCCCCTTAAGATCGAAGCTGACAACGTCCCACCATCAGGGGTCGCAGAATGTGCACCTCCATCTCTACGCCGCCTTTTCAGCTATTGCACTGGGTGGCTGTGCACCCTGGCTTGGACTACCTTTGTAGCTGGCTGCGGTGTCATTGTTGGCAACCTGATCAAGTACTGCATTGTGCTCTACTATCCGAACTCGGTACCTTTCAACAGCCAATGGTTTCCGACACTGTTGGCGGTTGGAGCCATCATCGCTGCGGCTTTGTTCAACATCTTCCTGGCAAGCGTATTTCCTCTACTAGAAGGCATCGTCCTGTTTGTCCACCTGGCTGGCTGGGCCGCAGTCATTGTCACCCTTTGGGTGACCTCACCCCGCGCTAACGCAAGGGATGTGTTGTTGACTTTCAGCAACGGGGGTGGCTGGTCGTCTGAAGGAGCAGCGACTCTGATAGGAGTCCTTACGCCACTCAGCGCGCTTTGCGGCTACGACTCTTCAGTACACATGAGTAACGTCGAGCTCGATCACCATCATTCGCTGCAAAATGCTGACCTGAGGTAGCCGAGAATGCTAGGGACGCTTCCAAGACGGTGCCGCTCTCCCTCCTCACCTCCTTCGCATGCAATGGCATCCTTGCCTTCACGACTGTCATAACCATGATCTTCTGCCTTGGTGACCAAGAAGAAGTCTTGTCCAACCCCTTGCAAACACCATTCCTCAGCGTCTTCACCAACTCAACGAAGAGCAAGGGCGCGGCGGTAGCTCTGACAGTGCCGATCATTGTCTGCTTCATGTCGGCGCTGATCAATGAGGTCGCGACCGCCAGCAGGCAGCTGTGGAGCTTTTCCCGCGATGGAGGTGTTCCAATGGCGACCTACCTGGCGAATGTGGGCCATAGTCATTGTCCCGATGCAGGCAACTCGCTAACCAGCTTTAGGTGCATGATGCCGAGGTCCCTCGCCGCGCTGTATGGACAACAGTCGGCATGGCACTGGCGCTGTGTAAGCGAATGCCCAATCGAGTGATGTGAACCTCACTGACATGCATTACTTTGCAGGCTTGGTGAATTTTGGCCCAGCTGTGGGGTTCAATGCGATTATTTCGCTGACGAATGTCGCACTACTCTTCTCCTACCTCATTACCATCTCCAGTGTTATCTGGCGGCGACTAGCCGGCACACCGCTGCCGAAGGAACGCTTCAGTCTAGGATCAGCAGGCCTTCCCATCAACATCCTCGCCTGGCTTTGCATCGCGCCTCTGACAGCTTTATCAGTGTAAATCCTCACCACATCTTCCCTACTTGCTGCCATGTCACACAAGACTGACATCTCATTCAAGCTTTCCATCAGTCGTGAATCCCACACCAGCCCTCATGAACTGGGCCATTGTTCTGTTCTCGGGCGTCATCCTCTTCGCGGGAGGGTACTATGCTGTGTCTGGTCGAAAGCGCTTCGATCCACCGATGCGGAAGGAAGGATTCTAGAGTGCACATTTGCATGGCGGTGCCTTACAATTTATACAGGTCTAGATCATATCCCTCTATCCCTCGAACAGTCTTCTCTACAGCCTTCAATCGCAGCGTCAAGTACTTGCCATTGGCTCCAAGCGGTCCTGCTAGGTAACCTCCATTGTGCGCCATCCCCGCACCGTCAACCAGTTCCGTTATGAAGTCTCGCCACATCGATGCGGTAACACTCTTCAACTCTATCATGGCTAGGTTGATGCCGGTGCACATCCTAGAGCCAGAGCCGAATGCCCAAAACCACCGGTTCATGTCTTTCAATTGTTCCTCGTTGCTCTCGAGCCAGCGAGTAGGGCTCCAGCGCTCAGGATCTGGGAAGACAGAAGGGTTCCGGTGCAGACTCCAAGCTTGCGCATGCACGCGGGTAGTCGGTGGAAGAGTCACTGTTGCACCTCCCGGTACGTTGAACACAGCCCCGGTGGAAGGCGTGACGCGAACCTGGTTTCCGGAGACTGGAGCATGTAGACGTAGGGTTTCCATGAGGACCGCGTGAAGGATGGGAAGCCCATCGAGCACTTTGGAGTTGCTACTGTCTGCAAGCGAAGCCACCTCGTGATGGAGCCTTTCCTGCCAGACTGCGTTCGCCGGTTTGCTGATCTCCCACGCAAGATAGGTGAGGACCATACTTCCAGTATCGAAGCCCGCGAATACGTGGTCGTCCAACTCACTTGCGATGGTCAGCCGGGTGTATTCTGGCATCCCCTTCTCGGGCACCTGGGTCTGCTGCTCCGTGTGCAAGGTACTTCGCAATTGCGCGTATACTGTGGGCCTGCCAATGATCTTAGTAAATAGCTTCGTAAATCGTAATCTCATACGAGCGCTCACCAATTGCCTATGTCGTCATGCTTGCCTTCCCTCTCCGCTCGCTCCACGATCTCTTCCGCTTTGTCTTGCATCTCCAAAAGCCACGCCTCTGGGTCCCAATCCAAGCTACGATCCGCAGCCAGTGGTGGAAGAACCCAGGGAAGTATTCCTCGCCGCCCCATCCAGCTTGTCAAGCCAGGTAGTTCTTGCGGCAGGGAGACATACTTGACCCTCGTTTTGTAAGCCTTCGCAAACTTGCTTGCCAGTTCAAGTTGGGACACGAGATCGCTGCCAGCTTTGAGCCCGTAGCAGTACGCTACCACATAGTCAATCGTCAAGGCTGCAAAGATATCGTAGAACTCGGTGACCTCCCCAGTTTGCGCTAGATCTCCTAGCCTTGGCAATAGGCGATCATTAATTATAGTCCGGCTGATAGACTCAAGAGCTGGGCTTGAGAACAGCGTTGATTTGGCGTACACATTTCCCATTGCTCTCTTGCGACGACTGTGCTCGCTGTTGCTCGACATGGCGAAGGCCGGCCGCACTCCATAATTGGAGAAGATATTGGCATACCAGTCGTTCTTCTCGAAGCCACGGCCATAGATTGTCTGGACACCCTCCAAAGAGTTTACAGAGACTTCGTATGGCGCGAGTCGCAGAATGGGGCCCAGACGAACATGCGCGTCGTGAACAGCGAAAGTGTCCTTCTGGAGAAAGCGTTTTTGGAAGATCCAGAGGCTAGAGAACGCCGTCGACCAGTGTGCGCTGGGCAGCTTAGCAAGAGGCGAGAAGAACGCCGGTTGTACGACCCATCGCCAGAAAGCGAGGCTGAAAAGGAGACCGATAGCCAGGAGTGGCGTGCTGAGTGCCGCCATGGTTATCGTGCTGGATGAAAGCAACGACCCTACACGTCAGTGCTAAGTGAGTGTGCTGGCATGGTCAGAAATGCAACGTGCAACTGCGATAGCATACGAAGCTCTGCATTCAGCCGATGAGGGTGTTGGAAACCCTCTACCCGCGTGATAAGCCTCTGCAGCACCGCTAATGGGAAATAAATGGGATGATGCAGCTAGGACTGCAGTTAGCATGCGGCATATAGACCTTGCCCAATATGCATGCAGGCCACATTAGCGCAGTACCCATGCCGCATTGCCGCAATGAGGTGGTCGTGTTCGAGGCGACCAGCAAGTTGCAGTTCGTGTACACAGGCTGTGGAGTCCAGCCATCGTACGAGTCTAAGTGCCAGGTGATTTGATTGTCGTCGTGTCAGCCCGGGCATGCCATGACGGCAGTCACTGAAATTCAATATCCCGGCTTGACATGTGGCTACTACGACAGCATGATGGTACAATTCGTCTCCCCAGCGAGGAGATAAACCACTTCCCATGGTGCTTCAAGGCTCTTCAACGGGCTTGCCGCAGGGTCATGCAGTATGAGTTATGCGGTAGGATTAATACTTACAAAGCTGATCAGTTGAAGAGTGATGAGCTGTAGACCTCCGGAAAGTAAAGATGTTCATCACAAGCTGCCAAAAAGCCTCGAAGGTTTCGGTTCACAAACCGATGCGGCTCTGCGGGAGACCCGTAACTGTAACTCAGGCGAGCTCACTTCAGTCGGCTGTCTTGAGACATTATCTTCACGAGCGAAACGGCCTACAAACATCATACATCAGTTGACTACTGACTTCCGATCTTGCAAATGCAGCAGAGACGCGACAAGCAGCTTCGGAAAGATTCTCTGAGACCTGGTTAGCAGCAGCAAAGCAGCAAAGCGAGCTCTGGCGCGATAGAACCACATCCATATATACCGCCTTTGTTGACCCTCCTACGTAGAGTAGGCTTACGGGATGGCTGACTTCGACGATGCCGACCATGTGGCAGAAGATGACTTCGAAAATGAGGATGAGGAGATGGAGGACGCGAACGAAGCAGAGCAGGATGCGGGGGATGCAGATGGAGATCAAGATGAAGACCCGCAAGGAGATGAAGACGAGGACGAGGATGATGATAATGGCGAGGAGGATGACGAAGACGAACCAGAATCACCGTCAAGGCGCCCTTCGCAAGCTATACCACAGCGACATTCTCCTACTCAAACGCAAGCAGCCAACCCAGCTGTTGTCCTGACCTCAGCTTCGCCGCACCACGCTGCCGCTCGCTCTCCACGAGCAGGCATAGTGGAGTCCTACATTCCTCCTACACGCCCGGAAGCCCTCACCGCCCAAGCCTACGACATTGTGCCCACAATGGCCGCGCCGCAAGGGACCTCTATTAATGCCATAGCTGCTACGCCGGACATGCGCTGGGTTTTTTCCGGCGGCATCGATGGCTATGTGCGCATGTTCAACTGGGTCGAGACCGCAAACGGCAAAGTGCCACTCACGGTCGCACAAAAGCATCCGTTCGTAGATAGCGTCATGAAGGCTGGGAGTCTCTTCACGTACTGGGAGAATGAGGATGCCGCGATGCGGACTCCAAATCGCGCAGAAGATGGAGGGAAGTGGACGAGTCCGGTGTACTCGCTTGCGGTGCAGCACCAGGCGTTGTGGCTATTGAGTGGGTTGGAGAGTGGTGGGATCAATATGCAAACTTGCAGACACCAGGCCGGGACGCGTATCACGACGCTGAAAGAGCATACTTCGGCTGTGAGTGTGTTGACGCTGAGCCACAACGAGACGCAGTTGTTGTCTGGCAGCTGGGACAAGAATATACACGATTGGGACTTGCAGACCGGCAAAGTGAAGCGCTCTTTCCAGGGCGCTGACGGGCAGATTAGTGCTGTGGAGATACGACCTGCGAGTGAAGTGTCCATACCGGAGGTGTCAGAGGCTGTATTCGAGCCACTCGACGGCACCTTCTCGTCGAATAACGCAGACAAGCCGCTTACGAACGGCTTCACGAACGGCTTTGACAGCCACAGCGTTAAGGACGGCGAGGCTGACGCTGCTGGATCGCCTGATGGTAGTCTCTTTGGCGATAATGATCATGGCTCACTCTTTGGAGAGGACAATGCTGCTACTGGCGGCAATGCATTTGGCGAGGAGGACGACGATCTTACGAGAGCGTTAGCCAATGGCTTGCAGGATCCCGATCAAGATGCGCCTGGCGAGGACGACGTCGAGATGGGTGGGATGGGCGCTGGTGGGCCCGTGCAGCCACCTGATATGAGCCTGCCATCGGCCATGCCATTCGATGCAGATGCAGATGCGGATGGAGAGGCAGACGCAGATGGCGAGGCGGACTTTTCACTTGATGGACCGGACGTAACGCTCAACGGCGCGGCACCAATCCAGCACACTGCTACCGCACCCGCGCGAATACCCAACGGTATCGCTCACGCACATGAACCGCTTACCGCACCACCAACGAATGAATCTACCGCCAACCCAGGAACAAGCACCACCACGACCTCAGTCGCCGACCTCCCACAACAAAGCGAGTCCACGTTCCTGTCCACCAGTATCGACGGTACAGTCCGTATCTGGGATCGCCGCGTTTCGCAACCTGTTGCAGTTCTGAAACCATGGGACAACACCCCACCTTGGTCCACCGGAGCCTGCTGGAGCCCTGACGGTAACACGTTCTTCGTCGGTCGGAGGAATAACAGTGTAGACGAATACAGTATCCATAAACTCTCCTCTTCCCGCAACGAGCCGAGCAGACAGCTGCGCTTCCAAGCTGGATCGGGACCAGTGTACTCGGTGAGAGCTATGCCCAACAGTAGACACTTGGTGTGTGCGAGTTTTGATATCTTGAGGATTTACGATCTGAAGCATGAGGCTGCTGGACGGCAGAGGGCTAGTGGCGTGCCGTTTACGATTGTGCCTGGGCATCGAGGAGGGGTCATCAGTGCGATACATGTGGATCCCAGATGTAGGTTCATGTTATCGGTTGGTGGAAACAGGGGCTGGGAGGGACAGACGTTGGAGTGTTTGTTGGGGTATGAGATTGGGGTGCAGGATGCGGCGGGGGTGTGGCATAAGTGAAGCAGATCATACAGGTGTTGAAGAGACAGGGCTTGAGTTCCGCGTTCTGGGTACACGTACCTGACTGACTGCTGGAAATTACTATCTTGACCGGCGCTATGAACCATTCGAAAGAGACTGCTGCCAGGGATCGAATAACTAGGCTGCAACAATAGACATGTTTATTGGTTGGGTCAGGCAAGCATGTGAAGCTGACATCACTATGCATACACAATAGCCCACTTCAATCACTCCCCAGTTCAATATTTGCACCTCTCATACTGCTTTAAGACACAAATCGCCAGAAGGCCGTCATCAGTCAGTATGGAACGACCAATGCAAGCCTTCGTCCAAGGGCTACAGAAGTACGGCACCCAACATCATCGATCTCTTAGGCCCCCCCTAACCGCTATAGAATGCAGCAACAGGAAAAGCTCGTCGACTTCGTGATTGCTTGCGGACCTCACGAGTTCAAAGTGCACAAGGCGGTCATCTGCGCTCAGTCGGACTACTTTAGTGCCGCTTGCAGTAATAGCACTTCTGAAGTATGTCATATGCACTTGTAATACTATCAGAGTCCACTCGGTAAGATCACGCTCAAAGCTGTCGGAGCTGAAGATGGCGATGATAAGGCATGCGATGATCCGGAAATCATAAAGCTCATGGTGCACTACTTTTACTACTTTGACTACAAGGTTTGCAAGGTTGCGTCTGTAGACATTGCAACTCCGGACGCTGAGCGTACTCCGTTCAGCGGTCATCTATTTTCCGATCAAAATCGACCTGCGAGCGCTGGTGCCGGCCTGTTCGGTGCTACAAACAACAATCAACAGCAAAATGCGAATCCCTTCCCTACCGCTGGCCGCGGCTTGTTCGGGAACGCCAACCCGCAGCAGCAGACCGACAATAGGTGGGTGTTCGGTAACCAGAACCGGCCCATGACTGGTGGTCTCTTTGGCGGTCCGAGTAACAACACTGATCCCGGCGGTCTATTTGGCAATCTTAATAACAACAGCAATCAGCAGCAGCAGAATTCCGGGCCCAGCTTGTTTGGCAACTCTGGAGGTGGTTTTTCTGGGAATCAGAACAAGCCTGCAACTGGTGGGTTGTTCGCCAACAATATTAGAAACAACCCAGTGGATACTCAGCAGGAGACAGCAGCCAAGACCGATGGCAGCATGACCATGCACGCCAAAGTCTACGCCGTTGCAGTCAAGTACCAGGTTCTCTCCCTTCAAGAATTGGCCACCAGGAAGTTCATTGCCGCAGTCGCTGCGAACTGGAACCACGATAGCTTTCCCGAGGCTGCCCATATAGTGTACACAACCACGCCCGACGAGAACCGCGCACTCCGCAGTGAAGTCGTGAAAACCCTATTACAACACCGTTCCCTGCTCGACAAGCCTGCGGTCGAGGGGCTCGTGTGCGGCATCAGCGGCCTCGCTTTCGAGCTTCTCAAGGGAAGTCGGCAGGGCACCACCGTTTGAATGGATACACCGCCTGTCAGAGTACCCGGCATGCTCAAGACATCCCAGGCTCTGCATAGTGGTTTGTGACTGCTTTGCTCGATGCGGGAGATGAAATTTACGGCGCGCACAAAATTCAGGATGGGGCCAGGACGAAGGACGTATCACAGCTCGTCGGGTGTTCTTGCGGAAGCAGAAACAGAATATGATACTCGACGCTTGTTTCTCACGGTCAGTATCGATGTGTCAGGGCGACAGCGCTGACAACTGCCGCCACCGCTGGTATTATGAATCTGAAAGAATGCACCTTCGCCCACCGACTCAGCAGTGCACCAAGCTCCTTCTCTTCAGCTGCACTTAACACGTCGCTCCCTCCCTTCTCCATCCTTCGGTCCATCTCGGCTACGCGGTCGTTGATCTAATGGCGATGGTGCAAGGGTTAGCTCTTTGTTTGACCCATGGCTGCTGAGAGACAGTTCTGGCTTCGTGACTTAATCAGAAACATAGCGAGCCAGGGTTAGCTGATGTGTAGCATCGGACCACTTAGGACCGTGTCACACGCCTAAGGGTTACAGCCATCGGTTTGCTTACGGGAAAGATCATATATATCTCCCATGGTGCGATAGGTGCCAGTAGTCCAAAGCACAATAGATAGTATCGCCAGACACCATTGTCTTGAACCCAACTCCAGGCAGTAAGCATCACCATGCTAGCTCCAAGGAAGCGGCTGCTCGGCTGTAGGTATTTGCCCCCAAGGGTGAAGATGTGCACGAATTCTGCTGCCTTGGCATGAGGCGGCACGCGAGGTAGCTGGAGAAGAGGAATGGCCCAGAGCGTGAAGCAAGATGAAAGACCTTCTCAGTAGTCAGCGAGGACGAGCGTGATAAGGGGCGATATGGGGTGCTTGCCGGCGAGGAATGCAAGCGCGAGCGTGAATGCAATCTGAACGCACTGGAACACAGTCGGATTCATTATTGACGAGGCGGCTTGTGTTGTAAGAAATTCCAACCAGCAACAACCACTTCTCGTCTCGATATAATCCTTGATGCAGCTCCTTGAACCACTGCAAAGCTTGCGAAAGGACAGAGTATTTATCGACGCTGCCAAGCAGGCTTGCTGATGACCCTAGCCCAGAGTTTCGATCCTGGCGGTAGGTCGCTCGATCAAGCTGCATGCGATGGCTGCATACGATACAGCACATGGTTGGAGATGCTTATTGTCTGCGACTCGTAATGACGATGTTCGACACTGTCGCATGCAACTTTGAGGCCTAGATTCTCTCCTCGGACCCCGGATACACTTTCGACCCGTTGCCAGGGCGTCTGTTGTCGCGCGTCATAGACAACATGCAGCATCGACATTCACATGCTCAGCCATCTCAACATGTGCCATTCAAAACCCGTGCCGAGAGTTGTTGATAGCACCACCTCCGATGCCAGGATAAGTAGGGATCTTTCATAACCGCTTCTGTCTGTTCGACAACCATGACTTCCTACGCTGTACTCGGTGCAACAGGCAGCACGGGCAGCAGTCTCGTCAAAGTCCTTCAACAAAGACAGGACGTCTCAGTCAACACCCTAGTCCGCTCGAAAGCAAAGCTCTATCGCACCATACCAGGGATTGAGAAGGACTCCAAGTTCGAGGTGTACGAGGGCAGCATCACGGACCTCGATGTTCTTACCGATTGTATCAGAGACACGAGAAGTGTCTTCCTTGCTGTCGCCGAAAACACCAACAAGCCTGGTTGTACGATCGCCCAGGATACTGCCACATCCGTTCTCGCTGCACTGAAGCGCTTGCGGCATGAGAAGCCCGGCTGTGAGCTACCACTTCTGATAGTGTTGAGCTCGTCTTCGATCTCCGAAAAGCTGTCGCGGGATCTGCCGAAGCTGTTGCACAGCTTTCTGATGAAAGGAGCCTCGTAAGTATAATAATGGCTAAAACCCTTGGGCGCCTGAGACGGTCTCGAAGCGGCCAAATGCTCGAGAGCAGTTATTTCTGACTCTCTAGAGCTTTGGTCCTTTTGCTGTGCTGGGATGATCTCCTAGCAGCCATGTTACTCTGACAAACAGCTAATCCTTACACCCATCACTTTTAGTTACATCTACGACGATCTCCGCAAAGCCGAAAGTCTGCTTCGGGCTCAAGAGACGTGGGGCGTGAAAACCGTTTTCATCAAGCCGGGAGGACTCGTGCACGATGCACAGAAGGGCCATGAGCTGAGTACGGAGCGACAACAGACGTTCTTGGGATTCCTGGACCTCGCAGCTGGCATGGTAGAGGTCGCTGATGCCAAGAAGGGGACTTGGGACATGCAGGATGTGAGCGTTGTTCCTACTGCGAAAAATGTCAAAGTCGAGTGGCGGGTGCCTCTGTTCTTGTTGCAAGGCATGCTATGCCATTACTTTCCTTGGGTCTATCCCTATATCTTCGGCTAGACAGGCCATCCGTCGTGAATTGGCGGTTGGAAAGTGGTCTGGGCCAGGGTTTCAGCAGCATGCAAGCTAGATCAAGATCGATGTTAGGCGCCTTGGGGGCTGGAACGCCGATGCTGTTCGGATACCCTCTCACGAGAGATGTACGCTGCGGCCAGCTTCGAGTCCGCTACATGATCAGAAATACAGAGATTGTTCGCGAAAAGCTCCTTTTGGCATATTGCTGAGCAGATCTTGGTCGTCATACCATAATTGAGCCTTTCTCACGGCGCTTCTCTCTGTGAGATCGGAGTAGTGTAACTCATCATCAGGGCCGGATGTGAGAGTCAGGCGATTCACGACACAATCGAGAATAGACAGGGCCGTATTTACACGCCAGCTTGGATTCCTTGCATCATCTGAAGCAGAGCAGATTGTCCAAAAGATGTTCCTCGGGCACTGCACTGAGAGGATCCTTGCCATCGTTCGACAGCCGAGCTCTTTTTCCCCGGCTCAACTTGGTAATGTCGAAGTAATATTCCTCGTGATACGGATCTGCGTCAGTGAAATTGCACATGTAACGCCACTGCATCTCATGGTCAGTACCAGTGTCGTCTGCGCGAGCACCTTGCTTACAGCGTCTTCCCGTCCCCATGTCTTGATACCCGCGTCCTTGCTAGTGAAGGCTTTCACTCTAGTGTTATATTTGTTCAGTGCAAAGCGGCAGGGCTTTACAACACCGACCTTCACCAAACTCAGTTTGGCCTTCTTCGCAAACCCTACAATCCCCTTCCGCCATTCGAGCTCGTAGTCGCCGCCAATGCCGCAGTATTCTAGGCCAACCGCCACCCCCATGGTCCGTCGTGCTCTGCTATACGCGGTGTTTGCTGCTGACTGGTACAGGGCGGGGCGAAATTATCCTGTCGCTTCCATTGTTGACGAAGACCGAGGCCAGATTGAAGCTAAAATGAAGAAAATGGTCGCTAACGAGCCAGAGACCCTGCAAAAGGGAGCCGCTTCAAAGATAGTCTGTCGTGTATATGGCACTCGAAAGCCCGCTCGAACGCTATCAGACTTGTAAGCAACCAGAGACTACCACATCAGTGCGCCACAACAAAGAAAGTGTTGATAACCAAGCACACGACCATAACCATGAGGCCATACATGGCCAACGCCAGACTAAGCCGTCTGAGCATCTTCCTCCGCCATTGCCGGCCCTTCATCTTGCTCCCCCATGCTTCTCGCCAGCCTCCGTTGCCATCAACAGGCGAAGCGGGGTTACTGTCCTCGCCTGAAGAGCCCTCGTACTCCTCGTCATCCTCATCCTTCATAAGCCGCTGATGATGCGGCGAGTCTGGTGAGCTGATCTTGTAGTAGAACAGTCCAGGTAAGATGAATGAGATCGAAGTCGATCCCGTACTTCCGACGTACGCCAGGACTTTGTCCAGACTTGAGACAGTCATCGCGACGATGTACGACAAGATGATGATCGCAGTCGTGATGATCGCAAAGCGCAGCTCGCTCATGTCTTCCGGTTTCGGCCTCATGACTTTCTGCGTGCCACTGAGCAGGCTACTCCGGCTTGGGGACCCACCGGCTGGCGTGAACTCATCCGCTCGGTTGCTCTCCCTCTTACTGCCTGTCTGCGGCCGCCATTTGGACACCGCATCGACACTTGCGCGACAAGGGTGGACTTGCAGCGGGTAGCTGAACATGACTAGCACGACGATCGCTGCGCGTCCAATGGTGGAGAAGACCGAAGGCGTGTACTGTGCGACAATGTTTCCCAGGATATTGTCGCCGAAGGATAGGTAGCCCGTGATGGCCACGAGGATGTAGATCGAAGCAGCAGAGCCGATGGATGCGCCGACCACTGCTGTGGTACGGTATGGTCGGTTGTTTTTGATCTCGTTGAGGATAGAGAACATCTGCGAAGTCATCTATCAGTACCAGATGCTACTTCTCGTAAAAGTACAACTTACATTTTGATGGCAAGTATACGCAAATACAATGACGGGAAAGCTTGCGAGGGTGGATATAGCACCTTGCCACTTGATGATATTGACGTTGCCTCGCTCAGCGAGTGTGTCGCCAGATGCGAAATGGTACACGACCAATACAACCAGATAAGCGATGGATACCAGAGCAACGACTGAGGTGTATTTCAAGCTGTCCAGTCTCCTGAGGAATGACAAGGGTATCACAATAAGCCTAGACGTGTGGTTAGCATCCCAGTCTATCCTACAAGCTTTTAACCTGCTTCTTCTGTACTCACATAAAAGCCGTAACCCAAAATCGCCTGTCAACCAAATATATTGCATCTCCCGGATCTCCAAATCCTCTTACGACCCCTGGCATCAGATCGCCAATGATAATAAGATAGCTCACACCAACCCCAAAGCACTTTACTGCAATAGCCGCATCAAAGAGTACCGCAGCATTCGGATATGTAATCTGACTCAGCGCAAAGAAACTGGAGGCTCCTCTGTCCAGATATCGTGCGCAACGTGTTTGGAGATATAGACCAAATCCAGCGGTAAGGCCAGCCCATAGTATCACGATAGTGCCTAGTACAATGCCCATGTTCGATAAGGCATGCGGCATGGCGAGAACGCCGGCGCCGACTATGGTATTGACCAAATTGACCACTGATGATGCCCATGATGCTTGCCCGGCCATACCAACTTGTTTGGGAGACCTTCGGCGGGATGAAGAGGTTTGCGACGCAGGTCGAGATGAAGGGAGTGTAGCGTAGGAAGCCATGGTGTCGTGTGTCATCGTGGGCTGCGTCGATGGGGTTACCGCGATGGCATTGAGTGAGCGCACTGTTCCAAGAGGTGCGCGAGGTCTAGTAGAGAGTGAGAGATGTCCTGAAGGCGTGATATGACCGAAGGGGTGAGACCCAACAATTGCTTTGTGGTCAAAACTGCGGCACATGTCATGCCGAGCTAACACGGGTAATGCCGGCTATATAAACAGGCCCAGCCTTCCACGTACATGTAGTCAGGTACCGTACGACATCAGCATCAACATCAGCATGAAGTGCTCAGAGCGTGTCGAACGTGCGGAACGCGACATTGTCGCTTTCACACAGACGATTGCAGCACACAGCGTCGAGTCGGGCGTGTCGAATAATCATCATCGCCATGAGGGTGCCCACTGCGAGTATCAATCTCTACAGGCAGCACGATGGTCAGAGCCATGGAGGCGAGTACATGTATCCTGTTGACGGACTGGCGACGTGTACCGGAATACGTGGTGTCAGATCCCTGTGCGTCAACATGGTAAGAGCCACGGTACTGATTCGCATACCACTTGCCTCCGGACACAACTCACCGGCGATTGCCTCAGATGGGAGGCAACACAAGATGTAAGTGCTACTTCTCTCACTGTATACCACTCCATTGCATGCCACATCTCGCATCTTAGTGAGAGCTCCCATCAGACCAGCGTGCGCCATTGCGCTGCCTGAGATACACATGCAACGCGAATCAGTATGCTTTCACGATCAAACAGCAACGCCGGCGACCGTATCCGTCGAGCCAAGTCTACGTCCTCTTCACAGCATACGACTTCATCCGGGCATCATAGAGACTCGACCTCTACCGACCCCTTTGCCGCCAAGCAGCACGCCGAGGCCGCCGCTATAGAAGCCTACGCGCGTGCACGCCGGTGTGACGAGCAACAAGCCAGACCGACAGCACATCTACAGCGGCGCCGCAGTCAGACCACAGGCCGGACAGAGGGCAGCTACTTCGAAAATGCGAGGCTAGGGCGGCGCAAATCCACGTCCACCAAGGGCGGTAGCAGACCGCCAGCTGCACGTCGAAGCCAGCAACCGCCCACAGTGAGTGAGAATCATACAGACAGCGCCGGGGAAGAGAGAATCATCACTCGCAAACGTTCTGTGATACCGCCTAACTCTACAACCACCCAGTCGCAGCGTGACAATCTTACTGCACCCTCAGCGACCAGCCAACGCACCCGCAAGCCCCAGTCAGTCTACGCTGATGGCAGTCCCGTCCCTCGTCGACCCGCGCCATTGACGCAGCGGAGTTCAACGCTCCAGCTGAGCAGCACGCCCTTTGGCGAGCACACAGATGGTTATAACGGCAAACTGGCTCATCTCACCGACTTTGGAGAGCCTACTGCCACGTCCCGCACTTTTGGCTCCCCAAGGCCTTCGATTCGTGAGACTCAGACGGATGAAGAAATCCTTGCCTTGGCGCGAGACAAATGTCTCCAAGACTTTCAGCAAAAGAAGGTTCGCGAGCGGAAGTCATTCATTCTTGCGCCTTTCCAGAAGCGCAGAGCCACAGCGGCCTTCACGGCCAGTGACGGCAGCTATGATACCTTGCTCCCGCCCTTCAACCATGCCGACGAGTTTGTTCATGCACCTATACCACCCGCGCCAGAGCCGTTTGCCATCATCCCGGTAACGGTCACCAAATCAGGGAGCAAGTCTCGCAACTTCTCCGATACTTTGAAAGGTCGAATCAAGAAGGTTTTCCGCAAAGCTTCGAGGGCGCCAACTGGTCTACCACCGCAACAAGTTGAAGCCAAGCATTTCCACTATGAGGTCAGCGACGATCCATCAATGCTGGATGCGCATAAGAACATCGATCCTTTCGTCAGCTTTACCGATGAGACGCCGACGGCCAGTGTTGAGCAGCAGAACGCCAGTGCCAACAGCAGGAGTACAGAAGGTCAGCGCAGTGAGACGAAGTCGCGGGTCACGAGCTGGGCAACTTCGACTGCTGCCGGTACTTGCAACTCACGCGCCAATGGCGCACATGTACCCTCTGCTGATGAGCGAGGTCGTTTAATGCGCAGCGACAGCGTTTCAACTTTACGCAAGGCCAAGTCGTTCTTCGGCAAGCCAGTGCAGAACCGACTGCGACGCTCGAGCAAGGCAGATCTCAAGTCATCTGAAGAGAGTCAGGGATTGTACTCGGCACTCCAGCAGCGGCTAAGGCCTGCAGATCGCAACTCCACGCCTAACAGTGCGGGTTTCGGCGACGAGACAGTGGTGCAGCAGTCCAGGGTGGCTTCAGGACTTGCGAGCTTGCCATCACAGCAACAGGCCAGCAACACTATATCCAGCATAAAAAGATACAGCACGCCAACAATTAGATCGGTGACTCCCGATCTCAAGGCTTACAGGCTGGGCGTGTGCTCTCCGGTGGAAGAAGTGCTGAGTCCAGACATCCACGAAACCACCAATACTGCTCTACTGGCTCCACACCGCGGTGCACACCCTTCGACGGAGGAGAGCCCGCCCCGCCCTCGTGTCATCAAAGCTCTCGCGCCATCGCAAGAACAGCTTCAACGACGTATGACCAAGTCCAAGAATCGATGGCAGAGCCCACTGGACGAGCTGTCACCGCACCCCACGAGAGCATACACGGACGAGAACCCATACGAGCTGCGCTCTCTCAGCCAGACGCATCAACAACCAAAGCCTACAAACGATCTGCCGCATCACGCCAAGATTCCTCAGCCTGCGCCTCTGTTCGATCGCGCGGCGATGCTGTCGCCGAGCGTTTACTCGAGGGCTTCTGATGGTGCCTCGCCACGGCCGTATACACCAGTTGAGCAAGCCGGTACAGTCGTGACGATCACAGGACGAGAGGTGAGGAGTTACTCAATCTCTCCGCCAAAGCAGGAAGCAGCGCCAAAACCGGCCCAAACGAGCGGGCAATGGCGGCGGTGGCTGTCGGATGAGATGCATGGTATCAAGTCTGCAGAAGAGGACTTCAGACTTGCGCAGGTCTTCCTCGATGCTGATCGTTCTCGGTCCACGTCTGGTCAACAGAGTAGCGACGACGACAAAGCTCGACATACATCAATCTCGCCGCTTCTTGAAGCTCGCCCAGGATCGCTCATGACCGGAGCACGACCCCAGTCCGGTGCTTCAGGTCGCCCACGAACAAGTAGCAGACACTCGAGCTTTATGAACGAGCGCTATCCTATCGTCGACAAGCTCCGAAATTCCAGTGGCGAGAGTATCCCGTGTCGGCCGATTCGTTCCCGCGCTGGAAGCAGCACTGAACAACTTGTGCGGCCCAGCATTGAGAGTCAAGGCCAGAAGAGAGGCTTCTCGCGCAATCGAGTCGTCACTGGACGAGCATCAATTGCGCAGATGCAGTCGAATCCGCGAGATAGGAGTGAGGACCTAACACAAGATCTCACCATGATGAGTGGTGCACTTCCGGCTGACGAGCCTACGGTGACGTTGACGAAAGATCTTGGCCAGCCTGAGCGCCAGACGATCAAAGCGAACAAGCATAAGTCCGCCTTTGAGCTTCGCGCAAACTACAGGAGCAGCTCCAATGGCCGCTCAACGCCTCTCGAGATTCGCCGCAAGCCCATGATCGACAACACATTGAATATGTTAGAAGACACGACTATTCGCAACATCTCTGCCGGACCTTACGCTTCACATCATCTACCTACCACCGTGCCTGCAGCACACAACAACAAGGAGAACTCACTTCCTCCCGCTGACACCAACGGCCTGCCGCAGCTTTCGAGCTCAGAGTGGCTATCGGCTGGAGCACCCAACAAGTCCCGCAAGCCTTCTAGCGTGCACCCGGCGTTCAAAAAGCGGGATGCCTCACGTTACTCACCACCCAAGGCAAGTCCAACAATTACTCGCGACGGTGGCGAGGGAAGTCCAGCGCAAAGGATGGCGAGCGAGTGGTTGCAGAAGAGGAGTAGAGAGAGTACGCCTGCTTTTGTTTGAGAGGGATAGAATATGCAGGATTCGAGGCGACTGGATGATGCCGCGTAGGATTAGGGCTATTGTTATGGCTATGCAGGCATGATGTAGAATAATCGAGAGCATTGCCTGAAAGCAAGCCTTTTTCGTCCGTGAAGGATGAGAGCATCGGTCCCGAGGAGTGCGGAAGTCTTCCTTACGCCGCCTAATTTGCTGTCTAAATCGCAGGGCTGTTTCGTAAGCCATCGTTGTCAAAGCCGATTGCCAATGGCATATCATATCAACGACGCCAACGGGATTCGGAATGTCCAGAGGTGTAGAGCCGCATGTTTGTCATTTGCAATCGGATCGCACGGATTCCGCTGCGGCAAGAGTATGTATTGGTGAGGTTTGGATGACCATTGAGTTCATTCAACAAGCACGAAGCGGAAATGCAGTCGCGTCAGTCCTGGCGTTACGGCGTGCTCATTGCCTTTGTTCTTGCATGCGCTGCTGTCTATTTAGCTGATATGGCCTCCGTCATATCCCCACTACGCAGACTCGCAACTCGAACCTTTTCTGCAGCTCCTCTTCGTCCCATCACTGCAATCAACACTACCCACCGTACCTTCACATCCACCTCCGCCAACATGTCGTTCGACAAGACCTCCTTCAAGGACGCCGTCGTCAACCGTCGCAGCATCTACCAGCTCAACAAGAACTCTCCCATTGACGACAAGAGGATCGAGGAGATCTTCCGCGTTGCTATCAAGAATGTGCCATCGTCCTTCAACTCGCAGTCTGCCCGCATTGTGGTGCTGCTGAAGGAGGACCACGATGCCTTCTGGGACATCGTAGGGGACATCCTCAAGAACATCGTGCCAGAGGACAAGTGGGAGAGCACCAACGGGAGGATTCAAGGCTTCAGGAAGGCGTACGGCACGGTATGGATATCGTATAGCCACCACCGGAGAACACGCAGCTAACCTGTACAGGCTCTCTTCTACGAGGACCCGGAGCCCATCAAGAAGCTGCAGTCCACCTACGCTCAATACTCCGACTACTTCCCGCAATGGAGCGAGCACACCTCCGCCATGCATCAATACTTTTCTTGGACCGCACTTGAGGCCGAGGGGTACGTTTCAATGGGTAGAGGAGTTCGGATTTCGAGACATGCGCTGACGGCTTTACTATTCAGCTTCGGCTGCAACTTGCAGCATTACAACCCGCTCCCTGACCAGAAGGCGGCAGCCAAATGGAACATCCCACTCGACTGGAGCCTGAAGTCGCAGCTCGTGTTCGGCGGACTCGATGACGGTGCGAGGGACAACTTGAAGGAGAGGAGTGAGCAGCCGATCGAGGACCGCCTCTTCATCCATGGTGCGAAGTGACTGGGTGAAGGAGAGGCTGCACGGCTGAAAGTTGACGTGAAGCTGTGCCAAGGCCAGCGATGGACAACAAGCTACAACATGGGTCTACAATAAATCAGAAGATATAGATGGAAATAAAATACATCTCAAATAGTCCCCTCTTCTTGGCAGAAGGCATCTACTACATCCATTCACCGGTTATCGAGGACGTTGCTCAGCCACACGTGAGTCACATTCCTTCCAGTTCGACCTCACCTCTTCAATCGAAGCATCTAACAAACACCTTTCTTGAGTGCATCACTCGAATGGAACACTGCCAAAGCTGAATACACACATGCGCCAGCGGCCATATTTACCACGACGCTGCAAGCAAGTCAAGGCAGACATCAACATGACAACTTCAACGAATAGCGACCCATGGTCGTTTCTGAGCTTCCACAAGCAACTGGTGGAGCCTCCAATAACCAAAAACTCGGTCAAGAAGTTTGATCCATCAGTCATCGCCCAGAATGCCGCAAACACACGAATAGTCGTGCATCCGCGCTTCAAGCAGCTCGTCGACAACTTCATCAAACACAAACTGTCTTATGGCAGCCAACACGAGAAGAAACTGTACTCCAGCACAACAACCGACCAACAGATCAGCCGACTCATCGCCAAGCGTCCCCTGGTCTTCATGGGCGCAGGTGACTTCACTATTCTGCGTGATGGAACGCGGGTCATGGACGGTAATGCGGAATGGGACAGAAACGGCAGGGATGTCCAGCACCACAACAAGCTGATTGGGATCGAAAGGTACCTCACCTACGATGAGATGATGCTGGGCTCCTTGATTGGCGTCAGTGGTCCGTCCCATTTCGTCAATGATGGAAACCGCTACAATCGCGGCATTCCTGGTAAACCTGGTACTTTCGAGCCTCGCGGTGTGATCGTCGGCTTGGTTGGCGCGAGGTTCGAGCGAGAAGGCAGGATGGATAGTACATTCTGTCTGCCTCATCGCAGATTCCAGGATAGTCTGGAGATGCATCCGGACTTGCAGAAAGCATTTCTGCAATTCTTCAACGTACGCTCGCGTAGAAGCACTCCGGATCAACATTTTATTGTTCCAGTGTACAAAGCCAGAATGAGAATCACCATCGACATTCTGCTCCTCGAAGCTAACGACTGGGCTAAGGATGTTGGCAAGAAGGCGTGGACATATGTGGTCGGACTCGGCCTGGGAGTCTGGCAGCACGATTCGGATCAACCGGAGCATTACATAAACGCCTTCACCGATGCGCTTTCGGATCTGGACCTACCTCATATTGGTACTCTCGAGTTTGCGTACATCAGCGTCTCTTCTGACTGTCAGGAGCGTGTCACCATTGCTGCAGAGCATCAGGGGATCAGGGCGGTCTTCAGCAAGCGCAATCCCGCGGAGAAACTGGAGGGTGGTGAGCTGCTCGTGTTGAGTTACGCATGGGATGGGAACAGCTTTCCTGGCAACGAGTACTGGTCGGGGTCGCTCGCTGGGTCGGGCGATCCGGCTGCCGCGTGCATGAGTACAATTGGGGAGCTTCATAATCCTCTGATAAATCCAGGGTTTGTGGAGCGGATCAAGGTGGTGGGAACATAGAGGAAGTGCGACTCTCCAATTCGATAGTGCGAGACATGCCGCCTCGGAGGGCTATTGTAGGTGGTCTGCGGCCAATAAGCGTCAGAGGTGGCCTTCTTATGCCCGTCGCTCGAGCAGCTCGCCCGAAGTCTCAAGGACATTGTCGGACAGCATCCCGGTCTTGCCGCGTTACTTCCGACAGCTATGGCCGCGGCGCTTCACTTCTCTTCGAGCAACAAGGGCCAGAGACTCATGTAGCATGTAAACGCTTCTCGGCTATGGCCGATGTGCTCTCATACTGTGGCACCTAGGACAGACTGCGCTAGGGTCGCAAAGTCCCTGGTTTCGTCTACCATGGTCCAGAGATTCGGCTGTGTAAACACCGCAAGCGTATTACGTGCAATGTTCCCTGCCTTGTCTGATGTCGATCCTCTGACAAAGTGCGGGACGGCTTTGAACTTGCCTCGTGTGAGAAGTTCCAACGTCTGACCCGTCTGAAAAGCCAGACAGTCTCGAGGTATGTGAACTTGTGTACTTTGACCCGTCCGGTCCTTGATCCATAGGCCTGTCTTGGGGTCCGGATGACTTTCCAGCTCGGTAAGCGATGGTAGGTGGTGTGAGCCGTCTAGCTCCACAACCGGACGATGCGCCGCCTCATCCACGAACATTTGGGAGGTCAACCCCGTCAACGCACCCAGATCGGTATGCGTCGCACACCAATCGTCGTCTGTAGTCGTTGCAGAGTCTGGCCGCTCATCTCTAAGCGCAGCTGGTGGAGCCGGAAAGTAGTGCAATAGTCTAGCCTGTGTCGAGACGCTCGTCCGTACAATGTTCTCCAATGTCCCGTCTCGGTAGCCGTCCAGTTTTGCAACGCCATACCGGTCACAGCTACGTGCTACTAGGGCTGCCGTGTCGACGATTAGATGGCAAAGCTGCTCAAATAGCTTCTCGAAGCCCGGCAGGATGGCATCATCTGGCCATACATTGGGTGAGACCATCACTACCGAGTCAGGGTATAGCTCTCGTGCTTTCGCTTCGAGCTCCGGGTTATGCATAGGTTGAGCATAGTACGATCCCTTTAGAGTATCGTAGCGGCCATTCGCGAGAGTCTCTTTTCCGCATGACCAGCCGACGCTGTAATGCGTTTCTGGCTTCTCCACCTTTGCTGAAGAAGATGTAAGTAAGATGAGGGGAATCGTAGACACCGATGCATACCTACCTAATGTCTCCTCCGGCAGATTCGCAAGATAGGAAGAATAGCTCAACAACTTATGCCTCAACTCCAGATACTCGGCCGGAAGATCACGCACCAGGATGATACCCAATGATGCATGTCCAAATGCTTGCTCGAGGGTCTCGAGCGATACGCTGTCGTTCTGCAGGTCATGCAGACTGACAGATATAGTCGAAGGACCTTCTTCTGTAGTAGTCCGTCTCATTGCTGTTGCTGTTCTCAGGTGGACACGGTCGTCCGCGAGGCTTGGGAATCAAGGCTGGAGGGACTCAGAAGGACGACAGTCGTTGTTGATGTTGATGTTGATGTTGATGTTGAACAACGGTACATGTACTTCTCGATAGCGAAGTTCGTGCCTTGGCAGCGCCACGATGATTTAATCTACTCCACACCTCTGTCGAAGACAGCAAGAAGATTCCCTTTACTCGAATCTAGAACATGATTTCTGACCCCTACACAGATTATAAGTACATCATCCAATCATTACACACATCTGAACCAGTCAGAGCAAATGACTTGCAACCCACATCCTCACCGAAACCCAATACCATCATCCTTCAAGACCTTGACCGGAACATCAGCAAGCGGATCCTTGCCTTTGGAAGACCTCGCAGCACGTTCCTGACGCGTCCACTTCGTGATATCGTACTGATTGCGCGTGCCGAAATGTCCATTGCCGCGCTTCAGCTCCTCAAACTGCAAATCATCAGTAATACTTCGCAGAAACCTTTCCTTTGGTCACGATCGTCACGTACAGTCTCTGACCACTGCCATTTGGTTGCTTCCGCGCCTCCCGACTCAATCGCATTTACGTTCTTAAACTCATCGATGGCCTTGCGGGCCTCCGCAGAAGCCCAGGGCTCAGTCAAATCGAGCTTTGCCGCCTTCGCATACGCCACAACGTCCTTCCGCCATTGAAGCTCGCCATCCTCGCCGATGCCATACTGCTCAAGATCTGCACTCCATTTCAGATTCAAAGACATTACTAGCCCCAGGTCCCGAAACCGCGAGTCGTTTTTCAACTCCCCTTCCTGCTCAACGGTTTCGAGAGCAGTGAGGAACATCCGTCCGCAGGCTTCGGCGCGTGGGGTAGCGGTATCGCCGTCGCCGGAAATGAGAACCATGTTGGTGTCTTCTGAACTCCGCCAGTGCGCAATGGCTGAGGCAATGATCCACATTTGGTTGGTATCCTTCTTTTTGTATGCTGTGTTGAACGCGAGCAGCTGCGACGAACATCAGTCGCTTACCCGATCCCATCGCAAAGTGGATGGCGTACCTGACTATCCAATACCTCAGCAACGCCATAAGCATGGAAATCGTTGTATATGTACATCCCGTAATTTTCTGGATCGCAGTACGAGGCTTTCGTCCGCAGATTGTCAACTTTGGAATAGGCGTCTTTCATCATCACCCACATCCATTCGGGATGATCGGAAGCTGGCTTCAACCAATGCTGCTCGTTTGCCGGGTTATCGTGGTAAGCTTTGTGAAGCTTGGAATATTCTTCTTCTTCTTCACCGTTAGCAGTGTTTTTTTGCCTGTAGTGCCAGAATGGCTGATCGACGCAGAGATAGTCTGTGGGTTGAAAAGCGTCTAGATTATTGTTTCCCTCCTTGAACGAGTCGTCAGGTAGAACTTAGACATGTAGGAGTGACGATGCGACTTACTTCGGAGCTCACATCTTCATCACTGTCATCAATCGACTCTCCGTTGTCCTTACGGGAGTTTTCGCCGTCTTCACGCAGCTCCTGGTTGTCGTTACGCAAGGTCTCATTGTCTTCATGCAACTCTTCAATGTCTTTGCGCAATTTGTCGTTGTCTTTACGCAACTCTTCGTTGTCAGAACGCGTCTCTTCCGCGGCGTTGGTTCGTTTCGCAGAAGGCTCTTCGTGCTGAACGTTGGGATTGACTTCCGCTAGAGCACGTTTCGCACGAGGCATGATGATAATGAGGGTTAACGCAGGAATGTATTGAGAGTCAGGAGATGAGAGAGAACGAAATTCCAAGCGATTTGATGTTGAGATCGTCGAGCGCTGACGTCAAGCATGAAACGCGAGATCGACGCGTCGGCACGAGGTTCGGCAAACATACTGAAGCAATCGAATCCGAAACGCGCCAAGACACCCGGCACTCAGCACGCTGCGGTGATGTAGCGTCAGTGCTTGGTGGTCTTGTGAACATAGTCCAGCTCCCGCGAGATACCTGAGCCAGGGCTGAAAGCACCTTGGGGCGTCGACAGAAAAATATTACCCTGTCGTCTCGGAGTCAGGAGGCAGATTCTGTCGCAACGCCATCGCGTTCGTTATTCAAATATTCGGGTCCTGAGTCGGATGACTGCAATCAATATTCGGATCATGAGTGGGATGACTGCCATCAAAAATGCCCTCGCTCGCCTCCTCACCAGATCCAGCATCCACAGGGAATATCTAAGTGCTCGGATGGCTGCCAACAAAAAAGCCTGGGAATACTCCAAAGCGACCTGTTTCAACACCCACCATAGATTCCGTCCATAAATCCGACCATACCACATCGCTTTACGATTCCGATCGTTCTCATTCGTCGCCACCTTCCGACGTTCGTCGACAAAGAAGCGAGACAACATCTCAGGCCAGAGAAAGCTCATCTCGCGTCTGGCAATATCAACTCTCAAACTAGGTAGAGTGGTATTTTTCGCACTCCCCGCCACGTTGTAAATGGTGTACGGAGGCAAGTTTATCGCAGAAGTACCGCCTTTATATTGGTCTATACTTCCCACCCAATGGTCAAACCGGCAGTTTTGGGAGGCGAGAATCAGATCTCTGGTCAGGTTATTCGCAAAGGTTTGGTCTGGGGTGAAGACGCATCGGTGCTCGTCCGAGGACTCGAAATGGTGGAAAGTCATGACTAGCATTAGGGCCGGGAGGATTTGTCTTGTAAAATTGGGTAAGGGGGTCGGGTCTAAGGAGAAGCGGATGCACATGGTCTTTCGATCTGCAACATACGTATCCGCGAACGCGGTGAAGATCCATTGTCGCCAGGTTTTGGAGACGAGGCGGCCTGAAGTCCAGAGATGCAATGGGTCGGAGTTGAGGTGGAAGATGTGGAGCCAGAGTTCTTCGGGCAGCTGGGATTCACAACAGTCCGGAGTCATAACTAATATCCGCTCATCACCTGAGGTGAGCGAATGCACGAATGTCGGTGTATGTGAGGTTGTTGATGTTGATGTTGATGTTAAAGGAGAGGAGGTGCTTGGTCTTGGCCTTGGCAGCTGACTAAGATTCGGACTGCCACCTCACTTTTCCAAGTACGCAATCGCAAGGCCCCTTATCATGAACTAGAGCTGACCACGTACGATCCGCCGCACAAGTCACTGTACGTCAACACGCCTCCCTCTACACTCGCAGGAATGCACCTCCCCTCCGGCCCCTCGACTCTGGTACCATTGGCGGCACTCGGCAATACCAGAGTTCCCGATGTCCCCTTTGGCGTCACGAATGTCCCACTCAATGCTCCATCCTGACCCGACACCGTCCAATTTGCCAAGAAAGAACCAAGCGGAGTCTCGAAGCCAGCAGCAACGGCCGTGATATTGCCCAGCCGAGGCTGCATCTCCCACGTCCGGCCAGCAGCGCCCAACACCCGAATACCAGCTCCCAGAAACGTCAACGCGGACGTCGGCCCCGTAGCCCAGCCATGAGCATGACTTACTCGGGCATCGTTATCGTACGGCGCGTAGTGCAATGAGCCGTCGGTGGAGTAGCCTTCGATGAGTGAGCTGTTGGTCATCCTGGGATCATCGAGCATGAAGTCCGCCCACATGAATTCCATCAATGTCTCTGATCGCTCCGGAAACCCGGCTAGGTAATGGGCTTGCACTTCGAACCCCGAGGCGAAAGGGGAGATTGTCGGACCGGCTTCAGGTGCTGGTGAGCCGTAGGGCGTCCAGCGCGCCATGAGTCCGTTGCTGATGGAGATTGCTCGGTCTTGGGTCACGAGCCCGGAGATGATGGCCCAGCTATTGCCGTCTTGCGGGTGGACGGAAGCGTTGGTCTGGATGGTGTCGTTGTCGAAGAAGAGGCCTTGGGCGGGGTCCCAGAGGACTGCGTTGACAGCTGAGTGGATGCTGGTCCGGGCTTGAGTATAGTTGGCTACCACGGTGACATCGCCGACTGCCACGGCCAGCTCAAGGCCCGTATGCAAGGTGTAGTAAAGAATGGCGTTTGCCTAGCACACCACGGATCAGCTGATACTGTCGAAATAAAGGCATACGACGGACCTCAACATTGTGCCCACCCATTCCCGATCGCAGCCAGTCATTTGTACTGGTCACATTCGCCATCCCGGAAGCATCGATCGTACCCAGTGCCCACGCCAAGCCGAATTTATACTGGTCCCAGTACCCACGCACGTAATCCAGATCACCTGTGAAGAGATAGTAGTCGTACAGATCGATCAAAGTGTACAAGTGATACGTGAAGCTGAACTGGAATTTGCCAGTCGCGAGGTCCGTGAAAGGCACACCTGCCCAAGGAAGACGGCCGTCAGTCCGGTTCTGCAGGATCATGAGCGAGTCGAGACCATTGCGTATCCCGTCTAGGTCGTTAGTCGAGACAAAAATCGACGGGCCGGAGATGAAGATGTCGCCTGGCCAGACCAGGCGGTCACGCTTGGCTCCGTCAATGAGGACGGAGGACCCATCTGCGAAGATTTATTAGCAGGTTACCAACGCCCATGAAAAGAGGGCTTGCGGGTCACTACTTACTGGAAATGGTGGCATTGTAATACCAGTCTGTCCCCGGCACGTTCAAGGCATTGCCGTACACAGGATCAACCAAGCACAACTGGTTGGTGTACGCTCCAGCATACCATACGCGGTTCAGTTTCGCACTACTGCTCTCAAAGTACCCGGTATAAGCTTGCAGGTCCGCCATATCTGGCGCAGCGGTGAAGTTGACCGCCAGATCCGTGAGTCGCAGGCTCCCGGTCGAGTTATGCCAGACACTCATGTAACGAAAGCCACCCCTTTGCCGGATCTTGGGTGCGGCGTAGGAGCCGTTGGAAGGCACGCTGAACCATAGCGGGCTGTCGCGGAGGGCGTCAGTGCCAGAGTCGCACTCATAGGGGCTGATGTAGGTCGACGATTCGGTGAAGGTGAAGCCCAGGAATTGATTGGGTTCGTTCAGCGAGTCGATGGCGAATTGTACGGTGCCTTGGATATTCTTGCCGAAGTCGACGGTGATGGAGGAGTTGATGCCGGTGAATGTGGTGTTCTGGCCGAGAGCAGCGGCGTTGTCGACATTGCCAATGGATTGGTAGAGTGACACGGGGTGTAATATCCTATCTGAAGGGGCAAGGATGTATGGCGAGGCTAGTTGTTGTCCTACAGCAGCCAGGGGCAGCAGAGGCAGCAACGAAGCTGGATTGAAGACTTTCATCATATACTGGGACTCGCAAGAAATGAGTACAGTTCTGTGGCAAGCAAACATGCACCCTCTCTGCTCTTGTACTCGACAGACGTCTCACCGCACTCCGCACTCCGCACGCATTTCCCTCACCTGGCAGGAGGACCGTTGGAGTCCTTGGAGCTGAACGCGAAGGACGTGTACCGGTCCAATACTGCACCGAGTAGGCTCGGTGGAGTGCACCCCGAAAAGCAGTCTGGGCACGACGTATATGGCCATGAGCACGACGATCTCAAAGGCATCCTCGGTCTCCAACACCGTTGGAAGGATGTAACGTTACAGTACAAGGGTGGACGATCATCGGAAGAAGCACGGTAGGCACTGGTGCGGTAGGTGTGTTTGGAAAGCTCGAGGAAAACGATTGCCGCCTCGTCGGTCCAACTTGACGACGCTGCCTGCTCGCACGAGCAGACTTTGTTCCAACATAGTGTGGGCATGAAGCACAGATTACATTCCCCGACGTGCTGGATACATTTACCTTGCCATTACGGTACTTTACTGCGGCGAGAAGTCAAGATCTTGGTTCGAGGATGTGCGGGAGAAGTCTGCTTGAGACTAGACATTGCTAGTTCAACGCCATGCGGAGAGGAAGTGTCGAGCTTTGAGGGTCTTGAGCTGCAACAATCACATCCGTAAGCTTTTGAAAACAGTTGCCACTTGGATATATGCGACTTACAGTCTTCGGCCAGTGCCACCTCCCAGCCTTCTTAGGAGGTACTGCCAGCCCTCAACGGCTCGATGTCGCGATGAGCGTAAAGCACTTTCCGACCCGGCAATCTTACAGCAGACTCGGCCGTCCATCAAACGAACATTCTTGACTTGGTCGAAAGGCTGGCATCATAGCTTCATCTTGATCCTGCGTGCATCCCGTGCAGCGGTCCGCAATCGGTTCGTGAAGGAAGTGTGGACGTATGTAATAGAAGTGTGGATGGTGTTATAGCTCGTCGACATCGCGTACAGCCTCGCTGGCAATAACGTAAGGCTGTTGTCTGAGTAGTAAGATGATTACTTACACAATGCCATGTGCCGTACGCCGACTCTCATTCCTCGAGCATATCACTGAAGCATACCACTGAGTGTTGTCAATTTCGCAGAAAGTCGGAGCCTGTGCCTTGTTGGCCGAATGTCAAGCGTGTCTCTTTGCGAGCGACTGACCTACAGCCAGACCTTGCTGACGCCTGCTGTCCACAACGCTCCGCATGCATTCCATGCTCACTCGCGTTCACAACCCATCGCCTTCCATGCTCCCGTCAGAGTCGACCCTAGCGACGGCGCGCGACTAGAGAGCCGTCTTCGACCGGAGAGACGTCTGGGATGAACGGGATGAGCGCGAATTTTCGACACATTTCCGCGTCCGCCACCTCGCACCCGGTCAGTTGCTGACAAGCACTCGTCATTTCCACCGTAATCTTCAAGTCATTGGTTTCCGTGGTGGACGTGCCGGTGGGGAGCAAGTGGCCGACCGTAATCGCGAGCTTGCAGGCCTTTGGACCGCCATTCTTATCCCGGAACTCACCACCAGTGTCCATCTGCTCGAACACTCCATTGGTCGAGCGCTGGTAGGCATGTATACTGGCCCTCATGTCAAGTTGAGTATGGCCGATGGGTGAGGGGATCTGGATAATAATCACTGTGCTTCGGGCAAGTCAACATACCATTGTACTCCATAGGATATAAGGAACGTACTGAATCGATGAATTGGCCTCCGTTGCCTCCTTCAGCAAATCAAGCACAGCTATATCATCGGTATGGATGACATGCAGAAGCGCAGACACCTCCTGCTCTGGACCACCACGCCACACCAGACTCGGGAAAGTAGCATAGCCTTGAACACCGACATCTCCAGCCCCATGCCCAGCGCTGATAATGGTACCTACAAGGTCACCGATCTCGGCCGGTTCGCCGCCCGTCGCACGAAGCTGATCTCGGTGGTTGCCCTTCTGCTGCGCAAACTCCTCAAGAACGAAACCTACCATCCCCTCATGCGCTATACTCGAGGCAGACGGGAAGATGGTGAATCTTCCTGTGAGCGCCACGTATTCGAATAGTAGGCGCTCTCGCTCGAATTCGCTCAGCTCGGCCGCGTCGATGAGCAGTGGGAGTTCGTTGAGGTACTCCTCCTCTGTGATCTTGAAGGTATGAGTGCTTTTGTATTCACGGAGGTCCTTGATTTGGTCGCGCGTGCGCATTGCGCTAATCAGTTCGTGAAGCGCCATGTTTGGAAATAAGTTCCCGATGTCTGACTAGGTGTAATTAGGGGTAGGGTGCAAGGACAGTTGTGTCGAGGGGTTGGTGGATGTTGTTGGAGGATTGAGTCAGAGCAGCGCTGCCGCCTATACCTCCGATGATTGTGACTCGAGTAATTGCTACCTTGTAAAGGTAAGCCCATATGGACGAGATTTGCAGGCAGCAGGTCTATTCGTAGGAGATTGATGCTTGGATCTGCTTCAGCCACAGCACGTTTGGGCTGAGGCATGGTTGTCCTCAGTGCCACTTCGTACGAGGAGAGTTGGAGTGCAAGAAGTGAGAGAGGAGTGATGTCAAAACATGAAACACGAGCCGCACGCGTCAACACGTTGAAGCCATTGCGCCTCGCCGTCATGATCGCTCCAGATCTCGATCAATCACCCAATGACCAGATCCCAATGCGCTCCAATCAGCGATCAGCATTCATTGTGCCTCAAAAGATCCCGTCTGTCCATTCTTTTCCTCTCATTGACATCGCGATGCCTGCACCTCGTGTATTATACTGGTTCCGCACCGACCTCCGCCTCCACGACTCGCCCGCCCTCGCCGCCGCCCTCGCCCTACAATCCTCCGCTTTTTACCCAATCTGGTGCTGGGACAGCCATTACGTCTACCACGCCCGTGTAGGACCCAACAGATGGCAATTCCTCCTCGACTGCCTGGAAGATGTCTCCCGCTCCCTCACAATCCTAAACCCGTCGTCTAAATTGCTGGTTCTGCGAGAACCGGCCGTGACGTTATTGCCGAAATTGTTCAAGGAGTGGGGGATCACGCATCTTGTGTTTGAGAAAGACACGGACTCTTATGCTAAGGAGCGGGATGGCAAGGTTATGGAAAGCGCGAGGGAGTGTGGAGTGGAGGTAGTGGTCGGGCCGCAAAGCAGGACGTTGTGGGATAGTGAGGAAGTCGTCAAAGCCAACGGCGGGAAACCTACGATGTCTATCACGCAACTCCAGGCAGCTGGGAAGAAAGTCGGACCTATCGCGCGTCCGACCGACGCACCTACGTCTATACCAGGGCTAGGCGAGACGGGGTTAGGTGGGATCGAGCAGACACGGCCTGTAGTAGAGGAGGGGGTGGGGGATATTAATGCCAAGTACCGCTCTTCAAACGAAGCATCTTACGCTTCCGGAATCGCGGGACCGGATGGGATGTTCAGTGTACCTACGCTCGTGGAGCTGGGAATGAAACCGGCTACCACGCATATCCGGGGAGGCGAGAGCGTGATCCTAGCCCGTCTCTCCCAGATCCTGTCCAACGACGAGGAATGGGCAGCTACGTTTGAGAAGCCTAAGACTTCGCCGGCAGCGTTTGAGCCGCAATCTACGTTCCTGACCTCCCCGTACCTTCATTTCGGAGCCCTGTCAGCGAGGTACTTCTACCACCGCGTCGAGGATATCGTCGGAAAACGTCGTGCAGAGAAGAAAGCCGTGTCCACGCCACCCGTCAGTCTCACAGGCCAGCTCCTCTTCAGAGATATGTACTTCGCCGCCCAATCCGCCATCGGCTACCCCTTCGGCCAAACCTACAACAACGCCCACTGTAAGTAATACCAAACCAGGGAAAGGAAGTTAGAAATGGAACCCAGCTGACAACTTTTGCTTAGGGTACGTCTCTTCGTTTTTTGAGACCCCTTTGTTCGAAGAAATTTGTGTTCTCGTGACCACGCGACCCTACACTACACCTCTCCTGCCCGTTCTACATATATGCTGACTCTGCGTTTCTGTTTTGTCTAGTCGTTTCATTCCTTGGCATCTCCCCTCCAAAGTCGATATCAAGACCGGTCTCGTCACAGGAGGATACGAAGTCGATTCAGCGGTCAAGGAACAAGAGTTCATTCGGTGGCGAGAAGGGCGGACGGGGTTCCCGTGGATCGATGCGATTATGCGGCAATTGAAGTACGAGGGGTGGATCCACCATCTCGCTCGCCACGCTGTGGCATGTTTCTTGACGAGAGGAGGTTGTTATATTTCGTGGGAGAGGGGAGCGGAGGTGTTTGAAGAGTGGTTGGTGGATCACGAGGCGGCGTGTAATATTGGAAATTGGCAGTGGTTGAGCTGTACGGCGTTTTATAGCATGTTCTACCGCTGCTACAGTCCTGTAGCGTTTGGCAAGAAGTGGGACGACAATGGAGACTACATTCGCAACTACGTCCCGGAGTTGAAAAATCTGCCGAAGAAATACATCTACGAACCTCATAAAGCTCCGCGAAAAGATCAGAGGGAGGCTGGGGTGATGGTTAAGGGCGACGGCTCCGAAGCCGACTCCAACGGAATACCTCTGTATCCTAAACCGATGTTTGATTTCGCGACGCAGAGGGATATCTGTCTTGCTGGCATGAAGAATGCTTATAAGGTGGGTTTGCATGGGGATCATCCGAAAGTACTTGATGGAACTTGGAAAGAACTTTTCCCTGATGATGCTGAGGGGCCTACTGAGGGTAGTGTGGGTGGGCCGGGGGGTATGGCAGGGTTTGAGGGTGGGAATGGAGAGGAAGGCTATCTTGAGGAGAAGCATGAGGAGCCTGCTGCTGCTACACCGAAGAGGAGCTCCGGGCGGAGTAAGGCTGGTGCTGCCCCAGAGTCCGCAAAAAAAGGTGGTCATAAGCGGGAACATAGCCAAGGAACTCTTGATGGCGCTTTCAAAAAGAAAGCCAAGTCATGAAGGGACATACCCGCCAAAAACAGTACAACACACTCCGACCAGTGGATCAAATACCCCCAGGTACCAGACACATCCACCGAAACGCCACCAAAACCCAGCGTCATCATTCAGACCTCGACATCCGCCACCGCCTTGTCGGTCCACTCCCAAAGCTGCTTCCCCATCTCGGCGTCCTGCGCATGCTTGGACCCTGCACTGGCGACGCCAACGGGAAGAAAATAATGACTCTTCCGCACCTCTTCTTTAGGAGCTGTGGCGGCCCAGAGTTGGGTTAGCGTTCCGCCTGGGACATCGTAGACATCTGGTAGAACGCCGTAGGGAGCAATGGCCTGGACGGCTGGAGCTAGGAAGCGTAAGGCGGAGTTGGTCTCGCTGAAGCTGGCGTAGATATCTGTCATGATGACCTGAGGTATGATCAGCATCTGATATGGTTGTGCTTGGGGTAAGGGGATGCTCACGCCAGGGTGCACAGCCGTTGCAGTGATGGATGGATACCGTCTCTGCAGCTCACGGGCATGCAGGATATTCGCCAACTTGCTGTGACCGTACCTACTCAACTTCGCCAACTTCTCAAGCGCCTGCTGATCGTACACAATCCCCTCAGCCGGCGCAAACCTCTCCCCCTTCGAGCTCATATTCACAACCCGCACATCTGCACCTGGCAGCTCCGCAGTTTTCAACAAAGTCGGCAAGAGAAGTTTAGTGAGCAAAGCATGCCCGATATGGTTCGTAGCGAACACTATCTCGTACCCGTCTTCGGTGAGAGAGTACGGCATGCCTGCTATGCCGGCATTATCTACCAGAACATCTAAATGATCGGATTGAGCTAGGAAGTTTTTGGCTGCTTGTTTGACGGAGGCGAAAGACGAGAGGTCCAGTTGCAGGAAGGTTATATCGGCGTCGGGGACGACGAGTTTGATTTCTGTGATTGCGGCGCGGGCTTTCGATTCCGTGCGGGCGGCGAGGTAGATGTGAGCGCTGTGTTTGGAGAGCTGGAGGACCGTTTCTTTGCCTAGGCCGTTGTTTCCTGATTGATGTCGTTAGGATACGGAAGTAGTAGATGTGTGGCGTTGTTCATGCCTACCGCCTGTGACGAGAATGACTTTGTCTTTTAGGCTGGGGATGTCTTTGTTGGGGTCGAACGACCCTCCGAATAGCCAGTCGAACATCTTTTCTTCAGATTGTGGTTGTCATCGGATTAGATGGCTATCGACGTCTTTATCTTTAATAATGTTGACTTCCCGGGAACCCTTACACAGTCGGCTCCGAGAGTCTTGGCAAGAATCTCAAGCCGACGTACTTCGAGGGCTACTCCTTATCATCAAACAGTACACAAGCTATACTCTCGAGTGGGTTTTGCAAGGCAATGCCAGTCCTGCAGGCAGAAGTATATGTCCGCGATGTAGTGAGCCCCTAGATCTGCTCACGCCACCACGGCCGCCGCGATTCTAGAACTTGTCAGGTCGTACCGTTGGTAGACGCTATGCTGAGCTGGCCAGGGCAGTATAGTTTGTCCATATTGCAGCCGCATTGTCCTTCGTTGACGATGGCAAAGGATGGCCGAACCAATGGACAACACCGAGGATATCACCGCCACGGACGAGCCGAGAATACCTTGGGAGATCGAGGACTGCAGTAGCGGGAATCTCTACACGCCTCTCGACAGCAAGAAATCTCAAATACGCCTCCTCTACATCAACGAAAGCCCATGCTGTTCGGAAGCAGCCATCTGCTGCGATCTATACAAAGTCTCACTCGACGATGACCCGGAGTTTGCTGCACTGTCACACTGCTGGGGCGATGCGAAAGACACGGTCGAGATCTGTCTTGCTGGGTGTACCACTCTAGTTACCAGGAACCTTGCCAATGCTTTTCGACGTTTGAGGGATATGCCACAGGAGTCCTTCTGGGCAGATGCTATTTGTGTCAACCAGGAAGATCTGGATGAGCGTGGGCAGCAGGTACGGCTGATGGTTGACATCTATAGCAGTGCTACAATGGTGTATTCGTATTTGAATGATGATGGGTATAGTAGTAAAGCACCAGGTATGGCAGGTGATGATGCCAGTGTCTACGAGCCAGCAGTGGTGCAATCACACCACGAGCTTCCTTCTGCAAGTAGCGATGCATCAGCTCGAGATCACATGACTGAGGGTGGGCACATGCGGTGCTCCTCGTTACCAGTGGCGGCAATCTCTGCTCAAGCCTTGAATCGCCAGAGCACTCATGTGAACGCACTTACAGCCCTTGACCTAGCCATAAACCCTGATCTGTATAAGGAGGTGGAATTTGAAAATGCAGGTCTACCAGACGAAGAAGTTGTAAACGGCACTGCAGAGTCTCAAGACGGTCTGGACGAGTCAGCAGCTTTGAAGGATGACAGTAATGCCGTTGAGCATGATGAGGCGCCGAACCCAGAATCGATCATGCCGCCAGTCGAGATTGCTGAGAACAGCGTTGATGCCGGCTTCTTCTGGTGTAATGCTATAGCTACGCAGCTCAACGCTGTCGAAGCGTCAAGTATAGATGGCACTTTACACAAATACGACAATATGACCGTACTGGCCAACGAATGCATCCTGCACATCCTACGTCTCATGCACAACAGGTATTGGCGCAGAATTTGGATTTTCCAAGAGATGGTGTTAGCCGAAGATCAGATCTTCCTGGGCTCTCGCACGAGCATCACCAGATCGGACTTCGAAAGCGTATGTCAGTGGCTGGAAAACATAGGCGATGGAGATGTAGTATGGCCCCGGTTCGTGGAGTATGCAACTTGGACAACATGGAAGAAGCAGATACAGACTACCAACCTGCAGCCGCTCGTGCTGAGAAGATGTCGAGCACTTGCAGATACGATCGATCGTTCGAAGCCCAAACCCACGCTGACAGGACCGCGCCATGAGTTGTTCTTCTTCAGCGAAAACCTGGAGGCAACAGACCCACGGGACCACGTCTATGGTCTCCTCGGCATTCTCGACGTGCGCTTCAAGCCCGTCTACCACCGCTCGGTCAGGGAGCTCTTCTTCAAGTGGACGCGCTGGCTCGCCTACGCTGGTCCGGACACCAGGTTCCTGAGAAGGGCTGGAATCGGACACAACGATGTCAGCAAATACGGAGGTCTACCTTCATGGGTTCCAGATTGGAGCTCGAGAACGAATTGCGGCTATCCGAGGAGGGCATACAATGCGTGTAAGGGTTTGAGATGCGACATGCGCGTTACTAACAGCACGTTCATCATCGATGGTGTAATCGTCGGGACAATAGCGCCGCGAAGATGGCAGGGAAGAGGACTATTTCTGCAATATTATCTCCATCTCCTTTCCAATGGCCATCCCACTAGCGATCCTCCTTTGCAGGTCTTGTATAGGGTCCTCACCCGAGACCTGTACCCTGGTTGTAAGAATGGGACGTATAACCGTTATGACCCGAAGCTTCTAGGAGCGTTCATGGACTTCGCGACGCTTCTAATGGGGTCCGACGACGATGCTTTCGCATTGCTCGGTTTTCACCACGTCCTTTGGAGCCCGGTGACGTGGGCCTTGAATGAGTACTTCGGCCTCGAGAGCGGTGCAGGCGATCGTTGGTAAGTAAGCAAATCTGTATTCACAAACATATATCATTGACGGTCGACCAGGAACCCCCTGCAGGTACTTTATTGTGATGATCCAGGCCCGATGACCACCGGAGACAAGACTATCGACAAGCTAGTATCGTCTCTCTTCGACATGGGTAGTGGCGATTTCGAGTTATTGGGTAATTCAGAACTTCTCATGAAACATGATATGGCGAACGCTCGGCTTTTTCGTACAATCAATGGGTACATTGGCAGCTCAGGCATAGCAGTGCAAGCTGGAGACCTTGTGTGTGTGCTGGTAGGCTGTCCGAACACTCTCGTGCTACGGAAAGTGGAGGACCATTATATCATCATCGAGCCATGTTTCGTCCATGGTCTCATGTACGGCGAAGTGATGCAGCTCATCAAAGATGGGGTCTGTGGACCGCAGCAGACTTTTGAGATACACTGATGCTGGATACGGTACAGTCATCTCGTCATCAAGCAGGCGTCATTCCTAACCTCATTCAAGCGCTCGTATCAATCGTCACCCGGTCGAAGTCGTGGATGAACCACTCGCCGGTATTCGTGTCATGAGTGACATTCGTCATGACGACCTCTCCAGTCTGGAGCGCACCGTTCTCAACTTCCGCCCCGCCTACCGGTCGCGCAAGCTTGTTCTCACCGCTGACGACGCTGAAGTTGCCCAAGCTGAGCTCATAGCCGTTGCGGGTCTCCAAGCTGGGCATGCCGAAGTATTGAGCATCGATACGCTCGGGAGAGATCTGCATCTCCTACACAAACGACACTTGTCAGCGTCTCATTATCTCTCACCAGAGCACAATCAACGTACGTAGTAGCCACGATAGTAACCCTCCTGCCACTGTAGCTCCTCGTTGTCACGAATGAGCAGACGGGACTGGTTGTTGCACTCGAAGATCGTAGAGTCAGCTCCAAATGGCGAGGAGCTCGACACTGCTGTCCCAGCAAACTCAACACCAACGGAGCCAGCACCAGAAGCGCTGCTGTAATTGGCGTGGTCGAGCCAGACGAGATCGGAGACCCAGTTGGCGTGGCTGTCGCCGGCGAGCATGACGTTGTTGCCGATGTCGTTGTCGTAGAGGGTTTTAAGGGTGCGGTTCTTGTTGGACATGTAGCCTAAAGGACGATCAGTATGTGTCATTAGTATTCGGGCATGTCCACATCGGTACTTGCCATCCCAAGCATCTGAGTTGTATGGGTTTGTCTCAGATCCGAACCAAGTGGTAACGTTGATTCTGCTGAAGACAATTTGGCTGCCAATAACGCGCCATGTGGCCGTGGAGTTCTTGAGCTGGTTGTAGAACCTAACGGGTGATTTTCCTTAGCATAGCGTCTCTTCCAATCCATGAACCACTGCTTACCAGTTCTCCTGCTGAGAGCCCATCAGGGTACGTCCAGCATCGTTGGAGATCTCAGTAACGTAGTCGTTATTCCAATTCAAAGTCGTGATGCTACGGTCGTAGTTCCTGGTATCCAGCATCTGAAGTGAGGTTAGCACGCCGTTCTTGCTGAAGCGATGATCATACTCACAATGAGGTCGAATAGACTCCCAATGCTGAACGAGCGCCAAATGCGAAGGTTGTTGTCCATGTCGACTGATTCCACCGCGTTAGCTACGAGATGATAACAATTCGATCGACTCACCCTGGCGAATTGGCATCCACTCAAAGTACGCCCGCACGGCGTTCATCTTCCTCTGATCCACACTGACACGACCATCATCTTCAAAAGACTGCTCAGTGTTGTTGAGACCCGACGAACCATCACGGTAGCCCTAAAAGCGAAAAGTGGCAGGGTTAGCAAAAGGCTCAGAGACAGACTTACCCTGGCTGCGAGACATCTCTGTCCTAATCTATCGAGACAACAAGCTGAGACCGATGGCCGCAGCTCGTAGCTACTCGGCGGTCTGGAGATGGCACGCAACCAAGGTTTACACCCATCAGACTGCTTACGTTGTTCGAGATCTCATGATCGTCCCAAGTGGTGATCCAGGCATACTTTTGATGGGAGAGCAAAAGATCGAGGTCGGTGCGGTAGGTAGCCAGACGGCGGCGGTAGTCGTAGAGTGTGAAGATCTCGTTCTGAGGCTCGACGGGACGAGGTGCGGTGGACGTGGCGTACTCGTAGATGTAGTCGCCCAGCTGTGCTCATGGTCAGTATTGGTGACCCTCAATTAACAGCGAGTACACCTACATGGATTACGTAGTCAATGTTGTCCTTCCTCGCAGCGTTTCCGTAAGCATTGAAGAACCCGTTAGGAAAGTTGGAGCAAGAGTACACCGCCACACCAATCGAACTCAGATCATCCTCCGGGCGAGGGGTAGTCTTCGTGCGGCCAACGGGACTCCTGTTGTCGCTTCCACAGACACAGAACTGGTAGTAGTACTGCGTGAACGGCTGCAGTCCACCAGCCTCCACCTTCACCGTGTAGTCGATGTCACTGGACGTGTACGCTCTGCCCGTGGTCACGACCGAGCTAAGATTCTGATCGGCATAGACGTTGTAGTCCACACAGATTGGGTTGGCGGAAGCACGCACATACTCCTCGGTGTCGTGGTTGTAGAGCGGCACCGTGCCAGATACTGTAACGTTGCTGCGATCGCTGTCGTACATCAAGCTCGCCCTCGTCCAAAGGATCACGGACTCCGGGTATGGGTCTCCCGACGCTACGCCGTGGGTGAAGTTCACCGCATTGGCATCAGCGTAAGAGGTACCAGCTTGGCGTTTGGCATGACGCTTGAGCACCTTTGGAAGGGAGATCCCCAGCTTGTGGGAGAGGGATGGGGAGCGGTAGTTGATGTTGGAGCTGTATTCTGCAGTAGCGGACGCCGCCAGGGCGAGGAGGGTAAGAGAGCGAAGCATGGTGAGTGTATGAGACGGTCTTGCTGAGAAACGTGAACGAAAGGGTACTCGACTGACCTACAGGCTTTGTATGCTGCTCGGCAACCGTGGGAGCATGTCGTCGCCAAGTCTAGGAGTGGTCGATCCAATATCGAATTTGGTCGATATCCCGCTCGCGTGCGGTGTTTCTACGCGTGTCGGCCAACCAATACCACGTTCATGAACATGCTTACCACGGTACAGCGAATTTGCATGGCTGTACCTGAGTTCATTACATGAAGCTCTCTCACAAGCTTTGCAGTATGTCATGCCCCTCCCTTGGCATACAGATGCCTTGGCGGCGTGCGCACCGATGAGATGCACATTGGACGCGTTGCTAAATGGCCAAGGCGAGGGTAGAGAGGCGGTAGAGTCTCTCGCCAGTGACGATAGCCGCAAAAGGCAGGTCGTTCATGCGAGAGCCTCCACGCCGGCACTGGCCAGTGAGAGCATGGCAGCGACTTTGATCGCATGCGCTGCGGTTTTGTCAGGCCTCAGAAATTTTATGAATGGGTTGCATGGATCTCACAGTGTAGTAGCATCAGATAGAGAGCGATAGCGGCGTATAGCGGCGTGGTACGTTGTGGCGGATGCGAGATTAGAGATGATATCTCGTGCGTGAATTCTGCTGGCAGCCGCCGCTCCTTCCGTATTGAGCAAGTACTGATCCCGAAGCAGCAGGCACGATTCAGTCGTCCTCTTCCATCTCCATCTCCCCGTCTTCCTCCTCCTGCTCATCCTTCCGTTTACGCCCTCGTTTTTTTGGCGGTTTCGGCTGATCGTCCTGTCTCCTGTTGGGTACCTCCTCTACGGCCAGGCTTCGCTCCAGTCTTCGCTCAAGATCTGCTTCAGCATGACCGTCCAGCTCTCCATAGACTGCTTTAGTGAGTCCACGGATACCATCATCACCAACCTCTAGCCTCCCTCTAGGCCCAACAACCCAATACACATCTTCATCGCCGCCGCCAGTAGCTTCGCGTATCTTGGCAATGTAGCCTTCTTTCTCCATCCTCTTTAGCAATAACTCAGTCTTCGGGTATGCAGCCACGGGTGTAGTGTCCTCCAGTCCTAGACGCCGCAGGTAGCGTTCCATCTTCGTGTCCGGCAGTCTGTGGTCGGTAGAGAGGGTGATGAGGGATATCAGCATGGTGTATAGCGAGATATACTGTGCCTCTTCTTTCTGCGTAGGTACGGCGGGCGGTTGTATAACTTCTGAGTCTCTGAATACTGCTGGCAGGACTGAAGCAAGGATATAGCTTTGTGCTGTTTTGTTCTGTGACTGAGTCTGGCTCTTCGCGGCTGTAGGAAATCGTCAGCACCCGCGCACAAATGCCAGCAAATGTTGTTTTGGGCTACCTCTCTTTTGAGCAACCGTAACTTTCTCCATGACCGGCAACTCCACCATCTCCATTCCAAATGTACCCCTCAGTGCTATCTGCGCCTGGTCGAAGACGGGCTTGAATTGCCTCCCTGCTGATCCTAATACCTTCTCGCGTATGGCTAGCCGCCGTATGGGCTGTCTTGAGTACTCGCAAGCTAATGCCAGTCGGACAAGCTTCTTGACCATTTGATCCAGGTTGTCGCCCGTGCCATTGTCGTTGCCGTAGCCAGTTTCGTCATCATCGGAGGCTTGGTGTTGCGTCGTACGTCGTCTGTGATGCTGTGTCGCTGGTTCTGGTGATCCTTCTTCAACTTCTTCAGGCTCCTGGGAGCTGTCAGCATGCTACCACGATGATCGGAGTTCTACCACGTACGGCGCGTCGCTTCCGAGGTGCCATACTAGTCAGCAGTATATGTACGACTATTTTTAAGAAGTGAGGTGTGCGGTGATTGTTGTTGGTCGCAGTGAATAGCACGCGTGCTTTCCTATCTTAGCGTGCCATCTTCGTGACAGGCGCTAGTGGATCCACTTTTACGAGCGTCCGAATTCCGGCGCAAATCAAGTCCAACAGCGCAACTTACACTCAAACATCACACACGCACATCTCTCATCATGGCCGACAAACTCCGCACCCAGCAGCAGCTCGAAGCGCTGCAGAACAAATACATCGGCACCGGCCACGCCGACACCACCAAGCACGAGTGGACCTCGAATATTGCGCGCGACTCGTACGCTTCATATCAAGGCCACCCGCCGCTGCTGCACTACATGAGTATCGGGATGGGCATGGGAACGGAGAGGACGAGGATGAAGTGCATGGAGGGGATGGTGTTGCCTTGCGGGCCGGCGCCAGCGACCGAGGAGTGATCATAGCAAGCTGGAAAAGGCTGAGCGAGTGAAGCATCATCAAAGGCATGACAATCGACGAGAGTATGGCGAAGGATGAATACGCAAAGGATCCCTTGATGAGCAATGCTGCGATCCACAAAGACGAACTACGCTCGATTGCGGTACGAGTGTCTTGGAAGAAGCAGGCGTGCGCAGGGCTGTACCACAGATGATGGAGAGTGGCAGTGATCTTTAGTTCCGGCCAACAGAGGTGAAAGAGCGTTTCGCAGGGTTCCATAATCTTCGTGGTCCAGCAACAACCCACAGCGATTCATCACAAACTATTTCGACTGAGAGTCACACTGGTGTGACAGGACGATAGCAGTCCACTGTCCATCCATGCACGTGCTGGTGAGAGAGGTAGTACTGGTGCTGAATCTCAAAGCGACGTCTTACACGGAGGACACACCGAGCAGCTCAAAGACGACGTCAGCCACGGCCCTTCTTTAGATGATTCGGAAAAATAGGCCGTTTGACACAGCCTTATACATCGACCTAAGTTTACCTCGCTTTCTCGTGCCACATTTCCAGTCGTTCATGTAGATGAAGCCTGCCGCTCAAAGGCGGTTGTTCAACTTCCATTGACTGCAGTCCGGGCTCTTAGCATTTCCCTGGTGCACAGTCCAGGGATGCACTGGCTTGTGTTATGTAGCACCGATTGCCGTGGTCGTACTCGGGTGCTGCTACAAAACTCCGCGTTGTGCAGACATATGTAGCACGGGTACACGTTCCTCCTGTCATTTGCTCGTGCTCACGATGTTTCATCGCCACAACCCATCTTCAACACCTGATCGCTCGACTTCCTGAGTATTATCACTCACGAACATGCTGCTACTCAGTAAATGGTGCCTCGCTTCCCGTAACGGGTCGAAGACCACGAAGACGCAACCAGTGCACCTCAGCGACAAAGAGGTCCGGCATAGAATCTTCGGTAGGGCGAAGCTCAACGCTAGTCTCGAGATCTGCTTTGGCTAACTTGACTCGTTAAAGTAAACGCCGCGATCCTTTTCCCATCATGCTCCGGAACGGACGCCTACGAGATTGTCTACGCTTGTCGACCTAGCTATCACTCACTCAAGGAGCCAACGAACGTACCAGACGCATCATCTTGGCAGTACGCCCTGCTTGTACGCCGCACGCCGTCTGGTGGATGCGTGCCTTTGGTCCGAGGCATTACGTGGACCTCGCCAAAAGCACCGTGGAGCATGGTGCTGCAGGGTCTCTTGGACGCAACGGCCGCATTGGTGCATAGGCGATTCGTAGACGCAGCAATGCCTGCCATAGAGGTGGACGATGAGGCTCTGCCTGAGTACCAGGTGAACGCTGGTAATGAGCGCTGGACAGATCGAGTTGATAGTTTGGTGCGTTCTTGACGAAGTCGGCCCGTACGTTCAACATCCGGATGAAGGCCTCCGTCTCAGCGAACAAGCAACATGAAAGCATGGTAGCTCAGCACTGCTCCAAGCCATCAACTATCAAAATGGCTCATTACCAGCCAATTTCGCCTTTGGCGGCTCAGCGAGCGCACTCTCAACCTTCTTCTCTACTTCCGCCTGCACCTGCTTTCTCCTCTCGTCCTCCTCCGCTTTCTCACGTGCCGCCCTCTCCTCGCTCTCGCTCGACCCGAACCCCCAATTACCCGCTCCACCTCTGCCCACCGTCCTATTCGACCCACTAGTTGGTGCGGTAGTCGTGGTATATGATGGAGGTGCACTTCCTGAAGGTGCTTGTGTGCCATCGCCTAGCACATGCGAGCGATGTGCGTCACTGAAGACACCAGTCTGGCTCAGATCCTGAGGGCTGTAATAGTTTCCTGCTCCGCCACGGCCGCTATGCGCGTACTTTTGCTCCTCATGTCCGGTAGATGTAAGGCTTGGGTCCACAGTTTGCCGATTTGCTTCTACATCGTTGGAGACGCGAGCCTTTTCCTGCTCTACAGCCAAGATGTTGCCTGCTCCGCCACGTCCGTACGGCATCTTGAGGATACGGGTACAAAGGTTGATTCAGGGAGATATACTATGGTGTATGCATAGTCGAGCGAGGTCTTCACGGAAGTCCAATGGCTGGGCTTGGCATACGAAGTGGGACGGCTTGGCAATCACATGCAAATGAAAGTGAGTCTCGAGATACGAGCATTGCCTTCTGCTATCCTACGCCACCTTCTCAATGCTCACCTCCCCTCTAGCCTTCTCGTCTCCTCCAGCCCACTCTTTCTCTGCATGATGTGCAATCTGCTCGTCCTGATCAATATACACTTGCGGCCGCTGTAGCTGTGTCGCCAGTTTGTTCTTGAAGATGAACACACTTGGCTTGGTCTCGAAGAACCGATCGATATCCTCCAGAGTTCTGTTGGCAGTCTCAGGGTAAAAGAGATACGTGATAGGAATGAACGAGGCGCAGATCACAGCCCAGACGATCCAGTATTTGTAACCAAGATTCTCCACACCCGGAAGTGTAGCCTGCACGACAGCGTAATTGCATATCCAGTTGGTTGCCATCGCGAGACTGGCACCTTTGGTTCGCATCTCCAGTGCGTTGATCTCTGTCGGATATAGCCAAGGCACTCCGAGCACGCCCATACCAAACGATGCAAAGAACAGGAAGAAGAAGGCCACTGCGACGGATCCAGTGACGTACGAGTTGCCGCCGTGCTCAGCTATACCAGTAGCGATTGCAATGCAGATCCAGCAGATTGAGCAGGCTCCAGCGCTGAACATCATCACTTTTCGTCTGCCGTACCGTTCGATGACAAAGTAAGCCAAACATGCAAAGATGAGATAGTCGACGGATCCGCAAGCGGCCAGAATGCGTGCCAGTAGCTCGGAGATACCGAGGGCGTTGATGAAAATATAGCTCATGTAGTACGATGTAACGTTGATTCCCGAGACCTGATTCATGGCTTGCATCCAAGCACCGAGTACCATGCGACGCATGAGTCCCGATGGCCCCTTTCCAGTGACGAGCTGCCACCAGCTGTAAGTGTTCACATGTTCACGGTCCAGAATGTCCTTGATAACATCGAACTGAGCTCGAACAGATGGCGACTCAGGCGTAGCACCGTGACCTTCTAAAGCGGCCAGGACCTCTAGAGCCTCTTCGTCCTTGCCTTTGCGCAGTAAGAGTCGGGGGCTGTCAGGAAGAAACGGACAGAGACACCATATCACTCCCGTGAAAAAGATCTGGAAGGCAAGCGGGAACCGCCATGCCACATCTTTAGGAGCGAAAGAAAAGCCGAGCGTCAACCAGTTGCTGATGGAGAAGCCAGTGATGCCTGTAAGTCACGGTCAGCTAGGAACAATATATGCGAGCCAAACAAACGCACAGTTGGCCATCTGGATGATGACAAGCTTGCCACGGCTACGCATCTTGCTGGTTTCGGCCTGCCAGACGCCAGCTGTCGCGGTGTTCATTCCTTCACCAAGTCAGCTGCGTTCAAGCCTATAACATGTCCAGATGTATCCAACCTGTGCCAAGTCCCGCGACGATACGCCCGACGATCATTTGTGCGACTGTCCAGCTAGCGGTTTGAATTATAGCACCTATGGCGATCACGGTGCTTCCAACGAGAATCTGTCGAGGACGTCCAAGCCAGTCGCCAGTGAACAGAGTAGACATAGCACCGAAGAAACAGCCTAGACGATGTCAGTGATATGATGTTGAACTGGGAATCACATAGCTCACCAATGTTGTAAAGACTGGTCATCGTGCCTTGCATGTCCGCCGATGGGTTACCGAAGGTGTCGAGGAAGTTCTGAAACCTGATCAGTACGCTGTGTGGGCTCTTGAGTTGTGTATCGCTGACCTTGTTGATAATCTGAGAATCGCGACAATAGTGGTAAGCATTTGCGTGGAATCAAGTTCACCTTGATATACACATACAACATTGCCAAAGACGCCTAACAAAGACAAAGTCAGCCCGTATGGAAGGAATAACGTTGTCTACCCACATACCTTGGTCATATCCGTAGAAGATAAGCACGGTGGACGCTGCGCTGCAATATCGTCAACAGATGTCGTGGCATAACTTTTCTCAGCTTTAGGTCACTAACACCGATATCCACACCGTCAGCCTGTCACCACTGCCTCCCAAGTATTTGCGTGCCATGCTGGCAGATGTGATGTAATGAGGATAGAGAAGAGCTGGAACAGTGAGAGGACGGTCACTTAACTATACCCATCGTCGTTGTGTAAAGCCGGTGCCCGCACACGGTAATCCGGTTTGAGGCGCTGTATCGAAGTCTCTTTGCGGCATGGCTGACCGACAGCTTCTCACCACTGGTGGCAATTGGGTATGAAACTGTTCTGGTTCCTGGGCGCACGCCGGAGCTCCAGATGGGGTATGGTGGGTGAGATGTGGAGTGAGGTTGCACGGTCATAATTCCGTGATCGCGTTGCACTGGCAGGCTCGGCGAACGATATCCGGCAGATTGGAAGGTCTAGCGCAGTATGGTAGGAGGCAAGATACAGCGACGGTCAGGAAGGGACTCTCTACATGATATCAGTAATACACATCGCGAACCAACAGCCGTGTAATCAAGTCGTATATCGCCAAGCGACAGGGTATCTCCCCAAAAGCAGCTAAACGCCGCCGCTCCCTAGTCTCCAATCCTTTTTCTCGCCTCATAACCAATGTCGTAGTATCACCCATCTACAAGCCTTCGAGGCCAGCATTGGCACCGAAGAGAGTGTTCCAATCTGTACGTTCATCCGCCGACCAATCCCATTCATCAACATCCGCCTTCTTCTCATTCTTCTCGCCATCACCATCCGTCATGTCAACGTCCTCATTATTGTTAGATGGCGACGCTCCCAAGCCGAGTGTCAGACGCTTCAAAGCTTCAGGTACCTGGGTGTCACCATTACCAAAAGGATCCCACTCAAAGTTGATCCGGAGTCTCTCGGCCTCACTGATATCACTAGAACGGCTGGACTGAGATACCGCATCGCTCGGTGGCGTGAGCTCAGGCGACGACATATCCTCGGGACGCAAGCCCCAGTCCGTGACGCCCGCAAAGTCTCCGGTCCAGTCAGAGATGCCTTCATCGTCGCCAAGAGTACCCAACATCAGGTCATTGAATCCATTGTCCGTGTTCGTTGGAGCAGGTGTCTCTTCCGGCACTGGCGTCGATTTGACAGGTACGAAACCCATACGCTCTTCCAGGACCTCGCGCAGTGTCTTCTCTCTGATCGGCAACACAGACGCTACAGCAGCAGTAGAGGTCGGCTTGGCTTGACCTTTGTTCGACAACATTGGCCCTTGCGGTGTGCTGACCTCTTGCTTGATATTCGGCGTCCGAGCCTCCCTCTTCAAACCTGGCTTAGCAGCAGGTACAGACGTGGCGCGCGGCGCGGTCTTGATGGTCGCCGGCTTTGGCAGCTCGATTCCATCTATGTCCACCCCTGAGAACTGCGCAGCGTTGTCGAGCAGGAACCCTAGAGGATCTTCGATGGGCGCATGCTCCACCGACTCATGCTTCTTCAACTCTTCCTCGCTCTCGAAGCCCTTGATGCTCCTCTCGCAACCTGGGTCGCCGCATCTGATCATTGTGCGGTCCGCTTCAGGCTCCTGCTTCACGAGCGGGGGCTGCGATTTGCGTGGTTGACTCTGGCCTTGCGCTTTGCCCGGCACACTTGGGCTAGGCAGCGCACCTGGCGTACCCATCTGCGCAGCCGGCGTTGAGTCCTGGCTCTCCGGCCCAGTCCGACGCTTCTTTGTTGGCGGGAACTTGAGCTTATCAGGCGTGAGTTCCTTGCGATTGCTTTCATACTTCGGCACGCCGTGCGGTCCCGCTGTGGTCCAATCGAAACTCTTGTCTTCAGTGGGCGCAGGTGGCGCCTTCGAGTTCGCCGACGCCTTCCGCGTGTGCGAAGCTGTGCGATTCAGAGGCGGCGCCTGCTGCTGCGAAGCTGGCTTTCCAGTCGCGGCAGCAGGCGCTTGTTGTTGGGCTTGAGACGGCGCTTGCATCTGCATTTGTGAAGTCATCTGTTGTGGTTGTTGCCCAGCTCGAGCCTTTCCAGCATCCATTCTCTCTTTCACAGCCTTGATCTCCTTGAAGTAGACATGCATGGCGTACTCTACCTTTTTAAGCTCATTCGGACCCAGGCTCAAGAAATCCTTGAGCGTGGCATCTTGATCTGAGATCTGTTGGCCGATCTGAACTTTGGCTCGCATCGCGCCTCGCAGAATCTTTTCAAAGTTCGGTTGCGATGCTGCCAGCGGGAATGTGGTGTACATTCGCACCATCGGCAGCCACAGACGCCTCAGCATGTTCTTTGCCAGCTCGATCTCTTCAGAAGTCAAGACGATCGCCTGACCTTTTGGAGTATTGCGCTCCACCTCAGCGTACATGGCGTTTATCTTCTGCATCAAGGGGTTGTTCTTCGCAGCTTGTTGTTGTTGTTGTATTGATGGCCCGACCGGACCACCAAATTGGTCGTTGTTCGGCAGCCCCATCTGCGCTTTCTTCAAGGCCTCTGCCTGCTGGTTGCGTCTGGTCTGCATGTCTTCCATCGCCGCCTGACGTTTCTCGGGTGACATCTTCATGAACATCTGATACTGATGCGGGTTCATGCCTAATCGTTGCTGATTCATGGCTTGAGCCTGGCCATCTTGCATGGGAAAGCCCTGCGGTGGTGCGTTGGGGTTTGGAATCTCCATCACATCATCATTGTCAACGCTTTGTGGCGGGCGTTTCTGGCCCTGTGCCTGCATTTGGTTGTTCGCCTGGCCCGGCCGCTGCTGCTGCTGCGGTGGCTGGCTTCCATTCTGGCCCTGTGCATTTGCCTGCTGCTGCGTCCTCTGCACTTGCGCATGCTTCAGCGCCTCTTCCCGCTGCTGCTGGACGAGTTTGGCATGTTGCAATCGGCGACCTCGCCAGATTTGCTCTTTAACCTGATCATCGGACATGCCCTGTACCTGTGCGTTGGCATAAGTATTCCGGAAGTTCTGGACATCGATTGCTGTAGGCGGTGGTGGACCGGACATGGGTCTAGGACCAGGTACTTGGGCCATACCAGGCTGCGCAGCCATCTGGCCATTCTGGTTCGGAACCTGCATAGGAGCGGTTGGCGGTATCATCTGCGCAGGCGGCGCTTGACTGTTCGCCATGGGCATGCCTGGTGGACCACCCACTGGGGTAGCAAGTTGCTGTTGGTTCGCCTGCTGAGCCTGTGCCTGTCGTTGTAGTTGCTGCCGGAGAATCTGCATGCCAAGGTCGACTTCCTCCGGATGTGTCGCGAACCACTGGTTCTGCGCCTGCTGAACCTTCATATTGGTGTTGGGAGGCAGCACGCTCTGATGACGGTGAATGTGCTGTTTGAGCTGGCCCCAGACCTTCACGTTATCAGGCACGGCAACTCCAAGCTGCTGTAGTAGCTGCGGCGGGAAAGGACGGATGTCCGTAGCCCGCGCGCGCTGCTGTTGCTGCATTCGCTGCTGCATCTGCGCCGTAGTCATCTGCGGCTGTTGTTGGCCCTGCTGAGATGATGGCGGCTGAGCGTTGAATTGCGGGACGTTGGTACCAATACTCGTCGGCATGCCGTTCGTGACTTGACCATTAGCAAACGCACCCGGCATCGATGCTTGGTTGGTCATAGGCGGCGGTGCATTGTTTTGCATGGCGGCCATAACATCTTGAGGTCCCCGGCCTGCCGTGAGGCCATTCATTACCTGCTGTCTTTCCTCCACTGTCATTAAGCTGAGCCTGGCGCGAATCTGCGGATCGTTGAAGAACGCCTGTATTTCTTGCTTCGTACGCGGCTGAGTGTGCTGTGGTGGTACGAGACCTGGCTGGTTGATGCCTTGATTGTTCTGATTCATCATCTGCTGGTGATGTTGCAGAAGCTGCGCGGCAGAATTTGCCGTTGCGTTGTTCGGCTGCTGCAGTGGCCTATTAGGCTGCGGTGTACCAGGCCCTGCTTGTCCAGGCGGAGCCATAGGTCGGTTGAGCATCGACATTGCCGGGCTGTTCACCTGGCCCGCTGGCCCGCCGTTCAAGGCGTTTGGCGCGTTGAGGCCTCCTGGCTGGCCGCGCAGTTGACTTACCTGCTGCTGCTGTTGTATCGCTTGCCTCTGAGCGAGAACGTTCATGCTCTGCTGCTGCATACGTTGCTGCTGTTGTTGCTGCATTAGTAACTGCTGGAGTTGCGGATTATTGTTTGCCTGTTGACTATTCTGGTTGGCAAGCATCTGTGGGTTCACGTTTTGCGGCATTGTGCCGCCCGTGAAGCTGACATTGTTGCTCGCTGGCACGACCTGGTCGCCCGACTCCTGCATCTTCATCGCATTCGCTTGTTGAGCAATTATGCTCGAGAAGTCAATACCGGGCGCGCCAGCTTGCGGCATCTGCCCCATCTGCATACCGCCGTTGGCGTTCATGTTCTGTTGCTGTTGCTGCCGAGCCCGTTGTTTCGCGATTTCCTGCTTCGCTCTCGGCAACAGTGCACGCAAGAGTGGATCACTCGGTTTGTTCGCCAGTTCCATCCTGTCCTTTTCAGGCAGGTTGGCCAGAAATTCCGTGCGGAGCTTAACCCTCTGATCCTCATGCATGGAGTCGAAAATAGCCTTCACCATCTTCATGAGGGCTTGTTGCTCTTGCATGTTCATAGCTTGGCCCGTTGGGTTCTGCTGCGCCATGCCTGGACCCATGTTCGACATCTGTGTCGGCATGCCCATGTTCTGCAATGCGGCCGGGTTCAGTGTTGTCGGCTGGTCTTGCATCGGAAGTGGAGAGGGTTGCATCGGCCGTTGAAGATGTGAAAGCATCGCAGGGTTCTGCTGATTCATCTGCCCGTTGCTGTTGCCGCTGCCAGGCATGTTCATCATGTTGTTGTTCAACGGCTGCATGCCCATACCGTTTTGCGCATTCTGCGCGTTCTCGGCGCGTTTACGCATGATGTCGTTCATCTTCGCCTTCATCTGCGCGTAGTAATCTTCCTTATTCTGTGCCGCCATTATGATCTTGCTCTCGAAGGTCATGGCTACGTTGAGGCACTGTTGTGGATCACTTTGCAGCATGCGGAGATTGGTCACCCTGATCACCCACGTCAGTACGACTCATCACGTTGTTCAACGACACTGCCACTGCCATATGCACTCACATCTGCATGACCTGATTTGCGCGAGCGTCCATATCAAATGTTGTGTGCCACCCTTGTCCCAACGTGTACTTTGCCTCATTCAACTTCTGCTTGATTACGGCGTACACCTGCTGTTGCTGGTTTCCTTGCTGTGCTCGCTGCATGCCGCCCATGTTTTGTTGCGACATGCCGTTGCCTGGCATCATGTTTGCCTGCTCCATGCTGCTACGTCTTGCGACAGTCCGGCTGCGAGTCCCTCCACCAATCGAATCGTGCAACGTTCATGCGGCGGGCGTGACGGAAAACTAGTAAAGGGTATGGCCTTCGAAGATGTAGTGTGTCGTAGAAGCGAATGGTGTCGCGAACCAGGAGGAGATGCACCGTGGGTGCCACAGGAATCTTAGGGTGGGAACACGAGCAGTGCTGTCTGCTGCCGGTAGCCGCTAGTTCCAAGATATGAAGTCGTTAGATTCGAGCATATCGGTCAGTACCTAGGTCGAGGATTCGTGGTCGAGGATTCGAGTAGTATTCAGGTGTGTAGGTATTTGCCTCTGAGGCCGCTGGGCTGGAAAGGCGACCTCGAAACGGACGTATGAGGCGCACAGAAAGCTTGGTGGCTGTGTCTCAGCGATGTGTATGAATAGTTGAGACACCAGAGCTTCTTCGAAGCGATAGTCGACCTGCGTCGCACGTTGTGTTCACGCAGATCTCGACCGACAATCCTGTGAGTGCAAGTCTCGTGCGATGTTCCGTTGCGAGCCGCGTGTCGACGATGCGTTGACCTATGCTCGTTCACGAATCACGCTGTACCGTAGGGCTGAGCTACTGCTGCAGGTGTCGCACGAAGTAAGCTGATCAAGCAAACCCTGCGTCCAATGAGGCAAGCTGTGGGCGTGTAGCAGCTTCGGTCGCTGCGTCAGTTGAGACGATTGCGTCGAGTGAGATTGTGAGGAAGCAAGACGACTTGCGAAAGGTGCAGCGATCATCCATGTGATCGACGACGTTTAAGATGGCGGCGGCTACGGAGCGGGGAGCGTGAACTCTGTCAGTAGCGCCGAGGGGCTCGCCAAGGCGTATGATCGACGCTGACATGAGATTGAGATTGGAGGATTCGACACTACATACACACTTCTGCAATATCGATGCTGCGTCAAGTGCACACTATGCTCTCTCATGTAGAATTATCAACTAGAGCGGAGATGCTGAGATGTCCTCCCATCGCCACCATTTACTCCGATTCCCATCGTCGCTTGGGTGGCGTCTTTGTACGCAGATACGGCTATCGAGAAGGCAGCCTACCACCCGACCGACTTGCCACTACATGCCCTCTCTCAGATCCTCGCCGTCCAGCTTCGACTCTGCGCCAGCCTCGAAAGAGTGATCAGACATCCTCCAACAAGCAACATAGCTCCACAGAACATCGATGGCGCAATGTAGCCGTGCTTGATGAGCTCGCCGGCGATCGGCGTGGATACGAGGGTGCTGCGAAGCGCGTCAGTACAATTCCTTGACCGTGATCCTTTTTGCTGCAGCACTCACGCGATGGAGGTGGCGCCCATGACTGTGCCTATCACGGTTGCCATAGAGCTGGAACCAGCCAGGGTGGTTGAACAAGCAAATTGCAGGCTCAGCAGTGCCTTGATCAGAGTTAGCTATCAAAATATCGCAGACCAGTCTATCGCACTTACCCCAGAAGTGAATCCGAACGCAATAGTCCAGACCACCAGCCCTGCTACACTTGTCGCTGCTGTCCAGCAGAATGTGACAATAGCGGCTGCGAACATCGAGATCGCCAGCATATTGAACCTACCAAAGCGATCTGCAACGATGCCCGGTAAGATGCGTCCGAAGAGGGATGCGCCGTTGACGATCGAGACCAAGTAGAACGCTAGGTTGGTGCTGAACCCAATTGATACAGCGTATGTGGCAACGTAGAACAGGGGGATCTGAAGAGCGCACAATGTCAGCAGTCCGCTCGTTACAGACGAATCGTACCACTTGACTGACGAAGAAGCCGAACATTCCGACGAACTGTGAACTGGTCAGTGTCTGAAGCTCAGTATCCATAAGGTGTACTCACGAGGCCAGCACACAGAAGGAGAAATGGTGGCTTGGTCAGCGCGCTGAGATCTTTCTTCGGCGGGGCCATCACGTCTGCGTTGAGGTCAACACCAGCCTGACCTGCCTCTGCGCTAGCATGAGCTTTCTCCTTGGGTGCCGGGCTAGATGATGAGCGTAATGGTTAGCGGGTGTATCGAACGTCGAGAAAGCGCATCTCTTCGAGAAGGCCACCGAGATAACAAGATAAGACCAATGGCCGCAGCTCGTGGTCACTCGGCGGTCTCGAGATGGCTGGCATCACCCATCGGCTTACTTACGGGCGAACAGTCAGTACGCAGAATGCGCACAGTGGAATCATGACGAAGCCTGCAATGCGCATGGACCACGGAAAGCCAAGATCGTCATGGTGCAACATCTCGTTGAAAGCAATAGGCCATATGATACCTCCAAGGGACGAGCCACCGACAGATATGCCCGAGACTAGGGCGCGGTTTCGTTTGAAGTATTGCGGCACCACACCCGAAGCAGGAATGGCGATGAGCGAACAGCCAATACCGAGAAGCAATGCTTGTGCCAGGAAGAATTGATAGTACTCACGGCAGAGTGAGACCATGAAGACTGCTGCTACCAGTAAGACCGATCCAATGGCGATGGGAATCTGTGGGCCAACCTTGTCCGCGAGGATGCCAGCAGCTGGGGCGAAGAAAAACACGCAGAAAGTGCCGAACGCGCCAATCCAGGAGATCTGGAAGTTCGAGAGGTCGCTCAGATATAGGGAGGTGTAGTATTGTTGGAAGACGCCTGCTCGCAGCATAATAAATCAGCCATGAATACTATAAATCGAACAACCCACGGCGGTACGAATCTCCACCGCGCTGTTCGTAGACCAGCAACCACGAATGACGTCCGGCCCATATCGCAATACAGTCGGTGTGGGAGGCCCTGTGACGGTTCCAAGTCGTACAGATCGCAGCCTTACCATAAGCGTTGAGAAATCCAACCGTCACGAAGTATGCCATAGCCGAACCTGCTGTTGCCAGGCCTGATCTCAGTCTATGAGCGGTCAGCCAAAAGCCCATCATAGCTATCTCAGGCTCGTCTTACGTGAGTTCCGGCTCGACGATTGTGTCCGTCTCTCCCATATCACTCTTCTCTTTCTGCATTCCCATACCTTCGTCTTGGCTCGAACGTGACATGATGAGGAGGGGAAAGGATCGACGTGCTTCAAAAATGCAAGAGTGTCCAGTACTGCAATCAGTGCAGACAGAGACTGCTTCATAGTCAAGTCACCGCGCGAATTGCTTGGTCAACGCCGGAGAGTCCGAGGACAGTCCGGACCCAGCGCGGAAGCTCCGTGGGTGTGTCCGCGGAGGCAATTACGGGACGCCCAGCTCGATGTCATTGAACAACGCATCCTGAGATGTATCCCGTCAGCATAAGGCTTCCAAGCTGCTCCTCAAAGGACCTACCCAAGCTTGCGGTTCTTCACCTAGATCGAGATAGCCTTGCCACATGGTGTCGAATCCAGGCTCGGCCAGGCCGCCGTTCTCGATATCACCCATGTAATCGGCAGGAAAGAGCCCGACTCCAAAACGCCCCCTTTGATCTGCTTTGGTGTGGAAAAGTTTATTCTCAACGGGAAACTCTGAGACGGCGACACCGTTCGGAGACTGATCACATTGCACGCGCACCTTGTGCTTGCGGAAGATAGTGGTCAGAGAGTCAAGAAACAAACCCGCCGCTCGTGAGCTATCCCTAGCATCCTCAAGAATCCTGCAAGCCGCCCGGATTTCGGCCTTGCGCTCGTGATCGCCGCCTGCGGATTTATTGACGCAGAGGTCCATGGCTGGAGTGATAGGATTAAGGGTTAGCAGGTATTCCAAACTCCAGGAAATGGCATCATAGTCTTGTGACATTCCCATCCTAGGCGGTTGGGAACAAGTCACAACGCCACTCATAGCAGCGTTGCAGCTTCCCACATCTCGGAGATCATGCACTCAGTGATTTGCTTACCAAGGATGACGATCGCGCAGCAGAAGTGATGCATCAGTCCAATCATCTTGACCGATCCTGACGACTCGTCTGACACTTCGGAGGGCAGTATGTGCCTAAATGGGTTATAAGGGTTAGCATACGTCCAAAGGAAATAGGCTGCGAGGCATCTCTCCAACAAGGCCACTGGACAACAAGCTAAGACCGATGGCCGCAGCCTGTCGGCGCTCGGCAACGTCGAGAAGTCCGCACTCCAGGTATACATTCAGTATTTTGCTTACTTGAGACGAAGAATGTTGCGTGCCGATTGGAGGCATATGTTTCGTGAGACGATGTACTGCGGATCTAGACATCTTCGTCAGCTCTGCTGTCTTCTCTAACGAAAGAGCAATGTGTTTCGATAGGCTTAGTTCGTGCACACGTACCCTGTTGCAGGCGTAGGAGGTACGGCAGATGAAGCTTGCAGCGTCGAGCTTCCGTCGTGAGGTATGTAAAGTACTGCTGCCTGAGATGTGGTCGTCGAGGATTGTAGACAGGCCCGTCGTCCTCTGCAGTGACCATTCCCGATGCCAACGGGCCATTCAGTATCTCAGCAAATTTGCCGTCTAGTGTCAAGATGCGGCTATAGGGAATTTTTCGAGGATCTTGAACGGCTCGAATCTCCAGCATGACGTCCGCAACCTCACGACATATCTCTGCCAGTATAATACGTTGGAGGTAGTAAGTGGTTGATGTCGGTTCGTCCGCAGGTCTCGAGAAGTCTGCCGGCATTATCATCAGATCTTCATCAGTGACATTCCGTGGCTTCTTGACCTGCATATGGTTCGGCTGCACGGTATAAACACCATCATGAGGACCGCCCCAAAGAGCTGCACTCCATGCAGTGCTGACAATATGCCACCACACTCTTCTTCGCATTTCGGCGTCGATGATCTCGGCTTGTGTGTTTTCGGGGGCTTTACGGTGCGGGCTGTCTGTCATGTGTAGTCCCAGATCTTTCGCATCACTCAGCGCAGTAGCCATCAAGCGCCGGGCTCTTGATGAGAGACCTTCCGTGTGGTAGAGGAGAAACATCGTGAGAATCTGCGCCTGCAGCGCCTCCATACTTGAGTCTTCTACCCGCCACACATGTTCGAGCGAGTCGAGAGTGCAGCGTAGCCAGTAGGTTGATAAAGCTAAAGCATCAGGCCTCGAGTCAAAGAGCGAGCCATGCGAACTTCCTAAAGCCCAGAAACCGGCAGTATGTCCGAGCACAGCAAGTAGTAGTGCGAGTAGTCCTCCATCGACATATTCAGGCTGAGGCTTTTCCAGATTGTCGTAAAGCAATTCGAAGCGCTCTCTGACTGAAGGGACATGGATGACATGTTGCAGAGCATCAACCTAAGACAGTCGGATAGAACACGTCAGCATCTGTCTCAAGGTAGGGGTGTTCTATTCGAAAATGTACGAACATGCTCGACATAACAGGCGAATAATCGTATTGCGTCTTCTCGCTGCGGAATGAGTATCTTGGTCGGCCCTCCAGGAGAAGTGACCAAGCCAATAAGCGTCGATAACGGCAAGACATGAGGAACCGGAGAGTCCGAGACACGAGGCAGGGGTGCAGCGCCATAACTGTGCACATCCTCGAGGTTGCGTGAGTCGCTGTTATACTCTCTTATTACTTGCTCCATTTCAGGCGCATCTCCAGTGGTCGTAAGGGGTGATTGTAAGCCCACCATGCCGACTGTAGACGGTGCGCTGGTTGTAATTGGCGAGTTAGCGGTCAACGTTGCCTGTCCGCCACGGAATACAGCTTCTTCAAGGCTTCGCAACCGAACCCGAATTGCTGCATTCTCTGCTGCGAGATCAGGGGTACCATTAGACACTGCCTCGAGCTGCGGCCTTCCGCCCTGATATATGCATGAAATGGACCGAGTCTGGCAATTGTGGCATGGATACTGTCGATCACATCGCAATTTCTTCTTGCGGCAGGACTCGCAGCTGGCTGGCTCCTGGCGCCGAGTACGCTCTGGCGGCATTGCAACGTCTTCGGTAGGTAGTCTTTGATGTATCCTTTGATCGAGCAAGACAACCCGGCTGCCAGAGTTGACGATTTCAAGCTGACAGTCGCTGTTTTTTATTCTTGTCTGCTTGGGAGATGTTGGAACCGCTGTACGCACCGCACGAAAAGGTGTATGCATGCCATTGAAGTTGATGTCTGGGTCGTGCCACGCTGTGGAGTTGCCATGTGCGACCACGCTGCGGCCCGACTGCCGCTTGCCGCAAACAGCAGGCACGAATCTGTCGTGATCCCGTGCTCTCCACACCTCAAACAGTGCAATGCTTCTGTTGATACGAACCTAATGCCATCGTTGCTGTCGCGCTACCAGCACGATGCGCCCGCACGCGCTCAGCTAGCTCTTCCCCTGCTACTCCTGGTCTCCTCCGTTCTGGCATATCTGGGTACCTCCTCGAAACACTCCCTTCTGACCAGCGCGATTGCGTGGCTGTTGATCTGTACATACACGACCGCACAGATAGGCGCGAGAAGTCTGCTAGATGCAGCACCGGGTCAAAAGCTAGCATGGGCGGCAGGGGCCCTCTTCGCGCTGGCCGCGATTGGAGATCGTGCAGTTGACACGAGGGGCATATGGTGGGCTAAGGTCATACATCCTGCTTGAGAAAGATGGAACAATGGCTGAGACGTGCGATAGGCTCTTCCGCCTCTGATACTGTACGCGATGGCGCAGACTAGCATATTTGGAAATGAATCTTCACACGGCTCGGGCTCGCCTACTAGCTCTGAGAAGCAGACTACGCCAACAGATGGATCCAGCATGGCACTTATTATTTCGACAGCCTCTGCTATAGCCTCGATCTTCGTGTCCTCGGGATCAAACGCTGTCCTGTCCATTGCACTGTCGTACGCGCTTTTGGTTGCGACAGCATTGCGACTCGTTCAAAGTGCTGTAAGCGAAGCGCTTCATCCCACGCAGAACGGAGGCAGCGTCATCTACTCCACGAATGGCTTCCTGGCTCAGCCGGACAAACCAGATCGTTCGACATCCGATCTGGTCGCTGTTGTAGTTCGAGATGTGGCGGCTTCAGCGGCACTTTGCACTGCGGTGGCAGCAATGGCGGTTGAGAGTTTTGGTGGACTCGCATTCAGGGGTTTGCTTGGTGCTCAGGATGATCGATGGTTGTTTAGCCAGACCATCCTGAGTGCCCTCTACGGTCTGGGGATAGTAGTGGTCCACGTTGCTATGTTTGGTTCACTGTTGGTGATGGTGAGTTATGATCTGTGTTGACCCTCACTCCGCTCATCCCTTGCATCCACCGAAGGCGGCTTGGCCCGCGCAACGCACCTTCTTCTCTGGTCTCGACACAATTGAAGACTTCAACGTCAACAAACATCCGCTAATGTCACGAGCTGCAGGTACAATGGGAACAAGCTTTCACAACAAGCTTCGTGCCACTTTACGCTGCTGTCTGCTCCCAACTCATCATCGACTTCTCTGCTGGTCGTCTGTGGTTCGGAGCACTATGCGCGATATCGACATTCGTCTTCTTGGATAACACTGGCACTGTGCCTACCGGAGGCAAGATGAAGCTGCGGATCAGCAAGCTTTTAATGCTTGTGACTGTCGCGTCCTTCATCGCACTTGCCTGGTTTTCGTGGCAACAGCCATACACGAGGTCTGCTCTTGGTCACTATGGCCAGGTTTCCAACGACGCCGCTATGACACCGCCAATCAAGCAGTACGATCCACTTCAGTACACCAACAACCGGGTGCATCCCGTCGATCAATTGGTGCGCGATGCCGAAGCATCTTGGTTAGCAACACTTCAGCGTCAATCACAGAGCCTGGAAGCAGCAGTCATGGAGTACAAGCGCCGCTATGGCATATCGCCGCCTCCGAATTTCGATAAGTGGTACGAATTCGCGAAGCGGAAAGGCGTTACGCTCATCGACGAGTACGACTCAATCTACCACTCGTTGCTGCCCTTCTGGGCTCTGCCACCCACGACCTTGAGGGCCAGGGTCAGAGAAGCTCTAGGCTTCGGAGGCAATAATCTGATGGGCTTGCTGCTTCGAGACGGCAAGGCAGCCCATGTTGAAGGCGGCCAGGAATGGCTGCAGCAGGCTGCAACTGGTATGATGGCCCAGTTCGTGCAGCACCTTCCAGACATGGATTTGGCATTCAACGTTCACGATGAGCCGCGAGTGGTCGTGCCTCACGACGAACTGTCGCGTCTTGTGAGCCTTGCAGTGCAGGCAAGGGAGCATGCCGCATCTGCTCAAGCGTCACCCAAGAACGCTTTCTCTGCTAGGCCACGAGACATCAAGAACAACAAGCGCATCGCTGAGGTGAAGACCACCCGCTTCAACGTCTTCGCTCATCAGCCTACGTGGATCCCATCCCGCATGTCTTGTTCAGCTGATAGTCCAGCGCGGAGCCTCGATGACAACGCCTCAGACAATCTCACCGCATATGCTCTCGGAGACCTTGGCTTCATCTATAATCACACTGCGTTCTCGGATATCTGCAACTCGCCATCTTTTGGCTCATCACACGGCTTCTTCGACCGGCCGAACGCGTTCAATGTCATCCACGAGCTCTTTCCAATCTTCAGCCAGAGCAAGATGAGCAGTTTCCAAGACATCTTGTACCCGAGCCCTTGGTACTGGTACGGCAAAGTATCGTACAGTGAGCTTCGGGACATGGACTGGAAAACGAAGATCAGCTCGCTGTGGTGGAGAGGCAGCACAACTGGAGGGTTCAGCCGTGATGGTGGATGGCGTCGACAACACCGCCAGCAACTGGTTGGGAAATTGAATGCATTGGACACTGCTAGAGTCATCACCGACACCAAATTAGCGGACGATGTTTCGCCGCAATATGAGGTCAGAGAAGTGGCAAGACAGGATTTCAAGGAACTGATGGACGTTCACTTCTCCGGCGTCGGACAGTGCGACCCAGGCGACTGTGACGCACAGAAGGAGTTCTTCGATGTGTCGCCTCCAGTCGACCAACAAGATGCATGGAAGTACCGGTATCTGCTTGACATTGATGGCAATGCTTTCAGTGGCCGCTTCTTCGCTTTTCTCAAGAGTCGTAGCTTGACGTTCAAGATGGCAGTATTCCGCGAGTGGCACGAGGAGTGGATCAAGCCTTGGGTTCACTACATCCCGCTCAGCTTGCGAGGTGATGAAGCGCTTGAGACTGTACGATACATGAGCTCAGAGTTAGAGGGCAAGCAGCAGGGGATACGGATGGCTGAAGCGAGTAGGGAGTGGGCGGGCAAAGTGCTGCGGAATGAGGATTTCGAAGTCTGGTTCTTCCGGCTGTTGCTTGAGTGAGTACCATACCCTACGTGTGAGTTGTGCAATGCTGACGATGCTATAGGTATGGTCGAGTGGTCGACGATAACCGTGAGAGCATAGGCTACTCGGGATCGTAGTGGGTGTACGTAGTGAGATGTACAAACCTCAATGCAGCGGTAACCAATCACATCGTATGCATGGCCAAGATCTCGGAGGACGAGGTGAAGTCGTTGACTACAGACGTCTATAGGCTCTTCTCGACCTTCATGGCCTCGGCAATGCCCTCCTTGACCTGCTTTAGCTGCTCCTCGCTCAGACGCTGCAGTGGTCGTCTTGGGAAGCCGCCATATCCGTACTCCATCTCGATGGCTGCCTTGGTCCCTGCAATGGCAGATTTGGTCAAAGGCCAATCGCCCTTCGACAGGACTTTCTGCAGCTCGGTGGCCTCGTCATACTTTCCTTCCTGCCACAAATTCCAGACCTTGACGCAGCTGAGAACAGTCAAAATCAGTATTGAAGGCAACGGAAGATGATGATCAGGACTCACAGCTTCGGAAGAACGTTCGCACCACCAGCGATAATTCCAGATCCGCCAGATGCCGCTGTTTGAGCTGTGAAGTCTGCAATGCCACCGCTGTTGAGTCCGAGTCAGCGTACGCGCCTTGTCACTTTAGGAAGCATTTGACCTACAACGCCATCCAACCTGAACCTTTCGATTTGACTGACTGCGCATTCGTCGCATGTGCTACGCGCGTAAGCTTGCCGGTATTCGCATCGGTGAACTTGGCACCACAGATCTTGCCCTTCGTCGCCTCGACCAGCTTGATCATGAAGTCGCTGTCGAGATCGACGCCGCTGACCGCACCTGGGTAGTTGTAGATCACAATGGGTATCGGCGACTGCTCAGCCACTGATGTGTAGAACTCAAAGATCAATGCCTCGGAGCTCTGAGCACGGTAGTATGACGGAGGCAGGATCAACGCTGCTACAGCTCCAGCTTCTGCTGCGTCTTTGCATGCCTGGACACCCAGACGCACACTGTTCTCCGATGTACCTGCAAGAACTGCGACATCCTTGTAGCCTGCCTCGTCTAATGCCTCTCTTGTCGCTCTTGTGACAGCTGCCTTCTCGTCTCGTGTAAGGTGAACAGCTTCGCCGTTAGAGCCCATGGTAACCAGACCGACCAATCCAGCTTCGGCAAGTCGTACGGCATGCTTCTTGATTGCCGGAATGTCGAGGTTTTCGGTTTCCTTGTCGAAGAAGGTCCTACATAATATCAGAGCCAGGTTCACTGCGGGAACTCGCGATGCCTTACATGGTGGGAGCGTAGATGCCATGGCGAAGCGAGACACTCGAGGAGCCATTGGAAGCCATTGTGCTGCTATCTCTTCTGATCTTGGTATTCGAGTATTGCTTGTGGTTAATGGGTAGATGATCTAACAGTTCGCTGGATGAGGATGAGGGATTGCAAGAGGGTATTGAGAAGTGGTCCACCTGCCTTCCGTGCTTGCTCTACTCTGCCGGCGTAAGATGGGTTCCTCACAACCACATCGACGAACAACGGAACGAACGACAGCGAGCTCGGGATGATATTCCGGCGTCTGGCGTGTAGAAGACGGCGACTCGAAAGGACATAGCCGTCGTGCTATTGGTGGAATGATCTGTTCTTCCACGAATGAATGTCATCCACGCCATGAGCTCCTCCTCTTGGCACGACGTCGGGACATCAAGGTGACATTGTTCCGTCCATCGGCTTTTGATGCCCAGCAGTATGGCATGGTAGCCCACCGAACCACAAGAGAGGTTCCTGAGGTAGGTCGCTTGTCTTCTCCTCCTCCCTCTCACCTGTCAGCAAGAGCACGTATACAGCAAGGAAAGTTTCGGCAACCGCACAAGATCCAGCACGATGGCACCTCTCAATGTCTGTATGGTGGGTACTGGAGAGTACACGACGGGCTTCGTAGGAGGTGGGATGAGTGGCAGCGACAAGAAGGTTGGTGTTGTTGGTCTGACGTTGTTCGATCTGCGGCGTCGAGGGAAGGTGGACAAGCTTTCGATGGTTGGCACATCCGGCAACAAGTGAGTGAGAAGCTACAATGTGCTCTACATATCATGTTGATCCAATGGCAGGTTTCCAGCGATCCGCGAGCATCTCAACAAGAACATTACGGAGGCCTACAACAACCTTGATACTTCCTTCGAATCATTTCCAGGCAATGAAGAGCGAGACCCAGAGGCCTACAAGAAAGCCATTGATGCACTCTCACCTGGCGACGCTATCACGATCTTTACGCCTGATCCAACACATTATCCAATCGCTCTGTATGCCATCCAACGCAAGATCCACGTAATGATCACCAAGCCTGCAGTCAAGCTATTGAAGGAACACCAGCATTTGATGGAAGAAGCGAAGAAGCAGAACGTCTTTGTATACATCGAGCATCACAAGCGGTTCGACCCAGCGTACGCAGATGCACGAAATCGAGCAATCAAAGGAAGTCTTGGCGAATTCAACTACTTCTACAGCTACATGAGCCAACCGAAAAGCCAGCTGGAAACGTTCAAAGCATGGGCAGGCAAGGACAGCGATATTTCGTACTATCTTAACAGCCATCACATTGATGTGAACGAGAGTATGGTTCCTGACTATCGGCCTACGAAAGTTACAGGCTCCGCATCGAAGGGCATTGCAACCGATCTGGGCTGTGTCCCCGAGACGGAGGACACCATTACGCTGCTAGTCGACTGGGAGAAGAAGGATGGTTCGGGTCGACGAGCGACAGGTGTCTACACAGCTTCCTGGACAGCACCGCAGAAAGCTGGTGTGCATTCGAACCAGTACTTCCACTATATGGCATCCAAGGGCGAGGTCCGTGTCAACCAGGCGAAGCGTGGGTATGAGGTGACGGAGGACGAGTCTGGCTTGACGCACTACAATCCATTTTACATGAAATATGCTCCAGACGAGGAAGGCAACTTCGCAGGCCAGGGCGGGTATGGGTATGTCAGCTTCGAGAAGTTTGTCGACGGGTGTCAGGCCTTGAAGGAGGGTCGTGTGACGTTGGACGATCTTGACAAGCGAGGTCTGCCGACCCTCAAGAACACCATTGCGACTGGAGCGATTTTGGAGGCTGGACGGATAAGCCTAGACGAGGGTCGGTCGGTGGAGATTGTGGAGAAGGCCGGGCATTGGTCTCTGAAGTAGACGGGTACTCTGCTGTCGCCAGCTGTTTCAGACAGCATCGCTTCCTATGATCGTCGGTGGAGCACCGGAATGTGTTGTCGCCCACATGCTCGCTACCAGGCTACTTCAGCTGTCTCCACGTGTTCCATGCGTGCTTAGCGAGGGATCAGCAGTGAACTGGTTGATCTTGGAAGGTGGTCGTGTGATAGACGTGCAGAAGAATGCCTCCACTCCTCTTCTGCCTATCCCCAGCTGAAGTGTTTTGTTTCAGACATCTTGAGGTGTCGTCGCAAGTAGATTCGGGTGCAAACCATCCGGTCTTCTAGAAATCGGATGATCTGCACTCTTGCTGCGCTCCGAGGAGAAGGCCGTTCGCGGAGACGGCCGCTATACTGCTTGCAGGAGGTCGTACCGAAAACAACGCCATAATCCTTGCGAACCACGCGCCATGTTGCATCGTGCACCTTCCACTTCTGCACCTCGGATGTCACCGTCTTCGAATTTCAAGGTTGACAGAACAGCGAGAGGAGACCAGCGCAGTTTCAGACCCTCAAGTCGGTGACAACATAGCCTTGTCAATCGCTTACAGTCCCGTATGTGGACAACCAACCGAAGCCGATCAGGACAACACCTTCCTCCCTCCGAACAGCGGCGAAGAATTTTTCCTACACCGTACCGATTGCTCTTCAAGCCTTTACCGGTACGGTTTCTCTCGGACCACACCTCCAAGCTCGACCAAGGACTCGACTCCGCACTTTGCCATTACATACGCCGGCCCCTCCGCCTGACCGCCTGCCCGGTCTGACGTGTTCCCATTAACAATCTCTTACACTTCGTTTCTTCTTCGCGCCGCCGCCTATCAATCTCTATTAGCAAACTCATACTTTTTTATCGCACGCACGCGCGCAAGATACAGTTACCATTACCGGCATTCTGGTTACACAACGGCGCACTGTATCTCCTAGCGTCAGCCTTAAGACGCACTTTCTAACTGTCTTCGGGTACTGCGTTTGCTACCGGGTACCTGCAGATGGGCGATAGCAGTGTTGTGGAGGACGGCATGGTGGCCGAGACCAAGATCGAGGGTGGTGGTATGGCGGAGGGGACGCCTAGCTCGGTGGAGTCGACGCCTGAAGCGGAGGTGATGCCTGGTGCGTCGCAGGAGCAACCGGCGTTGCCTGTGAAGCGGAAGGGTGGTCGGAAGCCTGTATGTTTGTGTTGACAAAATTTATGTTGATATAAGGACTAATGTGTACAGATATATGCAACGTCCGAAGAGCGAAAGCAACGTAATCGACAGGCACAAGCAGCTTTCCGTGAACGACGAACGGAGTATATCAAGCAACTGGAAGCACAGATCAAGCAGAATGAAGACAGTCTCGCGAGCTTACAGCAGAGCCATCGGACCGCCGCCGATGAGTGTCTCATGTTGCGATACAAGAACTCGTTGCTTGAACGCATACTGCTTGAGAAGGGTAAGCAACGCCTTGACGACACTTCAATCGAATGTAGGCTGACGAAACTTCTCAGGCATCGACGTACAAGCTGAACTACAGGTCAAGACCGGAAGTCCTATATTAGGTCCAGGCTTTATGCCTCCTGGCTCTAGCCTACCGCATCCACGACCGAATGTGCAAACACCTCTACAACGAGCTGCAGTGCAACAGCAACACGCTCGACGATCGGGAGGTGCCGGGTTCCTCCCAAAGCTTGCGCCTGGGCAATCAACAGGCGATCCGAACTTTGCGCAAGCATCGCCGGGAGGCCATCCGACGCCATCGTCCCACTCCTCATCACCAACAAATGTCCAGACTCGATCACCATCGATGATGCACCAAGGTGGTATGACTCCGCCAGTGGCTGCGGCTCTCGCGCAAAGCCAAGCGCAGCAGTACCAGGCCTACTCTCGCTCCTCGCTTCCGCAGCCCACACCAAGCTTCTACCAACAACAAAGACCACCACCACCCTCACACTACCAAGGCAGCACAAGCACTGTCTCCAGCCAATCCGCTAACCTCAACCCACCCCTGGGCGTTGGTCGAGGCATGACCTCCGGCCCATCATCAGCATCAACATACTACCCAAGTCCCTTCCAGAAACACATAGATCAACTCGGCAAGTCTCTCTCCCTCCTCCTATCCAATAGAACTATGTTCGTCCTAGATTGATTTTTTGTCGTGTGTGTAGAGCAGGAATACGACACCCAACAACCACAATCCATGCTCGATCACAGCGATCATCCAGACCCCACCGAACACGCTACGAATACCTCACCAAGACTACAAGGCTCGTACCCGCCGCAGTATGGGCATCAACGACAGCCTTCCCAGCAAGACTATTATCAGCAGCAGCAATACAGTGCGCATGCCATGGCGCCACCGCAGCATTATGGAGAGCCGCAACGGCAGCAGGCTGCGTCCTCGAATCAGCTACAACCGAAGAGTGCTGGGGTTGGATCGTTTCCAATGGGTCAAGGCATCGATCCGAATGATCCGATGTTGGATGCTGATCCGTTTGGGTTGAGCGCGAGCATGCATTATCCGACTGCGTATTCTGCGGTTGATCATCAGCCTCCAGCGAGGTGATGCAGGGTTTGTACAAGTCCTGGTCGCTGTTGAGCCTTTAAGTGAGCGATGGAGTGACGGATTTGACGAGTGAACGCGAGCATTGCGAGCGGAAGATACCACAGTGAGGTGTCACAGTTGTAGCGTATTCAGCGAAAAGCTCGTGCTGTACATACTTGTATTTGTGCTCAATACCTCATACATGACTTTTGGCCAGAAGTCAGTGCCAAGACCTCGATGTGCTCCGTGCTTGCGGGCCACAAGCGCAATTCGCTCGCGAAAGTTCGACATCCAACCTCAGCCAGACATGGCCCAGAGTTCGTGACGGTACATACAACATGGCAAGCCAGATCGCGAGCAAGGTGCGTCACCCATATCTCTGCCAGGCGTACGCATGCGCGCGCGGAGATCGCCTATTCGAGTGACGGAGCATTATTGAAATTGAGGCATTGGCTAACTCGCAAGTGATCTGCAGAACCTCTACGACCTCCTGGGTACGACCTGCCACCTTCTCACCAGCTGACTCTATACTGACAACGCTGCAAGGCAACGACCCGGAGCTCGACCCCGACAGGGAGCCCGAGCCGCCGACCAAGGCCATCGACAAGCCGGTTGCACGTGCTGGCAAGCGCAATGGTCCTGCTGAGGCGCCGACAAACGACGCTCCGAGGGCTGCGGCTGGCGGACGTGGCGGACGGGACAACGCGAACGCGAGAGGAGGTGATCTAGGTATGTTGGACACCGTGCTGTGTGTGCGCGTTTGCGCCAAGCAGAGACACACACGATTACCAGCCACTCGAACTTGTACTGACATGTCATGGTATAGGTGGCAACAACCGTGGTGGAGATAGACGTGAGGGAGGTGCGCGCTACGACAACCGCGGTATTTCTACACCACCCTTTGACGACAACTTGCAACTTACTGACTTCTACCAGAGCAACGTGAGCCACGCGGCGACGGTGAGGGCGGATTCCGTGGCGGCAGAGGTGACAGGGGCTCTCGAGGTGGACGTGGTGGCAGAGGCAGGGGCGATTATCGCAGCGCTAGGGGCCCGCGTGACGACCGTACCAACCACAGCGGCATCCAGGAGCACGAGAAGCAAGCTGCGCACGGATGGGGTGCCGAGACTGGCGAAGGCGAGTGGGCCGATGAGAAAGCTGGCGAAGCCATCGCTCAGGCCGAAGTCAAGGAGGAGCCTGGCTTCACTCCCGACACTGGCGCCGGCGACCCAGCGTTCAGCAATGGCCCCGAGGGCATCACCAAGGAAGAGGATGTTGCGCCCGCCGAGCCCGAGGACAACACCAAGTCGTACGATCAGTACCTCGCTGATCTCGCCGAGAAGCGCATGGCTCTGAGCGGCAACACGACTCAGACGCGCAAGCCCAACGAGGGCAGCAAGCAGAAGTTCCCGGAGGGCAAGGCGTTCGCGCGTAACCCGGAGTCCGAGAACTTCATCGCTGCTGCCGCTGGCAAGGCGAAGAAGACCAAGGAGACCAAGGAGAAGGACATCGTCGCTCTTGAGGGCCAGTATTATGCGCCAGTGGAGCAAGAAGGTGGGAGGGGTGGGTCGAGGGGGGTTCGCGGACGTGGAGACCGTGGATCGCGTGGAGGAGATCGTGGTGGTCGTGGAGGCGGGTTCCGAGGCGATAGGGGTGATCGCTCAGAGGGCAGGGGTGGACGTGGGCGCGGAGGGTTCAGAGGCGATCGCGGTGGCGAGCGTGGAAACTTCGGCGGCCGTTCCGAGGGTGCTGGCTCGCGCGGAGGCTTCAACGCCAACGACGAGACCTCGTTCCCGTCGCTCGGTGGTGCTTAGAAGGCTCCTCCAGTCTCCGCCGCCTGCTGATCGGCGCATGCCCCACCAAAGGCAAGATCACAACAACCACGACCATGTCAGAGGACTTGGTTCGGAAGCGAATGTGCACTGATGTGTTAAATCAGACGCAGATAATTGTGCAGACAAAATCATTGCAGTCTTACTATCTTCACCTTGGACTTTTCATGCAGATGACATTTAGGAACTTTTGGCCTGCACTGGTATTGGCGGCCTCTCCGTTATGTGGAAAGGCTATGGTCACTCGCACACAGAGTACAGCGCCACTACAATATTGCAGCGTCGAGGAGAACAGTTCGATACCTCGCGCTATGAGCTGGTTCAAAGACTTCGGAAGACCGAGCTCTTTACGGTCTACTACGTTCCTCGGCGTAGATCCGAGAGCTTCACCACAAGATCTTGCAGCTGACATCTAAGTGCTTCTAGGCTCGTGATAATGGCATCCCCCCCTTGGCCACGGTCGTCGTCCCTCGACCGCGGAGTGCAGAGGCATACAGCGGAGCGGTAGGAACGAGAGCAGCGATGTCGAGCTCGCGCAAGCTACATCCACATTCGTGCTGCGAACTCGAGGCGCTGATGATGCGCATCAGGAGTATAGCGTGGACCAAGTTCAGGATGATGAGCCAGAGTTGTCTGCGCAGTCAAATGCTTTGCCTATCATGCCGCTTGCGTAGGCCTGCTTGATGGACACAGCGACACCGTATCTAGCTCAACGTCAGTCGGCGGTCAAATTCGTTGATGGACGAAGACACTTACGTTCCGCCAACGACCATGAACGCACCAACAAGCACGATCAAAGCATGAGCTCCGTATATGGCCTTCTGGGTGCCAGATCCGCTGCGGTAGGATCGATAGTCTTGCATCCAAAGCAAAGCGGGAAAGATCAAGCTGAACGGCGCGAAACACAAGGACCCAGCAAGGCCGAGCAGATAATTCAAGATTGGCACAGCTTCAGCAATGATGAAGCCTAGCGCACCAAGAACCAGATTGGTGCCTAGCCAGACACTCCAGTGTATTGCTGTGTTTTCTTGCAAGTGACGAGTGTCTCGCAGGACACGGACGAAGACCAGTTTGGCTGCGACGCTACAATGCACGAACATCGATTAGTACCTCGAATTATGGCCTTGCTTTGACCGTTGGCGCTTACTGCTGATAGATACCAACACCGATTACCAAACCTTTAGATGCAAGGGGAAGAGTCAGCGTGTGTATTATCCCGTAAAAATAAGTGACTTACCCGGCAACGCTATCCCGTACGAGATCTTCTTGAACAGCGTGCCAGCGCTACCGAATGCAGGCGTAGCGATCCAAATGCCACACCAACGATATATGACCAGCGAGAACGACAGATACATTGCGCCAACCAGAAGACCAGTTAGGATCGCTGCCTTGCGGTAGTCCTGTGGTCGCCGCATCTCAGAGATGACTGGGAGATACATGGAGGAGCCACTGCTGAAGATGAAGAGATTTGCGCTTGCGGTGATGCCAGCGACAAAGCCTGGGTACGCGATCGCAGTCCATCCTAGCTCGAATGGTCCAGTCGGTGGCGCTGCAGCAGGTCGTTCCTGTTGAGTCACCGCTACCACAAAGATGAAGACGGCGACGAAAAAAGTGGCGAAGCCGAACCACGTGAGCCATCCCAGGCGAGAGAACGTGCGTACGGACGAAAAGAGGGTGATGAGAGCTGCTGCAACGAAGCTGAAGATCACCGTGCAGGCTCCGTGGTCCGAGAGAGCATTGAAGGCAGTGGACACACTGACGATGCCACCAGCAGTGATCAAAACCTGTCCAATGAGAAGTTGAGCGCCGACGAGCTCTCTTCCTGCGCGGCCCCAGAGCCTGGCGCACATATCGGCAAGAGTGTGGCATTCAGGGTGTCTGTTACGGAAGTCTCCAAGTACCACCGCAGTGTCTAGACGGACAAGTCATCAGTCATGTGCACCGCGTTGAATTTACACAACTCCGCATGTACGTACATGTATTCAACACATCCCATCCAACAATCGACAAAGCACCACCCACAGCTCCCAATACAGCCATTGAGCCAGGCACGCTCAAAATGCTCATGGCAAACTGGATCTTGAGGAATATAATTGCGGCGCGTTGCCAACTGACAGTGCGGAAGTCAACGCCATCTTCTATCAGCTTGAATACTTCGTTTGCCTCTCTCTTCTCGTCTATCGGTTGGTCGATGGCATGCGATCTGATGTTGTCCTTCTCATCGAAATCGATTTCATGCTCGGCGTGTCCCATTTCTTGTCGAACACTCGCACGTACACACTGTGAACTCTAATGACCACGAAGTAGCCTCAAAAGTGAAGACTGTATGTCGCAGTGCCGAGCAATATTCTGCGATAAGTATCCGGCGTGGCCCCGCGTCTGCCATTGCCGTGGCAGACTGACGGCCCGGTATTACTCAAACAGGAAGGCCGATATATACATGTATATGCCTATTTGTTCCTGATGCGAAACACTCTTAGAGCATTCATCGTTGGACCACCACAAGAGTATTGTTGAGGCCCCGAACAGGGCGGTCACCCGCAACTCTCCTAGGTGCTGATCGTAATAAATGCCAGACTGCCAAGTAAACCGCCTCTTGACGAGGCAGTGCCACCGAGACCAATTATCGGAGGCTTGATCAATCTGTGCCACAAGACTGGATCGACGATGGAATTCTGACGGCGGAACTGCCTCCTCCAGGTGTGAGCGTGTGTACTGGGCCGGCGAAGTAGAAGCCGTCTGGTCGTGACGATGGCAGACAAAATATGCTCGTTGTACACGATTTTGAGTACTGTGTTTTAGAACGACCCATCCCATGCCATCCGATATGATTGTAGTCCATTGTCGTTCTTCAGAAAGTCTTGTGTTGGCATCGTGTTTCTGGGTGATGTCTCCATCGTGATCACACCTGACGGACGTCAGAATCGGGGCCAGACAACTCGAGCTTCGAAAGCCTTCATCTTGCGACGCGAGGTATGAGATCTTCTATGACAGGCACTCTGATGCAACAACAGCCCTCGAATCAATGCAGGAGCATTTCATGTGGCGAGGTGGTGCTGATATATGCTAGGTTGATCTTCTCGATACCCTGTTGGTCGCTGCGTGACTCGACCACTCGATACTGCATCTTCTGCAGATGGCCGCGAGACCAGAATGGAATGACATCGCCCTACACGATATAAAGTGGTCAAGTCAGCGCAGCTTTGCGAGAACTCACTTTCGGCCCGCTTACAAGATAGACTAAAACGTTGCCGTCCGGATCAGGCAAGGCAGCCCAATCACCATTAGGCATGTCAACCTCAGTATAGTTCGCCGAGTAGAACACCATGCCAATAGAACCTGAGCCGGACCGAGGCAGCATAAGGGACGGCGGCTCTTTAGATACGTACGAGGTGTATCTTCGAACACGGAATTGCACAGTCTGTTCGTGACTACCACAATGCTGCCCAGGAACATCGGGCAGTTCCATTGCGAGAGCGAAACAGTCCAGGAGCCTTTGAAGGATTTCCTGGCACGACTCCTGAAAGTAGTGTACGATAGTCAGCGCATGTCTCACAGACCGGCTACAATACTCTTTGATATCTTACCTTGAATGCTTCTATTCTTGCGAGATGAGGTCGCCAAAAGGGAGGAAGTACCAATACCTGTTGTGCGAGATCACCTGGCTTACCTGCGAGAAAGGCATTGTCGATTCCTTTGGTAGGACTGTTATCGTACCCAACTAAGCTGTCGCCCCTGGGCCACCGCTCTCGGCCAGGCATGTCAAGTAACGCTTGTGCCGTACCCATCATTTGCTGCACATTCTCGTCGGGTATGCTGTGGTTTGTCAGTATCACCCATCCAGAAGTTCGACTGATGGTAGCGAGTTCGCGGGCGATCTCGGGTCGAGCTTCTACAATACGTGCAAAGTCGATGATTGGGATCTCCATGGCTGCAGGCTGCAAGGTCAAGGTACAAGGTTACTACTGTCAAACACAGTTGGCTGCAACGACTCCCACGCCTCGGAAGCAGCATGGGGGTAGTCTGCGAGCTGCGGGCCCTCTTACCGACGAAGGGTGGAAGTAGTGAGGCTGCTCTGCCGGTTCTCTGCAATACGGCGGTAGCTCCTAAGCTACCCCAGCAAGCGTCGAAGGGTGCAGATAGATACAGGTGTCCTCATCGCCTCAAATCGTCAGGGGAAGCGTGGTATGAAACGGCGCGTGGAAGCTGTCGTGCCTTCGATCATGCGGTCGCCGACCATGTGATGGCTTGACGTCGTCCAGAAGGCTGCGCCAGGCGGCTAAAATGGGAAGCCCGTGACTCTCCTGCAATGCGGACCGCTCGGCAGAAGCTACAGTACGTACATGTACCTGTCGCATTGAGGGTCGGCAGCGGTGCGTCAACGGTGCGTGCCACTCCCGGCAGTCGATGTCGACAACCCATCGTAACGGGTTGTTGGCTGGAAAATCCAGTGGCTCGAGAAGAGTTGTGGGAAGTCTGTCTGTCTGATTGTTAGGAGTGACGTCGCATTAGGCTCCTACCGCTTCCGGGCAGAGTTCAGCGTAAATCGCATTGCTAATGGTAAAACCGGCCTCACGTCGCACAACATCAACTCTTTCACATGTTGAGCGCCTTGCTGTCATATCTGCCATGCGTCTTCACGCGGCGGCGTAAAATGTGATCATTCTTGGCTTTGCGGGCTGCTTATTGGTCGTCCCTGGCCAATCGCCAGCGGGGTCCAATTCATTATTGCTGAAGGCCGCGGGTCATCTTCCAGGTTCAGGTCGTGTTGGGCATCTGGACGGTGGAGACGGGCATCCTGGACCCTCGATCCAAGTGAGAAGGACTCCAACCACGTTTTGCTGAAGAAAGCAAATCTCCGGCAATGCCTCGAATGATGGGCGGCATGTGGGTGTTCGGTGCTTGACTGGACCTTTGAGCCGGCTCTCACGGCGTCCGGATGCTGCTAAATCAGGACGCTGTCGAGGAGTGTTGGAGTTGGAAAAAGCGCAGCGAACTTTCGTGCCATTGCTTCTGAATTGCAGCAATGAGAGCGGAGAGGTGGAGGTTCTCAAGTACCACTGGTTGTTGAAAACGGAGCGGTGCATTGACCGGGGTGGCGGCAGTGGCGGGCCGCGGCCTCTGGTACGCGGCCATTTCTGTCTTTTTGTAGACATGTCTCACTGGGCTCCACCGTCTCGGGCCTTTGCGCAACGACGAGCTGCTGCGGTGCAGCCTGTGGTCCTAGCTAGGCATGACACACAGTGGTTCTCCATGCACTACTGCCGGCGGCTGGTCGAAGGACGAGCGTGTTGAATGATGCATCCGAGGGCTGGGCAGTCGGATTCGCAGGGGCCTTCATCTAGCGAGAGTACCACGCCGCCATCTGCCCCGAGCCTTTACTTTACGCAACGGACCGCACGATTCGGGAAGGACCTTCGCAACCTAGATATACACTCGGCTCCGCAACTGCTCGATCCGCTGGTCAACCCTGCGTCCATCCTCGTCTTCTGCCCACCATCATCCCGCATGCATGCACTCCGCGAGTCGTAGTTGAGGCAGCAATGCCCTTCGACTTCTGGGTGCACCATCCAAGCTCGCATGCTGCGAGCTGTGTCCGAGGGAACGATACCGCTGCAGGCGCTTGTCTGCCGCGGTAAGCGCACGTCTAGACGCGCAGGACGTCTACGTTCGTACACGAGGCTCCGTTGAGCATCACTCTACGACATCAACGAGTTGCCTCAGGCTGTCTCGATGATGGCCGACGACGAACAGCATGGTCGATACCAGTCATCACCACCCGTTGGATCTGGATGGGAGCACATTTATCCGCACTCTACGCATGGGACGCCAGCTCAGGAGTACACTGGCTTCAGCTTCAGTCCACACATGCCAATGGAGCCCAGCTTTAGCAGCAGCAGCATCCCGCAACGGCCTCTTCCTCCTCAGCTGCAACCTCTGATCATGCCGGCATGGCCAAGCATGTTGAACAACTCGTCGCATTCGACGTTCCAACCAATGTTCGCCCAGCCAGTGCAACCTATTCAACCGATGCTCCCAACGCCTGTGTCGGCGACTTCGATGAGGCCGACACCAACGCCGCGGAAGACACTGACAGACCTTGACCGTAAACGGATGTGCCAGTATGCAGAGGAGCACCCAAACGCCAAACAAACAGAGATAGGAGGTACGTGATGACAACGTGGTCCGAAACTCGTGCTGACCGCATCTCAGGCATTTTCGGGGTGGAACGCAGGTATCGAAGTCCAATTGAATAAGAAGTTCGACTCCGTAACTGATGTTTGTACAGTACTGTCTCGAAGGTTTTGCGTCAAAAAGAGAAGTACCTGTTCCAAGACGACGGCAGCAGATCTCCGATCAAGCGTGCGAAAGGCCGCACCCCCGACGTCGAGAAAGCATTAGGAGTTTGGGCTCGGAATCAGGTAAGATGTGCTGTGTGAGTTGTATATGGCACTAGAGCTGACGACATTGGCAGGAGCGCAAAGGTCTGCCGCTCACAGACGAGGCCATCCGCGAGAAAGCGCGAGCCTTCGCATCAACGTCCACTACGCCAGAAGTTCAACAGTCATGGAGTAGTAGCTGGATAGAGAAGTTTAAGCAGAAGAACAATCTGCTTGGTGCCCGGTCGCGCAAAGGCTCGCTAGCTCCTGAGGATGCAGAATTCGTCTCGGGTGCAGCCTCCGCATCGCATACTCCGAGCCTGAATGGTACATCGCCCGTGTCACCGCAAGGTGTTGGTTCGCCGTCTCCGGTCGATCTGCGCAGCGCGAAGAGTCGCGACAGTCTCAAGAACGAAAGTCCCGACGACTACCTCGACTTTGCGAGCCGCCATGCGCCGTTCCATTCGCAGAGCGCGACTTCACTGAATAGCGCATTCACGGACACCACGCACTCGTCCTTCTCTCCAGGGCCTCTGTCGCCGACCTCACCTTTCTACACTCCTGATTCCGGCACCGCGCCTGGGCCGTTTATCCAAACACCGCCCTTGACAGCGCGGCCCATATTGCCCGCGCCCACGAGCAGCAACGCTCACCGACCGCGCAGTCAGACATTTCCACAAATAGACCACTACATGGGCGGAACAAGCTCGTCGGAAGCATTGACGCCAAAGTTTTCGATAGCTGGAGTGCTCGACTCTCCGATGGAAGAAGCTCCAGACCCCATACCAAGTATGGACGATTCCGTACGGACGACTCGACCAGAGGAGAGGCCGCACACAGTCACACCGTCTGACATGATGCGACCACCGCCGTTACCTGCGCATATTTTGGCCAATGAAGCAAGGCGTGAGATCACTCCTTCAACGTCCAACTCGTCCTTGAGAGGAGCTACATCAGCGGAGGACGCACTAAGAGCCTTGCAAGTAGTGCACGGGTTCATTGAACAGCAGCCAGGAGGCTTTCTGGACTACCAAGAGAGCGTGACGGTCGGGAAGCTCATGGAGAAGCTTAAGCTACAGTCTCGAGCCAACAGTACCGCATGAGGTCTTCTCGACAGAAGGGTAACATTCATTGCGCCATGATTGCATAGCGTTCTCGGTTGTTCATTGTTTGCACTTAGGGGGCCCCGCTGTTGCGCACGACACGATACGGCGGAGAAGATGGGCAGGGAAACAGGATATGGGTTGGGAAAGATGGGACGCTCACGCGCTTGCAGTTCACGCACCAGGTTTCGTCATCTCGGACGACAGCACTAACGAACTTTGCTTCCATGGAAGGATATTGTACAGTCGATGAACTATTCATTGCATCAACAGATATTTTGTTCATTCTACGGTCTGTGCAAGCTCGGGAAACAACCGAACGACCACCAGCTCAAGCGCTGCGACGATGAGGTGCTTGTTGATATATGCATCGCCGAACAAGTCCAGCATGCTTTCAACGTCTGCATACATCCGGGCTGTGTCTGTTGTCGCGAAGTAAAGTGTCCGAACAGTCCCCGGCAGTACATCGACAATAGCTCTTGCACACTCGCACTTGATCTCTGCAGTCTCCTCTGGCGTGGGGGCTGGCCTGCCGGGTTCTAGGACATTGTTGGGAAAGACGGCGCTTCTGATAGCTTGCAGTAAGGGCGGTAACAGTGCCGGATCGAGCAGTCTGTCGTGTATCTGTGCCGACAGCAACCTGCATCATCTATCAGTCATGTTACCAGCAGTCGTTGTGTCTGCGTCTGGCAAGTATGCGATGCATGAAGAAAAGCAATGCGGAAGTTTTCGGCCTCGATGCCGTGTCCAAATCCGCCGGCCTCGTTAGCTTCGACGAATCAAAACGTCGAAGAGCTATATTTCACCATGAGTGGTGGCAGTACCAACACTTGGTACCGAGCTAGGTGCTCCACAAATACATCCACTGTGTGAGATGATTCATGGCAGGTCTTGCTTGCCGACGGTCGTTGTGCGTTCTGGTTTTGACGTTCAACATACATTGGAGCAGTAGAGTTTGCTCGCGGCAGAGCATGGGCGGAACGTGCAAGGACGGGAAGGCGATGGGAAGGGCCCGAACCCTGCTTCGGGGAAGTGAGTGATGTCCTGCTTCCGCTTGATGCAGATGCGGTGCTGCCCAAGCTGTAGGCGAGCAGCCAGAAGTCGTTGGGCATTGCGCCAGCGAAGGGTGGTGCGTCTAGTGATGTTGGTGGCGGCAAGGTGGGCATTCGAGACTTGATGATCCACCGGCTAGCCAGGTTGACGAAGGAGGTGTGAACTGTGCGGTCAAAGCCATGCATAATCGGTTTGGCTTGAATCAGGCGATCCTCGACATTCATTGGAAGTCCACCACGTCAGATGACCAGAATCGCATGCAGGCTGGCCGCCCAGTGCAATTTAGCTTGCCCGATCGGCGGATGACAGGTCCACATCAAGCCGGCTTCGGCTTGCACAAGTCTTCACACGTGCAGCTGCCTGCTATGACCGGCACATGTGCTTCTTCCTCTAGGAGGTGCGACATAGAGAAAGGGGCGTGGCTTACCTGTCGATGATACTGTCCGTGCTGCATGCACCTGTGGAGATTGATAGCCACTGAGACAGCGACAAGCAACCGATTAGCCACGGCATACGTTCCCCAAGCGAGGTCAGCCGTCCCACACAACTCCACATCCTCATCCCGACGATCGGTCGTGCGACGTTGCTGCGATCGACATCGTTGCTATTGAGCTCGTTCTTTTTTTGCTGTCGTCCCCTGTTTCGTTGGGGGACATCAGACGCGTGAAACAAAGCCACCAGCAATGCTCGCCCAACGGTCCAGATCAGCATGCAGTATTGCATGAACGTCAGGAACGCCGACAGTGATATATCGGCAATGGATCTGTTTGGCCCATTTCTCCGGTTGTGTATTGACTCCTCGTTCGAGAGTAGCCCAAATTGCTCCAATTTGCTTGGCCGCAACGGGGGTGCCTCCTCCACTAGGGGAGCCTTTGGCTTCAGCACGTAGATGAGCTTCGTGACACCTTCCCAAAGGAGCCAGGGTTGAGATGTCTTCCCGACGATCGCATTGCGCAGGATCATCTCAGAGAATATTTCGGTCACCACAACATTCAGGCACGGGTTCTCGAGATCTTCGGACGGTAGTAACAGTGGTACAACAGACTGCACAAGCAGTTGAGACCAGGCAAGCTCGTTATTGCGCTGAGCGTGGGCAGAAGCGTCATCGATTGGTAAGGGCGAGAGGGCGTTGTGGGGTCGAAGGACCTGGAAAATAAAGGCGACTCCTGCTCCGGGCTGGGATCGGTTCGCGTCGGCGGCCACTCCAATTGCTAACAACGAATTCAGCATGCTCACGCATCGATAACATAAATCCCTTCTTACCATCCAGATGATCACTGAGTAGAGCAGGTAGTTCGTCAAGTAGGAGCGACTCGAGATCGCAAAGCTTCAAGCGCTGTTCCAATCCTCTGATACAATGTGCAATTATTCGTACGACCTCCTCGATGAACTCGTTGTCCGGTGTTATACGATTGTACCAGCTCTGTACGAACTGGCTCAGTATGATGGCAAGTAGGGCATATAGCTGAACGTCCAGGTCTCTACGGCTCGTAAGTGGCGGAAGCAGGTCTTCCAGTCTGCCGTTGACTTCGTGAGCTGTTGTCTCCCCTGGGCCGGGTACCACAGTCTTAGTGCATAGTACGCGCTTGATAAAGGTGACCGTAGCATCGTTCTGTAGCCCTCGGACGCCTTCAGGAACTCCATCTTCCCGTGGCCTGACTCTGCTGGGCTGCCTCCGATGACCTAGAAGCGGTCTGCCCGTCTGTGCCATGCCGCATCACTGTAGCCGACTTCCACAGCATATGCAATTAGTCGGTGGCAACTAAGGTGGTGTCGATTGGCTTTTGTCAAGGTTAAGATCACGAATGAAGTTGAAAGAGGACTGCATGTCGTTGTTACACAAACTGGTGGCTTCCCGGCTTCTCGGGCCGAGTCGGGTGGCGATCAGCCGGCAAGGCTGACCAGGGCAGAACGACAACCACTCACTCACCTTGAATATCAACATCAACAACATGGCTGCAGCAACACTGGAAGATGTTGATGGTCGGTCTTGTAGCCGCAATTACGCAGTCGCCTACCACTGACTGAAGAGCAGTGCATCTGCGCTCTATCATAGCCAACCTCTACATGTTGATCGCCCAAGCCCACGACTACCATGGCCCAAATACCCAACATGCCATGACGGTGGAGATGTACAAACGCGTGATCCTGCTCAGCCTCTTGTATACTGACGCGACCACAGCAAGCAGCTCATCCAGAATCTCGTGCAACTTTCACAGACTGCGCGCAGATTGCCAACACGCATTCCACGAGACATCATCGAGTACGTCGAGCAAACGCGCAACCCGGACATCTACACTCGCGAGTTTGTCGAGCTGGTCATGAAGCGGAACCAGCAGCTCAAAGGCCAGACTGAGGCTTTCGGCAGCTTTCGGGACATTCTGGGCCGCGAGATGATGTCTGCTATCCCTGAGATACAGTCCGAAGTCAGGCAGATCGTGGAGGTCACCGGCGGGAGAGTGGAGTAAAAATTCAGTGCTTGGTGTTGCGTTCTTAGCAAGGCGTTCGGCGACTCTCGATCTGGTGCCTGGTGGCCTTTTTCGGCCTGCTCGATCCACCAGCACTTAAAAGTCGAGGAATGCTGAGTATTGCTTACTATCTCAGGCTGCCACCTCTGTTACTTGCTCGAGTCCACGTTAATAGCTCTTCAGCGGCGTCAACGATTTCGATCTGGATTTCACTCTTCAGCGACTCGTGCGTTCGATCGGCTCAAAGAGACCTGCGTCGCGAAGGAGAGTAACGATGTTGCCCAAGTACGATCAGTGGCGTGTAGCTTGTTATTCCGAAGTTCTCTCCGCAGCACGGTCGTTTTAAGCACGGTCTACGAGCGACGTTCGAGATCAGACTGCTCGTGTTGCAGTGCGAATGCAGCTACTTGCGACTTGCAACCTGCAAACGATCTCCGAGCGATCGTGAACTTTTGGTAGATTTCGATCTTCTTTCGGCATGGTGTGAGGCAGGACAGGCATGAGCAGCTCTGCCCACACCTTCGATGTAGGAAGATGTTACCATCGTGGCGTGTTGACGCCAGCCACAGTGTCATACGAGCGCCGGCACGCAGCGGCAACCTGCTGCACGGTACCAGTATAGGCAGAACTACAGCCTTGCCACGTCGTACAACGGCTGCTTTGAGCTGGACTAGCTGGCTGACTGTGCATCGTGGATGAGGGGCTAGCTGGGAACAATGGACTTCGATATGTAACAGCATTGCTGCCTCCTACTACCAAGCAATTCGTACTGACCTGAAGGCGGATCGGACGAGAAAGCAATCACAGCATCATGCGCGGAACCACTGTGTTTTTATTCGCCGCCGCAGTGGCTACGGCTTCTGCGCGCATCGCCGGCATAGCAGCACCCTCCAGCGTCGTAGCAGGGTCGGAATTCACCATCACCATCATCACGGAGAACTATATCCAATCCGTCCTCGATGTCTCCGCAGCGTTTGGCTTCACTGGAACGATCTTCTCTGACAGTCTGGGCAGCTACCTCACCTCTGTCTACCTAGGGCCGTGTAAGCCTCAATTGATATGTTAATCGAATGAGAGAGATGTCTGATAATTGGTACAGCCCAGTCCAACATCCTCACCAATATCTCGGTGTCGGCCAACGTGCCAGCTTCGTATGCGGCCGCAACCTCGTATCATCTCACTGCAGCCATTACAAGTTTGTATGGAGCGGCGTACTCGCCGACAATCACCTTGTTCGACCTGCCTGTCTCGATCTCGAACGTTACGAGCTCCGACTTGACGTCGACCTTCGATGGCACCAATGCCTGTACATCAGCTCCAAGCCTCCTTTATGGTTCGGAAAGGCTAATTGGGCAGCAGGTGGTCTCAGCACACCAAGCGTGACAACGAGCACTTCAACCACCAGCCCAACATCAGGCTCAGGCTCCTTCACCGACCTCAACTCCTTGGTTCAAGGCCTTCAGATAGGTCTCAACAGCCTGCTCCTTGACACGGTCCGCAGCGACAAGGTCACAGCGACTGCGGACTATAACGCTTTGTCGCCGCTTTTCGATCAGCTGCTGCGTTTCACGCCATCCGGCCCTTGTGATGGCAACCCAACGGGCAAGGCGCTGACCCAGGTCGAAGCTATCAAGATTCTTCAGGGTATCCAGTTGACGCTGAATGCCATATCCCTTGACGTGACGAACGGGCATGATGCGAAGGCGCTGGCGGATGCGTGTGAAGTCAGGGCGGATTACTTCAATAGTGGGTTGCATGAGTTCGTGTTCGGTCCTGGTCAAAACTCCGGAACGGGGCAGTAGGTTGGCGAAGTAGATTCCGTGCAAGAATATCCTTACGCGGCCTACCACATCTCTCGATCCTTCCTCAAGGTCCGGAGCAGAGGGCAGCAAATTGGCCAGAAGAGCTTCGTCAGCTATGTATATGCCTTGCCTTGCACTTGCACTAAACAAGCACATAAAGCGCACAAAGCAGACTCAACCCAATAATCATAAACACCCAAAACAGCACGTTGTTCAACAACGCCTGCTTCCTCACCCACGGCAGCCTCTGTATCGCCACAAACGGAATCTGCAGCATCATGAGGATAAACCCATAACCCCTGAACTTCCGCGTGATACATCCCATGACTAGTTCGTGAGCCACGGCACTGACGAAGAACGTCATGGCGGTAGCGAGTCCGCGACTCATCCGTGCTTGACGACTGGCGGAGTAGACGTGTCGGCGGAAGAAATTGTGGACGGGGATGTTCCATTCGCGGGAGAATTCTAGCCAGTCGAGGGAGTTCCACCTGTAATAAGGGAGTCAGCCAATGTCTCATGTTCCGGACCACCCTGCGCATCATTACTTACCAGTCGGAGTAAAACTTCCGATCGGCGAAACGGGTTATTTCCGCGAAGGCTCCTAAGACATACTCGAAGATAACGAGGAAGACTAGGAGGAAGGTGATCATGAACGGGAATAACAAGCTGCTAACTGTTTCGGCGAAGATGAGGGCGCCGTCCGTCCAGTGTGAGTTGGGGTCTGCTCCCTGCGCTGCCAAGCGGCGTTGGGAGGAGTCCAGGACGGGCAAGATGAACTCCTCGGATGTTATGACTAGTAGGAAGACGCAGCCGAATACTGCCAGAGTCTTCCAGAAGAGCTCGAGGTATGAGCGGGTCGGGGTTCGCGGGTACTCGATCTCATAGCAGAGCGTGGGACAGAGTAAGTAGTCGGCAAAGTTGGCTACTGTCAGGTTGGCTGGATATGTAACGTTTCCCATGGGTGAGGTGAGTTCTGTGGCGAGGTCCTCACGAAGTTGCATGATTGGTGTTATCTCCTGGTGCTCGTCCTCGTCGTCTTCCACCTCGTCCGATTTGGTCTTTGGCTCGAGACTCAAGTACGCCTTTGGATAGCGAATCACACTACTCATAGGTGTCTGAGGTCCAATCGGTCGATCCAGATCTGTAAGCCGGTTCAGCGTGGTCGATAGATGGCCGTTGTAGAAAGCGTAGCTGTGCATCTTCATGAAAAACGCTAGTGTATGGATGGTCAAAAAGACCTGGGCCGTCCACGAGTAGTCTCGCATGAAAGGCCAGCTGATCCAGAAAGCCAACCATCCAGCCTGGAAGATGCTCTGCACCACCACTCCTAGCCGCTCCCATCGCAACCATCCTCTACTGCTCTTGTAAAGAAGATGTAGTGGTAACGACAATGCCGTCGATGCACACATCACTAAATCGATCGCAGCCAACTCCCAGATATTCTGCGTAAACAGCGGCCATTGTTTGAAGCTCAGTAAGCTCCCCGTATCGTTCAGATTCCTCAACATCGCTGTTATAACCATGATCGCCAACCCAACCCAGAACAGGATGAAGAAGCCTCGGAAGTCGGTGTAGGTCGATCGCGGATCAAAGTATGAGACTCGCGATTGGTAGTCAATGGTCGGAAACATACGCCGCTGCTTGCTTCGTAGTTGCTGGCGAGCGGCCGATACAGCTTTGATTGAGGGTGGTGCATCGTCGGGCGGTGCTGGAGTGCTGTGGGAGCTGCGAAAGGATGTCGTTGATGTGCCGCCGGGTGCTAGATCGCCATTTATTGCCTGAGCGAGCGACGAGTGTCGTGGTGGATATCGTGCGCGCGGTTGTGCAATTCCGTTGCTGCCGCTCATGTTGGCTGTGTCCACCTTCAAGCTGCCGTTGCTTGCCATGTCGGATAGTGATCGCAAAGCTTCTTGCTACTAATAAAGAGTGTGGTCGCTGCTGGACGGATTTGTGGGCGAGCTGTTCAAGGCATGTCGCGAACTTGTAGTTCGACACACCAAACACCTGGCACGATATGTGAAGTCATCGAGCCAACAAACTGCACAAGCAAGCTTTCGGTGCGAAGAAGCGCGAGGCGCACGCGCGAACTTTATATTGCAGCCTTACCGGCACGTGCCGGATGAGGCTGAGCCGAGCTTCCGCGACATAAATTAGACGACGGTGTTGCGATGCAGTCGACAATACATCGCATCTGCTCGGATTGCGGTAAGTTCTCACTTGGTACTCTAGAGAACGGATGTATGCGGACGTCCGAATCGATAAGAGTACTGCTTGTCCAAGCTTTTCTGCTCGCACGAACAGCCGACGCTCGTTCATATCCCGCATCCCTTCCTTCACACTACCTTATGCTTCTGTCCCGGGAGCGTTGCGACGCTCATGGAAAGGACCAATAATACTCATCGAGCGCCTCTCCGCACCACTCTCTGTCGTCCCGCCCACGTTCACCTTCAGCGCCAAAAGCGGATGGCCACCAAATACCTTGACTATTAGCTGTAGCAATCGATCCATGTTGGGCCGATTATAGATGTACACGAGATCTGCTATCACTTCGAGGCGTCGGACGTGCTGCAAGCCACCGTTGTCCGGGCTCAGCATGGCAATGAGATGATTCACATCTACGCTCTCGCAGACGGTGAGGTCCCGGTACAACTGTGGTATTGCTGCTGCATACAACGCCCAGCAGCTCCGCGTGAGCGAGACAATGTCTCGCTGGCGGTGAATATAGCTGGCGATGGCGACTCGGACATCGAGAGGCAGGCCAGCGATGTCCATACCTCCTTCTCCAAGAGTTGTTGGTGTTCTGGCGGGTGTGAGATGAATTGCTGATCAGTGAAGATGATGAGGATTAATGTTAGACACAAGTTTGAACTCGGGTTGCGGAAGTGTTGGAATGTTACTCAAGGCTGCCTAGCGCACGGACCTCGCGCATCAGAGCTTCACCGTTGGAGGGTGCAATTCACGGCCTGCGCGCCCATTCACACCAATGCAAAACAGTGATAGTCTGCCGTGACCTTTTGGCAGAGCCTACTCCTCTTATAAAGGAGCATCCCTCCATCGACAACTTATACGAGATGCTTGTACCCGTACCGTAGCAATCCGCCATCCAACGGCTCAATATTGTAGATAGTGGAGACCGGCTCGATATCCTGTGCCTCGTACTTGGTTTTCATCTCGATCGCAACAGTCTTTGTCGCACCATATGCGTCCGTCAATTTGCCGCGCGTGTAATACGAGGTGAGGTATGTGACGTCGCCGAATTCGTACTCTTTGCTGCCGATACTGATCGTGTTGATAAGCGGCGACTGCGTGAGATATTCGGTGGCGTACAACCGTAGTTTCTCATCTATCCAGACATGACTTGGTTGAGTATCGGGGACGTCAAACTGAAGATGGCTGTGATCGGGTGAACTCAATATGCGCAACGTGTGCAATGTGGGTGTAGCGGAGAGGGCGGCCTGCGGATATGGTCAGCAAATCTGCATACTAATGAGGTGATAGGAGCCTCCGCGAGGGCCTCATTCCAAGTATGAGCTCGCGAGCGTGAACTCGATAGACGGGACTACCGTCGCCGAACCACCTCTTTTGAACAATTTGTACTTACGGCAAACTCGCCATGATATTGGCGGACTGATTCTGCCTCGCGTTCTAGCAAGATTGCAGGGGTCTGGATGGCGAGTTCTTCGAGCTGTGTGCATTGGCTCAGGCATTCCTGCAACACATCGGCATCGTAGCACTTCGCGCGGCGTTCACCTGACCAATGGCAGGAGAGGAAGAGCAAGCGTAGAGTATCTCGATGTGCTGCAACGGCCTCACACGACGGCCGTATGGTCTCATCACTTTGCCCGTATATTATCAATGACTCCAGCCCGTGGAAGCTCTTGAAGAAGTCGTCGATTGACTCGTCGTCTTTCGGACGATCTACGTGCCACTCTTCAGGCGCGACCAAGACCAAGTTGGTCAGACTCATGCGAGATGGGAGACCTGTCGGCTTCACGCTAGCCAGAAGCTTGGTGATGTTCTCGCATCGTTGCAAGACGAGCGAATGCAGGCGTGACAAGTCGACCGCTTCCAGCAAGCGCGAGGAGTTAGTGAGATTCAGGCCGCACAGCGACAGAGATCGGAGCTTCAGTGCCGCCTCCGCCTCGCAACCGTCGACGAATTTGCGCCCGAAGACTGCAACAAATATTTCCTCGCTTGCATAACCACGCTCTGAAGCAGTGTCAAAGTCTCGGTCGGTGGCCGCGCAGTATTGGGGAAGTTCGACTCGGATTTCGAGATGCTTTAGTGCTGGTAAACTCCTAAGCAGTTCGTGGCCTGGTTTGGTGACGGAGCAATGGATGTGGATGTGGAGAAGTGTGATGTTTTGTAGCCCACCCGCGTGAAGTACGGATTCGGCGCGCAGTACAGCACCACTAACCCTCGCAGTGCGCAAAGAGCGCTGACGCTGATGCAGGATTGGCAGAGCATTCTTTGAGTCGGATACCAAGGAGCAGTCGAACCTAGGAACGGTCAGCATGCCGCGCGACCGTTGTAATGTTGACCACTATGGGTGTGTCGCAATGTCTGGCCATGGTTGGCCTCTCGAGAGCATGCAAGCGTGGCAGGACAAGGGCAACTTACGAGAAGGTCACTAGACTGTCCCTTGGCAGCAAGTGAGCTAGCAGGTGTAGCAGCTGGTCCGGGCTATCGCCGGAGAGGTCAGACTCGACTTCGATGTGCCTGATATGTTGCAGACCTTGATTGTCAGGGTTGAGCATGGCGACTAGTGGATCGGTATCAAAGTCTTGCGTGGGAAAGGTAACGGTGCGACAGAATCGCGGTATAGATGCTTCGTACAGACTCCGACAACTCAGCATGAGGGACTTGGTATCTTTCTGGCGGGACATGAAGCTAGTTATGAGGACTCGAATGTCGAATGGCAGACCCTCGAGACTGCGCTTCGTCGCCAGCGCCGCAGAATCGCCTGCATGAAGTATACTCGAGGTTGTGGGCGCAGGTACTGCTCGACGATGGATGGCGGTGAGGATTCGTTGATAAAGGAGAAGACCGACTATCGATTTCCAGGCCATGTCGAACACGGAGAACAGCGTGTGGTTGGTGACAGTAGACCAGTGCGTGGGTTGCTGTTGCGTTGGCGGAGTGTTGGAGAACATGTGCGTGTCAGTGCGTTCGTGACACACTTGTTTGTATTTAGTAAACTTGCGGATATGCACGGGCCACCTGCGTTAAGGGATCGGATTCGGAAGGCGCATTCACGGTTTGCTCGCCACCTGCGCCACTGGAAGTTTCACATCTCTATCTTTCAGCAACATTCACAGCCGTGGTACGTCGACAACGGTATCTGTGAATCAGCGGTGCGAATGGCGGTAGTGAACCGATATGTATACTTTTGTGTTGACGACGTCGATCTCAAGCTTTTGCCGCACAAGGAATTAGCAGTGTAGCGCAATACTACGCTTTTTAGTTGGTTACTGTCCCAAAGAACAGAGGCGAGTCAAGAGACCTGCTTGGGATGGATTTTGCCAGGGTCTAGTTGAGCTCGAGATGTGATGTAGTCCAAAGTGTAACCCGCAGGCTGCCGTATATATGATCGATACTATGCGGCGAGTCTGGCGCGAAGTAACCCGGTGTGTCAAGCTACAAACAATGAGTCTTCCTTTACTTGCTCGTTGGCTTGCTTCGTTTGTGGTTGCAACAACCAGCCCTTGTTTGCCATTCGGGGCCGATCTCACGCACCAAGAGCAAGGCTCCTTCGTTTCGCAAGACTACAGAGTCTTACTCCCCACGCTCGCATTCATCAACATGGCGGCAACAGCAAGCCTGGGCTTCGCTCCGATCTCGTCGTCTTACACGTCTGTGCCTTTGGCTTGGTCCCGCCTTGGCTGACCGATCTCAGCGGCTACTGCGTCGTCGGTGCGATTCGCTCGGTCACCGCCAGGCTAATCGGAACGCCACTGGCCATCATGCTTCGAGCCCTCGTATCAAGGTCATGTTACTCATATTGCTTCGTCCATCCTCACTTCTTCACAATAGTAATAATATCCTCATCCTCCAAAATATGATTCAACCCCACCTTCTGCGGCTGATGCCTCACACTCTTCCCATACACAACCGCAACCCGGAAGTCGTCCACGATGGTCTTGTGAATGGCATTGCAGAAGTCCTCAACCGTCTCTCTGCCACCCTTCAGCACCACCGGTGCGCTGTAATCCGGTAGCCGGCCCTTCGGCTTGGTGTATATCCGCTTCAGCTTCAGCTTCTCCCACATCTGCTCCATCAGCTCATCCACATTCCAACCGTGCTCTGACGATATAGGGCATGCATTTGGGATTCTGTAAAGTAGATCCAGTTCCTCGATTGAGATAGCATCGATCTTGTTCAAGGCATAAATGACCGGGATGTAAGAGCGGGACTTCGCTTCTATTACATCAATGAGGTCGTCGATTGTAGCATCACAGCGGATAGCAATATCGCAGTTGTTCATACGATACTCGTTCATGACGGCCTTGATCTCGTCGTTGTCGATATGTGAGAGGTTCATGGTACTGGTTATGCTGATACCACCCTTCTCCTTCTTCGTGATCTTGATATTGGGCGGCTCCTTGTTGATCCGGATCCCGAAACCTTCCAACTCGGTCTCGATGACACGCTTGTCAGTTAGCGGTTTGTTGACGTCGAGCACTATGAAAATGAGATTACAAGTCTTCGCCACAGCGATGACCTGACGACCACGACCTTTTCCATCCTTAGCACCCTGAATGATACCAGGAAGATCGAGCATCTGAATCTTAGCTCCGTTATAGAGCACCTGGCCAGGCACTGTCGTGAGGGTTGTGAACTCATACGCTGCAGCCTCGGAGTGCTGGCCCGTTATGCGACTCATGAGCGTACTCTTGCCCACGGACGGAAAGCCTATGAAGCCCACCGATGCTACTCCCGTTCTCGCGACATCGAAACCCACTCCAGCACCGCTCCCTCCGCTAACGGTTGGGTTCAGCAATTCTTTCTTCAGCTTCGCAAGCTTGGCCTTCAATTGTCCCAAATGGAAGGATGTGGCCTTGTTCTATACGCAGCAAGGCTCGTTAGCCCATGGCCTGCATCCATACATATATATGATCCGACCCTACCTTCTGCGTCTTGGCCATCTCATCCTCAATATGCTTGATCTTGTCCACAGTGGTCGCCATGATGGGCTATTGGCGTTTTCTGTAAAGACCGGCGTGGTCAGGTAGTGTCTGCGACTGATTCCTCGGATTCCTCGTCTTCCCGGCTGATCTCCTGTTATGCTTCCTTCCTGAGTGCGATGTTGAACATGACCACCTCACGCACAAAGTGAATGTGAAAGTGGGGCCAAGTGCGGCGCTATTCCGTGCGTTTCGCCATCTACATCGTCGACTTCACACCTCTCGGGCACCACCACACAGTGAAACGCCGCTTGCATGAACAGGTCCTCTCGACACCCGCGACGTGTCGACTCAAAGTGACGCCAAGAAGGCTGTGTCGTGGTAAGATAAGCGTATAGGGTGAGAGCGAGTTTGAGCGGTAAAAGTGGTCCCCGAAGTCCCCGAGTCCAACATCAGGGTCAGAGGCATTTCGAGGGCCACGTGTAAGTGCAACGACCTTCTTTGTTCGCTGGCTTGCTACCATATTGACACGTCTTCCGCGTAACGATCGGCTGACCCTCGCGCCCATTGACGGCTATATACGGCTTCAGCACGCACCTGCTCTTGATATCCCAGAAGTCTCTCGACAGGACCGACCACCTCTGGTAGCACAAAGAACAAGACAAAGCCCAGAAGCAACATGGCTGTCACTGAGAGTGTAACTAATATCATGTCGTCCGCTATGGATAACGACCAAGACGATACTCTGTACGACTCCGCTCGAGGGAGCCCGGACCCTTCGCAGAACTCCTTCGATGGCCTTGTCCAGTCTATCAACGAAATACTCGGGCCCTGTAATGGCATCGACAGCGCAGGCGTAGACGTAGAGGAGCTGAAGAGCGTCATGCGTGCCTATTCAGGTCCAAATGTGGAGTGGCAAAAGTTTGCCTTTGCAGATCACAGCAGACCATATACGAGGAACTTGGTCGACAGAGGCAACGGCAAGAGCAATCTAGTGAGTTAAGCAAGCGTCTCATGTGCATATTGACACTGATAACCTCCTAGCTCATCCTCGTATGGACACCAGGCAAAGCATCGCCCATTCATGACCACGCAAATGCGCACTGCGTTATGAGGATCCTTAAAGGCTCGCTCACGGAGTATATCTACGGCTGGCCATGCGAACGCGAGGATGGCCCCAATGACTGTGTCGCCTCGCCAATGTCTCCCACATTTAATCAAACCGAACACTCATGCTCCACTCGACCCGAAGATGTCAAGCCTCATGCCTTACACATCAAGAAATCGACAACATACGATCGAGGTCAAGTCACATACATGTCTGATCGACTAGGTCTGCATCGAATACAGAATGCCAGTCAAAGCGAGGTGGCTGTGAGTCTCCATCTGTATACCGTAAGTATCAAAACCTGGCCATTTGCACATTATCCAAGCTGATTTTGCCTACTTAGCCTCCGAACGCTGCAAAGCATGGCTGCCATATCTTCGACCAGCAGACAGGCAAGAGCTCGAAGGTGCAGCAGTGCCACTTCTACTCGGAACTGGGCATGAAGACGGCATAGTCTAATCGGCTGTTTCTGCTGGACTCCGTCCAGCGTGTGTCTGCGTTATAGCGTTGGCGCATTGGTCGTCTGGCATTTGGCTACTTTGACACACTTCACTCATCTACAGAGACTCTGGTAGCTCAACCTGCCCTGCATATCATCAGGCCAGCACACTTGCTCGCCCAGTGTTATTCCTGCTCGCGGGTTTGTAGCGCGTGGAGGATCACATCTTTCAGAAACAGTGCACTATTGAGTAAGTCGAGGGTGGCGCGCAGGCACTTTTCGTCTCAAATGTCGTATCTCCTGTGCATCATCAGGCCCCGAATATATGGCGTGTCGTCTGATCAGAAATCCTTCCCGGCCGGGGTGTTGTTGGCCAGGGAAAATGTATGTCCGTGTAATTTATAATAATTGCTCTCCGCTCATGTCATCTGGTTGGTCGAGCAGAAGCGAGGAGGAATACGACCACTAGCGTCGTCTGGTCGAACACCTTTGTTTGAGTCCTCCGCACTAAGACGAACCATGGAAATCAGTGCCCAAGTGCGCGGCTGATATGAAGGTATCGTCCGTGTTGTAATGATGGACTCCCTGCCTGCAAAAGCCCGCCTAGATTATTGATTCAAAATCTCAGAATGTAATAATAATACTCACCAGCGGAGGCGCTAGTTCAGGCGCCTAGACCCTCTTTGTCTAATAATATCTCGTTTCACATTGCCAGACTGCTGCTCTTCGGATCTCTTGCTTCTCTCTTCCTGGTACTTTGTCTTTAACGACATCAAATTGTTCAGGCTCTGCCGCGTCTCTCCATACAGCGTACGAACCCTAGGACCGTCTGCGACGACCATTGCGACCAGAAACATACGGATACCCCACAACAAAGACGTTACTAAACGTTGCGAGTCCACGAGCCGTGGCGCAGCTTTTCGTCGCATGGCCATAGCAGAGTGCAAATGCGTTAAGGCGATACTCATAACATAAGAGAAGTCTTGGTGCGGCATATATTCTGAGCTCACGACGGCGTGAAGGTCGTTTGGGTTGGAGACTTGGCGAGGTCCAAAGGCATATCGAGACAGCGCACAAGAGAGTCGTAAGATATATGCACATACCAGGTGGCTTGTTGCATACAGACTTCGTTTCCAGCTCGAGAACAGTATTGTAACAGCTGGGGAGGCCGTGGTTGACACGCGCGTGGACCTATATCCGCGAAAGGTAAGCATGAATTCACGACATCCACCAGCCAGCAGGTGGCCAGGTTTCGCCGCCAATGGCGAACGACAGCTGTATATAGCGAGTGGACTCTAACTCGACCCGAAGAAGCACAAGACACTGCTAGCTTTGCACTTGATCAGCTTGAAAACTGTGTCTTGAGACCGAGAACGCGAGCTGATTGGTTGTAGCATTTGCAGCCGCGCTAAGACCTAGCCGCCACCTCGAGCGCGTACAGCACGCTTCATACTCAGCTGTACTGGCATTGGTGCAATACTCGACGACCCCTTGTACGAGAAGGTCCTCACCTCTCGCCATCACCGACCCCATCTCAACCCCACCAACGCCACGCGACAATGCCGTGAGGCGTCCAAAAAAGCATCAACTTTCTCCTGCAGGTCTTACCACATTTACTATTCACGACGCCTGCGGCGTTACTTCCTGTAGCATCTGGCGCCCTGGGATCTGGCATCTGTCCACTAATAGCTCATCTACGAGGCCGCCGTTCGGTACGTATAGCATCCGTCTTGCGCGGGTCCCCATATGTTGTGCATGATGGCATGCCTTGGTTGGCTTGCAGATTTCGGCATGCTTGTCAATGCTATCGCAAGCGCTATTGCTTCTAGTCAGTGGGAAGATTGTTGCCGACGCTGACCAGGCCGTCCTGGCTCCCACTTTGAAGCAACGTCCTTGCTTGCAAGATCTGTTGTCTTCGACGTTGCACTTTCGAAGTGTTGCAACATTCGCTGACATGCCTTTGCATAGATTCTTGGTAGCCGACAGGCACGATCACGTTCATTACACGACTGCAAACGAGGAAACATATGGCCACTCTTGGTCCGCACGAATCATGACTAGTCACTCATTAGACACATTTTCACTGCGATCCATTCTATCCTCAGCAGCATCACGAACAAACATGACGCAGTCCGAGGAGCAAACGGCAGACCAGGAGCAATCCAGTCCACCAAGCACATCTAATCAGCATTTGCTACCGACGGATCATCCGGCCAAATCTTTCTACAAGTTCCATCACCACAGCATCAGTGACTTGACAGCGTACAGCTCAAACGACTCATCACCAACTACCACCATATCGACTGTAGACGACTCCAGCGCAACTGAACCCTCACCAGGATCCTCACCAGATTCTCCGCCTCCATCCACATTCGAGCCGGGCATGCTGCGGGCACGAACCTCGGACGAGGCCCAGGGAACTTTCTTTGAGTTGCAGAAGCAACCTCCGGCACGAAAAGGACGCAATCTCAAGAACCTGGCTGTCGATACCTCTCGAAATAATGGCCGAGCAGCATCAACTACCAGTCTTCCACTCACGCTCCAGCCTTTACACGCAGACACCATGCCATCAATAATCTCACCAGCCTTCGTCAAACCACCTTCACCACCTAAGCGAAAGCCAAGCAATCTTGGCCTCACACTGCGTACACCAGGCAGTAAAGCAGTGCCACAGGAGATGAAACTCGCCATACCACCGACTCCTGCGTTTGGCCGACCCAGCACACTTCGACACTTCCAATCATCCCCATCACTCCCAGTACTACCAGGACTAAACTCAAATACCGACATGCTCCGCCGTGCGAACCGGCCAGCCATGCTGGAGACTATCTTCTCGCCAATCGAGCCACCTAGTGCGATACCAGTCGTCCAGGAAGAAGAACAGAATTTTGACGTTCCACTTTCTCGAGAAGAGAAGCCAGATGCTTATCCTGATGGTCCGATCTGCGTCTACACACCGTACGTCGACCTGTACCTGGAACCCACAGCAGGACAATGCAGACAATATGATGTTGTCATGAACGTAGCGAGCGAAGTCCTGAACCCATTGATTGAGCACGCCGAGGTTGTCAATGCGGAGCCTGAAATACGGATCGACGGTGGTGGAGGCATACAGTTTGCACCAAGAAGGGTTCAACTCGAGGTGCCCGGCGCTCCAGACTCTACCATTGCAAACGAGTGCTCTCCCACAACGCCTAAAGCAACTCCGCTTAGCCCTAGCTTCCCAGCAGAAGCACATGGTAAGTTTGGAAAAGAGCCAGAGTACATTCACATACCATGGGAGCACAATAGCGACATCGTGCCGGATCTACTACGACTGTGCAAGCTCATCGAGGAGAGGATCTCTCAAGGCAAGCGTGTGCTTGTGCACTGCCAATGTGGTGTCAGCCGGTCTGCCAGCTTGGTCGTAGCGTATGGTCTATACAAGAACCCGACCATGAGTGTTCAAGAAGCATACGATGCGGTCAAGGCGCGCAGCAAGTGGATTGGTCCGAACATGAACCTCATCATGCAACTGCAGGAGTTCCGGACGAGTCTTGCACGTGGTGGACTACTACCAACCAATCGCCTCCTGACGCCTATCACACCCAGCTCAGCGATGAGCGACTGGCGAGGACCTTTCTCGATGAGTCCACTAGGCCCTTCGCGCACTGCGCCACTGCCAGTGAGCAACACAGATTCCGCTCAGCAAGTCATGCCAAGCAATGACCGGACGGCTGTGACGCCAGGGCCATCATCAGCTCCACTACATCAAATGCGGAACCAGGCGGCGATACCTGTGCCGACTCGGCTCACCCGGGCCGTGAGCACATCGAAGCGCGCTTCGGCTTATGTTGATCCATCCGGCCACGTCATTCCTGTGCTGCAAATTGTAGCAGCAGACTCCGTCGAGTCGACACCAGAGAAGATTACAGCACCACCTACTGATCTGTTCCGAGAAGACTCTGGGTCAACGACACCAACCGACCCGCTGAGTTCACCAAGGTCGGCAGAGTTCGCCATGACGCCTCTGATACCGAGCAAGAGTGTCGAGTCTGCCGATGACTTCGGCATCTTATCACCTACCACTGAGTTCTCATCCTCGCCTTTCGACCGCCCGGCGTTGCTTGCGTCGCTGGGCATGGGCTCAATGCAGCCGGAAGACACACCTCGACGGGCTCTGTCACTGCGTTCGCAACCCAAGCCGCAACCAGCTAGCACGACATCGGGCTTGGCGCCATCACCTGCAGGCAAGCTACGCGGCAGAATCTCCTCCCCAAGCCTGCGCGAGCAGCAGAGGCTCAAGAGTTTCCAAGCTCAGATCGAGGCCAAGTTGTCACTCACCAACGGCGCATCATCTCCCACAGTCGGTGGGGTGGATGATGCACTCATGTCACCTCGAGCGACGGAGTTTACCAAGAACCCCTTCGCCTTTCCGGCCATCGTACCGGACACTCAGGAACCTAACTTTACGCCTAACGAGCCTGCCTCTGATCCACGCAGTCCGGCGCAGGCAGGCGTGAATCCTATTACCCGGCATATATCCGATGTTCTATAGACATCACCTGGATGTATTGGTATGTGTCTGCTTTGTTTGCTTTCAAGCATGGCGTCTGGGGCGGCAAAAGCTGCGAGTTCGGCGTTGGAAGGAGTCCTTGGACACGGTGCTATTGATACCCACGTGCTTTAATGATGCATGGTGGAGCCCTCAAAGCGGCAAGTGAGTGGTTCGTACATAGCGATTGCGGTACGCTTGCGTGCTCGCCTCTTGTACGATAGTGCTGAATGTGAACAGTTCGAGTACTATCTATCGTAACTCATTATTGGGTATACATTACAATCTCTGCAAAGCCATCTCCGTTGACTTGGCATGCTGCCTCTACTTCTTGCTTCCGCCGAACAGCCCGCCGAGAGCACCACCTGCACTCTTTGCTCCCTCGGTTACGGAACTGCCTACGCTCTGTGCACCGCCTGCGACGCCCTGACCGGCTGACTGAGCCTTCTCGGCGACACCACCGTACGAGCCGCTCTCGTCCTTGCCTCCACGTTCGGCACGGTTCATGCCCTCCTTGGAGACTGCATCGCCGACAGGCTGCAGCAGGCCACCCTTGCCGAATTGGTTGCCGACGAGGTTGTTGACGTCGCCTTGCAGGTTGTCGACTTGGTCGACGCCGGTGATCTTGGTCTTGTCGAGGGTGTCTGTCGAACGTTAGCAAAGATCATACCAGAGGCTGGATTCCGACATACCCTTCGCGGCGTACGATGTCTTGTTGTCCTTGGTGAACCACGAGAGGTAAGTATCCTCAATCCATGGCATCCAGTTCTCATACTGATGCTGGTAGCCCTCCTTGATCCACTCGTAGTAGCCCTTGCCCTTCTTCTGGTCCTCTGGCAGGGCGTCGAAAGTCTGCTTCTTCTGGTCCTCGCTCATGGCATCCCACTTCTTGCTGCCTTCGCTGGCACCCTGCTGGGCCTTGTCTGTGGCGCCCTTCGCGGTGTCTTGGAGCTTGTCTGCCATTTTTGTGGTGTTGTTGGCTCTGTCACATGTCAATCAACGATCGCAATTGTGATTCGATTAGGCAGGACCTACATTTCGATAGGAGTTGTTGGAGTCTGGGAACGGTGTGAAGAGTTGGTTGTTTGTAGCTTCAGCAAGAACAGAGGGGAACACGCTGTTTTGTCTTCACGCTATTGCCATGCTTTGGTTTTGGGCGACGTCATGGCGGCGGGATCTGGGATCTGCAAGGCTGGCTTCTTGGCCAACCATGCGCCGATCTTCAGCACGGACGCTCTTGGCGTGCACTAGCGCCAATTTCACACGACCTCACCTCTGCATCGACTCAAGCCACGTTGACACAATCGCGAGAATATGACATGTAAATCATGTGACCGAAACGCAGGGTGCAAGGCGATATCGTCGAGGATACACGCATCGCGGCATCACAAGGTTACGCCAATGCGTAGAGTAGAGAGCATTTCAAGACTACGTCGAGCTCCTAGGAGAACTCAAGGTACACTGGTGGACAGAGTTGACGTTAATCGCTAATTTATACAAAGTTAAGCAGCCCGAGACGCGATTGATATCGCTTATCTACCACGGGTTCAATTCCTCCAGACCTCACCCTGCGCCTTCATCCACAACTCGTTCCACAGCTCGAGAAGGTGATTATACCCGTCCTCGGTAGTCCTCCCGCAAAATGCAATATCCTCGCTGAAGTTCACCTTCGTCCCGCCTGTAATCTGGACCGCTGTCATCGGGTGCATTGGCTTCTTCCATGCAACAACGTCTACCGGCGGACAGGGGCCTTGATTGTCGAATTTCTTGTCTCCCTTATTGCGGACTGACACGTACTCTTTTCGAAGCCATTCGGGTTTGCCTCTGATGCCCTTTCCTCCGAACGAGAACAGCGGAACACAGAACAGGTCCTGCTGATGAATCCACAGGACAATAAGCATACGTCGCTTGGAATACACATACCCCTCGTCGGTATAGGTCAGGCAACTGTCATCCTCCTGGACGTACGGATTCAGGTTTGGCGTATGGTAGGGTATTGAGATGATGTCTCCATGCCGAAAATCACGCCTCGTCCATCTTGATAACTTGCAGAAGGCGGATTCAGCACGGTCTTTGAGCGTCGAGCAATTGCTAGCGGCCTGCGTCGTAGGCGCGGCGCGCACCTTGCCACCTCCTCCCTGAGCCGCGGGCGTCGGTCCCTCGGATGGAGTGTAATGAACTGCAGTGCTATTAATGTTGAGGCTCGCGAGATCTGAAGCCATCTGTGAGGGTGTCGTGCTCTCTGCTGCGAACCTGGATGCTGCCACCGACATACCAACCCTAGTAGTGGCGTTCCTCACGAGCGACTGGCCACCACCGTTCTTCCAGACATTGCTATTGCCACCATTTGCCAAGGCTGAGGCTGGAATTCCTGGTATATTTTGTGTTCTGCTAGCGCCTGTGGCAACGGGTGGATGTAAGACGGTCTTAGCGCCAAAGACCGGCTGCTGTGGTCTCCTGGCTATCGGTGCGTTGATTAGTGTCTTCGGGATCTGCGAACCTGCGCTTGAGGTCGAGCCTGTGGCTGTTTGCTTCTTGGGCATCTTGTGTATTTTTTGTTTGTGCCAAATGGTATGTGCTCGAGTACTGCAATGATGAACCTTTGAAAGCAGCAGAACTGACCAGGACTCGTGAGTCCGAGAACACCTCGAGAACACAATGCATTCACGTTCATATTGGCTATCTCCGCTCACACAAAGCCAGGTGAAGGAAGGGGAGGCACCTCGACACATGAACAAAGGGATTGGCTACAAGATCTATCACAGCTAAGATTGCAAGACAAAGACCTGTCTCTTCCATTGAAACATCAACTCTGATCTTTGTCACAATATCTGCCGGACCATTAGTTGCAGTGGCCACACTACCCCAACAACAACATCACACTAACAAACACGGAGCGACGAAACTGTCCGCCAGCTCGTAATCATCACAATCATGAAAAGCTTTCGCCACGATCTTGGGCGGAGGCTTGGGCTGTTCAAGAAGAAGCGCCGTCAGGAAAGGCCGGCGAAGTCGCATGGCTTACACCTTGACATTGAAGATGAGATGACAAGTGTCTTTACGCCGTCTCCGCTTTCCGAGAACACTGTCACTTCGCCAGACTGGATTGAAGAAGAATATCATGAAGCCGTGGTGGCTGGGCTGGACCCAGAACCTGCGCAAAGCACCACACGTCCGCAGCCAAGAATAGAACCAGGTCCAGTACTCAAACTTGATGAATACTGGGATTTCCCGCCATTGAGGTCACACGATCCGATCCACGAGGAGTCGATCTCTGGTGACCCGGCAGACATATCGCATGAGCCTATCAACGAGACCACAGAGAGTGAAGTCGAAGAGCAAGAATCAGAAGTTGAGTTGGAGGACGGTTTGGACTTGTTTGCGAAGCAGCAAGCCATCCGAGATGAGACTTATGCTGAATTTGAAGGCGAAGAAGAGACCGACTATACGGCTGGCCCCTCCAGACTTGTATGGACTTCAGACGGGGTACAAGCTGATTGTAGTGCGCTCCTGTTGACATTTGAGCTGTCCACAAACATCCGAGAAGCGCTGAGAGCCCAGAGAGACTACGAGCAGGTAAAGCGGCACGCCAAGAAAGAAGATGCCGCGAACAAGGCTTTCGAAAGCAAACTACGCCGCCAGATCACCCGCCACGAGCGCCGTATCGCAGCGCTAGAAAAGCCGAAGAGTGATACGCCCAACGTAACAAGCAACAATTGGGCCGAACAACCTGCGCATGGCACAGATGGAGAGTCCGAAGAAATTAGTACACTGCGACGGGAGTTGTCAAGGTTGCAGCTGCTCTTCGACAACACCAAAGCCAATCGTGAAGGTATTACTGCAGAGGTGGACTGGAAGCTGCAAGTCTTCAGGGAACAACAGGCGGAGGTGAACGCCTGCTTGGAGGAGGCTTTCACAGCCGCGTTACTTCTTGAGCCTGTGGGAGAGGAGCTTGAGATCGCTGTCGAGGATATCGACATTGATGAAGAGTACGAGAGAATCTGTCAGATGCAGCAAGAAGATGCTGAGAACGGTCCTCTCGAGTTCGAGCCACTTCATCGTTGCGACGAAGATCTGAGGATGCCCACTCCATCGCCAGAGGAGCAGGCCAAAAACATGCTCAAGGAGACCTTCAGGTTCGCGCAGGAAGAGCTCAAGAGCGCCAAGGCCGACTTCGACGATAGGTCCGATGCTCGAGATCGTGAGAAAGCGGAGAATGAAGCAGCAGTCGCTCGCGGAGAAACGCCCCGTGACGCCACTCCTCTTGACTTCGACCTTCGATGGTTCGTACGGAACCAGGAACTCACTCGCGGTGTCATCAATGCGGAAGCAGCGCTTGCGCAAGCCAAGAAAGCCTGCTTGGATGGCGTTGTATCGGTCGTAGAACGCGATCAAGAATCCGGTTTCGCGGATCACACATCTGATGGGTACAGGGAGAGTGCGGAAGCAGCCTGGATTGAGGATGTCCAAGACAGTGGCAAAGTGGATGGTTGGATCGCCGACCTCCCGGACACTGCCAATTCTGCAGCAGAAGCCGTGCGAGATGAGGTTGAACTCGACGAGTGGGATGCCCGGTCCATCGGCTCGACCGACAACGACGGTCCTCACCCAAGGCTTGCTGATGGCTCGTGGCGCAGGCGTATAGATGATTGGAATAAGGTCTGCGGTTTGTGAGTGCATCATTGCATACGAGATTTAGACAGTGCGAGGTAAATTCCATTAATAATAAAATGTACTCGAACATAGTTGTATCGTTATGCGTACCTCGTACCGCATTTGACACACACCTAAGACGCACAAGAGCTTTCCCTCATTGGTATTGACTGAGCTATGCAATCTCTTTGCAATTTGAGATGCAACAATCTCACCTTGTCTGGTCTGAGATTTCGTTTAATCTGTACCCTTCTTTGTTCGGTGAACAGGGGTTCCTCTCCACAGTGATGTCGTGTCTCGAATAGTCTCAGAAATTGTTAAGACACGCAAGATCCAACTCAGCAGAATCCATATATGCAAGCCATGAAGATCATAAGATGTTGGCGCAGATTTCGAGCTGCCCGTCAGACGGAAAGCGCTGCACAACACTTGAACATCCGAACGGACTCTGCTAGCGACTCTAACATGATGCAGCCAACACCAATCTCTCCAGATCTCCAGATGACGCCGGTCAGCGATGGAGGCATTATCCACAGGTCGGTAAAAGCTGTCGCGGGCGACATTGACCTTGGAATGGGAAGGCTTTCTAGTGTGCCGCAACCGAGTCCGGTCCATGAAGCAGAGAGTGGAATCGATGCAGAGCTCAAGCAGCCAATGGAACCATCACCGGGAAATCATGACGATCAGCCTGCGACACAGGCATCTCCGGGTCCTATAGGTGTGGAAGAAGAGATCGCAGACCTTGTCAAACAAGGTGAAGAGGACACCCGCGTCGACTTGCAAGATCCCACTGCAGAGTCAGAAGAAGAATGCGAGGCCATCGACGAGGAGACAGCTAGGCAAGGAGCTTACGTTAGTTTTCTGAAAGAGGAGCCTGACGACTACACCTTTGGACCCCCACGGTTTGTTCTGGCAGTCGACGGCGTAAAACAGTGCGCAGCACTACTGATGACGATGCATCTGTCGAGTAAAGTGCAGCGAGCTGTGAACGCACAAAGAGACTATGCCGTCGCGAAGGACATCGCTACTGAACAAGAATGGGCCAAGTTCAGGTTCGAGAGAGAACTCGACGACGCACTCACCCGCCACGAGGACCGAATCGCGGAGCTGCGCAAGATGGACACCGAAGCGGCAGCCGCAGAACTGGTGGCTTTAGAGGGCGAAGCCGAGAAATTGCCGCTCCTGTTGACGGAGACCCAGGCTGCACAGATGTCACTGAAAGCTGGGTTGAACACACAAGCAGACAATCTGCGTCGCATTCAGACCGAGCTCTCCCAGTCCTTGGAAGAAGCTTTCATCCATGCTAACCTTATGGAGCCTGCTGCGGAGCAGGCGATTCAAGAGGTACCCGAGCTGCAGGTCGAGGAAGAATACCAGAAGCTCTGCAAAGCAATCCGGGAAGACCAAGGCATGGAGCCCACTTCAGCTCCTCCTTCGCCGCAAAGCTGCTATGAGTATATGACGGAGCTGTCGCCCGAAGATCAAGAACGTGAGGATCTGATCGATGCTTACTACGCTGCAGATGATCACCTTCGAGTCTTACAGCAAGAGTTCGACAACAAGGACGAGAAACTTGCTATTGCGCTCGGACACTTCCACGATGCAGTTGCTCGAGGCGAAGAGGATCCTGGTGACACCCAGGAAGTATTTGATCTGCAATGGTTGGTTTTCTTCCAGGATATTACTCGCGACCTCATCAATGCCGAAGAAGCTTTTGCAGCAGCAAAGGCTGCAGTTCTGGAGGCTGGACTGAATATCGCCAACGATGACGCTGAGTCCGGGTTCGGTAACGTGGGATCCAATGGCTACGCCGAGGAGTTCGAGGCCAGAATGGTTGCGACGACCAATGTGCCTCACGTAGAGGGCTGGCTGGGCAACGTCGCAGATGAAGCCAGTCCCGAGGTGGACATCGAGGCAGATGTCAAGGTTGATGACTGGGATGCACGAAATGTCGAGATTTGGGATAGCTCGAGCTGCGTTGCGTATGAGCCCGCATGGAGACGGAGAATCAAGAAGTGGAGGCAGCATTGTGGGTTGTGACCTGTTCGAGTATCTATGTTAGCGATCAGATAAGCAAGCGTGTATCGATAGTCTTCGAGTCTCGTTCTCCAAGTGTTTGACTTCGTCGAGTCTCATACCATCTCAACAGATTCCAGTATGTATTCTTATTCTTGGGCGGCAAGATACGACGGTAGCCCTACTCGACCCTGCTAGTCGGTCCTGCCATACCCGCCAAGAGCGTGCATAAATAACTGCTTCAGACGCGTTCTCAACGTGCGTATCAATGTCAGTCATGGCAGCCAAGATGACACTGTAGATTGTCCAAGATTGTCAGTGTCAGCATCAGGGCCTCATGCAACCCTCGTTCTCGCATCAATGCAATCGAACGATGCTGGCGTAGCACGATATCCAGCTATTCAATGCGCTGACGTCCTCTAGCCTCGTTGTTCCCAAAGCGGCACGGTGCCCTGACTGATGTGTGATCACCCGCTAATGTGATCGCTCGAGCAAGCATTGATAGTGAGCCCTGATAGAGTGGAACGATGAGCAGATCCGGTCCCAAGTAAGCGATCACCTCGTTTTTGAGGTCTCCGCGTCGAAGCCGGAGTTTGACCTCACGCCAGACAGGTGCCAGGCTCACAAAGCCCTCCAAAGTATCCAGCGGCTGTTGCACCATTACATGAAGGAACTCCGAGCGTCGCATCTTGTGGCTCCTTTGAACCCAAGTCTGCCGAATCCATGGCGTCAGATCATCAGCGTCTGCCGATGCGACCGCTACCGCAATGCATCAAAGAGTGTTACGACATGCACGTCTGATGAGCGAGTCCAGATGAACAAGCACCGCCAGAGCCGGACAGTCCTGATCCAGCAAGCCGTCGCAAGGCATAGCTAGACTGAGCACATGTAATACGGCAATTTGTCCGGTGACAGCTATGCAGGGTAGACACGCAGGGCACTGTATCGTGCATATCTCGCAGACCGCTGTGTTGTCAGCAAAGCTGTGTCGTTCTGGGCGAAATTCTGATCGAAAGTTCGGTCAGTGGGAGAGCTGTCCCCTGCTTTGCCCGCACCACACAGTTGAGGCCGCGTCGCTTTGGCTTGCGCCGAAGTACGTACTATCGCAGACCACCGAGGCGTGATATGGCGTGGTTCCTCGGTTCGTCGATCCGAAGAAACAGTGGTATGATCAGTTTGGCTTTGCGAGGACGAACGCGTGAGTGGTTTGTTTCTTGGTTACTCGCTTCGAGCTCCACTAAGTCATCCCAGTGACTTGAGCTTCTTAGGTCAGCATCGGTGATGCTTGCCCTTCCTGTTGGCTGGCGCCGCTCCGCGCAGCCCTACGAACCCTGCTAGAGTGTAGGAGGCACATGAAGCCGAGAAGGAGTGCAGCGTGAGGCACATCCGAAGCCGGGCTTGCTGTGCTGCAGTGATCGACAGGCTCCAGCGGTCCTCCTGCAGGACTGGATTTTGCGCGGCGTAGTAATGCCGCATGTTGATGATCTGCTGAGTAGAGCGGAGGTGCAGCCGTGGATGTGATATACAACACGAGCGAGGCTGTGAGGTGGCGATGTTCTCCTTTGCCTCGTCCACCTCTGCTTGACTCAATCGTCACCTGCAGGCACGCCTTGCCGCCGGTCCATCTCACCCCGCCTTGCCGCCAATTACTCGCGTGTTTCATCAAGCTTTGTCGTTTGACGAGCGAACCACACGAGGCTCAGGGCTCAGGCGGCCAAGCCCAACAGCCAGTGCGTTGTCTGCTCATCAGCAGAGCCAGCGCCGCCCATCACACCTCCTGTCTCCCTCAACAACAGCCTGTCGAGCTCAGCTTCTCGCCTCTCACATCAGCAGCGTCGCCCGGCCATTGTTCGCTCTCGACTCGAGTGGAGCCCAGCAGCCAGCAAACAGAGAGATCTCCACTCCCACGCACCACAGCTGCACCCACCCGTGCCATCACTGCCGAAGCGCTGACTACCCGGACTCGACCACGTTATCCACGTTATCTCACCTGCTAGACCCGCACCGGCGTGGCCTTGATTGTTGTTCTTGCGTCTTATCATAAACATCGACGAAACACACACTGCCGTCCACGGCTCATCGGCTTGCGAGTGGAGAGTGACTTGGCGAATTCCACATTTCACGGCGACGACGACATCTCAGACCCAGGCGCACGACATAAGCCGAGCTCCGCCGAACCGCTGCCGTGGAACAAGACACATTGTTGCATTGTTACGGCCGGCTGCATATTGGAGAAGCAGCGTCACGTTTCATTTTCAACACCGAACTTTCGTCCAAGCAAACAGCATTCGCAGCAGCACCCACGTCGTGGCGTGAGACCGACCAACAAGAGCACAGAAAGCGGACAGCTGCAGGCACGAGGAGGCCGAAACAACCACCGACAGACACCAACAAGTCGTTATAGCAATCACCCGCCAGGCTGTCAGAGAGGACTTGTGCTCCTCTTCGGCAGCCGCGCGTGACCACCATCCGCTTGCCCATCGTGGCTAACACCGACCCTCGCACAACGCCTCACCTTAGCCTCGATCCGCCAGATCGCTTGACAAACATGGCGAGTCCGGCACCACTTCTACGGCCACCCATCCCAGGCGGAGGGCGGTCAGCAACAGGCGGCAAACTTCCTAGACTAGGTCTGGCTATACCTGCGAGTCCAGGACAACGACCGGTGAATAGTGCTGCTGCACCACCTATGAGCGAGACCATGTCAAGCCTACCACCACTGTCAATACCAGGCAAACAGCAGCCGCCGAAGCTGAGCGTAGCTACACCCATGGGAACGAGGCAGGCACCGCAGGAGGGTCAGCAGAGTAGAAGAAGAGGCCCGCCGTTGGTTATAGCTGGTATTGGCAGCGGATTGACACCTAGTGGTGGTGGTGGGGGCAGTAGTGATGACTCGGCACACAGTAGGACGAATAGCTTTGGTGCGAGTGGGAGTCAGTCGACGGCGAGTTCGTACTCGATGATCAACTTTGCGGATGTGTTACGGGATCCAGACTCGGCGGCGTATTCGAGTAGTTCGGCTCATAGTGGAATTGGCATGGAGCGAGAGAACAGCATGCAAGGCAGTAGTGCTGCGGAGCTGGAGGAGCATCTGAAGAAGCTTACGTTGGAGAAGGGCGGACCTCTTGATGCTGAGGACCTGGATGACTTTGGCTGGAAGGCTGCCAAACGAGAAGGTACTATCGTCGAACTTGGCAGCTTGGGTGAGGGTGCTGGTGGTGCAGTCACACGATGTATACTGAAGGGTGGCAAGACTGTGTTCGCTCTGAAGGTGAGCTACTCCAAAACATGATCCACGTACGGCCTACTGATGATGTTTAGGTTATAACAACCGACCCAAACCCCGACGTGAAGAAACAAATTGTCCGCGAACTCTCCTTCAACAAATCCTGTGCTTCAGCACACATCTGCAAATACTACGGCGCCTTCATGGACGATACTGCAGGTACCATCGGCATTTCCATGGAGTTCTGCGAAGGTGGCTCCCTTGATTCCATCTACCGCGAAGTCAAGAAACTTGGCGGACGGACGGGCGAGAAAGTGCTCGGTAAAGTCGCTGAAGGCGTCTTGAACGGGTTGACCTACCTCCATGGCCACAGGATTATTCATCGTGATATCAAGCCCAGCAACATCTTACTTACGAGGAAGGGCGAGGTGAAGCTTTGTGATTTTGGCGTCAGTGGCGAGTTCGGTACCAAAGGTGATGCGAATACGTTCATTGGGACGAGTTATTATATGGCTCCTGAGCGGATCACTGGACAAAGTTATACGATCACGAGTGATGTGTGGTCGCTGGGCGTAACACTGCTGGAAGTGGCTCAGCATCGCTTCCCTTTCCCGGCGGACGGCACAGAAATGAACCCTCGAGCCGGACTTATTGACCTACTAACGTACATTGTGCGGCAACCGATACCGAAGTTGAAGGACGAGCCGGACAACAGGCTCAAATGGAGTGAGAGCTTCAAGTACTTCATTGAATGCTGGTAAGTGCAAATATGGACTTGTGGCTGCGGAGTATTGTGCTAATTTCACTTTCCAGTCTTGAGAAAGAAGGCTCACGTCGTGCCACGCCTTGGCGTATGCGAGAGCACCCGTGGATGGTCGAGATGCGGACGAAGAGGGTTGACATGGTGCAATTCTTGAGCACTGTCTGGGAGTGGCAGGATTAAGAGTGCTGTGGCAAGCATCGGGATGGATGCACATGCGGAGGAAACATGGAGGATCTCCTCACTGAGCCTAGTTGCGCAAGCATCAGCCCTGGTTCTGGACTGGAGGGTGAAGAATGGCGGATGGTCGAGCCTTTCGAAACAGAAGAAGACGATGCCACAAAGCCAGTGACCAGGATTGTGCAGACGGGTGGACGAGGCAGGGACGATTAGGCAACAGTGCCCTATCATGATGGCCATGCCGACTCAGTGGGCCAAAGAGAGCTTCGAGATAACAGGCTGTGACGAGGATGAAGGGTAGGCGTTCGTTGCTGAGAGTGCCCGACTCGGCTTGCGCCAAATGAGCATCAAGGATAGCATGGCGTTGCATAGCGATGTGGCTGTGTTCGATTGGACTCTTGGACAGGCTGAATGTGACAAGCTCGTTGGATAAGTGAAGGAAACATACTTGCGACGTACGGCCGTACTGGCCACAAGCAATCCGCTCTTCATGCACCGTAAATTATCCTTCGAGTGACCCGACCCAGTTTTGTGCTGGAGTGATGAGTACGTTGCGAATTAGGACGAGCTGATACCATCTGCCTTGCAATCAGCATCCGCGGTGTTGAAGATCTGCAATGTGGTTGTTCGAATAGCACCGCTTTTTCGTGCTAACCGCATGCAGCTGTCCTGCGTTTACACCTTGGCGCTTTCCTTCGCAGTCGGCGACACTTCCTCCGTTTCGAACGGACATGAACGGTTTTTACGTCGCAATGCGAGAATACAACGTTGTCACATTACGCCGTGTATAGGTGACGTATATAAACGCCCTGTATAGACTGGCAAGTATAAGTATGGGCTGCTTCATTCCACAACAGTTTACTACTGTTACCACCTTCTCACAGAAGCGCGCCCTTCCGTCTATTAACACAACTCGTCAGCTCTCACCTCCCCCGAGATGGCCCCTACATCGATGAGAGCGTGGTATGTCTGACGCTCCCAGGACTATGCTACCGGGCTGACATTTGGCAGGCAATATCACGACACCGCGCGCGGCCTTGAGAACTGCATGAAGCTCAACACGGTGCCCTTGCCACAACCTAAGCCACATGAGCATCTCGTCCAAGTCTTGTACGCAGCGTTGAACCCCGTCGACTATAAGCCAGCGGAGGTTGGCTTCGTTTCGCGATTCATGATACCCAAGCCGGCAACGCCTGGAATAGACTTCGCTGGCCGCATGGTCAGACCAGCTGCCGGATCATCACTCAAGCCAGGTCAGCTGGTCTTTGGCTCGGCAAGTACCTCGCCGTTCGCTGCGGGAGCCCTGCGAGAGTACGCCACAACGGAGACTGCTGGAGTCGTTGCTGCACCCGAAGGTGTAGACCCGAAACAGCTCGCTACCATAGCTGTGGGCGCGGAGACAGCTTATCAGTCGATCGTCCCGTACGTCAAAGCCGGCGATAGTATCTTTATCAATGGTGGCTCGGGTGGCGTCGGCGTCTTCAGTATTCAGTGCGTACATCGTTCAATTTCAATCAGTGCAAGACTTACATGATACAGGATCGCCAAGGCAGTAGGCTGCAGAGTCACAACAACTTGTTCGACGCCGAACGTTGAGCTATGTAAGAGCCTAGGTGCTGACTCGGTCATCGACTACCGCAAGCAAGATGTGCTCGAGACGTTGCGAAAAGGAGGACAGCAGTATACCCATGTCGTTGACAACGTCGGCGCAGACTGGAACCTGTTCTGGAAAGCCCATGAGTATAGCAAACCCGGTGCAGCTTACATTTATATTGGAGCAACGCCCACCTTGAGCTACGCATGGAACCAGGTGAAAGCCAAAGTGTGGCCTGCCTTCCTTGGCGGCTCGAAGAGGAAGTTCTTGACCTTCTTTGCACAGCCGAAGAACGATGAGTTAGCGAAGTTCGGGGCCTGGATGAAGGATGGTACTGTCAAGCCAGTCGTGGACTCACTATGGACCATGGAGAAAGTACCCGATGCTTTCCGGAAATTGAAAACTGGCAGAGCGAGGGGCAAGATCGTGGTACAGGTGGCTGCAGATTTGAAGAGCATGGGGTAGGATCACTGCACTGTTAACATGATGGGGAGATTAAAGCGTGGCGTTCGGTCATAATTTGGTACTTGGGGTGTCATAGGGACCGAAGCATGCCATCTCAAGGACTTCTTCCACCAACGCGTACAGACTCTCCACCACGCCTAATACGTCGAGTGCCCACGCGCTTCTTGCCGGATCCTTCATAGATGCGCTCGACTTGACGATCGGGTGTTGATGTCTCTCTTGGTACCGAGAGTGTTGTACGACTAATGGCTTGTGTTTTGGGAGGTTCGCCAAAAGAATTGTTGCGTGCCAGGCGGCGGCTGAGGTATATCCTCAACCTGGATTGAGATCCTGGCCGATGGATGTCTAAGTGACTCTAGCAACGGTGTCAGTACAAGCAGATGTTATCAGTGCTCTATCTCAACCTACTGTGTGCGAGGATTGTATGCGACGGCTGGTTATATGCTTTTGAAGGTGTTGCAACGCTTGGGAGTGGTTGGTGCAGATGTGTGAACAAGTTGACCTCTTACATGGGGCGGCAGCGTCATCTTATACCGCGTACCCATTCGGCAAGTCATCACATGGACACCGCGGCGCTGTCGCTGTCGCGTGTTCACATTTTCAAACCTTCCATCAGAAAAGCGTCATGGCTACCAGTTGGCCAAGCTTTTTTCTTCGAGCTAGGATCAATTCGAGTTTTGCCGACGTCACCTCTTCGCTCGCTGACCATCACCATCACCACGACCAGCACAAGCGCCCAGAACGGCGGAGTGGCAACGACCGCACCCCTTCGCTGCAACTCGACGATGAGTCCACCGGGATTCAACGCTGTACGGCTTCCGCAACTCCCTCTGGCTAGTTTACCAACAGACGCAGCACCAAGATGCCGCACGGTAATGGAGGGCAATACCGTACTTCCCTCTGCTTCATGGGCAGACTTGCAAGTCTTTAGCTGCACAGCGATAAAGTGTGCACTTTGCCGGGCGCGTTGAGTTGGCGGAAGCCGGCATTACCGCACAGAACGCAACCTCCGGGCCTCGCCATCAACCAGAAAGCGTAAGCATCAATATCTCAATATACCTCCTACGAGACTCATCTGGCCGCTCCACAGGCCTGCAATAGCCTCCGAAGCCTGTAGTAGTGTCAAGAGGTTTACGATAGAGTAGCGCAACCTGCCTAATGGGTGGAATGAAGATGACGGCAAATGCTTTGCAGTCTTTCCAAGGTGTGCGATTAGTCAAGCCAAGCTGCATCTACAAGATGTACGGTCCCCGCGGCTCGTCGATGTCCGCAGTACACACTGGAGGTACAATGAAGTGTCTTCCTAAAACACGTTCGTGGCCGGATGAGATGGCTTTCCTCCAGAGATCTGTCATGGCGCACGCCTTCAGTGGTGTAACTCGTCGCTTGATTGCTCGGACGACTAGAGCAAGAAACCAAGAAACCAAACAACGTTGTGAGACTCGAGACTCGTATTCGAACTGTCTCGTATGCAAGCAGCACAACGATGGCACCGCTAACACAACAGAGCGCAATGCCCACCATCCGATCGGCCAACACCACGGCTCCACACCATCAACCGCTGAACAACACCGTCCCGAGACAGTCGCCATTACCGTCACAAGAGTGCATTTTCCGCGCCACCCTATGAGCGACTGAGTGGCTTGTCGCCTTCCAACGCTCCCGCGTCGGACTTGAGGTGTCGAGCCCGTGCTTGTCCCCTTCGTATTCACTCATCGTGCTCTGCTTTCGAAAGTGATGTGATCGTGTCGACGAAGGCGGGGAGACCGACGATGAGTTGGGCGGCGAGGCTTCTTCCTGGATAGTCTCAAGGTTGTACAGCGCGCGTCTCTCCTGCACGAGCCGTTCGCAGAAATACGATTGTTCAGATTGCTGCTGCATTTCGAGATGCTTTTGTCGGCTTAGAATCGAAAGCGACAGCAAATGTTTGGAGTAGCTCGTGCCGGCAGTCGCAGGTTCTGAACGACGGCGTCTGCGAGCGGAAACAGCCTCCGGATGCATTGGATATTGGCCGGCTGGGATGATCGGCATGGCTGCAGACTGTGGCTTTGTCGCTGCTACAAGCAGGTGAGGTATGGCCGAAGCTGGTGTTGAGTCGTTGCGAGCTGAGACTGTGTGGTAGTGCTGGGTTGCTTGGATGCTGAATGTCACTGCTGATATGCGTTGACATAGGTGATATAGTCCTGTCGCATGTCGGCGAGGCTTCAAATGACGATTGACGGACCCTCAGCGCATTCAACACGGCTTCGCCCGGTGTGTCAACAATTTCTGCATCTGGTGCACGCAACTTTACTGTCAGAACTATCAGAGAGCGTTGCGGCTCAAAGCGGTCCCTCGCCGATCTGCAAGGTCTAGCAGCAAGACCATGACGATCGATCAAGCTACAAGGCCGGTCTGAAAAAACTTACGTGCTGCTTTGAAGGTGTTGCGTATAGCGCGGTGAGTCGGTGCATTAGACTGCCTATAGTGTATTGGGTTCGTATAGCATGGTGGCGAGGCTCTCCACACGTCCATCAGTCCACGCCAAGAATTCGTGGCTGACTGTATCACGACTCAGCTTTTCGTGACTCTCACCAGACTCCTTTGGCTCACGTAACAAGGCAGAAAATGCTTTCAAGGTGGAGACGATGTCGAGGCATACAGACGCAGTGCACCCGTCGTTTCACCGGAGGTAGCAACGTGCCGCAGCAACCATACCACACAGACTTCCTCTAGCACTTGCACAGCGGTAAGCAAATGCATGATACTTCTTGGCGTCACGAGACCGTTATATTGGCAGTGGTACCGCCGTGGGCGATCTGCACTGCAAAGGCAGCAGGCATGGTGCACTAATGATTATGTTAGCATCTTCATAACAGCCTCTTTGCGGTCGTGTCACGGCATGTTGTTAGCATATAACCAGCCAGGCTGCTCAATGGTTGCGGAGACACACAGAGCAGCAACCGCACAACAAGCACCCTCAAGATGAGGACCTCCACCGTTCTCTGCACCGCCTTCGGCCTGGTTTGCACTGTCTTCGGAGCCCGAGATGGTAAGAAATCTCGTCATCCTTCTTAAACCCAGTCTAATCGTCCAGCAGCGGTTCCATGGGAGCGCATCGACAAGAACGACTCCCTCCTACTGATCTTGGATCTTCAGGTCGGCCTGTATCAGCTCGCTCGCGACTGGGACCCAACTCTTTACTATCAGAACATCCTGGCGCATGCGGCCATCGGCAAGCTCTTCGATCTTCCTGTCATTATGTCGACCAGTGCCCAGCAAGGTCCCAACGGTCCTCTGCCGAAGGATATATTAGACATGTATGCTGGTTCCCCACTCATAAGACGGCAGGGGGAGGTTGATGCGTGGGACAACGTCGAGTTCAAGGCGGCCGTGAAGGCGGCGAATAAGAGTCAGATCATCGTTGGTGGTATTACGACGGATGTTTGTGAGTGGCGACAATGATCTGCAAGTTGTATCCAGCTATACTTACCTCACTCGCAGGCACGACGTTCCTCGCCCTATCTCTGCGCGCCGAAGGGTACAGTGTGTTCGCCAATGTCGAGGCGTCCGGCACTACTACACCCTTCATTCGCGATGTCTCCAACTCTCGGATGCAAGCTGCAGGCGTGCAGCTCGTGAGCACATTCGCGATTGTCTGCGATCTTATGCGTGACTGGTGAGATGCCGCCTTGTTAGCTTGATCGGAGCTCGTGAGTCTGATGCTGACCATTTTACCTAGGCGCAACACTCCCGGCTCTCCTGAGGTCCTCCCATACCTCAATAAATATTTCCCGGTAAGGCTCTTCGATCCAGTGCTAGCCCTAGTCTCTGCTAAATCTTCATCACCAGGTCTACGGCCAGCTCGCCCAAGCCCACGGAGGCGCAATAGAAAATGGTACGCTCATACCAGGCGAGGCAGAGCTGCTACCCCTCGACAATACGGCAGCGTAAGTAGGATTGAAGAGCAGTCGTAGGAGTGTGAGAGCAAGCAGGAGAACGGGAAAAGTCGTAAGACGAGACATTCGCTCAAATATGGAGGATCAAAAAGAATATAGCCGAAGTGCATCGTTCAAAACCGTATCGGCATTAATGTATCGTCGCTGTGGTCTCTTCCCGAAACACCAACCATCTCACCTCAATGCTCTCTCTTCCTGGTGTTTCACCTAGTATATTCTGTCCACTATTGATTCGATTCCATTACTGATTCGACGACCACCCGTGGTAATACAGCGTCTCATGTATATGTATCAGGACGTTCTCATTGCCTCATCCTGTGTTGATTTCTGGCCCAAACTAATTCCACGTACCAAAGTGGCTAATTCCACGTACCACGGACTTCAGACCTGCCGTGCTAGGCAGTAAGTGTCTCGTAAGCCGATATCCTAGCTTCTAGACGTGTCCAAGATATACAAACTAGGGAAGTTGTCTCTCTACATATATTCTACGCTTTTTATACGCGCGTTATATAGCTCGAGGCCGTAGCTATCTAGGGTACTTCTCTCGATCTCGAGATCTTGTCGTTACCTTAAGGTATACCTCGTCGTCGTCGTACGCTCGAGATTACGACCGCGAGAAAGCGGAGTAGAGATTTCGCGGGGTAATGGTCCGGGCAACCGGGGTAGAACTTCGACTTTCTATAAGGGCGACGAGGTATATCGAGGTACTACGACTACTTCTCGACCTTACGAGTAGTGTAATACGTAGCTACGACCTAGGCCTATACGCTCTATACTTTAGTCCTTCGAGTTGCTGCTACTAGAAAAAGAGATATAAGGGGGAGATACCACGTGCTTACCGGTAAGTCACCGGGGGTACGTGGAATTAGCCATATCAGTACGTGGAATTAGTTTGGGCCTGATTTCTGGCCCCACAATTGCTCCACTCATATCGACAACGTCCAAGTCCAACGTTGGCGAAAACAATCGCAAACATGGCTAAGCTCCTGAAGCAACCGCTCAAGCTTGCACTGGTGCAGCTTGCTGCTGGTGCAGATAAGAGCGCGAACCTCTCGCATGCTCGAGGTAAGGTCCTCGAAGCGGCCTCGAATGGCGCCAAACTGGTGGTGCTTCCAGAGTGCTTCAACTCACCCTACGGCGTCAAGTACTTTGCCAAATATGCCGAGACGCTTCTGCCTTCGCCGCCGACCAAAGAGCAATCGCCGTCTTTCCACGCACTGAGCGATATGGCGAAGGAGGCCAAGGCGTACCTCGTGGGCGGCAGCATACCGGAGTACAGCGAAGAGACCAAGAAATACTACAATACCAATTTGACGTTCGGTCCGGATGGGAAACTGTTGGCTACGCATAGGAAGGTGCATCTGTTCGACATCGACATTCCTGGCAAGATTACGTTCCGTGAGTCTGAGGTATTGTCGCCAGGAAACACGGTGACTATCGTGGATCTGCCAGAGTACGGCAAGGTGGGTATTGCTATCTGCTACGATGTACGGTTTCCCGAGCTTGCTATGATTGCTGCTCGAAAGGGTGCATTTCTCCTACTCTATCCAGGAGCTTTCAATATGACTACCGGGAAACTACACTGGGAGCTGCAGGCTCGGGCTAGAGCGATGGACAACCAGGTCTACGTAGGTCTGTGCAGCCCGGCGAGAGACATGGAGGCCGAGTACAATGCTTGGGGTCACTCGATGGTTGTCGATCCTAATGCAGGTATTATGGCTGAACTCGATTACAAGGAGGATACGGTGTACGCGGAACTCAACAACGAGAAAATCGAGGAGACGAGGAAGGGTATTCCGATTTACACACAGCGACGGTGGGATGTGTACCCAGATGTGAGCGAAGGCAAGGTGAAGTTCGAGGAGTAGACATGATGTATGACAAGACCCATGAGGCACAGCGCCTCGCCCAGTAACGTTCCGGCAATCACAGAGCACCAAGTTGTCTATAAGGTAGGAGCACTACCGAAAACGCTTGGCACTGATAAAATGGCAGCAGCGAAGGGCGGTACCTACTTGCTGTAGAAGCATGTTTGTTTCAACCCAGCTGCCACATCTTTCATCGCCACCTGCTCGAGCGAAGAGTAAGACGCTGGACGCCGGCTCTCGTTCACTTGATACCTTGCTTTGGCCGACCTCATTTTGCCATACCTCTATCTCGACAACCACATCACCAAAAGCGGCAGTCAGACGCACACTCTGGCCCCGCTACCTATCGATGCTTATCACATTACTATGGGCATGACGTCTCCTTCGATTGCCGGTCAGATTCCTGTGCTCTCCTCCATCGATGGAATCCACCGCAGCTCCAACATTGATCCTGTCCGACCTTCTCGCAATCCCAGCAACGCCAGCTCTGTCACGCGCGGCAAAGATAGCGGTCTGAATCAGCGGATGCTCACGACGCGTGTTGGCCGTGGGCCGGTGAAGATCCCTCGCAAGAAACTACCATGGCTCGATGGATCGCAGTCAAGACCAGGAGAGTCGAAGATGCCAGGCAGCTTCGAGGCGTCCGAGAAGAGCTTTGAAATCGTCGACACGCCTACTACAGGACTCGCCGCAAGCGCGCCGCCCGATGATGCGACCATGACTCAAGAGAAGCGAGCATCAGTTCGCAGCATTGGTGACGACCCGATGCTGCGTGCCGTCGGATCAGCACCTGCCTTGCGGAATAGAAGAGGCAGTGTACCAAGATCAAGGACATTGTCATTGACATCCGATCTGCGGCCGGGTGTGAAGCCCACGCCGACCAAGCAACACGCCAAACGGGCACTGGGCGTTGCGAGTGAGTACAGTGCTAAAGCGGAGGACTACACACCGTCCGAGTACAGTACAACGAGGTCTTCGGATCTCGACCATGGAAGCTGCGCGTCCTGCGACTCTCCTGGCCCAAAGGCAGGAGCAGCGGTGCCAAGTCCGCCTCCTATCCTCGGCAAACGACCACTCGTGATCCCGAGGGCGCCTGTGCCACCATCGCCTTCCCGAGACCGAGGCAACTTGATCCCTGATACTGTCGTAAAGCGAGTCTCGACAGTGCTGAGGTCAGAGCCACGCGGCAGATCTCCTGTGAACAAGCCGAAGAAGCAGACGTTGCATGAGCTTCCCACACATCTGGTGCCATCTTCAACGTCAACCTCGCCAGAGCTCGCACAAGCTGGACTTTCTTCGGACGTGCTTCCTCGAACTCCACGTCCATCTGTTGCCCATCCCGCGGGTCTACGCCGTCAGAACAGATCCCTCAGTCGCGCTGTGACGGGTCTTGAGGACCTCATGGAAGATGCTATGCATGTTGCCAAGGATGCAGCAGATAATGGTCATCCCGATGAGGTGGCGCACATACTTAATAGCGCAGCAGCAGTGTTGAGAAGAGCTAGCCTGGTCATCCCGAGGCGAGAGCTGGTCGCGCCATTCGCATACTCACCTCACGAATCTGGAGGTTCGTCCGGTGACTCTGACTCTGAATATGGCGTGCATTCAGGGTTCTCCACTGGGATGCACAGCCGAGACGTGTCTGCTGGGACTGCACCGACGCTGCTAACGAGAAGCGCCAACCCAAGCGCGCAGCCTGTTCTTGTGGAGCGGTATAAGGGCAATAATGGCAAAGCTCCCGCCTCACTCCGTGCGACCGCGAACCACATTGATTTAGACTCGGACGACGATGACTATTCGATTGCACCAACACCCCCGCGCCTCTATCAGCCTGAATCAGCCGAGTCCATTGTTCGTGACTTCGCTTATGCCAGAATGCAGAATGAAAGAGCGCAGGCGGCGGGGAATCTGAGTGCACCGCACCGCGATTATGGTGCTGCAGCGGACTTCTATGGCGACCACGGCGAGTCGGTCGTCACTCAACCGGGACTGCGTCGAAGCATAGCGCTCAGCAAGATGCCAACGCTGCCGTACGAAAAGCCTTTACCTGGAGTGCCTGCTGCTGTGGTTAGCCCGGAGAAGGACAGTATCACAAGACTGGAGAGAGGTGCTGGAAGACGCGATATGCGCGTGCTCGAGCACGCACCCACTGAAACTGAGCCATTGAGTCGTGCCGACGAAGGCGACAGCGCAATGCACACAGTGCCGCAACACCGGAAGAAAGGTCATCGTCCGCACCTGTCAGACTTGTTCACCGCACCGTAAGTGTCATGAAGGACGGATGAGAAGTCTGCTCGCTAACACAGAACAAGCTCACATCGCCACGCCGCAGCTGGTGAAACCACGAACGCTCGCACGCTCTCAGGCATCACGGACAATAGGTCAGTCCCAGCTCCAGCTCCCTTCGTGCCGCCTCCTTTCCCTCCGCCTGCACCACAGTGGCGGACCACGACGAACTTTGCAACCGCACCCACTCCAGAAGTACCTGCAGCTAAACAGGAACCGAGGTTAGTGCTTCCTTTTCACCACCTCCTCTCATGCCGAGTCAAACACAGCTCAGCTTAAAGCACCCTCGCAGACGACATATCTCGCTACAAGAGAACCAGGGCTTCAGTCTTGGGAGGTACCATCGTCGCCAGCCGATCGCAAGAGAGTGGGATACGCTGCGGAAGCGGATCACCGCGGCGATTGCTTGTGCGAACACGGTGTTCATTGGCTTGATAGCGGGGATATATGTAAGTGTGACAGATCCAGGTTTACCGATCTCTGGCTGACTGAGTACTCCGACCAGGCTGGGGAGGTGCCGAAGATCCAATATCAGCTCCAAGATGAGAGCCACAAGGTCATTCTTGGCAATGTGCTGTGAGTGTTCGACCACTTACATGCTCCAAGATGTGTACACTGACGATAATGACAGCCTCTTCATTGGACTTGGCATCACGACGCTCATCTTCTGGCCACTACCACTCCTTCACGGTCGCAAGCCGTATACACTTCTCGCTTTCGCATTGATGCTACCTCTGCAGTTCCCGCAGGCTTTGGCGGTCTCCGGCTACCGCAACCCAGAGAACCCCATCTATCGCTGTGGCCTCCTCATTCCGCGTGTGCTAACAGGCCTGGCGATGGGCTTCGCGAACATCAATCAGCTTCCAACGCTTTTCGATCTCTTCGGTTGCTCACTCATGTCCGAGAAACCGCATCAGGAACTTGTCTCACAAGACGACATTCGACGGCAAGGCGGCGGTGTCGGGATCTGGCTTGGCATCTGGAGCTTCTGCTTCGTTGGCAGCTTATCCATCGGGTTCTGTATTGGAGCCTGCATCATCTCGGGCCTTGATCCAAGCTGGGGCTTCTACATCGTTGTCATCTTGCTAGCATTCTTCCTGCTCGTCAACGTTATCGCACCTGAAACGCGCAGAGCCCCGTACCGCAGGTCCATCACGCAATTTTTCGACGAGTCAGAGCCGGAGAAGCTGAGGAGACGAGTTGCGCGAGGAGAAGTAAAGCTCCATATCGAGAACGAGGGACCGAAGTGGTGGTGGCAGGAAGTCTGGGCCGGCATCAAGCTGACCACACGCATGGTATTGCAGCCAGGCTTCTTCGTCCTGATGGTGTACATTGCGTGGATCTACGCCCAGATTACACTTGTCATCTTGGTAAGCCCTTTAAACTCCCTGAGCACGAACGAGATCCTGACAATGCCCGTAGCTTCTCGGCGCCCTGCTCTCTCGCGAGTACACCTGGCCACCGCAATACGTCGGCCTCGCCTCGCTGTCACTGGCCATTGGAGCCTTGTTCTCCCTACCTTTGGCCAAGGCTTCAGTCTTCAGCCGCTCGCGCTTCACACCTCAACGAACCGACAGCATGACCATGCGTGCCCCACACCTCACCTGGTCTTCCCACCTCTTTCGCCGCTGCATGTTCACGCTCCTCCTGCCCTTCGCCGGCCTCGCCTATACCCTCTCCTCTCCCGGACCAACCGTCAGCTGGGCGTCGCCCACCGTTTTCTGCGGGCTTGTAGGTTTTCTCAGTAACCTCGCCATCGCGGAGTGTGTCGGCTTGATCATGGAGGTCTTCGACACCTGCGATCTGCAGCCGGGCGTGAACACGAAGCATCGCCAGCAATCCATGTCCGAGACCACGAAGCGGAGACGGACCAATTACTCCTCGTTCCCAAGGGTTTGTGCTGGATTCTTCGCCGCGCAGAGTCTTGGCTTCTTTCTTGCTGCTGCCAGCACGGGCGTATCGGGCGCCATCACACGAGCGCTCGGCGCACAAACAGCCGTTGCAGTTGTTGCCGGGATTTTGTTGGTTATCACGCTGCTTTTCATGTTTGCCATGTTCCGGTGGAAGGAGGTGCAAGTCATTCCGTCGAGCGTCTTTGACCGCGCGACGAAGAGAGGCAGCATTGCTTGGGGTGCAGTGGCAGAAGATCCAGAGTGGAAGCCGGTCGTCATTGGCAATCCGTCAGGCAAGATGCGGAGAGTCAACTTGTTGGAGATGGGTTCTTTGACCAGATGGACTGAGATCAGGAGGCTGAATCATTTGGTACGGAAATGAGTTGCAGAGGCAGGGAGGCTTCGATGGAGTTTACCTGAGTGATTGCAGGACCCTAATGTGCTTATCAGAATGTAAAACCTAATCGCCGTCTCCTGCATGGATCGCAAGAACAGTCTACGATGCAGCAGTACGCGCCACGGTATCGCCGCTTGCTATAATTAATTTGGCTATCTTTGCCAGCTCAGTGACAGTACTGCCATCCTCTCGTTCTATATCTATGCTCTGATCAGTCTGCTTCGGCTCGTCCGCGCTTTCAATACCCACTCTTGCTGTACAACATCGCCCTGCGCGTCTTGCCTTGCTTTGCGCACTTCTCTGCATACTCATCGGCTTTCTGCTGGAAGATACTGCCATCGAAGACGCGGCGGATGTCCTCTTTGCGCATGACACCGTCATCTGGCCAGAGGAGGAGGTAAACGGCCAGCCCTGAAAATATATTAGCAGGACGCTCTCGACGTGTATTGGGCTGCCATACATTCGAACATCGCCGCGCTCCAGCCAAAGAAGTCGAACGCGAATCGTTGTTCCTTCAACGCCCGGGCCATATCGTATATGTCTAGCCCACCCTTGTTCCCAGCATCGTACTTGGCGAACAGATTCTCGAAGTTCTGCGGACTGAAGCGGCCCTCGGCGTCGTAGCTCATACTATCACTCCCATGCTTACACTTGTGCACCTGCTTGAGCCAGATGCGGAAGAAGGGGTCCGGCAGGAAGCTATTAGGTACGCTGGGATAGCTGAGATTGACGTTGATAATGAAAGTCGCAAGCGCAGAGAGGAACCAGTTCCATCCCCACGCCCGCACGCCACGCCAGGTATCGATGGGCCAGATTATGCCGTCTCCGTCTTTGTCCCAATACGAGCAGTGCTGTTGCACAACCGTCATGTGCCTATGCCTCTCTGCCCAGTCATCCTGCTGCGTGCCATTAGGCGACTCGACAGAGGGTGCAACTGTGGCGCGAGAGGTGCCGGGGTCGATGAGGTTGGAGTCTGCATCGGGGATGTATGGGACGCGTTCGATGGTGATGGGGCATTTGTCGACACAGACAGAGTATGGCTTGTCTTGCGGGTAGCGCGATATGTCTCTGCCGTGCTGCTTGACTAGCTCTTTCACCTCCGGATTGGCGTTGATGTCGCCGTCGGAGCGGTCTGGGATGGCAATCAGGAGGGCCTTGATGAGGTCGAGGGCTCCCATGGTGAGTGTGGTAGTGTTGATCGAATCTGTAAAGTAGTTGAAAGTGTAGGGAAGGTTGATCTACCTGACTTTCACATGCTAATTTGCGCGTGCTACGTTGATACGATACCGCAATCATGACGGACTCTCAGCATCATCCGACGGTCGCTCTTCGCCTGCTCCAGATGTTCAGCGACCGCAGCATGTGTGCAATCAATACACTATCGTGCTCGACCTCGCAGCCGATGCTTGGACTTTGTCAAGAAGGAGGAAAGCAGAGCTTCATATCCACCGACATTCACATTCACAACAGTCCGGCCGGAGTACGTCCACTAGTCTCTAATTCTATACAGCCAATCTGGACATGGACATGGATTTTGCGGAGGCTCGGGGGAGGGAGAGTACTTATACGGAAAGACGTAGGCTCCTCCGAGGTACCTCCACTAGCTTGTCATGTCAGGCTGCCAGTTGCATCCCGCTAGTTCAACGACACATACAACCCCTCACGACCGGCGGCGATCTGGCCATGCCAACAGACTATGCGAGGAGCTCTGCGCAGACACCGAAGTGGTGACCGTGACGGAGCACGATGCACCGAGAAGACCCTCCCACCTGTGCTCCCTTCTTTGCACTCCACAGTCCGATGAGGGGACATCATGCCTAGGTGGATTGACTTGCCGTCACTGCTCTTGTGCGCGACTCTCGGTGTATGAACGGCCATGGCGCAGTATGACGATGGGCTGCTTTGCCCTCGTTGGCCACGAAGCGTAGCACATAAAGCAGCCCGAACCAGCATGAAGAGTGAAGGTATAGTCGACTCACCTCTTTTGGCAATATGCATACACTCCTTCCTATCCTGTTACCGCTAGCTAGCTTGATTGCCCTGGCTAGATCGCAAAAATGTCCGCCAGCCATCACCATCGATAAACAGCCGCAGGTATTCGTGATGAGCGATATCTCCAACGAGCCCGACGACACGATGTCTTTCATCCGGCTGTTACTGCACGCCGATCAGTACAATATCACCGGGATGGTCGCTGTGACGAGCTATTGGCAGAACTCCAGCGTTTACCCTGACCAGATCCTCAACACTACGCGTGCTTACGGGGAAGTGGTCTCAAACTTGAACCTCCACTCATCTGGGAATTTCCCAACGGCAGAGTACCTCTTCTCGGTGGTCAAGGCCGGACAGCCTGTGTACGGTACCGCAGGTCTCGGACGTGCCAACATCTCCTCGGGAGCCCTTCATCTTATTGATGTTGTTGACGGCCTGGACGATGATGAACTCCTCCATTGCCAAGCATGGGGCGGGATGAGCGTCTTCGGAGAAGCATTGTTCTACGTTCAACGTAACAGGATCCCGCACGAGCTCAACCGCTTCATCCGCAAGCTACGTGTGTATGCGATCAGCGACCAAGACAACGTGGGCGCCTGGGTTCGCCTGAACTTTCCAGAAATTCCCTACATTGTTTCGCCCCATGGCTGGAATCAGTACAATCTAGCGGCGTGGTCGGGTATCAGTGGAGACGAGTATTATAACTTCGATGTTGGCGGACCTGACTCCAGTCTGGTGAATCAGGAGTATATTTCGACGCATTTTCAGCTTGGTCCTCTTGGCTCACACTATCCCGACATTGCCTTTATCATGGAGGGCGACTCCCCGTCCCTGATGCATACGATGATGTGGGTACAGTAGTGAAACACTCACAGACAGCACGCTGACGCACGCTAGGAATGGTTTGAATGGTGGTCCAGTCGATCATCCCGAATGGGGAGGCTGGGGCGGTCGATACATCTTGCACGATCTGACACGCCAGACTATGATCTACTCCGACGCCGTGGACATTGTCGTAGGCTTCGATGGTCGCAACTTCACCAGCAACCACGCCACGATCTGGAGATGGCGACAAGCCTACCAGGACGAGATGAGTGCCCGCGTACAGTGGAGCATCCAAGGCAACTACAGCGCAGGCAATCACCCACCTGTAGTGTCCGTCAATGGATCCTGCGGCTCGGATCCTCTTTTTGTCGACAAGGTCTATCCGGAGCAAGTCCTGACCTTTGACGCCTCCGGCACCTACGATCCCGATGCAAACCAGACTGACCGCAATCCCTTGTCCTACCACTGGTTCCACTATCGGGAACCATCGGCTACGCAAACGAACATTAATGCTGAGGTACCATGGCTCAACTTCACTCTGTCCAATAACGGGACTATCGCAAGGACTACACTCCCGAGTGCCGAGAAGGCTTGCGCTGCCCCGAACGCATTACAGGCCGCTCGCGGCGTTCAAGAGACGTGCCAGCAGTATCATGTCATCCTTGAGGTGACGGGTAGCGGCACGCCGCCAATCCGACGGTATAAGCGGATGGTACTGAACTTACAACCTCCGGCGAGTAACAGCACGACGGCTCGTAGGAGGAAGAGAGACGAACTTTGAGCACCGGAAGCGTGGGCTTGTGCTCGGTGATGTTGTAGTCTAGGTGTACTACTTAGTATGAAACACCGGTGCTTCAACTCGCGGTGCCTGTATATACCGGGTGGCTGCAAGTAGCACAGCAGACACATGCTAGTCATGTCTGTACACTCCTCGAAAACCTTCAGCTACCCCGCTTGACAGTGGAGGATCACCGAGGTGGCAGTGTATGATTGTTGAGATGATGCCGGTTCTGACAATTTTGGGTCCTGTTACTGTCACCATTTAGAAGTCTGGAACTTGCGTGGCCGCAACGAACACCGCCACGATGACACAGTATGGACCTGTCCCGGACTTCCCCATCAAAGACAAGATCGTTGTGATCACCGGAGGCGGCAGTGGAATTGGTGCGGCGCTCGTCAAGCTCTGCCACTCGAAAGGAGCCCGCGTACTCATCGGCGACTTGAAGCTGACAGACGAAGCCGAAGACTACGTTTCCAGTGACCCGGACAGAATTGTCTTCCAGAATTGCGATGTGAGCTCCTTCAGATCGCTACACGACCTTATTTCGGGGTCAGTGCAGAAGTTTGGCGAAGTACCAGACGTCTACGTGCCCTGCGCTGGCGTCTTCGAGCCGCCAATGAGCAATTTCTGGGACGACAGAGTGAGCATATCGATGGGTGTAACCCTGGGATGCGTGCAATCAGCCATCTCGAAATCGCCGAGTCAGTCGGTGGTTCTGAGACAGAGATGTCTCGCAACCAGGCCAAACCTTTTCAACATTTGAGACCTCCGCTAACCCTGCCACCTATCGCTTTCAGGACGAGGAGTCTTACAAGACGTTGCGCATCAACATCGATCATCCCATCAAGTTTACTCGAATGGCTATGCGTGCATTAGCTGGAGCCGAGAAGCAAGGGGTCGTCTGCCTTGTTGCGAGCACAGCCGGTATCAGAGGCAACTATTTCGCCAGCCTCTACAGCTCTTCAAAGTTCGCTATAGTTGGATTTTCGAAAAGCATGGGCCAAGCAGATCTCGAGGAAGGAGTCAAGATCGTCTGCGTGTTGCCTGGAATGGTACAGTCTCCTCTTTGGACTGTGCGCGATGATAAGGTGGCAGAGCAATGCAAATATGAGGACCGGGCAGGTCTGCAGCCACACGATATCGCAGAGGTGATGCTGAAGATAATCGAGAGCAAGGAGTACGATGGTGGAACGTGTATGTTGAAGACGCCGTATGAAGAAAGGGTCGAGGAGTCCGGCTACCTTACAAGTCTGAGCAAGAGCAAGGACGACTATGATCCTTCTCCGAGGCCTGAGCCGGATCTCAGTCGAATCAAGGGTGTGCTGGCGTCAGAGAGAGGAAAGAAGTGGTCGTAGAAGCAGCGTTGTAAACAAATGGGCATTTCTTGTCCATGTTCAGCGGATATAGGCCGGAAATTGATACCATGAGGGGTGATGTCCAAGCTGACTTCACTTCAAGTGTGGGGTAGGTGGATTGGTTCAAACTCTATTTTTTTAGCAGACGTAGCTCCAACGGTCGCTTTCCAAGCACGAATGGGTAGTGAAGTGGGCTTTGCCGAGGGCTCGTAATTGTGTGGAACTCTCGGTGTGAGCCTGCGAAGGATGGGGTATACTTATCCTGCTGATATACTCCTAGTGTTGATCTCGTGTAAAGTGCCTGGTCTACATCGACAAGACCACCTAAGATATGCCGGCGCTAGGCTCACAGACGAGCAGGTATAACCGCCTAGTGACCATCTTTGTTGCTCTCGGGTCTTTTACGGTCAGTAGTAGTCAGAATACCGGATAAAGCCTGCTGTACTGACACCATCTGGCCGCAAAGTATGGATACTGCGCCTCAGTCATTGGCAGCACGATAGGACAGCCAGGATGGTATTCTTACTTCAACCTTCCACCACAGGGGGAGCCAGGATATACCACGACCACAACTAATGCCATCGCGACTGCCAATGGTCTCTTCAGCGCCGGCGGAGCAGTGGGGGCGCTCTCAATCATGTGGTCCTGCGATTACTTCGGACGGAAGGTCAATATCCAGCTCGGGGCGGCACTATCTGTCCTTGGGGGTGCTTTCCAGGGCGGCGCTGCTGCTCTTGCGATGTTCCAGGTCGGACGGTTCATCAGTGGCCTCGGGATAGGTATCTTGGTCACTGTCTGTCCAATGTACTTGAGCGAGATGTCGTCGCCGTTCGTACGCGGGTTCATGGTCGGCTATCATGCCATCGCGCTGGTGTTCGGGTACATGCTATCGGCGTGGCTAGGTTACGGATGCTACTGGGCCACCGCCACCAATCCGAGCTTTTCCTGGCGCTTTCCGCTATGCATGCAATGTCTTGCTCCGGTAAGTCGACTGATCGTTCTGAGTTCCTCTATCGCCACTCATCCTATCGGTCGTGAACGCATGCAGATTGGCCAGGACAGGTCCCGTAGAGATGCTTGCAGACAACCCACCAAAACAAAGTTGAGTCGGGATCTGAAGCTGATTCGAGCCTAGGCCCTACTTCTGGCCGGTTCGCCATGGGTACCGCGAAGTCCGAGATGGCTGATCTCAAAAGATAAGCTGGAAGAGGCAATGACAGTCCTGACGAGGCTGCGGCAGTCTCCAGACGATCCTGATAACCTCGTCGCAAGAGAGGAATTCTACCAGATCAGCGAACAGCTGAAGCTTGATCAGCAGAAGCTCAAGTCGACTGGGTACGGGGTCTGGACAGCGGTCTGGAAAAAGAAAAGCTATCGTAAGCGGATGTTTATGGGCTTCATGATCCAATTTGGTGCAGAAGTATCTGGACCGCTGATCATCAACAACTATGCTGTTATCCTCTACACCAATCTGGGTCAGACTGGGGGAACGCCATTGCTACTGAGCGCTGTCTGGCTTACTACAGCTGGTCTGATATACAATCCGGGTGGTGCCTGGCTGCACGACAAGGTCAATTCCCGCAGATGGATGTTCATGGTTGGTACCGCTGGGTGCTTGGTCACTACTGCGTGTCTGTGTGCTATGATCGCAGAGTATGCTGGTACCACAAATCGAGTCGGGAACGGTTTTGGGTAAGCGATGTCGTAAGCCAGACAAGAACGACAATTGCTAACGATCGCCAGCATCTTCTTCATCTTCTTGTACCTTGCGTTCCAGGGCACCGGCTGCGATACCACGATGTACCTGTGGTAAGGTACTCACAGGGAGCGTAGTCTGGGACACACGCTAACGTCTCACTCATTGCGTTCAGGGTGTCCGAGATCTTTCCGACAGAAATTCGGTCCATTGGCATGGGCTTCTCGCTCTTCGGCCAGTTCGTGGCAACTCTCATTGTGCTCCAGACAGCACCCATCGGCTTTGCACAGGTCGGGTGGAAGTACTTCTTGCTTGTTGTGTGCTGGTGCGCTGTCTTCTTGCCACGTATGTCCTCTGACCTGTACTACAGAGCTAGCTTCAGCTAACCTCAACAGTCATCTACTTCTACTTCCCAGAAACGGCGCGTCTCACTCTGGAGGAGATCTCAGAGCGGTTCGGAGACGATGTGGCGGTCCATATCACGGACGCCAGCCAGGAAGAGCAATACAAGCTTGAGAAGGTGATTGAGAAACATGAAGGTGGTATATTGGATGCACAGGCCAGTGTTGAGCCTGTCGGCAAGACAGTCTGACGGCCCATCGTTCGAATCCTTGGACCAGCAAAAGAGGTTGAGGCATGTAGCAAACACCATAGATCGAAGTCCCAGTGATCAGAGGGCTACTGGAGCGCCTGCGTCTACCGATCGCGTCTTATGTGCACTGTGACTCCATACGTGCTGTGCTCAGAGGGGTTCGTTCTGGTCTGTCGGCGTAGAGAGTTTGCCATGGGAGCGCCTCAACTCAGCTCGAGCTCATCAGTCTCTGGTACTCTCGTGCTGTATGCTTCGTGCCTTCCGTGTTGTAATGTGGTTGACGAAATGTTGACGGAGCTTTCTCGAACTTTCCCGTCAGTCCAAGCATCTCAACTTCTTGACCTTGACAACACCTCAACATCGCACAACCAACACTGTCAATGCTACTGACCTCGTAAACATGGATGATCTCAATCATCTCTTCGGGACTTGTGCGTGTTCGCGCAATCAATACACAATTGTCATCCCTACAGCGAGCACTTCAAGAGCAAATGTCTTCTTCGACAATTCCGCTAGCAACCGTAGGTGCTCTCACCATTCTTCACTTCTCGTGCCCGGACATTGCTACTAACGAATCTTCCTGCAGGTCGCGCTCAAGCCGCACCGGTGACAGCATGGCTCCGTGTCCCTCTCGAATTCTATCACAGCAGCACCTTCTCTCAGTTTCCGGATGAGACCCACGCCACTATCAAGCGCTCATTCACTACTCCGTCGCAAGATCAGAATCTGCCGTCGACGAGAAGACAGTTCTGCGGATACTGCGGCACACATCTGACTGCATGGAACGAAGGCTTGCACGGCCATGACACTCGGGCAGACTTCATCGATGTGACTCTCGCCTCGTTGCTGAACGAGAGCTTGACTAAGCTCGAGAATCTGGGCGTGTATAGTGATAGTGATGAAGAGAGCGAGCCTGGGCTTGTAAAGGGTAGCGGTGGGCAAATCGACGAGGACACCCACATCCCCACGAATGAGGACAGCGCCGAAGGTGTGGACGGGAGGTCAGCCATGCAGCTGAGCAGCGAGACACCAACACGCAGTGTGCAGCACAGCATGAGCGGTCGAGGCATCCCGTACTTCGAGACGATGGTGGAAAATAGTCGCCTTGGAAGGATCAAGCACCAGAAAGGCGGCCACACGAGTGCTGATGGCATGAGGACGGTGCAGTGGGAGGTCACTGAAATCGAGGGCAACGACGAGGACATGACTGATGTCAACGTCACCGCCACTGGGGGGACTGGCAACAAGAGAATGCGGATGGGCACCTGAAGCGATGATTACGTCTCAACGGTGCTTTTGCTGCATGGCTGTATATAGCTGGAAAGGTCGAAAAGACCTGTGCATCTTAGCGAAGGCGTTTGGAGGGGAATGTGCATGAACTGCAGCAATGAGAACATTCATGAGATAGCGGGCAGCGAATGATAGACACTGAAGAATGCTTCTTTTCGACAGCTCATGCCACCATCAATGCTGTAAATATACAAAAGTGCCACCTAGCGTAGCCGTGTTGGCCGTCCCAAAACGCCCATCCAGCCTCCTCAAGCAGTAACGAGCGCGCCGTGCCAGCCGTTATGTCCACGGCAGGATGCCCATGCCAACGAATGCGGGAAGCATGTGTAGCGCCGTGGAGAATAGTATTATGTACCGTATGGTTGAGTATCAAGTGAGCGCAAAAGATGGGTATATGATGATCGAGGTGGTCGGAAATTCGAATCGTGTCGCACGCTCGCGATGTGTTCCAGGTGTGTGGCGGGACAGCACACCAGGGCCACGCACTTCTTATACTTTTCGACGCTGTCCAGTTTGCACTCTTTCGGCTGTGGCCATGTCTCGAATACTGGTGTCGGCGAAAGCTCGCCTGTATTTCGATTCTGTTCGAGCCATCCTATAGCGTCCGAGGCCTCGTTTGGTCAGTTCTCTAAGCCAACCAGTCGCCGAACCTGACATCCTCGTCAGGTGCGGGCGTAGGCGTGAGCGGCGCAGTCTGTTGTGGTGGAGTCACAGGCAAGGCCGTGATATATGAAGGAGGCGGGACCAGAGCAGGTTGAGGCGCCTAGTTCCCTCCCTGTAGATCCGCCGAAGCCTCTAATCCGTCGCCGAATGCGAAGTTAGCGTCAAAGCCAAGCCCGGGATCGCCGTCGCCAGTGTTCAGGAACGAGTCGAAGTCGAAGTTATCGAGTACATCGCCGCCCAAATCTGCTCCAAAGTCCATACTCATGCCGAATGCATTGTCGTCGAGGCTGCCGAAAGGTTGATCCATCATAGGCGGAGGCGGCTGAACCGGTTGCTGTTGATTGTTCTGGTTCTGCGGTGGTTGGCCTTGCTGAGGTGGTGGGCCTTGACCGTTCGGCATGCCTTTGTTCTGGTTGTGGTTGAAAGAGTTTTGGTGCATTGGCGTGATAGGCGTTTGAGGGGTTGGCGTAGGCGGCGCTTCTGATTCTGATGCTGGTGTTGCGCTCGTGTTCTGGGCTCCTTTCTTGCCCTGGATTCTGTCAGTACTGCAACATTGCATAAGCATATGAAATAGCTCACCTTCTTGCCGTCACCCTTCTTCGTCCCTGCTTTCGCCTTTGTCGTCTGACTAGGCGTAGGCGGCGCAGGTGCTTGCGCTGGACTACTCGGCCCCATCGTCCCAGCTGGTGGTGCTGGTGGCGGACCCATAGGCTGCTGTCGACCCACCATGTTCGGGCCAGGCGGGCCTTGTCCAGGCATCATTGGTGGACCTTGGCCAGGTTGCCAGTTGCCGTTGGGCATCATGCCACCTTGCGAGCGCATCATCAGCATTTGCTCCTGTGTCAGCGGTGCACCTCCAGGCCCCATCGGGTGTGACGATGGCGGCCGCATCATTTGACCGTTAAGATGCATCTGTTGTCGTAACTGATCGGGTCCCATGCCCGGATTCATCATGCCTGGCTGTGGTGATCCTCGACCAGCCATGTCGCCGTTCGGAGACATGCCCTTGTTCATCTTGGGCGTGCCGCGCTGCATATCACCGGCATTTGGTGACGGATCGCCACCTCTGCCCTGCGCGCCAGGACTCATTCCTTGCTGGAATCCTCCGGGTCCAGGAGGCATGCCGGGATTTGCCATACTGTCCTGTTCTTGCCGAGCCATGAGTAGACGTTTCTTGTTTTGCTGCTCAAGCAGCATGAGTTGCATCTGATAGTCTTGGAGCGCATGGTTGCCGTTGTTGCCTTGACCACCAGCTGCGGCAGCATTGGGAGGCTGGCCTGGCATACCCGGCGGCATACTACCTCGACCTCCGTTCGCCGCGTTGGTAGCATAGAATTCACCAGACACATCCATACTCATTGGCGAACCTTGGCCGCCGCCCATCGAGGCGTTCGGGTTTGGGGTCATGCCTTGATTTTTGTGCATCGCAGTTTTCATAGTCTGTGCAAGAGATGCAGAGTAAGCATCCACGCTCTTTTGCTGGTGGTTAGCGGGTTGCATTGCGAGTTGGGTGAATTGTTGCGGTGTCAAATGCGAAACTTCTAGGCCCTTCTGCCGAAGCAGCTGCTCCGTATGAGCGTAGGCGCCCTCGGGTAAGGACATGCTCATGTTGGGTGTGCCAGGGTGGGAGGATGTAGGGAGACCCACTTGATTTGATGGCATCTGGTTCGGAGGACCAGGTCGCTGCTGGTTCATCTGCTGCATGTTGCCTTCCAGCCGTTGACGCTTGGGTGAGGGTGCCTCTCCAGATGCTGGGGAGCCCGATCGAGGTCCGCTCATGTCCATTTGCGAGTTCTGCCGTTCCATGGCATTGCCCTGCATCTGCTGTTGCCTTTGCATCTGAATTAGTGCTTGTTGCTGCTGTGCAGGCGTCCTATAAATCACACGTCAGTACAGACTCGGCGGCGTGCCATTGTGTGATTGACGTACAAGTTGTTCTGCCGGTTTTGCACGGCCTTGCGCTGGAGATCACTTTGCATGCCCATCACTCCGTTGTTCATGCCCTGCATCATCATCCCACCGTTCATCTGCATGCGCTGCATATTCGCCGCATCCATGCCACCGGCGGCCATCATGTTCGTCCGCGCCTTTTGTGCGGAACGTTGCTGCCCAATGTAGCCGAGAACCTGATTCCTTCCACCTTTTCCTCGATATCCGGTGTAAATCTCCCAAAACTGACACCACCAATCCTGCAGGAACGGACCGTCACCCAGCTGTAACGGCAGAGGGAGGTCCTCCGGTCGGTTCCTGATCTCCGCAACCTGGTCAACATCCATGCCATCATCTGATACGCCATTCGGCTGGCCTCGTTGAGTCGGTGACTTCTTGACGCCTTCCTCGATGTCCATCTGCTTGACAAAGCCGCGCGCGACGTCGTACAGCGAGTTCCGAAGTAGGTAGTCGTATATCGCGGTGTTGAGTCGTTTGATCGCATTGAGGCCGCTGCCGTCACCGCTCGAGGGCGTCCCAACCTGCGGCTGCTGTGACGGCGGCCCTCCACCGACCGGGCCGCCCGCCATGTTCATTTGCTGCTGCTGCTGGCTCATGCTGGCGTCGCCAGCCTGGCAGTTGCTTGTGCCGTATGTGTGGGATGTTTCGAGGTAGAGGTCGAGGATTATGTGGGGGAAGCCGGAGCGTGGTCTCAGGTGGCGGGTCGCGCGACGGTCAACTCGAGTGTGATGCGCCGGCGCCGGCGTATACTGCGCGCTCGAGTATGCGACTCCGAGCAGTCGTTGATTCCGGTCGTCTTGGTCGTCGTAGTATGGCGATCTGCTGTTGTCGTGAGATGCGCTCCAGATTAACCTTCGTGGAGTGTCGAGTGTCCCTGCAGCTGCTCCTTCCCAAGAATCTCTTCGCGTTGTTGCCTAAGCACCTACACCACTCTTGCGACACCGTACATAGGCTCCGGGAGTAATCGTGAGGGTGTGTATTGCGCAGGCGGTGCGGTGGGTAGAACGAGATGCGCAAGCCGAGCAATCGGGGCGTGGGTTGCTGGTGCACCCGCTGACTCGCACAGGAAAGGACTGGGATGTTTAGGAACGGTGTAATATTGGAAACACAGTACAGTACGATAACGATTTTCGAATGCGCACGTACGTGAGTATTGTCTAGCTTAGAGGATTGGAAAGCAAGATCTTGGGAAAGTGCGCACGACGGTCACACCTGAAAGCACGTGAACGGAGCAGAAAGACCCAGGCCAGAAGCTCCGTGACAGGGGTATTTCCAGCAACATTGGCGGTGCTGCCGAATAACACAAATCAATCTGCAGACTGGCAGATCGTCTCAACTCCGATGTTAATTTGTTTCTGTTGCTGTCGCTCAAGTTATACTCGATCACGCAGCCGCCCCTATGAGGCCCCTTATAGTATACCTGGCTTGGCATGAATGGCCTCGGTGCTGGCAGGCATGAGTTTTGAAGATTCCCCGAAAAAATGAGGAGTGAAATCGTCGCAAAGACTCCAAGAGTGGCTCCTCGTTGTCTTCGGCCAGCGAGACGAGATGTTTCGCACGTTGCCATAGCTCGCGATAACAGTGCTACGGGCTCCAACAGTAGCACGCACCTTGACATAGCGGTATTGTGAATGGAGACCAGCAAGGTATGGCAATGCTGAGCGTCAACAGCGCTAGGACGAGGGAGCTCTGGTCCGAACATCGAGGTAACGAGGGATTGTGGTTGGGTTGCCGTTGGCCGGATGGCGGTGGGTCTGGTATTATAAACCCAGAACCGTGTGCCTCTTGCTGTCGATCAGTGACGAGATAGAGTCTGATCACACAGAGCCCATGTCGAGCCGCGCGAGCGGTGAATGTGAGATCGGGGCCGCGGCGGGTCGAAGGTTCTGTCAAGGGATTCATGCCTGGCTTCGTAGCCTACTCGTCGTCTGGAGGCATTTCGTCCTCGATAAAGCGGACAAGTGTGACCCGCATCTCGGTCGTGTCATCGCCTCGAAGTACATCGCTCACGAAATGTGTCTCGACCTGCATTTGCACCTAGTCCGGTCAGCATAGTGGTTAGACCATCTCTTGTCACGACTCACCATCTCCAAAGCACCTCTTATGACACCGCACAGAATGTTGCTGAACCACAGCTCATCCTGCGCTCTACCATCGTCTGGCAACTCCACAAAATCTGCTAGAGGATTCTCCTCGAACACTAGACTGAATGCCTTGCCCTCCGGCGCCCAGCTTCCAACTGTGGGCGTTATGTTCATGAAGACCTTGAAGCCGACTTTCGCTATCATCTCCGCGGTCTCGCGGAAATTGCTGCACGTTCCGCTGTTCGTCTTGGCGAGAAAGTCTTCAATCAGTCGCAGGCCAATATTGTAGCCCATGCGGTCGAGCTCAGCATTAACAGCATTGTAGTCAGTTTTGTTCGCAGTGTTCGGGATCGTCAGATCGCGGCAGAGCTGCGCGACCAGTGTGCCGTAGGTGAGAGTCAGGACCTCGACATTGATCTTCTCCGTACGCATTCTGCGCGCAATCAGCATACAATCAGTATGTTTAGACAGGCACTTCAACGACGTACTTCCAGGTGCTGCACGAGTGTCAGTCAGAGGTCGGCGATGTACATACAATCGATTCGCTCACTCTTCGCCCATGCGGGCTGCCTTCGTTGAGGCCATGCTGCTTTAATGCGCTCCTTTCGTAGACGCGCGATGACCAAGTACTACCGCATCGCTATTCACGAGCAAGAGAGCACGGCGATGTGTGGGAGAGCTGGACGTGAGGTTGGAGCAAGCGCATTTCCAAAGTCGCGGTCCGAGCTCTACAAACTTTTGACTGTTTCGCAGCTTCGAGCGACGACATTGTCATTGTCTATCGCATACCGAAGCGTATACTCAGATAATTGGAACAGCACCGCCAGCATGTCGGGCGAGAAACGAGCAGCGTCTGCGTCTTTTGGCAGCGCCCAGCTGGTGAAGAGGCAGCGATCAGAGCAGAATCTCAATGGCGGCGCACTCACAAGAACGAATGGAGCAGGAGGTGGTGCGCTCATACAAGGGGTAAGTCGGTCTCTAGACTCTCGCGCAGCCAGGCAGAGCTAAAGCAAAGGATCAAGCAAGCATTGACTGATCGATCACGAAATGGGTAGGCATATGGCTCCACCGCATTGCCAGCCTCTGTCATGGAGCTTTCTGGGCACTCAGCAGAAATCTTCGCAGCACGCTTCTCACCAGATGGCGCATCGATAGCCTCAGGCAGCTTCGATCGTAACATCCTCCTCTGGCGAACAACCGGCGACTGCGCAAATTATGGTATTCTTACTGGGCACAAAAGTGCAGTACTGGACCTGCACTGGTCGCGCGACAGCCAGGTTATATACTCGGCAAGCGCAGACATGACGATCGCAAGCTGGGATTTGGCGACAGCACAGCGGATACGGAAGCATGTTGGGCACGAAGAGGTAGTGAACTGCATTGATGTTAGCAAGCGAGGAGAGGAATTCATCGTGAGTGGCAGCGATGATGGATCTATCGGAACTTGGGATCCGCGACAAAAGGCGGCGCTGGACCACATTCAGACGGACTACCCGATCACGGCGATATGTCTGGCAGAAGCAGGCAACGAGGTCTACAGCGGCGGCATAGACAACGATATCAAAGTCTGGGATCTGAGGATGAAGAAGGTATCATACGAATTGAAAGGCCACGCGGACACCGTTACGAGCTTAGCAGTTTCGCCTGATTCGCAAAGCTTGCTGAGTTACGGGCAAGACAACACGGTACGCACGTGGGACATCCGGCCATTTGCGCCTGAGCAGAGACAAATACGGGTGTTCGATGGTGCGCAGGTAGGCTTGGAGAAGAACCTTCTCCGCGCGTGCTGGGATCCGGAGGGTCGAAGAATAGCGGCGGGCGGTGGAGACGGTACAGTGACGTTGTGGGAGAGCAAGACCGGCAAGATGCTGCACAAACTGCCAGGCCATAAAGGCACAGTGAACGACGTCAGGATTTCGCCAGACGGATCGATGGTACTCAGCGCGAGTACGGATCGGAATATGTTGTTGGGCGAGCTGCCGCGGTAAGCGTGTGCCAATTCGAGATATTCACTCGACCATAAGTTGTGTCCATCAAGGAACCGGGTACCTGGCCAACAGACGCTTTCACTGTGATCTGGCAGAGCCGACCTCACCACCCAATATGCCGGGGCTCAAAGCCGTCGCAAGAAACTCTCAAGCATGCCTTGAGTGGATACCCTACGAGTGCCGTCGGCGTCGGCACCAGAATATGAAAGGAACAGGAAAGCTTGCTTGTGGCCCATGAGTCGTCGAAGAGCAAGCGCCGCGTCTGGTACAGTCTTCTATGCCTTTCTGCAAGATACGCTGCGTAGGAAGGGCACACGCCCACACAGCTTGAGGGCTTGATGGGAGCCAACTCGAGCCTTGTATACATAGTCATCCGCAACATGTGTCTATTCTATCCTTGTGGTTGCACACCATTGTTCCAAACCGCTTGAAGACGTCCTAGTCTTGCGCTCTGATTGGTCGGGCTGAAACACGCACAACATCTTCGCCGCCTTCCACCTGAAACATGAATAATCGCATGCTGTTACGTCCGTTCCAGATCCCATCACGAACAGGCGTTCCTGCATCGACGTACACGCCACGCTTGCCAGGTTAGAGCGGGTTTCAAGCCTGCTCGAAGTCTCATCTCCGCTTCCTGATGCCCGTGCAGGGTGAGGAGATGTGTGCGACGTGAGCCTCAGGAGTGTCTGCTGATGGCAGCAAACCTAGGAAGTGATAGGCTGTGAGAGCAGAGCATGAGCAGTAAGGTGTGAGCGAAGCATTTCCCGGATAGGGCAGTGGCGACGTGCAGTGTGTAGGTATGTTTACTTCGCTTTCGAAATACACATCCCATGCTCCTCTCTCACTCTCCTCACCTTGCCTCGTTCACGACAACTGTCTCCTCTTGCCCTGAACCTTATTCAACACGCTGGAAAGTCAACACGATGCACAGTCCACTTCCTGACTCTAGCAATCTCGAAGCCGGTATTCTCGAGGACGAGAGACCATCACGCCTATCTCGGGTTCACGACAACGTTCGCAATCTATTGAGAGCATCGATCCCTAATTCCGTCCGACAATCCATCATCAGTACTCCACCCGCTCGTCGGACGACCGCAGAAGACGCGTACCGTTCACCCCAGCAGTCACCACGAAACCCGCATGCTCGAGTCGTGATAGAGGTCCTGCCTAGCCCTTCCTCGGCAACGGCAACCAACATTTCACAATCCAACGAGAGGCACGATGTACCCGGCGTACTGTTTCCTCCGACTTCGTATCATCAACAAGGCCAGCATGTACCATCGACCATGTTCAACACTAGAGCGATCGCAGCTCTAACACATCCGGACTTGAGCGATCCATCCTTGGCAATCTTCTTGCAGCAGAAGACTGATGACCGGCAAAGACGAGCGTGGAAGCGGTCACGCAACAGGAAGCTGAGACATGGCCGCAGCGAGCGGAGGAAGTGGTCATGGGTCTTTTGTGTAGCTGCTGGTCTCACGTTGGCTGCTATGGTTGCTATATGTGAGCTTGACCTGGATTGATATGATTTTGTTACCGACTGACAGCGTTCGCCAGATCTCGCCATTGCTACTTCCTCGGAAGATGTGCCGACAAAGTTCCATGTCATCTTCATTCTTGGCATACTGGGCGCTACCATCGTCTTTGCACACACGCTCGTGCGACTCTGCTTGTTCAAGCCTGCTGTGCTGGACTCGCCAGGAGTATATATGATTCCGAACGGTCGCCTGAAGCGACGTCGACATCATCGCCACCACCACCGCGAAGAAGAAGCCCAAGCTCAGCAACAAGATCAGCCGCAGCTTGACATGGTAGCAGACTTCGTTCCTCCAACGCCAATTGCTGTCCATGTTGGCGCCGATGAAGTGCGACCTGACTCCCGAGAAGCCGAGCCATCTGCCGGCGCTGAGCGTGCGTCTCGATTGATCTTCGACAAAGATGTGGATGAGCTCGCAAAGCCGCCACCAGCTTATGGTCGGTGGCGTGGGAGTGTTCGCGTCAATCCGGACTTTCTGCATTGGCAAGCCATACCGTCGCCGACGGAACCTAACACGCCTGCCCTGCCTTCGCCAACATACGAAGAGGCAATGGCTACTGAGCAGAGGAGCCAGCCACCAAGCTATATGACCAGAGATAGCCCAGAGCGGCGGCGAGAGATGCAAGATGGGAGACCGGACCTTGCGCAGGCGCAGGTAGTGGAGCCGGAGATGGTGGAGGGTAGAGGTATCGGGCTTGCGTCGTAATTTGTCCTCGTTCGACGGCCCATATCGTCGTAAATCCCAAGCACTCTCTCCCTAGCCAATTCGCTGAGACTCGAGAGATCATCTTACTCCTGAACAGCTTGCTACAAAGACATTCTTCATGGACCTTTCTCAACCTGATCTGGCTTCTTGTCCGGGTTCTTAGCCCACCATTCCCTCCAAAACTTCTCGTCTTCCTTCCTCTTTGACTCCTTGAGCGCTCGCTCCTCCTTCCGCTTGTCCATCGTCGCGAACCATTCTTCTCGCGCGATATCCTGCTCATCTTGTGTAGCGTATTGCTTCATGCAGGTGTTCATCGCTTTCTGCTGCTTCCGGCACATTATAGTCGCCGTGAAGGTACGTGATGTACAGCATGATGCGAAGTCTGGTATCCCTTAGCATTGACATTTACTTGATAATGTCGTCGTTCATACCTCGCACCTCATCGGCGCACTTTGTTCGCACACGTTTGTGGTAAAGCTCTTTGACCTGCGCTTCCTGACTTGCAGAGAGTGGGAGCGGATTTCGAGACGGCACTGCGGAAGATCGAGGAGGCGGTATGGTCGTCATGATAGCGGCCATGTTATGTTCGGTGACGAGCAGAGGTGCATCGCGTTGTTCATGCATTCTCGGGAGTGTATCCTAAAGAAGGAAGGTCGCCGCAGCTCTGACCTTGACTTCACTTCACTCTTGTACCTGCTCTCTACACGCTGCACATTATCTAAACGACTTCGATAGCGCTCGACAGAGAGGAGTCTCGACATGGACTTGCACCATACAAGACTGTTGGGACAGAATCGCGCCTCTGCCCACTCGAAGAAGACACCGCTTTCAAGGCGAGGCGACGCCGCGATACACCTTCAACAATTAGAGACCATTCCAAGGTCGATCAACACTTCATATGAATACATGAATGTGGAGAGTATGCGCTTACGAAGTGAGCGAGTTGTGCAGAAGCAAAAGACTGGAGCGGAAAGAGCAAAAGAATCAATGCCTGGATTGGTCGTGAATACTCACCAGACACCAACCGGACTATGACTGAAACTCTTCCTGTAGGCGCTTTGCGGATGGAGATTTCTGCGCGTTTAGGGAGGATGATCAGGCAACCCTTAGCGACTGAATATTGAGTTCACCACAGATTAGGTCGGTAAACGTTACCCTCTCTTTGCGCAACTCTTGCCAACAAGCCAACGAAGCCCACTAAACCAACGAAGCCAACTGTCCCACTAAATCAATGAAGCCAACTTTCTTGCTCAACAACCAGCCCACAATACATTCATTTCTGTTAATTACTTATATACTTGCAAATGAAATGCCGGCGTCAGGCCGTCTGCATGTGACAAGGTGGCTGACCGAGCTTCGGTTCTACGACACAACAGAATACCTCGATTGAACACTCCACACTGGACTCGAGTATCGCACAGTCGAGTCCCACCATACAAAAAACACGTGAGGCGTCATGAGCCGCGACTCCAGTTCAGCACCCGAAACGTGTACAGACACTGTTGTCACCCAAGGCTCAAGTGCCAGCAGTCTTCGCTTCAGGACTGACGCTCACCGCTATGGAAGGCTGCGCAGGCACAAGATCATCTCAAACAGCTTTGCAGAACGGGACGGGAAGTGCGAAGACAGTCATACGCAGAGAGTGGTCAATACCAATCGAGTGGAGGACTACTGGAAGTGCAAACTCGCAGACAGTCTTCCCACGGCACTGAAGCCGCGTCTTCGTACAGGAAATGGCAGGCGTGTGGGCCTCTCGCAGCAGGATAAGCGTCGTCTGCCCACGAAACAATGGACAAAGGCATTCCTCCGAGCGCTGGAAGATCTCGCCTTCATTACTAAAGACGACCAAGCATGTGCACATTCACGGCTGATGGCGGAAGTGAAGCGACGGCAGTTGAAGGGAACGCACGCCGAGCACTACGCGCGGGAGGTGCTCACCAGTGATGTTCAAGCAGTGGTGCGAGAGTTTAGGAGGCTACAGACAGCTGGCCACTACCCTCCCAAGTCTTTGCGGCGAAAGGGCCGAACTCGCATTCCTCGCGATGATCGTGAGGCATCGGACATCACAGAGGAAGGCGAGCAGCAGCGCGATACCAGTGTCAAGAAAACCGAAGAATTTGAGATGGGCGGTGTGACGCCGCCATCAGGAAATAAGAGGAAGGCAGAGATTTCGGCGTCGGAACACTCAATCAAACGACGCAAGCCATTCAGCGTGAATGAGCAGTCATCTCGCATTCCTAGAGACAACCGTGATGCATCGGACATTACCAAGCTCGCGCACGACCGGGTGTAGGAAAGCACGAGATCATCAGACTGTGCCAGCGTCAAAGGCGAGATGGAGGTCATGAGTGTTTCGAGGAATGGGGGAATTGCGAAGGGGTGGAAGAGGAAGGCTGAGAACTCTGTGCGCACCTCGGGAGAAGGCGGAAGTTAGATGTCTTTGCAATGAATGGCCGTGGTGGTCGATACATCTCGAGATTTCTGCCGGCTGGATGCGCATACCCACGGTCACCTCGAATTACTAGCGCACTGTCACAAGCCAGATCTACAGATAAGGATCGCACTTCCAGAATTAATGCGCACAACCGTCCACCTCCACGAGTAGCCCTCTGAAATCTCGCGCCTGCTGTCAACGGCACCATGGTGAGTTAGCACGCTCTCGCCGGGCTTCGTAGCTCCTTCCGAACACTGACCATGTCACAGGCACAGAAGCGCAAGATCTCGGGCGGCGAGTCGTTCAAAGCGTCAGAGCAGAGTGTGAAGAAGAAACAGCGTGTCGAATCACGCAAGTCCACAGCGTCACAGCACAAGGCCAAAGGCATCGACAACCAGAGGCTCTCCAAGGCCATTGCCTTGGAGTGGCTACGCCATCCACAGATCTGCATGACCCCTGAGCAGCATCCTCGAGGCCGGAAGCTGCACAAGACCACAAAGAACGGGCCCACGTAAGACACCTGCGGACACGATTGCGGTCGAGACTGACACCGCCTGGCAGCTTTCATCAGGTCAGATTGGACCCACCGGAGTGGCCGATCACGTTCTACGAGGCTCTGCTAAAATTTGCGCACCTCGAATTGCAAGACACCATCGCGTTCGACTACATCAAAGTCGAATTCCGTATGCGTCGAGATGGCAATGGACCCAATGCTGCCCACCAAGAGATCGAAGGCTTCACCACGCAAGACGTCGAGGAGGCGATTGCGCAGTGGCATGCGGATGCGCCGGAGCGCGTGAGGGCAGCCCAAGACAAAGCAGCTAAGGAAGTCAAGAGGGTGAACCGGTTAACACAGCCGGTTCCGGTGCGGCGGCCGAGGACGAAGCGTACGAAGAGCAAGACAGACGTGATGGGTGGAGTCGGCTGTCATAGTTCGGCTGCTACAATCCGCACTACTTGAAGGCGGATGAAAAGATGTAAGGGCATGTTGACCGGTCTGCGCCCCGCATCGTTGCTTGCGTTCGTGGCTGTCGCCATCGTCCGCGTTACAACGAAGGCGTGGCACGCGCTGAGCGATGTGACCATAGCTGGTTTGAAAGTAGAGAAGCATGTACTATTACTGAACTTTGAGAAACGCTTTTTGCGCACATAACCGGGTATATTGTCTCTGCTTAATCATGAGAGCAGGCTTGCGGACTCTCCGCAGCGCTGCAAAAGTATAGCGCTAATACATGCGATTTCGTTGTCCAGTCACCCGACCAGCAGCCAGGGGACAATGAGTAGCTGTTAGGCCCTGTAAGCTCGTCAACATGATATTTGTTGATCCAGACAGAAAAGCTGTACACCCGGCGACGCTACTTTAACCACGGGCAAACAACTTCAGCAAGCAAGTCAGTGGATTCTGAAAAAACATGAGCGGTTGAAGCAGGCTTGTTGTCAGCTTCGCTCACGGCGCATAGCTTGTTCCCCAGGATCGTGGTCTCAATGACCAGCGACCATTCAACATATACCGGCTTGCGACCACTGCGACCTCGTTGGGAGTGGGGCAATGCAGTGATAGAACAAGTACTGCTGTTGACAGTCGTGCTCGATGCAATTACGCTATGTGCTGTTCTTGTTGTCCATCTCAGCCATGTAGCAAATCCATCGAGCCATTGTAACCAGTCTCGGATCGTGATTGTAGAAGCCAGGCAGACGAGAGACAAGCAGGGGGTCATGCCTGCTTATGCTTATAGCTCGATCGCGCGCGCTGCAATCTCGGGTTCGCCGCAATCGGCAACAGCAGCTACAAAGATGTTTGCTGTGCTGAGATGGCAAACGAGCCAAGGGAAGACCAGTGGGCGCTGCAGCAGACTCAGCAGTACAGCAACCGGTATTCGCAGCAGCGAAGAGAACAGTGGTTATGATGGTGCGTTGTCGGACTTTTTATCCAACGGTGTGTCCTCCTGCTACTTGCCGAGACAGGAGCAGCTTTGGGCGGAACGCAGTCGTCGATATATTGCTTCTTCGCCGGAGTACTCTCGATCGTCCTCAACACCAGTCTCCTCTGAGATGAGCTTTAGGCACGAGACTGCAGGACGTTGCGCTTATGCTCCTCGCAGGAAGTGATTGCCAGCCGCCTGTAGCAGTCTTCACCGCCGAAAGCATCATGGCCGTTCTTGATGATCTTCCATGTGGCTTTGCTCACGAAAAGACCTGGATGCTCCAAGTCATCTTCCCCATCCTCGTCTTTGCAGCTCGGCGACCTGCATTCCCACGGAACCAGCATCGCTGCGGGAATGGTCGTGGACCCTCTTGGCCAAGCGCAGCATGAGGATGTCGAGCCCGGTGCGACTGCGGAAGGCAGCCTCTGGCTCCTTAAGCGTGCAGAACGTTGGAGACGGCTTTGTCGACTCTTTACATATACAGCAGCTCCTGACGTACGAGTAAGATCTTATGGTCCGGAAAGTCAAGCATGTACGAGGCGTGGAGTCGGACCATGTGGTTGCTGTTGAAGAAATTGGCGGTGCGTTCTTCAATGGATCGATGGATCTCACCAAGAAAGGCTTGAACAGGGACAGCAGCTCGCCAGCTCGCTTTACCCTTCTGGCCCGCAGTACTCATCTTCGGGTCGAGTCGTGACGGCATCGATGGAGTCAAGAAGTCCACCTGGACTTCGTAGGGCAGGTCGGCAGAAATGCTTTGATATTCTAGAGCCCAGGCGAGGTCGAAGTTCAGGCAGTTGGATATCGTGACATGCCCGAGAAACAGGCGAACAAGTCTACGAACAGTATCCTCGTCTAAGAACTCGCAGCTGATAATGTCGATAGTAGCACGAATTTGGCGCGATTATGCTTTCTAGACGTGACTTGCTGTGCAGCGGCCAATGCTTGGATAGAGCTGTTATGGGCTTGCCTACAAAATCAGGAGATAGGGAAGTTAGCTAAGGTCTTTCGTTCCGGACCACTATACACATCACTACTTACCATGTCCTACCCAACCTCAATGCGTTGGTGTTAGATCTACGAGTACAGTAGCGGTGTCTTTTTGCGGCAGCCTAGAGGAGAGTCGACATCTAGTATGCATACATCCACGGCATAGACCTGCATTGCGGAAGGCGCCCGACCAGGGCCAGAATCTGTCCCAAGGCTGTCGCATACAATACAAAAGAGTATGCTGAGGCTATGAGATAACATCAGCAAGAAGAACGACAGTGGCCTGCTATGTCGATACTACACAGCGTGCTCATTAGCATGCGCAAGACTGCCAAGACTGGCCTCGAGACCAGTGATGCCTCCTAATCCTCCTCCCCACTCCCACCATCCTCCGTCCCACTGGCCATACTCAACCCACTCAAGCTCGGCGTCTCCCCACCACTCCTCTTATTCTTCGACCCGCCCAGATTCATAATCTTGCTACTCCAGTTCTTCCCTACACTCCCTCTGTTGGCCTCCTTACTCTCTCTTCCCTCCTTCAGCGACCCCACGCTCGCTGCCAACATGTCCCCATCCTCCTCTGTCGTCTCCTGAGTCCCATACGAAGTCGAAGAAGTGCTGGGATCGAGCCGACTCTTCTCTCGCTTGAAAGTGGGCAAGCTGAATTTACTAGATGACGACTTGCGAGTGATCTTCTGCATGAAGCTTTCCTTCCCGGTACTGCCAACCAATGGCGTGGTATTGCTCGTAGCATCCGAGTTGGCGTATGAAGGCGTGCGAGCGAGGTCGTTAACATCACCCGAATCAGCAAGCGAAGACTCCGTAGTCGTCAAACTCCTCGCATCGCTCCTCGACTTCCGACTATCAGGCGGCGACTCGTCGTGGTGACCATCAATCTCTCTCGGCGTGGAGGCAGTCGAAGGCGATCCCGCACGTCCCTTGTCTTTACTCTTGATCCCAAAGAAACTCTTGAAATCCTTCGCTGCCGGGTTTAATCTACCTCCACTCGAGCTCGCAGGTGGCGTCGTCTCAGGCAAATCCTCACTCTCAGTCACAACTTTCTTCCCATTCGGCCTCGTCCCGATGGGAGCTAACTGCGGTTTCGCCTCCGGCCCGCCCTCAATAGCACTCAAAGCATCCTCGTCACTATCCGAGTCCTCCATGATATCCTCCGGCGGGCCCGAAGCAGTCCCATACTGCACGCTCGGCCTCCGACTCGGATGGCGCGACCCATACAATCGACTCCCTGGCGTATCCCGCGAAGTGGGCACCGGCCACCCAGCCGTGAAACTCAACGGAGAACTCCTGGCCCCAGCCGTAGTATCATTCGAAGGCCACCCATCAACCCCCCACCTCGAACTATCCATCGAAGGCTTAGGCAACTCATTCGAATGCGTGCTCCCGGGCCGCGGACTCCCCGGTCTCCTCCCAAACCCCGTAAACGTACTCGGCCAACCTCCACCAAACCCATCCTTATCCCTACTAAAAATCGACCCCATCCCACCAAACCCCTTCCTCCTACTAACCTGTGCAGAAGAACCCGGAGCCCCAGAACCCGCCTGAGCATCTCCCTCCCCAGCACTACCACCATTCCCAATCTCCCCTCCAAAAACGCCGCCAGAGATAGAACTATTCCTCTTTCTCTGCCCATTCAAAAACTCATAATTCAACCCCGGCAACCCCTGCGCATCCTGCCTCGGCATACTATGACTCTGCGCCTTCCCCAACGCCAACCCATCCTCCCCCGAAGAACCCTCCCCCACCGTCTTAGTCCTAGCCTTAATCCCAAACATACTGCTGAACCTACTCCCCGCGCCCGCAACACCGGTGCCAGTAGCAGCGCGAGACGATCGCGTGGAGCGGATAGACCGACCGTCAACATCCATGTGCGCCAGATTCGTGTTGTCGTGGATAGGCGAGGAGCCGAAGCCGTGGAGGTTCTGCTGGGAGGCTTGTGGGCTGGCGAGGAGAGAAGGCGATCTACTGCCTGCACCACCACCACCACCAGCGGAGACAGCCCCGGGGCTAGCAGGGCCGGTGTGATTATTGCCGAAAGAACCGAAGTAGCCTCTGTTGTCATTGCCGGTGCTGCCACCAGCGACGTGGGATGGAGCTGGGAGGCCGGGAGGGAGGCCTGGTACTGTTCCGAGGCCAGGTAGGACGCCGACGCCTCTGCCATCGCCATTCCTCATCATACCGCTTTCACCCTCGCCAGAGAAGAGGTCAGCAGGCAACAACTCCGCTCCAGCACCAGGGCTCATCGGCGCACCACCCGTCAGCCTTTCCCTCTCGTCCTCAAACGAAGCGGACATCGGTGCCCCATCGCGGTCCACCGGCGGCGGCACATTCGTTCGCAACGTCATGCCATTGTGTACATTGAAGAAGGGCGCGAACGGGAAAGCTGTGCTCGCAGCAGTAGCAGGTAGCGCAGGTGGAAAAGCCGGCTGCATCATCCTCGGACTCTCGCTCACGTTCTGACTCTGTCCCGAAGGAGCGCGCCTCGACCTCTGACTATCACCTCTCCTCATCGTGCGATCAACAGTAGCCACGGGCGAGGCAGAGTTGAATGCTTGCGACAGCTGTGCCACCTCCTCGCTCTGCCTCCGCTGCGCCCTCACACTCTCCAAATACCGCAAATGCTCCCCATGAAACCGTTTCGCAGCCTCCAACCTCTGAAACACAGCCGTATACTGCTGCGACAGCCCTGCCTTATGCACTAGCCACTGCCTCTCCTCCTCAGCATCCTGCTGCATCTGCTGCACCAAACTCGGCTCATCACTAGCAAAGCCCTCCGGACTCGCATTCTTGACCGCCCTCTCCAATCGCTTAATCCCCGCATTCGTCTCCTTAACCTCATCCTCCAACCCCTTCAACTTTCCCGCCTCATCAGCCAGCTTCACTCTAACCTTCTCCTTCTGCTTCTCAATCTGCTGCAAATGCGTCGTCTTGCCGCTCCGGATCTTGTCAGCCTCCTCAAGCAGTTCCGTAGCCTCCTTACCCCACCTAAGGATATCCTGCTTCACCTTCTCTCTTTCACTCTTCTTCTGCTGTAATAACCGCTCGTGCTTACTACGCTCGTTTTGTGCAGCGGTATTCTGCCTCTCGAGCTGGCCCATCTCGCGTTTGATATTCCGTGTCGCTCTTTCCTTTTCTGCGGCTTCGGCCCGAAGTCCATCGCGCTCGACGGTGAGTTCTTCTTTCAGTCTAGTTTCCTCTTCTTCTTCCTCTTTGCCCAGACGGTCGGTTTCTTCTGTGTCGTAGCGGAGGCTGTCGAGACGTTCGGTGAGTTGCTGGATCGTCTCCTGACCTTCAGGCGGTTCACTCTCTTCGGGTTGGGAGGTGTCTAAGCCCAGAGCGGCGGGTGAAGGACGACGGCCGGTGATGCTGCGTTTGGGTCCTAGGCCAGAATTGCTGTGCTCGCGGCCCATGGGTGTAGCTTCGAGAGCTACGGGTGCGATATCCTTTAGTCCGCGGTATACTCTCACCCTCGGCAGCGTCTCGACTGGTGGTTCGCCATCGTCTTCATGTCCGTCTGGTAAGATGGTGAAGCTGTCTCCTGAAGTAGCTGCCCTCGTTCGGAAACGAATGGGCTCGCTGCGGCTGCCAAATTCCTGCTCATTGACCAATGCCACCCTTACGACATAGAACGAACCCGGCAAAAGGCCCGTAATGGTAACAGCAGTCTCAGCAATGCCCACACTATCAATCACCACGCCATTTAAATGAATCTCCCACTTCAGCTTGCTCTTGCCCTTCAGCTTCTCCGGCAGACTCCAGTGCACGATACAGCCATCTGATTTCACCGCAGCCAGATCAATAATCGGCTGAATGGGTATGTCGAAGCCCAGCAATCCCGCGAGGTCGTCGAGATTAATCTTCAGCACCGAATATGCGCGGAAGATGAGCCAGAAGGCAGCGAGTGCGATACAGCCGGGCTTGACGAAGGAGAAGGGCAGAATGAGAGACTGCCAGTCCATGATCAAGCTCGTCGTGGCCATGCTGTGTAGGGATATGTGTAGAGTCAAAACATGTTTGTGTTATCGGCCAGTCAGACTTCAAAGCAATCACATGCGAATCGCAACCTTCAAGCCTTTTCGGTTATGCACCGCATTTGCGCCGGGCCGAGCAGATCCGAGGAGACTCTGGGGTGCAGCGAAGGGCGTGGGGGTGATGACAATGCCTTGCAGGTCACCACAAACGTGCTGCTCTCAACGCACGTTTTGCATACGTTTCTCCTTCTTCAGCTTGTGTTTCTTGGAATCGCGTTGTATGGTATGTAGCTTTAGTTCGCCGCGTGATGCTGAGACGCCGGATATAGCTCAACGTCCGCCCAGCAGCTGACCAGGGCTCGTGCACTGCGATCGCAGTAGAACAGTACAATTCAAAGACTCACTCGCTCGTCGTAAGGACATCCAACATGAACTACATCCGCAGCATCTCCGGCTCCGTAGCCTCAGGATGGAATTCCATCAACCCAGCAACTCTCAGCGGCGCCATCGACGTCGTAGTCGTAGCGCAAGAAGACGACTCCCTCGCCTGCTCGCCCTTCCATATCCGCTTCGGCAAGTTCTCGCTATTACGACCCTACGAGAAGAAAGTCGAATTCCGCGTCAATGGGGTCAAAGTCGATTATCCGATGAAATTAGGCGAAGGAGGAGAGGCGTTCTTCGTCTTCGAAACAGCAGGAAACGTACCGGAAGGGTTACAAACGAGCCCGCTGGTTAGTCCGGTACAGAGTCCCGAGTTGAAAGGCAGGGATGTGCCGCAGTTGGAGTTGGCGGAGAAGACGGACGAGGTGGAGGAGTTGGATTTGGGGAAAGAGGTGAGAAGGAAGAGTGTGGAGGTTGTGGATGAGACGAGGAAGACACAGAGTGAGGTTGGCATGAGACTACCCGTTGCAGATCCGATTAAGCGGCCTTTATCTGCGGCGGATTTTACGGAGGTCAAGTCCAGGTTACGAGGGACGTTGGATCGGACGACGACGGATAGTGTGTTGCCGGCTGCGAAGGCGGCGATGCATACGAGGCCGCTGTCGCCGTTGCGGTCGAGGACCGATCGGTCGACGAGTCCACCTTTGGTAACGAATGAGGAGGCTAGGGCACGGGCGATGAATTTGAGCAAGAAGTTGTGGACGAGCAATATTTCTAATCATGTTACGGAGGAGGGAGATTTGATGTTGGATATGACTGCTTTCGCGACGTCGGATGGTGAAGCTTTGCATGCTGAGGTTGTTGCACGGCAATTACTTAGTGAGGAGATCGACGGGCCGTACGATATCGGTGCGTTGATAGGCGCGGATGAGAAAGGCAACATCTGGATTTACGGCAGTGAAGAAGCGAAAGAGGCTGCTGCGAGCCGGGCCCAGCTGAAGATCTACAAGAGTGAAGGTGGTGTGTATGGAAGTTCAGACGCTATATCAGACCCCGGATACCACAGCGATGATGCACGAAGTAGTAACGACGGCAGCCTACATCTACGACGAGATTCCGACTCAGCTGTGGGCATGACCTCGCCTCCAACATCACCCACAGCAGCTACAGCAGGCGACCCGAACAAGAATTATGCCAAGACTTTACGCCTGACGTCTGATCAACTGAAGACTATGGATCTGAAGCAGGGTGCTAACACGATGAGCTTTACCGTCAACCGCGCGACCTGCCATGCTACTTTGTGGTTCTGGCATCATTCGGTCCCGATCGTGATCAGCGATATTGACGGCACGATTACGAAGAGCGATGTGTTGGGTCATGTTCTCAACTCGATTGGAAGGGATTGGACGCACCAAGGTGTTGCCAAATTATACACCGAGATCGCGTCGAATGGCTACAACTTTCTGTACCTGACTTCACGGTCTGTAGGGCAAGCTGACATGACGAGAGCGTATTTGAAGGGCGTAGTGCAGGATGGAGGGTTCAAGTTACCCGGCGGTCCTGTGATTCTGTCTCCGGATCGAACAATCGCGGCTTTGAGACGAGAAGTGTATTTGAGAAAACCCGAACTATTCAAGATGGCTTGTTTACGAGACATCATGGCTTTGTTCTCCGGACAAGGTGGAGCGACGAATACTCATGAAGGTGCTGAGGCGGGACTGCATGCACATTTTCCGGTAGGCAGTGGTGTGGCGCCTGGTGGACTAGGCAGTGGTAGAGGAAGAGGTGGATCACCTTTCTATGCTGGATTTGGTAACCGCCTTACAGATGCGCTGTCGTATCGCAGTGTCAACATACCCTCTACCAGGATCTTCACAATCAACAGCAACTCCGAAGTCTCCCTCGACCTGCTAAGTCTGAACACATACAAAACAGCCTACGGCAGCATGCGCGAGATCGTAGACCACTACTTCCCTCCCGTCGGATTACTGGTCAAAGGCGGCGGAGAAGAATTCACAGACTTCAATTACTGGCGCGAAAAACCTTTGGATATTGGGGATTTTGATGATAGTGAGAGTGAGAGTGAGGAGCTGTTGCCGAAGCAGAAATTACTTGAAAGAATGGACACGGTTGATACGAGGGATAGTGGGATCATGTCCGAAGATGAAGCGGGTGATGAGATGCTGGAGAGTTATTTGAGTGAGGCGCGGATGAGTTTGGATGAAAGTTTGCACGAGAGTATGATGGGTGAGGAGGGGGAGGGGAGTATGTTGAGGGGTGAGGAGGGGGATGGGGATGATGAGGAGGAGGAGGAGGAGGAGGATCAAGTATCTGAACCTGTGACGCCGGAGGTGGGGGATGGGAGGAGGTTGGTGTTGGAGGAGGATACGCCGAGAGCGGTGCAGGGTGGGAGGTTGGTGCAGGAGCCGGAGGAGATTGATTGATGGGTTTTTGAAAAAGCGTGGGTGTACAAATCTATGAGGGAGTTATATGGCTGGGGTGTTATGGCTGGGGCTTGTAAAGGCATTGCGAGGCTTTTTCTGGGAGGTCAAAGATACACTTGCGGGCGAGCATGTACAGTACGTGACCGGTATGGAATGTAACAACAGTAGGAAAGAGCAGTTGTTCAAGATACACCATGACACCCTGGGTACTCCTTTCTAGTCTCACAACCGCTTAGGCGCCCGATCGGGAAAGCCTTGCCCTCACGATGTCGACTATGGCGAGCAAACCAATCTGAGCGAGGTGAGAAAGCCATCATAGCTTAGCAGAGCTCGAGTTCGCAAGAAAATGCGTTCGAGGCTGTTGACGAAGTCAAAGTACCTCACCATAGCCTCACCCTCACGACGTTGACTACGATACCTTATCTATAATATGGCGATACGGGGATGCCGACATCTCTCTGTACGTTCGGCACCATCCCCGTACTGCCGCATCGCCCTCATGTTTGCGCCGTTGGTGTCGTGCGCATGTCAACGCAATACTGCCGGTGAGATGGCAGGAATGCTATTTCAGCATCTATACCATTTCCGATACTCATTGCACTTTTGGACTTGCGCCGACGACTAGACCACAGCGCTTCATGTCGGTCAAGCTGCGCTATATACAGAGCTCTACTGTCCCCACGCCTCTGCTAACACCCATTCGTCGCTCTGCTCGTTGCTGGATATCTTCACGACCAAGCTCTATTGTGGACGACTGCCATGTGCTTGAGCTCTAGCAGCACTTTCTCGCAGTCCTCCCATCGGCCCTTGATTTCAGCAAAGCGAAGTGCAACGCCCGTCGCTGAAGCAATCACGCTGCCAAAGAACGTGTCGTCGGTTTCGGCCATCACACTAACGCAGTTCTCTACGCACACAGCTTTACACCATGTCATCAGATTGGTCCAGTTGGGCTTTCCGACCATGTCGACCGCATGCAGTGACGTGTCCGGGTCGTACGCGAATGTCAACATGTGCCGACTCCAGGAACACAGCAGAGCTGCATCGCAATTCAGGACCTTGTGTACGAACTTGTTGCGCTCGTGCCACATTGCGTGAGTCTCGGCTCTAAGCTGTTTTGAAGCCTGCAAGAGTGCTGGTATGCGGGTTTCGATGGTAACAGCGATGTCATCGTCGTGTATCAGGACCTCCTCGTAGATGGAATTGCGAAGCTCAGCGGGCAGAGCGAACAGCTTGCACTCCTGCGCTTGCTCTGCACGCTCTGTGCTGTCCTTGTTCTTGGCCTGCTGTTGTTAGCACAATGCATCGGCGGTGAACACAGGACTACCATACCCTTAGGCGTTTGGATTTCCTCTTGTTCTGAACTGGGTCGTCTGCTTCCTTCATGCGCTTGGGCATGTTGTCGTACATCGTTGTGTAGAGAGGTAAAAGAAGGAATGGAAGTCAAGCGGAGGAGGTTGGAGAAGGGGAAGGTGCAAATACCAACTTGGTAAGAGCGACCAGCGCTGAGCTCAAACGACATCACTTCACTAATAAATAAACAGTGCCAAATTTCGAGTCACAGATTGTATCAGTAGGCAGTTGGCCCAGGAGCCGCTGTTAGCTCATGCGTCCTTCATGCTAAGCTCGCTGGCATCTGCATGCAATCAGACTACCTACAGAACAAGGCCGAGGGTACCAGCTCAAGCGCATACAGCGGAGCGGGGATGATCAGTCCTGTCAACAGTCAGTCAGTCAGTCAAATGGGCCCCGTCGAGGCTTGACTGACTGACTAACCACAGCCTCGTATCCATGACTGACTGCGTGTCGGGCCGCCTCGTCGCATGACTGACTGACTGCCAAGGCATCGAAAGTGAGGCTGAAAACTGACTGACTGACTACGTCGGAGCGGTACAACGTCTCTCCTAGGGCTTAAACGCGGGGGCGGCCCGCGAGTACGGTGGTCCAAACCTCACACGCCTTCTGCAACCCGGTTAGGGTTTGGGTAAGTCTATACCACTCAGTCACGTAGTCAGTCAGTCAGAATCCGGCCTCCTCGAGGCTATGACTGACTGCTCCAGCGACGGCTCGCAGCATGACTGACTGACTGCCAAGCTCAGTCAGTCAGTCAGTCAAACGACCAACATGAATGACTGTTAACAGGACTGGGGATGATCCTCACGCCGCAACTGCGCAGTAGCCGATGTTTGGCAATGATAGCCTAGGGCAGCCCAGCGTGATGCCTATGGCCAACCTCAGTCGCTAGCAGCCTCTTGCTAGCAACTCCATGCCGACATGACGCTAAAGCTGATCTACGCAGAGGGCATCGGCTCCAATACGTTTTGGTGAGGCGGAAAGGTACACGTCCTCTCGTACTGTGTTTTCGACTGCTACATCGGCAGAACGGTTCCCTAAGAGTGAACCTCACTCACAGTAGCCTTGAGGTCGTGCAGCGGTATTCCACATCTAATCGTCTAGGACCCGAGGTGGAACACTTTCTCGACCGTCTCACGCATCTCCTACTTCCACGGCATCAGTCTCCCCGAGCCACCTTGGATCGAGCTTGGCCACGACATGTCTGAGGTTGCTGAGTAAATCTTCACAGTAGGCCCACGAAGACTCCTTAGACTCTGACATCGTGTTGCAGCTCGCAGCAATCTCCGTCGCTGCTGCGATAACACACTCGAGCCTGGAATCTGAGGGGTCTTTTCGTAAGGCAGAGCAATCGTCCTCGCATATGGCTTTGCACCACCTTGCAAGATTGCCCCAGTGGGGAATCCCAGTAATGCTCAACACGGCGGGCGGATTCACTCCGAGTGCATGATGGTTGCGGCACCACGCGTGCAACAGATCGGCCTTACAGTCGTTGACAGTAATATGGAAGGTATTAATCTCGTACCACATGGCTAAGGTCTCCGTCCTTATCTGTCTGGACACCTGCAGGAGTGATGGGCGGCGCAGTGTAGGTGTGACAACTATGGCGTCTTTCGATAGCAGGACAACTCATAGATGATGTTACGGAGCTCCGCTGATAATTCGAGGAGCTTGCAGTCAACGAATGTTGTGGAGCTGTCCTGCGACCGTTAGCTGGAGACCATTGGTGTCGTGGATGCGAACGTACATGTTGGCCCTCGACCTTCCTCCTTCCTCGGAACTTGGCTTTCTGCATCTCGAGATCGTTTAGGCATGTCGTCGTAGGTTGTCGCCATGAAATGTAGCAGAAGTGACGAATTTCAACTTATGAAGGGTCAGTCGTGGTTGAAGACGCAATAGGTAGGGAATAAAAGTTCGACGCCAAGCTTAAGTGAATGTAGCTCCGCCACTGATGACAAGCTTGAGCCAAATCCATAATCATGTTGCTATGCTGGTAGGCGGCGGCAAATGTGTAGCTAGTGAATGATAATGCTGCCTAGAGGACCTTAGGCTAGACACTGCAAGCTGCGACCAACCACACCGACTGTGCAGCTGCATACTCCAGAGCATATCTATCGAGGCCATGTGTGGTCGTCTTCCATGCTTCAGTTCAACCACCTTGGATCAAACCTGCCCACGGCGAAGCGAAAATGCTCAAGCGTAATTTCGCACTCAGACCATGGAATATACGCTGTGTAGTGATCTCTCGCGATCGAAAGAGCGGCTGTTGTTGCCGTCTGTACCTTCGACCTCCCTGATTGCTCCACAGGGATCCAGGCGCCAGATGTGCATGCGGTTTTGCACCAGTCTCTCAAGTTGTCCCAATTCGGCTTTCCCCTGAAGGTCGTAAAACTGTCGACGGCGCAGTTGTCGACAAGGCTTGTCGCCCAGATGAGCTGTTCAAAGCGGTAGAAAAGACCTCCATCGCAATGCATAATGGTGAAGGAGAACTTGTTGCGCTCGTACCACATAGCAAGCGTATCCATCCTCAGCTGATGGCAAACTTGCAGAAGTGCAGGTACGCGGAGCTTCTTGTCTACGTGGATGTGGCCCTTCTGTAACAGTACGAGTTCGTAGATTTTGTTTCGCAGTTCCGGAGCGATGGTAGGCAGCATGCACTTCCCCGTGGATGCTGTGATGGTCTTGACCTGCCAAACTCCCGTCAGTGCCATGTGTTGGCGGTGAAGCGATACTTACTCTGCGTAGCGGAGTCTTTCTGTTTTTCTTCTCATGAACCACGCCAGCGTCTTCTTCTTGAGATCGCTTCGCCATCTTGTTGCTGTGCTGTAGAGGTGTCAACAGTCGTGTAAAGAACAGGAAGTAGTGAGAAAGGAGATCTACTTATACTCCACAAAAGCGCCGAAGTATGTGAGGATGCTAATCAGTCGGAAGTGAGCCTACGAAAATGAGGTTCACACTGACTAGATTGACGGAGGAAACCGCAGACCGCTTCACTTGTACGTAAGTGAAGCCGCAATGATGAAGATCGATCTGCCCCCGTACCACTCCCTTGATGAAGTACGGACGCGGTTCAAAGATCGTCTCGATCACCACCACTTGATCGTATGGCCTGTGGCGAGAAGCTCGAGGCCGCTTGTATCGCGGCATCGGACCCATCGTCTGATACTTAGCTCTCTATCTTGACAACGCAGTTATCAATCTCACGCTCCAGCTCCGATCGCGAGTCCTTGCTCGTCCACCACTCATCCCTCCGCCTCAATCTCATAACTATTGCTCTTATGCTTCGGCTGGAACTGGAAGTCCTTATGCGCCGGACCCAAGAACATCTCACTGCAGAACAAGTCAGCACACCTTCATATAATCCAACCATCAGTGACAACACCACGTACCTAATCTTGATCCAATCCTTGTAATTCCCACTACTCAAAAGCGTCTCCAATTCATTCCTCCCCACAAACGCCGGCGGCCGATCCCCAAACTTGGGAGGCAGCTCCTCGAGTATTCCTAGTGGCACATACCTGCACGAAAAGCTGAGCCACTCGAGCAAGAACCTCCTCGTCGTGCCCACCCCAATCTCATCACTACCCCAGTACTCCAAACCATTGCGAGCGAATTGCTCGATGTAGCTCAACCTCTCACTTGCGCTCTTGTCGAGGTATTGGTTCTGGGCAATCTCCTCGAAGATCCACGGCTTGATCAACGCTCCTCTCGCAATCATTATACTATCAACTCCAGAGTCGCGGATGTGATCATTGTAGTCCACATGACTCAACACATCCCCGTTCCCGCAGAAATACGGCAAACCTTCACTTGTGTTCCCGCTAGAACTTAGATCTCGTGCATCAGGTTCACGCGCCGTATCAGTGATGTTCGCACGCTCGGATTTGAGTTTCTTGACCAGGCTGGCGCATTCGGCGATGTACTCCCAATTTGCACTTTTCGTATAGCGCTGCTGCTTGCTTCGGCCATGAAGCGTAATCGCCGCAACGCCACACGGCTCCTCGCCATATTGTTGCGCTTCGGGCCCACCCATCACCAGTCTCTGACATAACTTCTCGGACGTAGGATTTTTGTCTTTGGTGCCCATGCGGATCTTGACTGTGATGGGTACCTCGCCGCTTACGGCATTCATGCCTCGCAGCGTCTTTTCCAGCTTTGCGTGAGAGTCCAGAAGCGCGCTTCCGGCTCCTTGGCGAGTGACGAGGTCGATGGGACATCCACAATTCAAATCTATCGCCCTGAGAGACGGACACAGCGCAGTCAGCACCTCCGTCGTCTTCAACGCCAACCACGGCTTGTTGGCCGCGATCTGCGCTCCAAACTTCAAATCCCTTGCATGATTGTAGTCCAGCACCGGCGTTCTGGGACTGTAAGCTGGTGGTGTAGTCTCGGATTCATGAGCTTTCATCAACGCCCACTCGCCCTTCTCGCCTTGCACCAATGGCAGACCCATAGCCATCTCCGACCACGTTACCTGTGCGCCGAGCGAGACGCATAGACGTCGGAATGGCAGATTACCTTGTGTAGTGAGAGGAGCCAGGACGGGTGTTTCGGGGCCGTAGTAAAGCCTTCGCTTCTCTGATGCTCGAAACGGTGGCTCAACGTAAGTGGCACGTTTGTCTTGCTTGTCGCTGACGTGTTTGGTGGCGATGGGTATGCCTTCGTCGTCGACCATCCCGGAAGCTGCGTCTGGATCGGGTTTCTTGGCAGGCATACCATTAGTTGGGTCCAGGTTCTCCTCGCTCAGCCACTTGAGATACGCATCACTCTTCTCAGTCGGTATCTTCTTCTTCCGCAGCAAGATCTTCGTAGCAGCGGAATTCACATTCACCACACCTACACCCTCCTCATCTCCGTCATCGTCCTCCCCATTGACCATCCCATCCCTCTCCTTCTCAACAAGCACCAACTCCTTCCTGCCATCCTCGCGCTCAACCTCTTTACTATGACTTCCAGCAAACCTACACCGCCACCCAGCCGAGCACTTCCCCTTCACCTGCCAGATAGGACAGACACCATCGAAAGTACTCAAATCCTCCCTTTTGCCGTCTTTCAAATACAACCTAATATCATGAGTGAACTTGCACTTTTCTCCAAAGTGACAATTCTGAGGCGCGAACTCATCCACCTTCGCTCTCGACATGCACAGTTTGATCTCATCCTGCGATCGGCCGAATTGACGGTTGTGGTTCTGGCCGGGTTTGCCCTTCTTCTTGCCACCCTTGCCGCCGACTGTCTGAGGGTTTTCAGTGTGATGCGAGGCTTCTGCGGCGTCGTCGTCGGGTTCGTGGGTGGGTCGTGCCAGCTGAGAGATGTCTACTAAATATTCTTTCTTGATTGGTGTCACACCTTTCTTTCGCGTCGACTGCTCGGTAGCTGTCAAGGCGGAGTCGGGTTCCAGTCTGCGACGCTTAGGCGCGCGGTCCTCGGGGTCCTCGCCATTAACATCGTCCAGGCCATGTCGCTCGACTTTCTCTGCTTTCGTTGTCGCCGAGTCACCAGGTAAGATCTCGGTTTGCGGATGAGCTTCTTGCGTGGTGGTGTCGGCGGTTGAAACGTCCAGCTGCTCTGCTGGGTTCAATGGGTTGACAGTGTCCATTGCCATATCTGCCATTGCGTGTCGTTGCTTCTCGGCCAACCAAAAACCTCGATCATGTGAAGATTCCAGCCCCACCATTTCGGACCGCGCACAAGCCACAAGCCACAGATGACGCAGTTTGTTCCTGCCCAGTTTCGACAAACACGTAGACGTTTCGTTTCTTCGGTTGTGTTTGCTTCTACTTTACCACCTTCTGATCGACTTCTGTGAGTGTCAACAGCACGACCACAGCTCGACCAACACAGACACACTAACGGCGACCTACCAGCACCTCCGTCAGACCAGCTACAGACACCTTCCTACCCACGTGCAGCTAAGGTTGCACCCTGAGAGCCCACCATGACGCTCTACTACTCCCTCGTAAGTCTCAATCCTCTTCCTCCTTCATCTCACAATCAAAGACATCGTAATCGCCAACATGGTCAACCTAATCTACGCTCCGGTCCATAAATCTCAATCAAAAGTCAGCCTGTTCCTCACTAACATGTTATTTCCAGGTCTTCGCCCTCCTCGTGGCCGAGATGGCCCTCTTTGTGGCCCTCATCGTGCCCATGCCCTTCACCATGAAGCGCAAGCTCTTCACCTTCATCTCCGGCAGTCCATTAGTGGCTAAGGTGCAGTATGGGATGAAAGTACGCACATCCAACCAAACAACACAGCGATATGCATACTGATACGTTTGGCCAGATCACCTTCATCTTCATCCTCATCCTCTTCATCGACTCCGTGAACCGCGTCTACCGCGTCCAAGTCGAGCTGGCACAGGCCAAGAACCAGGGTGGAGCGGCTGCGTAAGATTAACACTCTCACAACAAATTCATCTTGTACTAACGATCATTTTCAGCGCCGCCGCCGGCTCCGAACGCATGGAAGTCCAAGCCCGCAAATTCTACTCCCAACGCAACATGTACCTTTGCGGCTTCACGCTCTTCTTGTCCCTCATTCTGAACAGGACCTACACCATGATCCTCGACGTTCTCCGCCTCGAGGAGGAGGTGAAGAAGTTGAACGGCGATAAGTCTGCGGGCGGCAAGGGCGAGAAGAAGCTGGCGGATGCTGGTGATATTGGAGAGATTGGCCGCCTGAAGGAGGAGCTCAAGAAGCGCGATCGCGACATCGATGTGCTGAAGAAGCAGTCCGGTGGACTCAGTGATGAGTACAAGAGGCTTGGGGACCAGTTCCATGTTTCGGACGGCACGCCGAAGAAGGATAGGTAGGCGACTCGCCAGCAAGTGCCCAGCAAGTGGTAGGCCAAGGTGGTAATGGTCGCGGACGAGACCGCTGAAGGGCGGAACGACAGCATGAACAATGGCGGGGAGGTTGGAACAGGAGCAGCACATCTGGCTGTTATACTAGAAGACGCGGGCATGCAGAAGCGTCGATGATAGCTCTGGGAAGAGCACAGTTGTACATTGGTTCCTATGAGATATGAGAATCGCATTGACTTGATGCAGGCTTCTCCTTCGTACTCTACTTCTTCTCTATAGAGACCAGACTGAAGCTCCGAAGCTGTGATGCGTCTTGGCATACGGTGGAGTCTGTGCTTACCAGCTTCTGAATATCCGCACCCGGACTGGTTGAAAGCTTTTTGGCTTGGTTGCTGACTCGTCTGCAGTGGGCGCCACTCAGTCTGGCTTGCTAATTCGCCTCGTCCTAACACTTCTAGGACAACACTACTTCGCCTTCATCATGGCGGGATTGTGGCTTTGGTGGCGAGCCTGGGTGGAGGTTGGACTTCAAGAAAGGGACTCAGAAGCATGGGCAGGAGTAAGATTACGGCGTAATCGGGCGCAAGGGCTGCTTGGGGATGCACAGGAGTCTGATACGGCAATGAACGATGTAGGTGCGCTGCCAGGTCGAATGACATCCCAAGTCTGACACTTTATTCGCAGAATGGAAGCCTACCGACACCTGCTAAGTCGCACGAGAACAAACTTGTGGTTGCTAGCCAGCCCAAGCGCGCGGTTAGATTTCAAGCTCACCCGCAGCGCCAGAGTCCGCTCCTCAGCCTGGCTCCAGAAATCAGGAATCTCATCTACGAATACACGCTCCTTGAGCCGACTAAAATCGACATCACGCCTGCTTACCGCACACCTGGCTTTCTATCTACCTGCCGCCTAGTGCGCCAAGAAGCAACAATCATGTACTGGAACTGCAACTACTGGACCATCTACGCACCAGGTTGCGATGCCAGCCTCGCGATAGCATTCGTGAACCATTTCGGACCCGCGCTCACGCCGAAGCCGAGGAAACAGGTTCCTCTGCAAATCGGGATTGGCGGCGCGAATCAGGGTGCTAACTGGTCTAATTTAGTGAGCTGGTGCCGACACGTTTGGGGTGGAGGGAGGTTGCATTTTTATAAGGAGAATGTGTGTAAGATGAATGCAACGTGCGTGGTTGTTGGTGCGGCCTTGGCGGTAGCGTTGAGGCATCGAGGGCGGAAATGGGAGGAGTGCGAAGAGGCGTTGGAGGTTTTGAGGGGAGTGGCGGCGCTGAGTAATAGGGCTTGGGGGGAGTGATGGGTGGTATGTGGCCGGCGAGAACACGTGTTGTCCTACCAACAAGTGGCAAAGGGTGGCATTGTACGTTACTGGGCTTATGAGCTGTCGAAGGTCTGTACGGCTTACCTTCTGGCCATGTGCTGATCCGCAACATCTTGGCAGCGAGTGTCTCACTCTACTATCTCCCATATATGTAGCCGGACGAGGCTTACCACCTGCACAATCCAGGTCGAACAAACCTTCGCCATCTCGGGACCAGGTCCACTGACAGATGGCCTCGCCTCCAGATATCAATTTTGAAACATCGTAAAGATAAATGTACCTATACTCACACATCCAGTGCTTCGATTGCAACGAAAGCAGAATGCTTTGTGTAAATCCAAACAACAATCTTCAACGGACTCAGGCGGATACACGAGACTGAGTTAATCGATGAATGAATCTCAATCGCACTCACAGTTTGGTCTGGCAGGCAACTGAAGTCCATTCTTCATCACACAATGGCCATGACATAAACTCGCCAAGTCTCGATGCAGTCTCTCGTACGGCTGTTCCTGCATGATGCGAGGCTTGACTACACCAGCGGCGGGTCCAATGCAGCGGTTAAAGTCATGAGGATCACGCGGTTACTGCTTCCAGTCGTATTCGAGCAGTTGAGGCTGCTATTTGGTATAGCCGGGGTACTTGGGGTAACCCCGCGTTGAAGTTGACAGTGATTTTTGGGCGAAGACATCAACCGCCGCAGATACCGCATGAACCGGTTCCTGGTCGGGCAGCGGCGCCGACGACGAAGTATACCATGTGCACATCCAGAGTATTCTGCACAGGCAATGACCATGATGACCGGGTAAAAGTAGGAGCACGAGATGGTGAAGACATATAGTCTCCCTCCCAGCCATGAAAGAAGCCACGCTTCAAGCTTCAATACCAAGCCGCAAAGATGCTCGTTACTGCTGTAGCCGCTGTCACTTCGCTGCTTGCGCTCACTGCGCAGGCCTGGCCTCATCGTCCCTACGGCCCGCAACCGTAAGTCGATCGACAGTCCGTGGGTTCAGCATGACAGCTAACAATTGATCAGCTGGGGCTACTTCACCAACAACACCATCTGGCAACCCCCAGGTAAGGAGACCGTCAGCTACCCTCGCTACACCGAGCTCGCAGACGGCACCATCATTGCTACCAGTGCCCTTGGCGGCGTCAGCCCGGGCTACTTCCCGATCTTCGAGAGCAAGGATGGTGGTGCTCACTGGACATACATCAGCAACCTGACGGACCAGGTCAATGGCTGGGGTATGAGTGCGCAGCCAGCGCTTGAGGTACTCTCCAAGCCCATTGGTGGCTATCCTGCTGGAACCATCCTGGGAAGTGGCAACTCCTGGAGCCAGAACGGTACCAGGATCGATCTCTACGCTAGCACAGATATTGGGCGGACGTGGCACTTCGTCTCTCACATCGCCAACGGAACTGCGCCCAACACCACCAACGGTGCCCACCCTATCTGGGAGCCAAAGCTTTTGTAAGTTTGAAAACATCTTGCCTTGACCGGCGCTAATTCTTTCCCAGGCAATACGAGGACGTCGTAGTCGCATACTACTCCGACCAGCGCGATCCTCTCCACGGCCAGAAGCTCTCCCACCAAGTCTCGTACGATCTCAAGAGCTGGGGCCCTGTCGTTAACGATGTTGCTCTGCCTCTCTACGAAGCCCGTCCGGGAATGACCAACATTGCCTTCATTGCGCCGATCAAGAAGTGGATCTTAGTTCACGAGACGCCAATCGGCAACTCTTCCTCATACGGCGTGAACTACCCAGTCCACTACGTTATGGCAGATACACCGCTCGAATTCGGCTTGAACGAGGACATTCCGCTTGTCGTCAACAACCAGACTGCGCCAAACGCCTCGCCTTACGTCGTGTGGAGCCCTCTGGGTGGTGAATACGGCACCATTGTTGTCTCCGATGCGGACCGCATGCAGGTATTCACCAACCAGTGTGGAGGTGACCGCAACGAGTGGGAGATCCATGAGACACCCGCTGGCGCGGTGTACAGCCGTGCCATCCAGATTTTCAAGAAGCGTCCGGACCATCTGGCCATCTATGGTGGCAACACTTACGACGACTCGGCTGCGGACGTGCACAAGCCGTTCTCGATTACGGTTGTGAACCTCCTGCAGGTTCTGAAGGCTCCTCAGGGTGTCATCCCTGCGTAGAGCATGAACAGTGTCTGTGGTAAATAGCTTATTAGTAGCTGCAAAAACGAAGTAAGACCTCACATCGTACATCAATTTTCATAGTCAAGCTCTCCGCGATCGTCCACATAGGTTCACCATCATAAGGATATGTCTCGTTTGCGGACTTGTTCGTCGCTAATGAGAACTTTGATGATCCATAACCTCCCTATATAAACCCTAGCACACTTCGCTCCGTGCCTGGTAGTGCCGGCTGCTGTGCGCAGGTCGGAACTTGGAGGTGGTCTGGCCATATGAATCGCCTTACCGTATAGATTAAGGCGGGGAATCTTCCCTGTGTCTCGGATCCCAAAATGTACGACTTTAATCCATTAGCTGATGCCAATCCATTCGGCCATCGACCTCGTTATACGACGATCTCGTGGACATTAGCAATTTGTTAGTGCACTTTCGGCGACGATAGCTGCTACATCCTATACGACACTGCTGAGATGGCGAAAGTCGATGTCGGCATTGGTTCATCTCCTCGACCTGTGGAATGCGCCATCTGACAATCCTTCACACCTGCGAGCCTCGTTCTCCTGGGCGATATGGCCTCCGCGAGCTTAGGCCGGCTGTTATTACGTGATGGCCCTTGCGCAGATGCCATAGGCGCAGGTGTGGTCTGGCTGTGTCCAGGAGGTGAGGTCGAGAGAAAGTGTGCATCATGCAGCCATGCCCATTCTCCACGTAACGGCACTTGGCTGAGTGTGAATACGGAGCAAAAGCGGCTTAGAGTGTGGTGGTGGATCCGTTTTAATCCATAGCGGTCGCGAAGATGGATGTTTGGTTTGGTGTGATCCATCGCGATGTCCTGTTGGGAACGGGTCGCGGCTTCTACCGAGCAGGCAACCGAGGTGATTTGAAACGGCGTGACTTCCTTATTCGGCGAGCACTTTCCCTGTGTCCGGCGGTCGTAAAGCAACGAGGGGAGCAGGGCAGCGAGACCTAAAAACCACCAACCGATATGACACCGAGAAGGCGACGGTCCGTAGGGTGTCGTGGAGCAGAAGGTTGTCAAGTAAGACGTTCTACCGCGTGCGGACAAGGCCCGAAGTTGAGGCCAAGACCCTGCTTACCGTAATCTCAAACTTACACACCGTAGGCGGCTGGCCTGAGTTGACTGACGTGCGATAGCGTAAACTCTCGCTCGGTGTTTGAAGGCTGTTGGCAGCTGTATAGGTCTTGGTGTACGCAGTCCGCCACCGCGTTGCCATCAACCGGTGCATCGGCGGCGGTGGCGGCGACACTGGGGGAGTTCACGGGCTCCACTGGTCAGCGTTTCAGGGCGAACCGTAACAGAAGCCTAAACCCCACGTCTTCAACCTCGTCGAGTCGTCCTGAAGACAATCTTTCTGTACAGCTGCACATAGCTGCACATTCATCGTGATGAAAGGTGCGGCACGTCACAGAATCGGTCAAGCTCTACGTGCATGCAGCAAGCAGCACCCCGGGTCTCACCGATTCAGGTAGTCACAAGAAGTAAGCGACTTTCGGATAGTAATATGCTTGCGGCATGTCATCGCGGTGCGTTTATGTGGCATACAAAGCCGACCGACAGTGTTCGTTGCCATGGAAAGCTCTCCGACGTGGTTTCCGGTACGCTTTGACGTTGCAACAGAGCCCCACGCGAGGGCTTCTTCCATGCTTCCAGAATGATGCGCGCACAGGCCGGGATGCGCTCCGCAGCCTTACGAGCAACGGCAGTTGATCTCTGCGCCGCCATCGTCAGCACACGCACACGCACTCGTCGCGACGCCCATGTAGAGTGAGGTCAGGGGCAGGGAGCATGATGTAGCAGGCGCATTCGTGGAGGCAACGAAAGGTGAGGGTGTAGCTTCGGCCATCGGATCGTGTGTCACTTTGCAAAGCGTGGCAAGAGCGGCCAGCGACCAGTCATCTTACCCGACGAGAGCTGCAGCTGCGCTAAGACGTAGTGGCGGGCAGGGATCATTAGCGCTCTAACTTTCGATGCGGATATGTCTCGCTCACAACCAGGCATGTGAGCTGCATACTTGATGAGGTGTTCCCTCCACCGCTACTCTCTGTCGCTCCGAGTTCTCCATCTTCTTAGCATTGCTCGACAGATTGTATCTGTTCACCATCCTCAAACATAGACCTTCCAGCGACGGGGCAACGTCATCCTACCCTAGTCCAGACCCGCTGCATTAGCACTCGACCGCTTGTTACAAATACCACGATCGTTGCAATCGTGGCGTGCAATTCTCAATCCCCGCCTGGCCTACATTTCCCAAGCACACGCGAGGGATCTGTAGAGTCAATTCCAAGCGTCAGCACACCTTCGACTACCGGGTACAACTTTTCCGGGCGTAATAAATTGTTTGACGCATACTCGAGATCCGGCCAGAGGTGTGAAGAACTGGCCAGCGATATCCTCTTCAGTGAAGACGACGACGAACGCAGCAGCGCAACCCCACTCTTTTCCGCTGCACCGCGCTACAATTCACAACTTTCGAGGCCGATGGCAGCCGGCAACTCGGCATCACCGATCCAAATACATCGTCCTAACTCGAATTCGCCGCGCTCACAGGACGCGCATCCGACATCACAGCTGCAACAACCGAGAATCGATATCAGCCAGGATAGCGTCATGGACACAGGATCAGGTGAGCAACACTCCGGTGAGCATCAGTATCGCGGGAGGCAAGAGTCGGTGGGCATGCTGGGGACAACTCCGTACGGTGCGCGAACGATTCCGAGTAAGCAGGGTTATCGAGGAGATGGCAATGGTCTGTCCGGCAGCATGATGAACGGTATGAGTTGGGGCGGCATCTCTGTCGGAAGCTTTATTCGAGATGAGTAGGTCACTCGTGAACTTGTCGAATTGGCCACCAACTGACAGGGCAGCTTCGTGATGGCGGGCACGTCACCGTACAACTTCCAGTCGCCGTCATTTCACTCGTCTTCGTATCTTCCGAAGATGGAAGCCAACTACATGAAGGATTACGTTTGTTGCGACATCCGCCTCGACTCGATGCACGAGTTGTTGCAGCATTACGAGGAGGCGCATGCTTCGCAGCCGACGCAAACCATGGGCAAGACACCTAAAGAGCAACAGTACCCGAGCAGTCGAGCCGCCAACGCCACCAGCACAGCACAGGCCGTTCAACAGCAAGCCCAGATTCAGCCGCCCAACTTCCAGCCTCAAGTCCACCAAATGCAGCATCACCCGAATCTGCAGACCTCTCCCCTCTTCAGTGGACAGTCCAGTGAGCAGATGGAATTCGAAAGCCTCGATAGCATGGACATGGACCCCAGCGGTCTTGCGTCACGAATGCAGTCACCGCAAGCATCTCAGTATCAACCGCAACCGCAATTCGGCCGACAGCAGCCTCGAGGACCTTCAGTCAACGTCGACATTGCGAATGCCTTCCAAGGTCAAGGTCTTGGCACGCCAACCACACCGCGTGCGAGCCAGCAAGGTATGGGAGCGGCGCACAACCCTACTGTCTCGTCCGTCAACACACCTACTCTAAGCACCGCCACCACGTCCCAGCAGACCGTGACTCCAGACTCCTCGATGCCCGGCACACCTGCAGAGTCCGTCGAGCTTGACTACAGCCAGTTTGGCGGCCTATCGATGGGCAACATCGACTACAGTCAGATGATGCAGAACTCCAACTACGACATGAACGGGATGAACGGCGGCAATTACAACATGAACAATGGTGGGTCCGGCACTATTGACGATCCCGCAAAACGTTTGCTAAGCAGACAAGGCTACGGTCACAAGGGCATGCCCAACTCCGCGCTCATGAACAGCAGCAACAGCGAGCTCACCAGGAAGTTCAAAGAGAGCTCGCTTCTCAACGGACTTTCGGGGGTGGGTGGCTTCGTTGGCGAGGAGATCAAACCATTCAAGTGCCCAGTCATCGGCTGCGAGAAGGCGTACAAGAACCAGAATGGGCTCAAGTACCACAAACAGCACGGCCACCAAAACCAACAGCTCAAGGAGAATCCGGACGGCACATTCTCGATCGTGGATCCGACGACTAGCATTCCGTATCCTGGTACGATTGGGATGGAGAAGGAGAAGCCATATCGCTGTGAGGTCTGCGGCAAGCGCTACAAGAACCTCAATGGCCTGAAGTATCATCGCCAGCACAGCCCTCCCTGTAATCCAGAGTTGGCTACGAATGCGGCGAGTCTACAGGGCATGGCGAGCAACGTTCAGGGCATGAATGCAAATGTCGCTGGTGGCGGTCTTATGGGGATCGCTAACGGCATGGGCGGGTATTGAGACCGGGCAGTCCATCATGCTCGACATGCTGCTCTCAATTTGTGGTATCATCCAGACCTAGACGCATCCGAAACCCCACGTCACAACCCCGGCGAACACGAACTCAACGGACCTCCCCTGCTTCGTCGGACTCAGCTCCGACGCCCGACAAAACTCTACACGACCCATCGAAGATCGCACACTACGCACTGCTTCACGTCATTGCTGCTCAGAAACTGGAGGGGGCGTTTACTATTGCTTGCTTGCTTTTCGCGTGCTTCTTGTCTTTTACACTGGGGATCGTTTAGCGAGGTGTTCGGAGTCTTGGGGATGATTGCTCTCTGTAGAGCGCTACGCACTGTGCATTGCGTTGGCGCATGATGAGAGGATACCTTGGCCTCGACTGTCTTGCTCGATGATACCCACAACAGTAGATTTGGCTGACCGGCCACCACGACGACGATGGAGTGCATGCATATACCCGTGGTCGGTCAGCTTCGGAGGTCTTATTGATAGAGATGCTATGATGATAATTCGACTGCATGAGGTAGCTACAGACGATTGCTAGACAGAATGAAAAGTGATTGCTGTTCTCATAGTCGCTCGAGATTGGATTGCCATTCAATCGGGGTTCGCATCATACATCCACCACAGGAACGAAGAAGCACGTCTGTTGTCCTCAGCATTGTTATTGTCTGACCTAGCATCCAACTCGAAGCTGAGATCCTACGAACGCGGCTTCGCTCCACAACAACACAACGCAGTCAGCCTCAACGTCCCACTTACGATGTTCGTCTAAACACTCGGGATCAACATTGACTCAAATCCCGAGCAATTAGTTCGACACAGCAATAATGGCAGCAAACGTCCAATGGACCGGCCGGCCGGCATCAAAGGAACACGAGCATCCATACCACGCTCCGCCAGCACCATCCAACCCGGTAGTCCGAGGACTGCCACTCTACTATGGTGCCAAAATGTGCGTATCTTGACTCTCGAATCAGCTCTGTGTATGACCACAGCAGAGCAAGCTGTGCAGTGGCTGCTTCGAGGGGATGAGCGGCGAGAGAGTCGGTGGCCACTTCACAGCACTTTCCGTTATCATGTACTGTATAGTCTTGTGGCAGTTAAGCTGACGGCCAGGCAGAATTACCAGCTCAACATTAGTTCAGAACCTGCTCTGGGGCAATGCTGGCTTTGACAGTCTCCGGAACAGAGCGGAGCTCGAAGGTGTCGAGCCACGGTATGAACCGCTGGTCGTCAAATCAAGCGGCACGAGAGTGAGTACAGCGGAAGCTTTGCAGACGCTTTCCAACGAGGACTGGACATCCAGGACACCTCCAGAGAAGCTGTATCCTGGTATATTAGACTACCACGAAGCCTACAAGACCGGCCGTACCACACCCACAGCAGTCGCAAAAGTGCTTCTACCCTTGGTGAGGCGGGATGTAGAGATTCCAAGCAGACACTCCGTTGCCTTCCTGAGCAGCAAGGTCGACCTAGTGATGCGAGCTGCTGAAGCCAGCACAAAGCGATACGAAGAAGGAAAATCTTTAGGCCCGCTTGACGGCGTCCCCGTTGCAGTCAAGGATGAGGAGGACGTGAAGGGCTATCCCAAGTGTGTCGGCTCCAAACTGGATCTGAAAGACAAGCACGATGCAACGAGCTATTGCGTGAGTAGACTGTCGTGATGCTGCTCCTGTGTGCATTTCAATGGCTACGAGCCATATTAGTTCTCAAGATATGCTGACTTGCCTATCTGGACTAGGTACAAGCCTGGCAAGATGCTGGAGCTGTATTGATAGGCAAGACAAATATGCATGAGTACGGAATGGATACGACAAACAATAGTCAGCAGATCAACTCCCCTTTTTTACCAAGCTGCCCTGCTGACCCCTGACCGAGACCCCAACCACGGCACGCCCCTAAACCCGCATAACAACACCTACTACTGCGGCGGCAGTTCTGGTGGTAGTGCATACGCTGTGGGCGTGGGATTAGTACCAGTCGCAATCGGCAACGATGGTGGAGGCAGTATCCGAATACCCTCTGCCTACTGCGGACTATATGGTCTCAAGCCTTCTCATGGTAGGGCGAGCATACGGCCAACCAGTAATCTGGCGCGAAGTAATGGAGTGGCTGGACCTCTGGCGGCTAACATGCTGGACTTGGAGATTTCGTACCGTGTGATGGCACAGCCAGACCTCGAAGAACCCAGCTCCGCTCTGTTCGATACTCCCAGGAGTGCTGCTAGTACACATGGCAGGAAGAAGGTTCTGGGCATCTTTAAAGAGTGGTTCGATCGCGCAGACCCTGCCGTGCGACAGGCCTGCATGAATGTAGTCGACTACCTAACATCAAAACTCGACTATGAGATCGTCGAAATCTCCATTCCGCTACTTCACGAAGGCCAGACAGCTCATGCAATGACCATTCTCTGCGAGATCCCATCAGGGGTGAGCTCACTCAAAGACCTCACGCCTGCTAACCAAGTCCTCATGTCGGTGGGAAGCAAAACGCCGGGAGTAGACTTTCTTCAAGCCCAGAAGATGAGGATGTTGCTCATGCAGCATTTGGCGCATCTGTACGAAAAGCATCCAGGCATAATTATCGTGACACCAACCACACCGAACGCAGGCTGGAGTTTCGACCCACAGGACTTAAAGTATGGTTGCAGCAATGGGAACATGTCCCTGCGATCCATGGAGTACGTCTGGCTAGCAAATTTCACTGGCTGTCCCGCCATTTCGGTGCCTGCTGCGTATCTTGAGCCGGAGAAGGGCACTGGCAGAATACCAATCGGCTTCATGGGGATGGGAGAGTGGTGCAGCGAGGACGAGCTCCTGGCATTTGGGTATGATTGCGAGCGTTACCTGCATGACGTCTACGAGAACGGACGTGTGAGGCCGGCGACCTACGTGGAAGTATTAGAAGTATAATCATGTACAAGTCGTTGTCTCGCTCACACGCTCGACAACGACAATCAACCGCATAAGATACCTGCTAGATCGATCACTCGCTGATATCCGCCATAATCGTTACGCCTCGCTATACACCAAAGCCTCTCGAAAGCGACAACCCATACATACCCGCATGCCAATGCTCACGCTGAACGCCATACCAAGACAAAACATATATTGCTGACTTGCAGCCCCTTTAAGCAATCTGCTGACCACGCAGTCCGGAGAGTGCGGAGTATGCAGAAGCCTGAATCGCAAGGAGATTAATCACACACCCGCTCTGGTGCTCACAGCTGACGATGCCGCGGCACCCGTTGTTGAGGATTCCGCTGTAGGTGGCGGGAGCAGAGCATAGCCATGGTGCACTCGGCTCGCGTCGAGCAGTGCTCGCAGGTTGATGCCGCCACTCCGGAGAGTTCCTCGATCGCTCTGCTCTTTGAGGTATTGCTCAATCTCCGCTGGTAGACTCTGGCCTTGCTCCCAAGCCGCTATAATGCGTTGGGTCACTGCTTGGTCGCGGCGGCTTTCGACCTCTTGAATGTGCTGCTCCGCCGCTACTGCTTCCACGTGTGCCTCGATTTCCGCTGCGTCGCCGTCCTCTGCTACTTCAGCTTCGGACTCGTCGCTCATCTCCTCGTCCTCTTCCGCTGGATGGCTGCTGAGCGCACCATCCGCCTCCTCCACGATCACAGAGATGTCTGTTTGTCGGTGAATGCTGTGCCGCCGTGCAAACTCCTCCTGTCTCAGTTCTCGCCTGTCCACGTACGGCTTGATGTCGTCGCCTGTCGTGTCTTCCACTTTGATGCCCTCGTCCTTTTCGTACCTCTCCCGTGCCCACTTCGTGCCCTCCCAGCAGCAAAATTCCAGTATTTCGTTGTACGTCAGACCAAGGTTGTCGAAAGCGTCAAACAAGCGTTTGTGATGCTTGAAGCGGCCGAGCCGCATGCGATGTGGTGGGTAGCAGTAGTTCAGGCCAGGGTAGCGTGCTTCCACGCTGTTCAGGTCGCCGTAGAATGTGGCTACCTCGATGCGGACTTCTGGTACCAAGTTTCGGGCCAAGTGTGCTGAGAATGAGGGTGGGTCATTTGGCGTTGGGTGTGGAAAGAGGTGGGCGTACAAAGCGTGGGCAATGGGTGTTTGCCGACGCATGTCGACGGTGTGTGATAATTTCAGACGATGCAGTGGTCTTTGCGCTCAATCGGCTTCAGTGGGTAGTCCGGTGTCGCTGGCAGTGTGCCAATCCAGAGTCGAGACGTAAGGTTTGAGGTTTGAGGTTTTTAGCAGTAAGGTCAGTCGGGGCGAGTGCAATCCCGCTAGGAATGTTGGTGGAAGGAGATGGTGTTGTCAGTATGTAGTAGTGAGGAGAAGGAAGGAAGGAAGGTGGAAGGCGGCAAAAGAGATGGGATGATTTTGCACACGGACGTCAAAGCCTGCGTGCGTGTGCGTCGTATCTGACTCTGCATAGGCGTATATGCCGGTGTTGCGCCCTCCTTACCTTGGCTGGACGACGGCTTCGCGTGGGTTGCCGTGCACGCGAGAGCTTGAACCCCTTGGTGAGGCATCAGCTGTCCCGGGCACATGCCTGATCGTTCCATAAGGTTGATTTGGGAGGGTGCGCCGACGCGATGCCAAACCGCCGCAGAGCTTACAAGCGAGAAACCTCAGACACGGCGATTTCGGGTACCGTAGAGGATCTCGGCAGCGCCAGGCCGGATCGTGTGTATAGCAGCACGACCTCACCAACCGCTGAGCACTTCCCATTCGCACCGCATAACGCTCGCAAGACGCGCGACTACGACTACGATCCCCCACCGCCTCCGTTACAGAGCACGCCGCCCACGCATGCTTTGTGCAATTCGTGGTAGCTCGTGGGCGCGAAAGTAGGTTCGAGGCCTTGCAGGGTTTCACACCGCCCCATCTCGTTCAACATTTGCCGCTGGCACGGCAGGTAGTTGGCTGATGCCCGTCATCATGCACCGCACCGCACCAACATGCATGTATCCTCGAGCTAGAGGGTGTTGCCTCGAAACGCTGCAAACGAACGACAGGTCGTGTTCTGGTCTTCGGGAAGTTCCGTGAATCAATTCTGCTAATTGACCTCACCTCATCCTGCGAACATTCGAAACGGAGCACATTGACTCATCACAGCAAGCCAGCACTTCCACAACGCGCCTCTGTCTGTCTTGTCGGTGTGTGGTGGCAAAGCAAGGCTAGGTCTAGCGAGGTTTCTCCCGTCACATCCTGCCAGCACATCTGCAACTTTAACCTTTCTGCATCCCACAGCTATGGTCAAGCAAATCGGAGCATCCAATCTTTCGACACCACCGGACACGTACCTCTTCGCGTTGGCACGAGTCGGCAACTGTTTGGCTACCATCGGCTCAGACGATGCGCTTCGACTGTTCGATCCAGCACTGAGATCCGTCGCGTCTGCACAGCCCAGGAATGCAGGGCTGTCGTGTCTGAAAGCGTTTTCAGACAACGCATTCGCGACCGCAGGGCGTGATGGCATCATCCGACTCTTCGACAGCCACGCGAGACAGGCAGCACAGTTATCAGAGCCACAAGGACGCTCATTATCTGCGCTTGCTTGCCACGGTCATGTCATCGCCGCCGGCACAGAGAGTGACAAGGAAGGTCTGGGAGACGTCAGCGTGTTGCTGTACGACACTCGGAATCCAGCTACGCCGTTAAGAAACTATGCCGAGTCGCATACAGACACCATCACCCAACTGGCTTTCCATCCTTCTCAGCCTAACGTCCTCCTCTCCGGCAGTACCGATGGTCTCGTGTCGCTCTTCGACTCTAACCAGGCTGAGGAGGAAGACGCACTGCAACAAGTACTGAACCCACGCTCAGCTGTGCATTGCGCAGGCTTCCTTACGGCAGACCAAGCGTACGTCTTGACGATGGACGAGCAATTCCTCATATACCCTCTCCAGGAGCCAGCAGAAGGAACAGAGCCTGCGCCTGCAGTAGACTTCGGTGATCTGCGACCGAAGCTGGGTTGCACGTACGTTGTAGACATGCTAGGCCAGCCTGATGGACAGCCAGTCGTGGCGTGCGGGCAGCATGAGCAGCAGACGCTTTCGTTGGTACCATTGCTGGGCTCCAATCCGTGGAACTTTGGCCAGAGTGTTGAATTACCAGGCGCTCATGGTGAGGAGATTGTTCGAGATGTCTTGCTGGCGGAAGATCGTGCTTACAGCTGCGGCGAGGACGGGCACGTGCGGGTGTGGAAGTGGTGAGCGTCAGGTCGGATTCTTGATCGAATGCCTGTATGAAGGCCACAAAAGGAGGAGGAAGCGGTGCAAACGTGCGCCCTTCAAGGACAATCAAGCCGCACTTCCGCCTTCATCCTCCATGGTTCATTATCATCAATTCATGGTCATCACTCTGGCGATGGCTTCGCATGCGCTCACTTCGCCTGCAGTCTGCATGGCATAGAGACCACTTCACTTCCTGCGTGATCTCTTCAACCAACATGGTTTGACACTAGCATTGTCTCCCCACTCATTCTGCTTCTGGTCTTGGCATTTCACTGACGATCCTACTTCACCTCGTAACACTGTCCGACAGTCACATCAGCCATCAGAACAACTGCAATCCCAGACTCTCGACTGTCAACCACAAGCAAAACATCTCACAAGCAGGACACTATGGCACAACGCGAAAGCCCACCAGCGGAGCTGTAGGTCACGTTCATTGTCCAAATTGATGCACAGCTTAGCTGACTGCAGAAAGCCGGGGTCGAGGTCAGCGCAAGAGGCAGCGAGTTGTGTACGACGAGGACGACGAATCTCTCGATTCCACATTGACGAACACATCTGCAACGGGTAGTCCCTGCACCTTGGCAGATCATCCCGGTCCCAATGGAGCTCTTCTCTCAACGTCGACCAAGAAGCAGCGCGGCATCTTGCTCAGTATCAAGATATCTGCAACAATATACGTCAAGTTTGTTGTCAAGGAGGAGGTCATTCGTGAGATCCCGGAGTACTCAAGCAAGCTCGACAAAGCGAAGGCAGCCCTGGTGGACGGAGAACGTATCCGCATCATTGACTCCAAAATTCGCAAAGAGGAGACCGTGCTTCAGGCCTTCGACTACCTTGTGGATGGGATCCTGGAGCCCCTTGACATTGACGATGCCAACAAATGCTTAACGGCGCTCAACGGTCTTATATTACTGTATAATTACAGCATCACGATGGGCATAGAGACCCTGGAGGCTGCAATACTCAGTCACATCAGCAGTTTCGACTTCGACAACTTCGATCCCATCACTTTAGTCTACTTTGCTACTGAGTACTATCACGACGACAGGGATGGCTCGAAAGCGGCGTCCAAAACCTCGCTTGGCTGCTTGATCAAGGAGTACCTCGCTAAATATCTGGCAGCAATAATCGAAGATGGCGAGACGTACCAGTCCATCAAATCCCAGGGCGGGAGCACGCTCAACATGCAATTACTGGAGGTGCTCTCGGAGGATTACCTTGCTCAAAGGCAAGCAATCTCAAGTGAGGAAGTCAAGGTGGAGAAGTAAGACTGGCTGAGAGCAAAACGTCTGCCAGCCGGAAGCATGCTGAGCACCAAAGTCATGCTCCGGGTCGGCACGACGATCGTCCGACAGGACACGGAACAAAGGTCTGAATACAAGGTCGCATGTGGCAAAATTGTCATCTCCATAAGGCCAAATCAGTACCCAGGCGCTGCATAGGAGTTGGTCAGTCTGGAGACAATGCGTGGTTGGCGAGGGCCATCTGGCATCTTGACTGATTCTTCGATCTAGTCATACTGGCTTCACAAAGAATGTATCTTGGGCTCTCCCATCTCCTTCTCCAGTTCACTTTCCTCGGCCACTACGCCGTCGTAGGTCTCAGCAGGGGCAATACCAAGACGTAGCGCTTCTTCCGGTGTGAAGGTACCGTAGACATCGATATCATCCTTCTCGCGTAGACCAGGAGGCGGAAAGACGGTATTGATAGCCCAGTGAGCAAGAAAGCTGACCACGAAACCAAGCGGGAAGGCGAGGTAGTAGAGGTTGGTGCATGCTTCCGGGACCACGACGCTGGGCGTCACCGCGTGCGCAAAGCCTGGGATCAAATAAGACCAACCAATAGCCCAAGCCAGGTAGGAGCGCCAGTTGATCCCGTGCCAGTAGAAGTAGATCGAGCCTTTGTCTGGTGTGTACAGAGCACTGAGCTTCAAGCATCGACGTCGGAGGACTAGGAAGGGGTCAGCAACAGCGGTGTAGGTATACGGATGGATTTGAGACTCACCCCAGTAGTCGCAAACCATTATACCACACCAGGGACCTAAAAATACGCTGTACGCACTCAACACACTGATGAAAGTCGCCGCCGAGGACAACAGCTGCCAGGGGCACATGGCAATCGACAGTACAAGACCTACAAGCAGGTCAGCACACATTCGGCAATTTGCTTTCCGTAAGTATCATTACCGATGTAGGAGCCACGGCGGATGTCTATGAAAGCAGGAAAGCTGAGAGACAAATCAGTATCTTTGTCATTTGAATGCAGGCGACAGCAACATACAGTCCGGCTAGATCCATGCCGCATGAGAAAGCATTGTCGATGGTGTTGATAGCCAACTGGCATACGACAAGCCCAAAGCCGGCGAAAAAGGCAGCTGCTCGGGATTTTGCGTTGTAGTCTGTATCGAGCCACTTCTGCACAAGGTCGGGTGGGTTCCTAGTCAATCTGTCAATACCATGGTTCGTTCGACGGAAACGACACATGCTCACCAGAGCGCCTCGCCATAGATCGCCTGGGTGGAAGAAGCTGCCAAGCAACCGAAGATCGGCATGATCGCGCCAAAACCAATGATTGAGACCCATTGTCCCATGACCTGGTCGCCCGGACGGCGGGCAAACCGAGAGTAGTCCATCTGATTTGTCAGGCCAACAGCGATGCCTCCGATAACTGTCGTGACGCCAGAGACAATCCCCCAGCCTAGGGCCGAGCTCGATACCGTTGCAGGTTGCGAGACGAGCGGGCCGGCTCCGTGCGCTTCTGAGAGACACCAGATCATCATGCATACAAGTGTAATTGCAGAGACTACATTCATCCAAAGTACGACCTAGAATCGATGCATCCGGGGATCAGCAGTTGTCGCATGCGGTCTCTTGAAGTCATATCGGATCCATTCTGATACGTACATGCTTCATTCCCTCCGGCCGAACATAAAGAATGGGGGCCATTAGCAGGTTGAAGACAATCCAGCCGATGAATTGTTTCGTGTTCATCTTCGCAGAGGCTGGAAAGTGATTCTCCATATGCTGGTAGCTGCTGAATATCGCTGAGAGCACATTCTGTACGCACAGACCACCCGTCCAGCTCTGGACAGAGAACCATACGAGGCTCAGGATAATGCGCTGAATCAGGGCGAGATACTGTCCATATATGCCCCAAATGTAGCGCGATGCCACAGCGAATCCAATGTGATACTCAGCACCGACATAACCATTTGCGATTGCTACGGCGGAGATGATGATCTTCCCAAGAACGATAGAGATGACAGCCTGCCAAACTGACAGGCCAGCTGCGACCAGGGAAGCGCCGATCTGCCAATTCGAAAGACATATTTGGTTGATTGCCCAGAAGGAAATATAGGCCCATCTTGTCCACGTCCGGCGATGAGGGGGAAGCGGCCTGATGTCGTCTGCGGGACTTTGTCAGTGAGGAACCCGATACTTTCGCAGACCCGCATACCATTGATCCAGACGTTGGAAATTGTCTGCTGGGAAGTAGGAACCTTCAGGAACTCTACGATATTTCCGACCGCCATGTTGGCTCAACTGTCCACTCCAGTGGCCGTGTCAGGAGAGGAAGTCGGAGAGTCTGGTCGTAGATTGTGATGCCGCGACATCTACGAGTCCCCAATAATGCGAGCTGAACCTCCCATGGCGACACATCTTGGAGTCACGAAACGGGACGATAGCAACGTGTTTATCGGAGGGAGTCGGCCTGGAACCTGCAGAACGACGGCAGTCGTGGCCGCCATATCGCTGGCCGAGATAGGCTAAGCTTGGGGTCATCGAAAGTGGAAATCTGGGGTCGTTCGGGCAAGGTCTGGTGTGTAATGACAGGTGAGGCCTATAACCAGCGAATGGTAGGTGTCGTCTAATGACATACCAGTCCAGATCGATCCACCGTCGGAACCTCCATCGCCGGCCTGATCTTGCAGCCGGTTCCGCAACTGGCGGATGGTACAGTTGAAGTTGAAGTAGCGATTTCCCCAGCGCCGACTCGGCAACAGCCCGTATACTCGGTCATTTGCTCTCAATCCTAGTTGGCATAGAGGAGAGGCAGGAGAAAAGTTATCACTGGGCCGACGGATGCTCGACTGTGGTTCCATCCAACAAATGAATGTGCAAGATAAGGCAGCAAAAGTATTGACAAATCGTGTCAGCACTTCTGATCAAACCCCAGCTATCAAGAGCATCTGTCTTATTTTATGCGCTTCGGCCAGAAAATTGGCGGCATCTCGCCGTGGGCCGGTACCATGGCCCGTTACGACGGGCTAAGACGATCGCGTTCCTGCGCTTGCTGTTCGTAAATTGTGCAATAGCCATACCGCATGAAAATGGTCGGTGGAACAGACAGCGATAGCTCTCTTAAGAGTGTGAGAATAGGGTACGTACTGCAGCGATCAGCTTTCGACACTCGACATTAGCTCACGTTGCGCATAGCATTGACGTCGGCGGCACCAACACTGATGCAGTCGCGATTGATCCTTCCCAGCAGCAGCATAGTTCTCGGGGCGTGCTGGCCCACTTCAAGACGCCTACAACTCCAGATGTCACGGCAGGCATCGAGACAGCTGTTCGCAGTATCCTCCAGGAATCCAGCATACCCGTTGACAGGATTGCGAGTGTGACTGTAGGCACGACGCATTTCATTAATGCTGTCCTAGAGCAAGATGCTCGACGCTTGCAACGAGTCGCGATTCTGCGGCTGTCGAAGTCATTCCTCCGTGAAGTGCCTCCATTCTCAGACTGGCCGTCAGGCTTGACAAGCATCATCAAAGGTTATGTCGGGTATTGCGATGGCGGGCTACACATCGATGGGAGCGAAGAAGCACCAATCGTAGAGTCCCAGATTATTGAGCGATGTGCGGAAATTAAGAAGCTCGGGCTGACCGCAATCGTTGTCGTCGGTGCTTTCTCGCCGATCGATGAGGTTTTCCGACAAGAGGACAGAGTCAAGGAGATCGTGATGCGAGAAGTGCCTGGAGCAGACGTGGTCGTGTCGCATGAGGTCGCGAACATTGGATTGCTTGAGCGTGAGAATGCGAGTATCCTGAATGCCGCGATTTTACGCTACGCCAAAAAGACAGTGAAGGGGTTCCGGAGAGCTATGAAGACACTCGAACTTACCTGTCCGCTGTTCTTGACGCAAAATGACGGCACATTACTCGATTCTGCCGCAGCTGCGAACATTCCCATCCGTACGTTCTCTTCCGGCGCAACAAATTCAATGCGCGGCGCGGCTTATCTGTCTGGGCATACATCGGGAAGTGCCATTGTGGTCGATATTGGAGGTACTACGAGCGACATAGGCATGCTCTTGCCGTCAGGACTGCCTAGACAAGCATCAGCATATGTCACAGTGGCAGGTGTAAGAGTAAATTATTCCATGCCGCATCTACACTCTATCGGTCTTGGCGGCGGTTCCATTGTTCGACATACTGATGAGAGTGTGGCAGTGGGACCGGACTCCGTCGGTCACTATCTTACCAGAGACGCATTGGTGTTTGGAGGCAAAGTCATGACAACGTCAGATATAGCCGTGGCAGCTGGAAAGGTCGACATGGGCGACAAACAAGGAGTAGTTGGCCTTGAGCTGCCTCTTATCGAGCGGGCAGAAAGTCGTATCAAGGCTCTGCTTGAGGCTGCCATCGATGTCATCAAGACCTCACCCGAGCCTATGATGGTCCTGCTTGTGGGCGGCGGTGCTGTGCTTGCACCTGAGACACTTGCAGGAGCGTCCCAACTCACGCGACCACCCTTTCACGATGTTGCCAATGCTGTCGGTGCAGCGATCTCGAAAGTCGGCGGTATTGTGGACGTGATCCAGGGCGTCGCCGACCAGTCCGTCACGCAAGCAGTAGACCATGCCAAAGCAATGGCCATTCAGCGTGCTGTAGATGCCGGAGCTACCAAGGACAGCATCGTGATCGCTGAAGTAGAAAGCTTGCCGGTCACGTATGTTGCGAATCAGCTTCGCACTATTGTCAAGGCTGTAGGCGAGCTTGATGTCAACATGCAGCCGATTCAGCTCGACGACGACCAGGACGATGCCTCGGACGCTACCGGAGAACAAGGGAAGGACTTTTCGGTCAAGATTGTGGACGAGCCACCAGTCGACCCGAGAACATATAAGCCAACAATCAAGAGAATCGCCGAGACCTGTGGACAGGAGTGGCAAATCAGCGAGACAGATATCGACTATCTCGCTGATGGCTGCTATGTTCTTGGCTGTGCAGGTGGTGGCAGCCCCGCAGCATCCCGTATCCAGCTGCGAGATATGCTTCGCGCAGGTCACACGATGCGTGTAATCGACGCGTCGGCGCTAGCAGCAGATGCTAGCATATACTGGGGAGGACACATGGGATCGCCAGCTACTTCCAACGAGCGCTTGCAAGCTCTGGAGACCTTCCATGCGTTCACTGCGTTGATGGAATACCTCCATCACGATAGCTTCGACGCGGTCATGGGTCTAGAAATAGGCGGCGCCAACGGACTTGAGCCTTTCCTAGTCGGGTCTTCCAGGTTCTTTGATCGTCCAGTAATTGATGGTGATTGGATGGGGAGAGCTTACCCAACCTATTGGCAAACAACACTTGCCGTGCATGCACCCGGCGAGCTTATACCGTGCGCCATCGACTCTGGTGATGGCAAGACCATGCTCATGACCAGAGCTTCGAACGACGAGATCGTCGATCGTGCCCTACGCGCTTCGTGCTCCGAAATGGGTTCCAGAGTCGGCATGGCAGCGAAGCCCACCACTACCGACCGCGTGCAACGGTTCGGGGTGCTCAACACGGTGTCCTTGGCGTGGCGTATCGGCCGGTGTATAGCAATGGCAGAGGCGACCAGTACCCTGTCAACTGTAGCCGAAGCCATCGTCCATGAAGTGGGTGGAGCCAAAAGCGCCAAGATATTGTTCAGAGGCAAGATCGTTGCAGTGGAGCGGCGCCTGTTCAAGGGCCACTCTTATGGTAGCATCACCATTGCAGGTCTCGCACCGTCTGAAGAAGAGTCGTCGGACGATCCAGAAACCAGGTTACCTGCTGTTGCCACAGGCGGAACGCTCACCATTCCCTTTAAGAATGAGAACATCTATGCTGAGCACACAGCGAATGATGGTACAAGATCCACTCTGGCGTCCGTACCGGACCTTATCGCCGTCCTTGACACTGGCTCAGGCCGCTCGCTTGGTGTTCCCGAATTCCGATACGGTTTCAGGGTGACCGTGCTTGGCATCACCTGCTCGCCAAGATGGACGGAAACACCGGCTGGCTTAGCTATTGGAGGTCCAGGAGCGTTCGGATACAACGATGTGGTTTATAAGCCGCTTGGACAATATGTGGAACCCAGAAGTGTTATCCAGGAGTATGGCAGACTCTGAGCGCCACTCGAGCCCTCCATAGTGGCTCGAAGTTTACTTGCTGTTGCGGAGAGGTTTGCATCCAGGTTTGGTCGGAATACCCGGTAACTGCCCCATTGTAGCAATTTTCATGAATGGCGCTTGCTGCTCTCTCGTCGCCGTCGGCCTCTCTTGACCACAACAAACTCGGTGCACCAGCTCTAACACGGTATGGCACATCGGAGATGCTAGCAGTGTTTCTTTTCATCCTCGTGGTAGTAGCACACGTCGGGTATCTCAAAGCAGGCATCCCGCCAAGCCGAATCAGACTCGTGCTGAGCATGGTGTGGATCGATGCGTAGAAAAGATCGGGTTCTCTAGAGACCTGACCTGCCGAGCGTATGTGTAATGCTGTGAAAGTGCATTCAACGTGATCTCCGTCGTTCTCTGAGGGAGTGGAAGCGGCTGACGGTGTGAGTGGGCGAGAGGTCGACGTGACTGTAGATGGTATAATCTGCGGCCTGACTCATCTAGAGGGTAAGATCGCACACTTGGTAGGGTCTTGATTTGCATATCCGCCAATCTCTATCTTCGCTCCCTCAGTCTCATGGACCCAGCACATAGTCGCGTTACGCTCCAATCGGCAGAAAAGTCAAGAGCAGCGACATATCCTCCCCTCACAGGTTCCAGCAGAGGTACATGCATCAGGTCCGCGCAGTCTTGTCTTGGAGAGCAATGTAAGCTTCAAACGCGCGGGTTGTGTTTATCTTGTCATGCCTGCGATCAAGAAGTGAAGTCGAAGAAGAGGTACGGGATGAACCTTAAGTGCTGGCGCGTGTCTGGCGCGTCACGATTCGGCGCTAGTGCTCTTTCCTCAAACCGCTTGACTTGCACTTCACACCACGCATGATTGACCGACAAAATGTCGACCTTTGATGGAGTCGTGAAGGAGTTCCCAGACATACGCATCGACTACTTCAGACCCAGCACGAAATCAACGCGAGCGCCACTCGCCTACTTCCTGTCGCACATACACACTGACCACACCGTTGGCCTGGAGTCATGCAAGTCGCCCTTCATATACTGTTCGCCCGCCACGCGAGAGATCCTACTCCGCCTACAGAAGTTTCCCCATCGTATGAATTTCGCAAAGGGCATTGTCGAAAAGCATGAGCAACACTTCAAGCACCTGAAAAAGCTGCTCAAGCCTATCCCGCTTGAGACACCTACCGACGTCGAATTGTCCCCGGGCAACACGATACGTGTGACTCTCTTCGACGCCAATCACTGCGTAGGTGCAGTCTGCTTTCTTATTGAAGGCAATGGCAAAGCAATACTCTACACTGGCGATGTGCGAGCTGAGCCTTGGTGGATTGCCTCGCTGTGTCGTCATCCCCTCATTGTTCCTTATGTCGCTTCAGTCGATATCCCTCGTTCGCCTCTCAAGCAGCTCAACTGTCTATACCTCGACACAACGTTTGCTGCCAAGGAAGATGTCTACAAACAATTCCCATCGAAGGCCAGCGGACTGACGGAGATACTACACGCCGTCTCCCGATACCCAAGAGGGACAACTTTCTACTTCGACTCCTGGACGTTCGGGCGAGTCATCGATCCTGGATCAAAATCTGCCTGCATAATTGTCTCAACTAACACCGGTTACAGATACGAAGAGGTTTGGCAGGCGTTATCTGCGCATCTAGGCTGTCAGATACACGTTGACGACTACCGCTACGGTCTCTTCCTTGCACTCTCGAACGGAGCGGAGCCAAAGGCGCCCGAGGCTACCAAAATGATGGGTTACAACTGTGGCAACCACCCGAAGGAAGGCTGTTTGACATCAAAGCAAACACAACTTCACAGCTGTGAGAAAGGAGCTGGCTGTGAGGTCTGGGACAAAGGTATGCTCGTACCGGCATGTCAAAACTTTCACTAACACCACCAGATTTCGTCCGCATCACGCCCATCATATCGCGCCACAACGGCATGGACATTGCAGAACTTGGAGCTGGCGGCGGTCAAGGCGATCTTGACGTGCATCACGAGCTTGATGTGGGTGACGCAGCGACAGTGGGACAACTCATTGCCCTCTGTGCGTCAAAGCTACAAGGCCAGCCGCAGCTCCTCGCATCCGTCATGGAGCTTCTTACTAGCTTTATCAGCGGACAGAAGTCTACTGTATCGCTGGACGGCTCTGGTTTCACCGAAGCCTGCGCTCGTGCTGCCGAGGAGGCCGACTTCGACAATGTGGACGACTTCCCAATCGACCGGCTTGTTCCAGCACTGGCCAAACTCGTCACGAAAGCGAAACAACAGAAGCAACCTTCCTCAACCCTCAAGGTCGTGGCGAAGCGTGCGGATGGGTTGCCGAAGCAGATTGTGCGTTGACACCTCTTACTCATTGCGCTCGAGAAGCTGACTAGCCGTGCAGACCTTCCCGTACTCGCGCCACTCTAGCTACGGAGAGCTTTGTGAGCTTGTCGAGGTTTTCAAAGCGAAGGATATACACCCTTGCACAGTCGACTCAGCGAACTGGATCACTAACCAGTCAATGTCCTTCCTGTTCGGCCATGTCTACACCAACAGCCCGATATTCAGCCACGACCAGATGATGATCAAGAAGCGAGGGATCGCACTTCCTAGCGCCACGTTTGCACACGAGAGACAGTCTTCTCCCGCAAGTGAGAAGGCAGACTGGGATCGGTCACTAGAGTTCCATCGCAACCAGGAGAACGAGCGACGATTGACTCGCAGAACGCACGAGGAATTCGAGCGCCATTCGAACGATCACCCAATGGCACGGAGACAATCTGATTTGTGGCCACCAAGGGAGCTCGAGGACCACTACTCGCCACCATGTCAACAGCGCAAGCGCAAATCTTCCAGAGCGCTTTCGCCAGACACCGCGGCTGTGGAAGCCTTGCGCAAAGCCTTGGTACCGTTTGCACATCCTGCACAGTGGCTTGACCACAACTCCGCGCTGTCGAAACGCCGTCGCCCCTCCGACGATGATCGCGAGGGCCGACTATCTCCGCCTGCATTTGAGGCAGACCAGAGTGCTCCGCATGACCCGCATGTTGCAGCCTTGCGTGGCGCGGCAGAGGGTAGGCGTCTTCACATTGGCAACCTACCGGAGGGAACATCCTCGGCCGACCTCGAGCTTTTCTGCGCTGATTACGAGGTGTACGTCAAGTCTAGTCGTAGTGTTTAACAACGACTGACCAAGACTCAGTGAAAACGCATACGTTCCTCAACAGTCGGCCTCAAGTCGCGCAGGCCTCTACGGTTTCGTGGAATTCGCCAATCCTGCAGCAGCAAAGCATGCAATGTCCAGACTCCTCAACAAGGTATTCAACGACCGCAGAGTACGTGTGGATATGGCACGCAATACAGAGGTGCCATTCGTCGGCAAGCTCGAACCTATGCTGAAGTACGAGGTCTACCAACCAACGGCAGACGAAGCTCGACTAGCACTCCGGACTGAGGCATATGAAGCTGCCCGCAACAACGACAGCGTCCATTGGTCGAGGCTTGGTCTGGTCTCTACTGGTGGTGGGCATCAAGTCAAGGAAGAAGAGCTGTGAGTGTAGCTTTGCGCATTCGCTGGTGTGAGACAGAGAAAGCAGGAGCATGATGAAGATTGAATGCATATGATACCCCGGATCGGCGTCAGATGAAAGTGCACATTAGCTGAGTGTGACCACTGGTGTGAGTAAGTTGCCATCAGCATTCACTTGCAGCTGGCCCATGCAAGTAGCTCATGCAACGAAACTCCCCTTTGGCGGAATACTCACCAAACCTCTGAGCTCCTTGTTCTTCCATTGTATTGCCTGACACAGATGGTACAGCACCTTGAGCGTCGGCATCGGCACACCTAGCTTCTCGCCCTCGGCAAGGGGCTGGCCTAAGATATTCTCATATTCGATATAGTTTCCCTTTCGAGTGTCCGATAACATGGAAGGTGGCAGATACATGTCTAGAGGGTCCATCTCGATCATGTCATCGACGACTGTCGCCGGGAGGTCATGGCCAGCCGCCTTTGCTGCAGCCACGATCTCCAACATGGCTGGCCGTACGATCCCTGCTACAGCGCCATCTGCGAGTCGAAGGCGGCCGGTGTCGAGTCCAGTGATGGCGCAGATGGAGTTGAGACAGGCGTTGTACACGAGTTTCCGCCACCGTGTCCAGCCAACGTTCGAATCGAAAGAGCATTGCGTCTTCCCGCCGGCAGAGTATCGACGTACGAAATCCTCGGCTGCATCCTTCTGAACATCTGCTGGCAGGTTTGGGTTGTCGAAGGCCCCGACAAAAAGAGTATCGGGAAAATCTTGGTCGACATGTCCAGGCGATGGCTCGTTGGCTCCGATCATTGAGACGCCGGACAAGACCATATTCTGCGGATATGCTGCAACTAACGGCTTCTCGATGTTGAGACCATTCTGGATCAAGACTATCACAGTCTTGCCCGGAACGACTGCTGGTCGAATAAGCTCGCTCAACAACGGCGGAACATCTGCAACGTTCTTCGTTACGCAGACGATGTAGTCGAACTCCGGACCATCCGAGACATTTGGGACTGAGTTGACCACCTTCGTTGGACGGAAGCTGTCGATTGCGCCATGGTCGCACGACTTGATTGAATAGCCATTCTTGCTGACAACGCTGTAATTCGAACGGCAAACGATGGTGACGGCGGCCAGACTTCCACACTCAAGATTTAGAGCCGCAACCGCCCCTACGCTTCCTCCGCCGACCAGAAGGACGTTCGCCTTACTCTTCTCGGAGGCCATGTTGTTGTCGTTGTTGTCTAGTTCGGCATATGCTGCTTATCGCAAGAGCAGATACTGGATTTGGAAGCCTCAGGCCACAACGTCGTCGTCTGGCCATCGCGTCTCACTTGTTACCGCTTACTATCTTCGCGAACCACCCTCGTTCTTGCGGACGGCATCATCTCATGAAGCTAGGTTGTGTGGTGGTAGTAGAACGAGCCCTGCGGTCTTCGGTTGAAGAACGGCCATAACCATGACGCTCTCCTTGATCACTCCTCACGAGTGACGCAGAAGCCGGAGGCTTCACATGCTACCCACAATCGTGGGACGAACACTGCTTTGTATGATCTGAATGACCGATCGCAGGTAGACGACTAATATCTTCTCGTATCCGCGTCATCTATATCTCACCATGTCTCTCTCAGGTGGCCTCGCGGGGGCGAACAAGATCGACGACTCAAGATGGACGCACCACAGAGTAGATCACCATACCCGATGCAGAGGCGGTGAAAGCTGATAGCAACAGGTCCAAGTCGATGACTTCCCCAAGCACTCTCTCGCGCCCGAGGCAGGCATCATGCTTCACTACATCAGCTGTCCTCCTCCTGAGCCGTCAGCGTCGAAGGGCACCATTCTCCTCATACATGGATTTCCGCAAACCAGCTATCAATTCCGCCGCGTCATCACTCCGCTGTCTGATGCAGGATATCATGTCATTGTGCCGGACTATCGAGGTGCAGGAGAAAGTAGCAAGCCATGGGAAGGCTACACGAAAGACATCATGGCCCGAGATCTATATCGGCTGGTCACTAAGCATGAGGGAATCAAAGACAAGATTCACGTTGTCGGCCATGACATTGGCGGCATGATTGCACACGCGTACGCAATACAGTACCCCGAAAATACGGCCAGTGTCTGCTGGGGTGAGTGTCCATTGCCCGGAACCAAGGTCTACCACGAAGCGAAGAACACAACGATGATGTGGCACTTCACTTTCCATTCGGTGCCCGATCTTCCCGAGTTGCTCGTAGCTGGCCGCGAGCGAATCTATCTGAAGCACTTCTTTGATAGATTGGCCCAGAATCCCAGCGCGATAAGCACGCATGACTTAGATGTCTACGCGACTGCATATGCACAGCCAGGTGCTATGAGGGCGGGAATGAACGTATACCGAGCATTTGAGGCTGATGGAGAGATGAACAGCACCTGGCTGCAGGAGAAGGGGAAATGTGAGGTGAGGTGCTTGAACTTGTGGGGTGGGAAGTCCTTCTCGGACGAAGCGACGTCGAAGACCATGTCGGAGCCTCACTATACAAATGCTCGATTCGATACCGTTGAAGGTGCTGGTCACTGGATTGCTGAAGAGAGGCCGAATGAGTTTGTCGCTAAGGTACTGAAGTGGGTCCAGCAGAGCTAGGTGCAGACGAAGTCGTGTGGCGGTCGGTCAAGGCATCGAGGATGAGCCCCTGAGCCACCTGCCAGGCATACGGTCTCGCACACAAGGTGAGGAATCAGACGTCAACCGAGCACCCCTCACGCCAACATTAGAGGGACATTGCCATTATTCTTGTAGTACTACGAACTCAGCTAAATCACATTAATCGCGGCTTCTGCGCAATCAAGATGCTCAGGTCTGCGAGTCCTCTTCGTCAATCTCGTTACGAGCGAGGATGAGGTGTGCACCTACGCGGCGACTGTTCCCACGAAAGGCAGTACAAAGAGTCAGTCGCCCATGGATGACAAGTCGATTCAGGCCGCATGAAGGAAACACCTCAGTGATCGAACAGCCTTCGAAGACCTGGTTCGCCGCCTTGCGGTGCTCTATACGTTGCTGTTAGCCCTGTGTACTTGTGAGAGAATGGAGAAAATGGCCAAGGAAGCGCTAATAAACCGAACAGTCAGTGGCCCGGCAAGCGGTGGTTGACGCTGTGAGCACATCTTCGACATCTGCAGGAATAAGGTATGGCAATTAAGCTTATATCTCGTGCAGCTATACAGTCTTCTACATAAGAGTATGGTTCAACGTTGCTTCTTGCGCCCATTGCTGACCTCTTAGATACGCTTGTGTCCAATTGGGGCAGTGATGTTCGCCGTCGCGGTCTTGTCCTGCCCGTGGAGCTTGAACCAGTTCAAGAACTGGAACATGCTGGCCTTGGGGTGGCGCTCTTGGCTGGTCAAGTTGACGTACTGCAGACCGAATTTAGTGCCTAAGCCACTGTTCCACTCAAAGTTGTCGTAGATAGCCCAAGCAAAGACACCGGTGATGTTGACGCCATCCAGCACGCGAGCAGCGAGGATGTTGTCCAAGAAGCCTTGGATGTAGTCGGCACGGCGAAGATCCCACAAGATCTGACCGAGGGTGTTGAAGGACGACTCAGCCGGGTCGGCGAAACCGAACTCGGAGACCACGATGCCTTTGCCCTTGACCTTGGGGAAGTACTCGTTCTCGATGAAGCTGAGGTAAGGACGAATACCGCCCGGTGTGCTCCAAAGCCAAGTAGCGCCAGCATCCGAGTTGGGACCAATCGGGAACCCGTCAGGCTGGAGGGTCGATGTGACTGCGCACGAAGGGAAGTTGGGGTCGGAGGAGTTGGCGGCGCAGGCTGCGATACCGTTCGGTGGTGCAGCGGCGATGTTGCTGTGTCACGTGTTAGCGAGGTTTGAACAGAGCATGACTACTATGAACGTACGCAGTGTAGCCGTCTAGAGCGTAAAAGTCGGCGGATCCCTTGATCTTGTCCTTCTGCTCTTGAGTGAAAGTCGGAAGAAGATCGCCGAGGGTCGACCTTAGGGACTCCGGGTAGTCACCGTCGGTCCATGGCCCTCCGAACCAACCCATGTTGTAGTCGTTGACACGCTGGACTGCCTCGGCATCTGCAGCAGAGGTGCTGTTGGGCGTGATCCAGTTGGCAGAGTTTTTGAAGCTCATTGGCTTGGTGCCCTTGTACACATTCTTATACCAATCGTACACCTCCGCGTGGGCGAGAAGGGTGTAATGACCGCACAGGAAAGCAGCCTTAACGCCACCAGTACCGATGCCGTTGTAGGATGGGAGCAGGCTGCCGTAAGGGTAGCCAGAGAAGCGCTAAGACACAGTCAGCGGTATACAGAGCTGAGTAGCTACGTTAGACATACCCAATTGCAGTATTGCGGCTCGTTGAAGGTGTACCACACCGTAGTGTACTTATCATAACGTTCGATCATGATCTTGGCGTAGCGAACGAAGTCAGCTACAATCTCCTCGCTCGTCCATGCACCGTAGCTGTTGAAGAGAGCTAGAGGAGTGTCCCAATGGAAAAGTGTGACAACAGCCTTGATGTCATTGGACAGCAAGTCCTCGAAGAAGTCGTCGTAGTGCTTCACACCCTGCTCGTTCACCGGGCCTTTGCCGAAGGGAATGACACGAGGCCAGCTGATGGAGAAGCTGTAGGACTGGATGCCCAGCGCCTTCAGACGCAGACTGTCTTGCTTGTAGAGGTAGTACGAGTTGGCTGCAACGTCTGCGGTAGTGTTGTCCAGAACGGAGTTCGCCCATCTGTGGGGCAGGAAATCTGAGCGAGTATTAGCAGACATCTCCAGATACCCCATCGGACTGCTCACCCCAGACTGAAGGGCCCTTGCCCTCATCAGCTGCAGCGCCCTCAACCTGGAGAGCGGCAGAAGCTACGCCCCAGAGGAAGTCGTCCGGCAGCTTAGCATCCTCGACCTCGGAGATGTAGGCTGGGACAAGTGGGTGAAGGTAGTTAGGCTTGGGGTAGACCGACGGCTCTGGGGTGGGAGAGACGGTGCTGTTGATAGCTGCACTCGAGATGGCCCCAACCTGATCCCAAAGAAGCGCCAATTGCTCGTTAGAGAAGTCCGTCAATGGCAGGTAAGTGCTTGCCGCGAAGCGGTCGAAGGTCGTGGCAGAAGCATCAGGCCCGGTCGTGATCGTGGGATAGCCTGAGGCAGTGTGGTTGTAAGCTTGTTGGGCCAGTACAGAGGTAGCAAGCAGCGTCGCGCCGGCGAGCCTGACGTTCACTGACGGTGCCATGGCGATGAATGCGTTGGCGTGCTGAGTGGTTGACCTAGAGCTTCAAGCCTTGCACGGCAGCAAGAGCTTATTATAACAAGCACTGCGAGGCCTCATCTTGACCATCGCGCCGTCTTGCCGTGAGTATCCATGCCGATCTAAACCCCATGGAGCCCCGTAATTCAGGTCCGGTCAGCATCAATCTACGTTGTACGCCCACGCTGCAAAGAAAAGCGAACACGAGCGCGTTTTTCGATCAATGTGACGCGTCGGAGGCAATTGTACCTGCAGCGAAGCCATGCAGTCAAGCGGGGCCCCGACATCTGCAGGTCAGCTTCAATCTAACGTGGAGCCCCATGCCGTATATCGTTCGGATGGGGCGACAAGGCGTGCTGCGTGACATCTGGACTGGTGGTAGGAGCTGGTGACTGATCAACATGGCCTGTCAAAATTGTATCCGCACATGCCGGAAGCGGGAAGGAGGATCTTCCCTTGTCGAAGATTGACGCTAGATTGGCACGCTTCACGCTAGGACGGACCGCATCGCCGACAGAGGAATGGTTTGCAGCCTGCGGTATCCGATGTTCCGCAATACTCGCGCACCTCGACAGCTTTAGGAAACGAGGCCGCCATAGAGATATCGGCGACGGACTCGCATCGTCCGACCAAATGTTGTGGAAATCTGGCTCACACCACCTGATCCTCATGTGGCCAAATACCAGCGGAGGCTCCATCGAGATGAAGACCAGTCTTCGGTGTATTTGAAAGGAGATGAGCTGTACAAATTAGCATTACGGCGACTATGAACATACGGTGCGCAAGCTGTGACAAATGTATCCACTGACACGGGGTATCTCTTCCAGACCAGAACCAAACTCCCAAACGCCTCGCTTCGCATAAAACAAAACCACACACGCAAGCCGATCGATAAGTGTAAACCGTTGGCCGCGTGCCATCTCGAGGCCGCCGAGTGGCTATGAGCCGCGGCCATCGGTCTTAGCTTGTTGGCTCTGTGCACCTAGGATGGAGATGCCTCGCAGCCATGGTACGCCTTTTGACCCTGCCGCCCATCGTTCTAGTTCGTAGGATATCAACAGCACTTCCCACCAGCGTCCCTGTTGTTGCTTCCGCCAATTTTGAACACGTCGCTCCAACCACCCTTGCCGCGCCTTCTTCGTGTCGAAGCGTATCCATCTGATGTGAGGCCGCTCTTGATGCTGGAGCCGTCATCATGTCTATAATCTCCGTCGCCGTACTGGATCCCGCTCATAGGGTCCGAGGGATCAATTTCACCGAGCTCAATCTTCGTGAGAATCGAGGAAGCCAGCTTGTTGAACAGCTCGCTCACACCGTCTCCGGAGAGCGCGCTGACTTCGATAGCAACTGGTATCTTGGTTTGGCTCGCCCAAGTTGCAGCCGATGACTGCGCAACTGCGCGGCCAGTCTGAGCGGTAGTCGCCCGTAACTGCGAGCCAAGGCCGATACCTACTGTGCTCGAGCGAGTTGAAGGCACACTGCTCGGTATGTCGTCTAGCAGGTCCTGCTGAGCATCTGGATCTGTCAAGTCTGCCTTGTTTCCAACCAGTATCGTGGTCAAATGTGGGCTTGCTAACGCTCGCGCATCGTTGAGAAACGTGGGCAGCTGTGCAAAGGTGGCACTGTTCGAGACATCGTAGACAAGCACAGCGCCAGCAGCACCTCTGTAGTAGCTTCTACTGACACTCCTGAATCGCTCGGTACCTGCTGTGTCCCAGAGCTGCAGCTTGACCCTCCTTCTCCTGCCTTGCGTGCCTACTTTCACAATTTTGCTTGCAAATTCGACGCCGATGGTTTGGGAGGTCAGGATACGCCATTCATCCTTGACAAATCGATGAAGGAGGCACGATTTGCCGCAGCCAGAAGGACCGAGGAGGATTATCTTGGCGAGATAGTCGTACATTGAGCCCATCTCTTGTCCGCCAGCCGGCGCATCTCGCGCGTCCGATCGGCTGGAAGTAGCCGAGAGTCGCCGTTGGCGTGCCATTGTCGTGCGAGGTGTTGGAGACGAGCGCGCGCTCGTCTCCTGATTATGTTGTACTCCTGCCTCAATCGGTCGTGGCGAGATAGCTGTCGGCAATTGCCGGCCGTGACAGCTCTTGGCGTTGGACTTCACGTCTCCGCTTCATGGTCAACATCACAATCACAACGACATCACCGGAAAAATATTGGGGATAACTACATCATTCTTTTTGGGTGTGTACCTAGTACCTCGAATGCAAGCACTTGCTAGCCGCTCGCCGTGGCTGGGAAGGGCCTTGTGCTTCCTGCGGCGTCGCAGAGACCCATGCTCCTGTTCACCATTTTCCCTTTGCTTCTTGCTGCCAGAGCTTACTCCCACCTAGCATAGTTGGCTGTCACCCGCGTCGACTGATCCTGCTCACTGCATGCTGCCAGCCGGATGCGACTCCTTCTGCGCCACCACCCTGGCCTTGCAGACCACAGTCATCTCGTTTTGCTGGAGCAGGGACAATTAGCGAAACTCAAAGCATTCCGCATATATCACGGTTGACTCACGTTGTCGCCCATCTCGTCACCGTACTTGAACACGCCTGGGAACACGAGCATTTGGAGCTGCCTGCCATCCAGCTGACCATCTTCCTCATCGGTCCCAATAGCCTGCATCATTTCAGGTCTGAATCGACTTCTCTCGGTGTTCAACGATGTGCCCGCAAAATCGATCTTGAAGAGGGCTTTGGACTCATGCAACAATTTGAAAAGGTCGCATGCCGCAGTCACGATCTTGCGCAGGTTGCTTTCGGACTTGGCGTGCCATTTGTCTTGAAACAGTGTTCCAAGAAGCTTGATTGATTTCTCCAGAGCACTGTCGAATAAGCGCTTGTCGGACTCTTGCAGTGCCTGTTCATCGATGCAGCTCAGCAATTTGCGGGTCGGTTGCAGCCAGGCCTTGGTCTCCATCGGGTTCGTGTCTTTCAAAATCAGCTGTGCTCAGGCTACTGATTCTATCGCGGTAGGTTACTTACCCTTGGTCATGGCAGCTATCTGGGCTGCATCTGCAATGATCGATTCTGATGGGGACCCAAAATAATATTCCGGACTGAAGCGCGTGAACAAGATCCGAGCAACCAGAGTCGTAATGAAGTACGGTGCAAGTGCTTTGGGCAATTCTTCGGCGTCTAGGATGTAGCTATCCAGCCCGTTAAACCTGATCTCCGTGAGCCTGCTGGCTTCTGAAGGCTCGTCAGTCTCTTTCGTCGGACCCGCTGAAGCATGGATCTGGGGAGATTAGTACTGACCAAATTTTGCCACCCGAGAAGCAGTGAGCGCGAAATCTTGGATCGAATAGAATATCTGATCAATCTTTGCGCGGACAGCTCCGTCCGTGACCTGGGGATCTAACTTGGTCGCAGAGGTAAGGCTGGCCTTGAAACGCGCAAGTTGGGTACGAGCTTCTTCGGCGTCCTTCTGCGCATTCTGAATGGACTCTTCTGCTTTCTGGCATTTCCGCAGCAGGTTCTCTCGCTCGGCTTGGAGTGCCTGGACCGATTCTTTAGCTTCCAGATCTACCGGAATAACATTGGCATGGTCGATGGACAATTCACTATATCTAGCGACGAGTCTGTTGTACTGGTTGTACGCCGTTGCCAGGTCGTCTTTCAGGGCCGCGTTTTCCTTGTTGAGTCCGTCTCTCAAGGTCGCGACGTCTTTGTTGAACTTGCTGCGTGCTGCCTTCAGATCATCGAAAAGCCGAGATTTTGCTTCGTTCGCTTCATGGAGTGTCTCCTGCATTGTGCGACGCCTCCTCCTCAGATGGGCAAGATCTCCATTAGTGGTCTGCAGGCTTCGTTCCAACTGGTTGTTGCGGTTGAGCAGGTCTTCGTAACTGAGCTCGCCACGCCGACTCCACAATCGTCGGAATGTCATGTTGGAGATGGGCGTTGTCGTTTGTGTTAGTGCTTGAGACTTTCTCAGAAGAGCTAGGAAGTGGAGTGCTGCAGAATGGGTCAAGCTGATGGCAGAGAAATATATCAAGTAGAGTGAGGCCAGATGGTCTGTTAGAATGAATTGTTAGCGGTACAGTGAGCGGCCGAAGCTCAGACACATGCCTCGAAGTGAGTGAAAGCTTCGCCAACCTCACATCACCGTGGAGCAATAGATCGCTCACTTCTCAGGGTTAAAAGCTCAGTGAGTGAGCGACACCACACACCTGACCCTCTATAAGTACAAAGGTCCTTCATCTCCCCTCTGCTTCCAACCTATACCAACACAACCACTATCAAACGACACACAACACCAACTCAGCTAAGCATGGAGGACACGCTTGTGGTCGGGATCGATTTCGGTGAGTCTCGCTGTCACCATTCACATGTGCTGTCTGATATTGTTACTAATGGTATCGTAGGCACGACATTCTCCGGGTTGGTCACCGGTGAGCGTAGGACAGCCAGAAGGAACTGACACAATTTGCAGAGTCGCAGCGGCGTACAGCGCCAATCCCGAATCCCCCGACGAGCTGCACATCATCAAGACGTCAGTGCATTCGCACCTTCCAATTCCGACTTGAGGAGAACGCTGACATCCCCCAGATGGCCGGGTGGGAACAACATTACTTCCGACAAGGTTCCATCAGAAGTCGCATACGGCGGTCACCATGGTGCTGCTTCTCGCGACTCGCAACTGACTCATAACGGGAAAAGAAAATTTGACGCCATCAGCTCAGACAGCAGCGACAGCAAGGATGGCCGAATGCGTTGGGGTCTTCAGATCAAGCCTGACGAAGACCGCCTGCGCTGCTTGAAACTGTTACTCGATCCCACCCAGCACATTCCCGATCACGTAACGCTCCCCGATCTCCGACATCAATTAATGGCCTGTGGCAAGGACGTCAAGACGATCGTGGCTGAGTATCTGCGCGAGATCTACGACCACACGAAAGTTATCCTTGCGCGTCGCTATGGACAAGCTTTCGTGTCGGCGGCGAAACTTACCGTCATTCTGACTGTGCCTGCAGTATGGTCCGATGCCGCCAAGGATGCCACACTCAAGGCCGCAGAAGCTGCTGGTATGGGTAACTCCATCGCTATGATTTCCGAGCCCGAAGCTGCAGCAGTGTACACTCTCCAGGCTATGCAACCCAGCCACCTCAAAATTGGCCACAATTTCATTGTCATTGATGCTGGTGGAGGAACCGTGGACTTGATCTCATACAGCATTCGCCAACTCAAACCATTGCGTCTCGAGGAGCTCGCCAAAGGTAGCGGAGGATTCTGTGGAGCAGCATTCCTGAATAACCGCTTCGAGCAATTCGTGCGCCAAAAGCTCGGAATAACTGCTTTCGACACGATTCGCACCACGAAGCCCAAGAGCTGGCTGATGGCCCTCAAGTACTTCGAGGACTATGTCAAACGAAACTTCGATCCGGACGACGAAGACATCTTCAACATTCCCTTTCCAGGTGTCCCGGATAATGAGAAGGCAGGGATCGATGGCGGATTCTTGATCGTTGTAAGTCGTACCTCCTACCAACGATATACACATGATACTGATAAGTGTTCTTCTACTTTAGACTACCGCTGACGTTGAATCTATCTTCCGCCCCATCATTACCGACATCATCCAGCTTGTCGAGGGCCAACTTGCTCTGCTGCAAGGATCTGGGCTTCGAGCGAATGGTCTGGTCTTGGTCGGAGGCTTCGGACAGTCGGAATGCCTGTTGAAGGCGCTTCAGACACGCTTCAGTGGCGGAATCCACGGCATCGAAGTCCTCCAGCCCGTCAACGCTTGGACAGCTGTGGTGAGAGGTGCCGTACTTCGGGGTCTCGAGGGTGCCGAGATGGTGACGAGTCGCAAGGCTCGGCGATACTACGGTGTGTCTTTCCAAGAGCAGTTTGACCCAAAGGAGCATCCAACTAGCTGTAGGAAATGGGATAAGTACGGAGACCGCTGGGTGGCCACCCGGCGGATGGAGTGGGTGATCAAGAAAGGCCAGACAGTCTCATCCACTGACCCTATACTGGTCAACTTTTTTGCGAACTTCGACCTCGACGAAGAGAGAACAATGACCGAGGAGCTCTTCATCTGCGATACGGATACCGCTCCGAAAGGTGTCGATAGTTCTACTCGCATCGCCTGCGAGATGGATGTGGATTTACGCGAGGTGCCGGAGAAACTCTGGAAGAGGCGCAAGAACGCACGTGGAATTGCTTACTTGTGCCTGAGCTATCAGATTGGCATGCAGATCGAGAGCGGTGGCCTCAGGTTTGACGTCAGGGTCGGTGATGTCGTGTATGGAAAGGTGCATGCGACATTCAATTGAGGCGGAAAGAATCACCTACACGCTGCTTACAGGCCATGGGACATACACACTCTGCGAGCTGGAATGCGTGCGTAATAGGTCTCGCAGACCGCCAGGTCTGAAGAGATCGTAGGAGGCAACACGTAAAGCTTTCAGGATGTGATGGCATGGGGAGCCTGTGTCACACAGCGAATTGATTTGCGCGCGGTACATGCGGGTGCAGAGTTGGGATACACTTCCGCAGCAGGATAGAGTAATACCATTCTCACCACTTCTACTTCCCAAACGGAAACTGCCCTTCCGCCTTCTTCACCCCGTCAATCCCATGATACCACGCCACCCTCGTCGTCGTGAACTGCTCCACCCCTGGCTTCAAAATCTCGTCATGCAACGTAATGTCGTCCACCGTGCCAACGCGGAGGAAGTTTGCTCCCGGAAAGCCAGAGCTTTGCCTGTTCAGTATAGTCCCACACACGCTGCAGAACGAGTTCGTCATGGTATTGCCGCTCGCAATGGTAGCGCTCTGGCCCCAGCGAGTGAGCTTGTCTTCGCCGGATAGCCAGGTGATCTCGTCGTCCAGGAGGCAGAAGTTGGTGGCGAACATGGAGGCGGAGATTCTGTGGGTGGTGGTTCAGCTTATGTCTGAGGCAGACTCGCAAGATGCCACTCACTTCCTACAGTCCGAGCAGTTGCAGAGATGTGTATCCTTGATGTCATTCAGGGCCTGGTTGACGAATATGTCAGAATGTTTGCTAATATGCATACTTTGGTTAGGCATCTTACAAACTCGTACTTCACGGCGCCGCCTACACACAACCGATCAGCAGAATATGCGACGACTCTCCATGAGGGTTTGAACCCACAGAAGCAGCTTGCGGTGGCCTTCTCGGAAGACATGCTGACAAGTAACCTCGATGGTGGTAGTGCCTGGGGAGCTGATCAAGAGGTAGAAATTACATCGAGTGTCCACGAGATGGTACTTTTACACCGTCCATCAACAACGGCGGACTGCTCGCCTTTTATGCTCCAACTCTCCACATGTGAAGCTGCTCAAGCTTGTCATCGGGCTTTATCGCCCCATTGCCAGACAGTTCGGCCCCTGCAGTACTCTGTGCTCACATAAGCCTCTCTGCCATCGCAGACGTGAATTAGCTGCGACGGTTGAAGCAGCGAGCGAACATGCCACCAGACACCGCGTCGAGGCATGGACACCTCGGCAGCTGCGTGCAGGATCAGGCCCGCAGGTCGTGCTCGAAACTAGCATCGCAAGCACAGGCTGTAATACCTGCTCGGTCGGATATCTACCCGAGATGGATGAGGTCGATGGTGGTGAAAAATGGTATGTGGCGAAGTACATTTTTGCCACAATTCACATGCTCATGCTCATGCTCACGCGAGTGCCTTCTCAACTGGACTAGCGCTGCATTGTCATCGTCATATCCTTGGCACGCGCATGGCGATCCGATCTAAAGAAGAAAATGTTCACGCGACACTCTTGTTGTTCCTGCTTCTTCCACTTGCCTTCCTCTCACCCTTCTGACTTCGTGATTTTTACCCTGCTTTGGCATTGCATCGTGTTCACACTGTACAGCCTCGGACAGTGCTCTCCTTGATCTTCACTGAAACTTCTTGGTTGCCTGATCTTACGCTTCAGGGGCACGCGCGGCGCAGCGAACTCATCACGCGAGAGGCGATACATCTGTACGAGCAGGCAAGGCAACAATGGCATCCTTCTTTTCCGGCTGGAACCCGATCAAGTACTTCCCTGAGTACTGCGGACCCTACTCCGTCGGCACCGTCGACGTCGAGATCCCCGTGAGCGACCTACCCTCTCCCGCGGACGCCCCGGTGGACGCGCAACCAACCGTAGCATTCCGAATCTTCTACCCATGCGACAAACCATCCAAAAACGAGGCAGACCGACCAGTCCGATGGATTCCGCAGCCTCAAAGAGCGACAATAGCGGCGTTTGCCAAATTTCTAGGGGCAAAAGAGAAGGTCGCATCGGCGGTTTCATATCTGCCACAGCAGCTGTATTGGATAAAGCTGCCTGCACATAGGAATGCGAAGCTTCGCGATCCGCCAACTTCGAGCGGAAGGTGGCCGGTCACGGTATTCTCGCACGGTCTAGCAGGCAGCAGGAACGCGTACAGCCAGATCTGTGGCGACTTAGCATCGAATGGTATGGTGGTGATTGCACTGGATCACCGAGACGGCAGCAGTCCAATCCAGTACGTGCGGGCGACCAGCAAGACGGAGGCACACATTGTGGACCCCGTACGGATATCACATTCTCCAGTCACGAACGAAGTGTATGATGCTCGAGACAAGCAATTGCGGATACGGTTGTGGGAGATGGCATTGGCGTATGAGGCATTGGTCAAGATCGACAAAGGTTACAACGTCGAAAACTTGGATGACAACACTTCGCGGTTGCGAAAGGAGAGATCAGAAGTGCTTTTGCAGTTCAGCGATATGCTTGATATCAACCGTCCTGGAAAAGTGACTTGGGCAGGACACTCTTTTGGCGCCGCGACTTCAGTGCAGCTCGTGAAGAGTATTTTCTACTACAAGGACCGCGCCGAGACCAATGGCCGTCCCTTGATTGCACCGCACGCGGATGCTGCCATCATTCAGCAGATAGCGCCTGAGTCTCCGACACTACTTCTCGACATGTGGGGACTGCCGCTGAAGTCGCCCGATCAGTCCTATCTGTGGGAGCGTCCATTGCCGTCTTACGCAGTGGGTGGACCTAACGGCAGCAACGTGATTGCCATACTCTCCGAAGCATTCCAAAACTGGAAGGACAACCTCAATTTGAACAAAGCAGCAATCGCAAAGCCATCACTCTCGCGAAGGCCATCGATCGCTCCGCGACTAACACGAGACAAGGGCCAGCTACTGCCGCAGTGGGCAAGATTACGAGCGCCCTCGCCTGCTTCCGATTCCGGCTATGCATCCTCATTGGCACGTAGCTCACCGCAGCTGACTTGCCAGGCAAGCATGAGCACAGGCTTGACGACACCCTCTACCGGCTCTTCAGGCAAATCGAGCGAGCACTCTTCCAGCAACCGAACGCCTGGACCGCACATGTTCTTCGTCGAAACAAGTCAGCATTTTAACCAGAGCGACTTTGGCATCTTGTTTCCATGGATCGCGTACAAAGTCTCCAAGGCACAAGACCCTGCGACTATTCTGGAGCTCAACACACGAGCAATGGTGCAAGTGCTCCGAGAAGCAGGCATCGAAGTTGCTGGCGAGAACGATGCTGAGGTATTGGGCAAGGATGCTGGTATCTCACGATGGATATCAATACCTGTGGACGATGATGAGCAGGAGGCTACAAAGCCAGGAGCTCTCAATGCCATCAACCGGAAGCTGTCGGTCACTTCTACGAGGTCGTCTGGAGCTCCTCGGGCAGCTCGAGAGAGCATGACCATGGGTCAGAAGATGGAGGCGGAGCAGGGTACGGCACCTGAAGCGCAGTTGGAGCTGCCTGTTGGCGGTATTCAAGGGTGATCTAGCTGTTTATTGCAAGTTCTGGATATATCGCATTGAGCGGGAGTCTGAGTCAATTAGCGGCATGCATGAGCGAGTGATACCCACAAGCATTGGAGCATTAGGCATTGTTATCTGTTGGCGCTTCTGCGTTTCTTCTACCAGCGCTGTTGGTGACTGTGTACATATTTGTGCAAAGAACTGGTTAATCGTGTCCATCATACCTACCGTCGGGACACAATCTGATAAGCTTTACTCCCATCCATTCTCTACACGTAGGAGGTATGTTTGTGTTTGAGCACGTGCGCCAAGCTTTACTAGCCACGGCTGCTCCCGTAGCGTACTTCCAATGTTGACTTCTCGTTTGATTGCAACGACCCTTGACCTTGAAACAACGCACATGCTCCTGGGAATATATGCTAACATCAACCAGGTTATGTGGCGAATCGTGAACAATATATCTGGCCCTCGCATTCAAGGAATTCTTACTAAGCAGCGGACGGCGCCGCTGGCCGCTCGTTATCTTGCCCTTGGCTCTACTCAACGAGAACACACAACAGCATGAGCCTCCCGGCAGCGAGGAGCAGTACCAGCCTGCCGAAGCCCGCGTGTATTCCACATCCACACATCTCTCCAAGTGGAATCCGGCAGGTGAGAAAGAAGAAGGCATATTAAGCAGGTTGTAAGCCCGGTCTGGACCCTCTCGACAAATACGCGAACGTCCCGGTCCGCTTGACGTTTTCTTGGTATCACCCCGGTCGCGCGAGCGGTCGACTCGCCGCCTCCGGGCAGCCACGATCCAGACATCCTTCCTTGATGACCTGCGGATCGCTTGCGAATACTACCAAGCACCAATTTTCACCTCGATCGTAGGCTGCAGACTCGATGCTGGAAACCACTGGCCAGACCTCCCCAGCAGCGTGGTGCGGGATCAGCCACGACCCCTTGATGCACAGATGAGGCCATGTCCCTCTACCGTGACTACCATAGCGGTCTTGGTGGGACCTCCGCTGTACTTCCTCCTCAGAGCGCTTATCTGCCGCAACGAGGTGATGTCTTCGGGGGCCTGGGTAGTGCCTCGGCGGCTGAAGACCTCTCTATGGATGTTGGGATGTTAGGAGGATTGGATATGGACATGAATGTTGATGATGATATGCTGGACATGCAGCTCCCTCAGGGAGGGTACGGATTGAATGCTGCTGGTTCTGAGGATCAAAGCATGGGTGGTCCAATGGCTCAAGTCAATGGCGGCATTGGCAGTAATGGAGGTGGGTTGGATGTTGGACTGGTGTCTGCGCCTATGGAAGATCTCGGTGCGAACGGAGTGGGTGCTGGGCCCTTGCCTACAGGTTTTGGGATGTCGGCCCAGCCGAACAGCAGTACTCTTACAGAGTTCACGAAGAGGAGGAACTGGTCACAGCGCATTATTGAGGAGCTGAAAGACTTCTTGCACATCCTTACACCAGACGGCCGGATACTTTACGTCTCCCCGTCTTGCCGTGCAATTACTGGCTATGAACCGCAGACTCTTGTCGGGAAGTTTATAGGCGAATATGTGCATCCGGACGACAGCGGCATCTTCATGCGGGAGTTCAATGAGAGCATAGCCAGCGGAAACAACTTGCGCTTCTTTTATCGTTTCAAGAAGGACGATGGAACGTATATAATCTTCGAATGTGATGGCCATCCTCATATCTCGCTCGACGAGCCCACGGAGCCACCAGGATACAACGCGAGCCACCAAAATGGCAATCAGGCGGGTGGAATGTGCAGAGGATTCTTCATGATGGCACGGCCGTACCCAACGAAGAATGCAGCGTTGTTGGACTCTTTTCTAGAGCACAAGATTGAGAACGAACGTTTGATGAGGCGGGTCGAGGAGTTGAAGCGAGAAGAACAGGAAGAGAATGCGGAGCAGAATTTACTTGATGCCGCCCAACTTCGAGCTACCTCGCAAGTACCGTCTCGCATACCGCCAGATCTAGCCATCGAACGTGCAGCGGCACCGAACTATGAGGGCATGCCGCCACCCGCTAAGCCACCAGTATCTAACACTGCACTCACGCGTCAAAATTTGGACAGCGCTCTTCTGGCGCAAAGACCTGACAGCATAGCCGACAAGATGTCGCGGTACGAAGCTGATTCGACACATCTTGAGAGCATTGAGCTTATGACTGGACTTCGATATCGTGATGGCGAACGATCGCATGGGATCAGCACGGGCGACACTTCGCCTGCTCTCATTCGCGGCGACGCGGGCATAGCGATCCTACTCGACCGCGACAAAGAAGGCAATAAAAAAGAAAAGAAGAAACAGAAAGTTGCCGAGGAGTACGTATGCGCGGACTGTGGCACGCTCGACTCGCCTGAATGGCGTAAGGGTCCACGAGGGCCGAAGACGCTGTGTAACGCTTGTGGACTACGGTGGGCGAAGAAAGAGAAGAAGCGGGGTGGACCAGACGATGGGAAGATGGACATTAGTCCTGTAGGCATGCATGGGATGGGTCAGGCTGACTTGGCAATGACTCCTGGAATGGTGCCTGCTTTTGCACAACCGCCAGCAATGCCTATGCAGACGAGCACTGGGAGCGGCAATTGATGACAGACTTGAGTGGAAAATGTGCGGGCGGTGTTAGGCGCTCGAGGAAAGTGATGCAGCATCTACGGACGCTTTGGAGGCTGGGATCTGTGGGCAGATAGATATTGACGTGATTTACGTGGCATGAAGAGCGTTGTACAGACCCTCACGAAGCATATCGTTCTCGTATTCCAAAATTCATGCATCCACACACACCTATATTCTTGGCATGCTCTTTCGGGGGTCTACGCAGGTGGCGTTCCTCGGCATCCCGAAAGGCATCCCGAAGCGGTGGCATGTGCATGTCGATCTTCGATGGGCGCGGGTAAGAAGCTTTCACAGATGCGGAGAGGCACACCAGGGTACATGAGTAGCAGGTAGTGGAGGACACAACTCTAAGTAACACAGCTGCGCTGAACAGTTGCTCGTGCTGGATGCGTGGTCCTGTACCGTATACACCACTTAATTCGACGCCCCGATCCCAGCAACCCGGGTAATAACAACCTGATAATTATGACCTCAACCTCTGCCGACAACTCTTCCCTCATTGGGAATTCCTGCCGATGAACAACAAACCGCCTTCCATATTCACGTCCAAGGAGAGTGTTGTGCCTGCACTGAACGAGCCGCCGGCACTGCTGCGCGGAGGCTCGACACAAAGTGCGGCAACAGCGTCGCCGAGCAGAAGACAGAGCACGCCGGATTGGTTAGAAAAGGGTGCTGTCCAGGCTGTTGCAGTACCCCCTGTAACTCCAGGGCTGAATAGCGGACTATACGGCAAAGAGGGAGCGGGTGTTGGAAAGGTTGGCGGCGCTCCCTGGAACAATACAAGTGTCGCGCCAACATGGGCGGCAGAAGCTGCTAGCGATCGCATAGAGCGACCCAGGAGTGCCAGCGTAAGCCAGCTCTCTGCGGTTCCACGGATACCATCAGGCGATTTCGCGCTGCCACCACCACCACCTTTATTGAGGTTACCAGAATCGGTGGAGACGCTCAAAAGAAAAAGGGAACTTGGTGTAGCCCAACCCGGTGTCACAGCACGGCCGACCCCAAGTTCAGAACCAGCAGTGAAAAGGCCGCGGTTCAAAAAGTCCAAGCACGTTCTTGACGGATTCAACTTTGGACCCGTCTTCAACAAGCCTGCGCTCGAGCCGCCAAGTCCACTGTTCTTCTCCAACTCGCCGCGACCACGTCCAAGCCTACCGCCGAGATTTTCGTCTTCCGAAGCTGCAGCGAAGATGCTGAGTAAAGCGCGGACAGAAGACAGTCATGTCAAAACCGTCAGCCTGCCGCGCGGAAGCATCGCCGCAACGCCTGGCTTCACACCCACCAGCGCACCAAGATCCAGCTCGCCACTTGGAAGCATGCGGCGAAGTATAGACCGCGGTAGTCTCAGTGGTGGCATGGGCAGCAGTCCGGAGTTGAGTGGCAGCAATGGCGAGCTTGGCTTATTGAACTCTATTGGTGTGATTGAGTTGCTGGAGCAGGACGAGCGGCCAACGTTCATTGTGGATCTGGCTGAAAGGAACAACTATGGCCCAGGCACACTCCAGACGGTGTACGCAAACTCTTCATTGAGAAGTTATATGGGTATGTTGGAACTGGTCAATGGTTCTGCCTCTGAGGACGCTAGTCCGGGACCGAAGACGTTCCTGCAATTCAAGTCATGGCTGCTCAGCGCTGCCATCGATGGCGAGAGCCTGAGTGTTTGCTTGCCTTCCTTCGTGTACGCAGGAATGACATGGTCGTGCTCGACGTTAAGGAAGAGATTACGAATTATCAGCGGAGCATTTATGGCCGGATCGCCACTTTCTACGGGGCCAATACGGCCTCGAACAGCGGTTGCCGGACCACCTGTAGAGTCGATGCAGACAGGCGAGGCAGCGCAGGAGCCCGCGGACTATTTTGCTGGCGCATTGCCACCACCTGCCACTAAACCAGTGACGCGACAGACTACACCCGTTACAACGATAGCTATCTTACCGACGATTGAAGATACAACAATGCATGAACACGGCCCTTCCGATCTCTCTAGTGCAATGAGACTCGCGCCATCATCGCAGATGTACGTACCTCAATCCCCTGAGTTTGAGCGAGAAGGGCAGCACGTCTCCAAAGATGGCGGCCTCGGTCGCACACCAACGAGCAGCACGATTGACTCTGCGCACAGTCACATCGATCTCGCAGCCCCAGAAGCGCCTTGCTTTGACTGGACCCGGTTACCGGTCAGCGACAGCATGCCGCCGCACATTCAGTTCGCCCGGAGTGTTGACTGGGCTGCTACCTCCCTGGGACCGATCGAATTTTGGTCATCCGACTTGAGACAGATGTGCAACCTAATAGTAAGTGGACATGATCCATTTGTGGGACGTTGACGACTAATATTCTTCGCCTTGATTAGATGGCGTCTCCGCACCCAGCGGCAATGTACTGGGGCGACGACTTGATTGCGATCTACAACGAGGCGTACATCCTCTTAGCTGGACAGAAGCACCCGATGCTGATGGGTCAATCTTACAAGGAGGCGTGGACTGAGGTAAGCAAAGCGATGGGCATGCCCCTTGAATGCGTGCCATCTCGAGACCGTCGAGTGCCAACAAGCAGCGGCCAAGCTTACCATGTTTGGTAATGTATGAAGAGACGTCTCGCAGCAAGGCCAGTCCCTAGCGACTGTTCTAGACCCCGCTAACCCTTACGCCCATCGCTTCTAGATCTGGGATGAAGTCAAGGATGTGTTTGCATCTGCGCGAGTAACAGGCGAGGCGACAATGAAGGACGATGACTGTTTGTTCATGAAGCGCAACGACTTTCTGGAGGAGACTTACTTCTCTTGGTCTATCATTCCGATGGTTGGACGAGATGGTAGTGTGATGGGCCTGTATAATCCGGCATTTGAGAAGACCAGGCGGAAAATTGCGGAGAGGCGTATGCTGACCCTGAGGGAAGTGGGAGAGCGAACAGCCAGCGCGAGAGATGTCAAGGGCTTCTGGAGCGCGGTGTTGGGAAGTTTCGAATTTAATACGCACGATTCGCCTTTCCTGCTGCTGTACTCGGTTGCGGACGAGATGGACTCTGACGCAAGCTCGATTCATTCCAACTCAGTGCTAGGGACACGGCAATGTATGTTGGAAGGTGCTTTGGGTGTTCCTGAGGGACATGCAGCAGCTCCGGACCAGATTGACTTGAAGAGTGGCATGGAAGGGTTTGGGCCGGTATTTCGTGAGGTAATGAAGACCGACAAGCCAGTTTTGCTTGAGCTTGGTAGCAGGGACCTGCCGGAAGCGCTCTTGCAGGGCCTTAACTTCCGAGGCTTTGGTGATCCCGTGCGAGCGGTCATCATATGTCCAATCCATCCCACGACTACCGATGGAGCGAGCATTCTAGGCTTTCTGGTATTGGGCGTCAATCCACGGAGACCATACGACGACGACTATAGCTTGTTCTTGCAACTGCTCAGCCGACAGCTTGCTACGAGTCTGGCGTCTGTCGTGCTGTTCGAAGAAGAGATCCGAAGAGGCCAGAGGGCTGCGAAACTGGCAGCGCTAGACAGGATAGAGCTGTCGGAACAGCTAGCAGCGCGCACGCAGGAGGCTATCGAAAGCGAGACGAAGTTCACACGCATGGCAGAATTTGCTCCTGTCGGCATGTTCATCGCGGATCACAGTGGGAGGATCACCTTTGCAAACGATGAATGGTATAGCATATCTCGCGTCCCTCGCGGCGTGACGAGTAATATGCAGAGTGGCAGGGACACGTGGATGGAAGCGATCAAGCCCGAGGATCTTGAGCTGGTCCACGGTTTGTGGGCGGATCTGGTCCAGCGCCAGAAGCCTGTGTCGAGCGAGTTCAGGTTCAAGACACAATGGCATAACCGAAATGGAGCACCGGGCGATACTTGGGTACTTTTCAGTGCATACCCAGAAACGTATGAGGACGGGCGGTTGAAGAGTGTTTTCGGTTCCATCACCAACATCAGCCAACAGAAGTGGGCAGAAGGCATACAGACTCGGAAGATGGAGGAAGCTGTTGAGCTGAAGCGGCAACAGGAGAACTTCATTGACATCACCTCCCACGAGATGCGTAACCCACTCTCTGCCATCCTTCAGTGCAGCGACGAGATCGCAAACACTTTGAGCAACTTCCGACAATCCGGCGAAAAGGTGATACCAGACGAGCTGTTATCCAGCTGTCTCGATGCAGCGCAGATCATCAATCTCTGTTCGCAGCACCAGAAAAGAATCGTGGATGATATCCTCACGCTTAGCAAGCTCGACTCGCAATTGCTGCTCGTGACACCGGTTGACTCGCAGCCATTGACGGTCGTGCAGCGTGCGCTCAAGATGCACGAGGGCGAACTGCAGGCCGCTGACATACAGATGAAGTTTATGGTCGACCAATCCTACAGAGATCTTAATCTTGACTGGGTCAGACTTGATCCGAGCAGAGTACTGCAGGTGTTAATCAACTTGACAACAAACGCGATAAAGTTCACAGGAACCGAGAGCAGGAGGACCATCAGTGTCACTATCGCAGCGAGCAGACAACGGCCCAGCGAACTCGAAAACTCACCTGTGGAGTACTTCGCCACCAGGCGAAAGAGCATGGCAGCTATCGATGATCGAGACTGGGGCGAGGGCGAGGTGGTATACATTCACTTTTCAGTCAAAGACACTGGTAGAGGCCTCAACCCAGAAGAGAAGAAGATGCTTTTCATGCGTTTCTCGCAGGCTTCTCCGCGAACACACGTTCAATACGGCGGCAGTGGACTGGGTCTGTTCATCAGCAGAGAGCTTACCGAGCTCCAGGGCGGTGAAATTGGCGTAGAGAGCGAATCAGGGAAAGGAAGCACCTTTGCTTTCTACGTAGCAGCTCGGAGAAGCGTCGCACCCATCGATGCTGATGCAATGGGCACGAAGAAGACGGATAACAAGCGTAGTAAGAGCCTGCCACATTCGGGATCGAAGACGCCAGCAGAAAAGGTGATACAGGGTCCGTACCCATCCCCCGGCCCTCCACCACAAGACACGAAACCCATACGGAAGAAGGTGCTCATAGTTGAGGACAATCTTGTCAATCAGCGAGTATTGCAAAAGCAACTGAAGAATCTCGGCACTGAAGTGCATCTTGCGAACCACGGTGGTGAAGCATTGGAGAAGCTACGGCAGTCAACATATTGGGCGGAAGGCGGATCCGCGGGCAAGATAGAAGTGGGCGTCGTGTTGATGGACCAGGAAATGGTGAGTGTCGCTCGGTGTGCCCAACGTAGATATGTGCTGACCACAACCACTCCAGCCCGTAATGGACGGCCTCACCTGTACCAGGAAGATTCGCGAGCTCGAAGCAGAGGGCAAACTGATGGGACACATCCCTATCATTGGCGTCACGGCAAACGCGCGAGCTGAGCAAATCCAGACGGCTCTGCAAGCAGGCATGGTATGTGCACACACCATTTTTGTGCGTGTGAGTGGCAAGTGCTGATATCTTGACAGGACGATGTCGTTTCAAAGCCCTTCCGAATTCCAGAGCTTGTCCCGAAGATTGAAGAGCTGATGAAAAAATACCCGATGCCCAGGGCTTCTGCTGTATCATAGCTTCCGAGCCCGCTGTTCATGCGTATGGAGTGTGGGTTCGCGATCAATGCGCTAATGTCGGACGATATGAGGCGTTTTGGTCGCACATTTGTTTTGGAAAGCATAGCGTGGTGGAGTTCCGGTGGTCTCACGCATCTGAGTGAATCGTCATGAACCCGTGGCACCATTCACAAAGTTGCACGGATGGGATTGCAAGACGAGAAGATTTCCGCGCCTGCCGCCGCCTTGAAGGCAAATGCAGGCACAGACCACATATAGGTCCATTGGACGCACTTCATGTTGCACGGCAGATGCATGGACGCGGTCGTGAAGCTCATGAGTACCGGGCGAATCGGGCAAAAGCTGCCTCGTTCCTCGCCCATCTTGCTCTGCAACGCAAGAGGCATGGCGTCTTCGGACATCACTCCAATTATCGTACTTAGCTAGTTGGTTGCAAACATTTCAAGCTTCTGTGACAGGTGTTGTGAGAACTCTTTCGGCTTGATCATGCCAGCGTTCATGCACCACGGGATTCGGTACCAGGCAAGGAACACCCAGATCGAGACTCCTTACGCCGGCGTTGGTGGCCCGCAAGTTTCAGTCCCGTCAACCTGGATGTCTTCTCTTATCGCATCGTGGTACGGCAACGCACGTTTTCTGCGTCTCCGACCGTGTGACAACTGAGCGTAGTGCTGGCTGAAGTCTGGAGTGTACGTTCCCACCAAGACTGTTCTTAACATCGCTGTCAATAACCTCGTTTGTCTCGTTTAGCGGCCAAGCTGCGGCGAAGGTGGTGCGGAGAGGTGCCACGCCGCTGGGATTCTACAAAGTACAGGCTCCAGCAACCTGGTCTAGTTCCTTCCGATTCGTCATGCTGAGAGCATTGCCCGCGATCCGACAGTACCGCCAGTGTGGTTCTTGGGTCGCAGCGCTGTCCCAAGGCGCCACGCTAGCGCACATATTAACAGTGGAGCTCTGCGCTCGCTTCTGGATGCTCGTTTCACATCCGCGTTGCTTGAACCGGCATTTGCACCTCACGGCAGACCCGAAGCCTGGACAGCAGAGGGATACATAATGCTCAGGCGCCTGACAGGAGCCACTGCAGCGTCGTGAGCGTACTGTTACCGGGTGGTCTTGTTTTTTGAGTATTGTTATTTGAGCGCGTTGCGAGTGTGATGCCGGGCGTGATTGGCGATGCTCCAAGGAGGACAATGTCGAGGTATGTCGTTTGAGCTGTTATGGCTCAGTCACGCTGACAAGACTTCATGCAGCATTCCCATCTCGTCTATGCTCAACAATGGTGACCAGCCGAAGTTCACCGAAAATGAAAGATCATACTATGTTCAATGGTACAACACCTACCCTTATCCGTGCGACGATGTCAGTTCCCCGATACCTTTCGTGGGTTGCTCTGAGCTGACATCGTGTAGGCTGAGAGGGATAGACTCGATGCAGTGCGTAACAACTTTTGAGGATCTCTCAGATTTACTGACGTTTACACCTTTCACTTCCTAGGTCCACGAAGCGTAAGTGAATTTCAAATGTACGAGACTGGCGCTTTTGGCAACGAGCAGCTGGTACGCCGTCACACTTGGCTTGCCGTGACTTGCTCCTTGTGGCTTGAACGACACTGTTTCGCTGGCTACGTTCGTACTTTGACAAAACGCTGACTCTCTCACCCATCTTGTCAAGTCTGTACGCCGCAGCACTTGGGGATCGGTTGCATCTTGCGACACTGCGGACTGGGCGACTACGCATCCTCGACATTGGGTACGGCACCGGCAAATGGGCGATCCAGATGAAGGGAAGATATCCTCAAGCAGAAGTCATTGCAATTGATATTGGCAACTATCCCGTGGACGAATACGATCGCCCGGTCAACTTCGGTGTTGAGTTTCGTCCCGGTGTCAATTTTTTGACGGATGACTGGGGATTTGAGAACGGTACATTTGATTTCATTCATGCTGGGTTGCTATGTGGAAGCGTTTCGGACTGGTACAACTTTGTGGGCAAGGTGACTCGGTAAGTCTCGCCTTTCCATTGATGATCGCCCACTGACATCCTTCCTGGCTACTGAAACCAGGTTCGGGTCAAGCTGAATTCGTGGAGTTGGACTGGAGGCCTCGCTTCGAAGGTGAAACGCCTGCAAGTTGGTCAGATGTTGGTCGTTGGTGGCAGCTCATGGAGATGGCAAGCGATGGCTTCGGGAAGCCGCTTGCATATCCTGCAGAGATCGGTACGATCATTCGGCAAGCTGGATGTAACGTGCTTGAGCAGAAGCAAATCGAAGTTTGGGCGACCGAAGATCATTGGGAGCAAAATGCGCTGACGCCACGCAACCGCCTCACAAGATGGTATCGATACTCCATGTTTTCGCCAGTCTTCAAGACTCTCAAAGGAATGAGTATGGCCCTACTGACTCACCAATTGCATTTGCCACCGGACGACGTGGCGGCTCTCTGTTTGAGAGTCCATCACGCCCTCAATTTGAGCGATTCTCCCTACTATCACGACTTGTATGCGACACATCGTTCTCACTTCAAGACATTCGCTAACAAAAAAGCAGGCATGTCATCACATTTCGAAGGCGGGCGGGATGATTGCTTTCCAGGTACTGATCTCTGCCGAAATCTATATCGGAGGGCTTTCCGCTGTACGCCAATGCGCTCCGTCAACAGCGTTACGCGAAACACGTTGATCAAGATGCTTATGAACGAGCCTTGGCTGCAGAGATTGCGGTACGCCAGCGCCGGAACAAAGTAGCGTATTGCTGTGGCACACACTACACACTCGGGGAGCAATGCCGCTGCATGCTGTGCACCTAGCAAGGCATGGCGGTGGTGGCCCGGCCAGCGGACTCAATACACATCGCTCTGGTTGGATGCCGCTCGCATGCAATGGCCCGCTGCTTAAGGTCTGGATCAGCGGGCACCGCTGCAGTGGTCGTGCCTTTGGTCCGATGTCATGTGCGGCACAATGATGCACTTGGGCAGCAACTTTACTGCGGGAATGGTGGACCTGTATCGTCCATAACAGAGCGAACTATACTCGAGTGGCTTTGAAGCTTTGCATGTCACAGAGAGCGATCAGTGTTGCTCAAAGGCTCAAGGATATCCCCCGGAGCACCTTTCATTCAACGATGAGGATTTCTAGTCCAAGCGGCAGTTATCAGGCACATCTTTGGCCGTACAGAGGCCCATTGGCAACCATACACCCTGGTAGATCAGCTCATACATGTGGGCCAACGTGGGGTGTCATCATGCTGCGACCAGGCGGTCCACGGTCCGAAATGTGAGGGAAAGGTCATGGTAGCACGAGCAGGCCTCGAAGTCTACAAGCAGGACGCTTCCAAGCAATGTTGAGAAGGAGCGGTGCAGTAGCGTATACTGCAGTCGAGGCACCAGAATATCCGGTATCGAGAGATCGAGATAGGGCTCTGATTGAGCTGCTCCACGGCCAAAGTTGGGCTGCGAAAGCGACGAACTTCTGGTTTCGATGTAGTCCAGCAAGCTCGTACCATCCGTGTGACCAAGGACTCCCCCTATAGCACCAGGATACCCGAGGCACAGGTCGGCATGGGCTATCAGCTGTAAACCCTGGCTGTTATTTGGCGCGGGTAGTCAATCCGCGGCAGTAGATTCGAGAAAAGCAATGAGCATTTGCGCAGGAAAGCCGCTGTTGCCGGCTCGTGCAGGGATTGACAGATCACGAACCGAATGCTCGGTAGACACGGGGATCATCCGAGTAAGAGGCTAGGCTTGGAGCTGATCTAGCGCGCAGTGAGATGATGTCTGCGTCTGTGTATGCTGCAGAGGATCTACGGACCGACGTTCTTGCTTGTGAAGCACGAGATTGGGTTGTCAGGCCGACGGCAGCAGGCCATTGCTTTGAACGAACTAGCACCGCCGCATGTACAGCGACGCACTCGTGTGGCATAGCTCGATGAACAGACACAAGGTTTCGAGTCCTGGGCAATATTCCCGGTCTTTGCCCTGAAGACGTTCCAATTTGGTGGGAAACAACCCCGTCGGCGGGGGGTGCTCCGAGAGACGGCGAGCCGTCCGAGAGAGTTATAGGCAAATAAGCCGCCGGGGACCATGGGCTCGTGCAGGTATCCGAAGCTATGGGCACGAGTAGCGGCAGCTGCAAGACAAAATGGCGCAAAGAGACCTCGTTCAATGCGTGTTACTCGAAAAAGTGGTTCAGAAAATGTAACAGATCGTAAACCGCAATCCAGGTCCGCCACCGCCGTTCAGCGTGCATACAGCCATACACACTTGCAGCGGCTGGCCCCGAGAGCGTGTAACCATCGTACTCAGGGAGAGAAATTCCCTCGGCATTGATCATGTGCTTTCCGAAACGAGCACGCACCGGCAGGAGCTCGCAACTCATAAGAAGCTCGCGCTGCGGTGATATAGCCTCGAGCCAGCGCGACCACCCAGTCAATCCGATTACTATCTTCTCAAGTCTCATGACAACCGTCCATCACACATCAACCCATAACTTGCCGCACGCCCTTCGTCGAACTCTGCCAAGCGATCAAGATCGACGGCCATCGACACGCAGCTTGCCACCCATCGGCCATGCTAGGCTCACCGTCCACAAGTAATCCAGCGCCGCTTCTGCGAATCGATGTCGAAGGGCGGGAACATTATCTCGCACGAGGTCGTGTCTCCTTGCTGCCTGTGGACTTGCGGGAAGCATCTCGACTTGATGTACGTGGTTCCGTCGCCGTCCCGGTCAACGATATTAGGCTGACTGTGTTGTTGTCCAGAAATTGCACGACACGATTTATCAAGCCGTTCTCCAGTCCAGGCTCCACATAACAGAGCTCAACGTACAGCCAGACTTCCGTGTCCTGGATGTTGCCTACGGTACAGCCTTGTGGCTCGCGGCGATGAGAGTGGCTTATCCCAAATCCATGACCCTGGTCGGCATCGATCACACGATCTTCGAGACCTCATTCACCCAGACCGAGCAAGAGAGGTGGAACATTGACTTATTCAGTCCCGTCGACTACAACGACGAGACTTGGAATCCCCTGGTGCCCGAGCATTTCGATTTTGTGCATATGAGCAACCTGTCCGCTGGTGTTCGAGATTGGTCGAAGCTGCTGCAAACGGCGCATCGGTCAGTCGAGCATCTACCCTCTTCTAGCATTGGTCGAAGCTGACAATATACCTGACAGTTACTGCAAGCCCAGCACAGGTAAAATTGAACTCGTCCTCATGGACTGGCAACCCCAGTCACACGACAAAACTCTCTTCCCTGAAGCCGGCAAAGCAATGTTGTACTGGTACGCCGACCTGATGAAGGCTACTACTGAACTTGGCTTGTCCATAGCCTACCCGCACGACATCGGAGAGCTTCTCCAACTCGCTGGGTTTGTTGATGTGGGATGCGCAAACGTACGAATACCCATGTGCGAGGGCCGCTTAGATTCCTACGAGCAGCAAATCGCCAACGAGTTCCGGATAGCGATGGGCTCGGATCCGCTGGCTTATCAGGGCAGGTCGTTGGTGCCCACACAGCACTTTCAAGCGTATCAGGGCATGTCGATGGTGCCGTTTACGCAACATTTCCAGGTACGCAGAATATGTCGACGAGTCGTATTTGATGTGGGTTTGGAAGGAGACACCTTGCTGATGCTGTTGTAGCAGACAACGCCCTCAGAGGTCAATAAGATATGTGAGCGAGTGGCTAAGATACCAGAGTTGGGAAAGGTGCAGCTCTACCACGATCTGTGAGTCCGCCTTGTCAGCCATTACCGTTTGCGCAGTCACTGATCACACATCCAGGTACATCTGGACCGCACGCAAGCCATAGCCCTACCCTCTCACCCACTCTTGCATACGTCCGGCGTTGAGCGTCCAGGAATTTCGAGCATCAATATACCCCACCACCGCGATGATATTCAGCACATAAGGGAGGCCGTACCAAGTGTTTTGAACTGCAAACTGTAATCGTACCATTCGCGACGGAAAGGCGGCCGGGTCATGGCAGGTCATGGCTTACATAGACATATACAAATACCACACCCTCTCCACTCACCTTGACTACCACTCTTGTACCTCCCCAGGCTTCGGTCGCTGCACCCTAACAATCTTGTCGCAATTCAGCAGACATAGCGGGTCGAAAGCCTGTTTCATCTGTTCGTCACATTCAAGTCAGCACAAGCACAACCTTAAATCCAGACTGCAACGAGTATAGCCTGCAATCTCGAAACATACCTTTCGCATAAGATCAACCCCTTCATCGCCGATTTCGTGAGGAAGGTAGTCCCTCTTCACAAGTCCCACGCCATGCTCTCCAGTGGCCGTGCCTTCCATCTCAATAGCTCGCTTCACCATCCGATGCACAAGTCCATCAGCTACATCATGCTCCCTATCATTATAAAGAATAATAGCATGGAAATTGCCATCCCCGACATGTCCCACAATACTGCCCATCAAACCCGACTTGGAGATATCGTCTTTAGTCTCTTCGATGATATCCGCTAACCTCGAGATCGGAACCGCGACATCCGTAGTCCAGACGTGATCGGTGGAGTCCTTTTTCTGCGCCATTACACTCCATAAAGCTTCTTTGCGAGCAGACCACAGTTCATCGCCTTCCTCTTTGTTGCGGGCGAATTCGAAGGTTTTGCTTCCCGTACCTTTGGCTAGACCTTGGACCATGGAGATGTGCTCTTTGACGCTTGTAGGCGTGCCGCTGAATTTGAAGAAGAGGGTGGGTACTTCTTTCCACTGCCGAGAAGTTCCGCCAGCTTGGTTGATACATCGCATTTGGACGTCGTCTAGGATTTCGATGGCGGCGATCGGTACACCAGCTCCGACGACTTTGAAGACGCAGTTGGCTGCTTCTCGTATAGAGCCGAAAGTACAGACCGCTACCCTAATGTTCTGCGGCAAGGGAGTGACTTTCAACACGGCTTCGGTGACTAGGCCTAGTGTGCCTTCTGATCCGATGAACGTCCTCGTCAGATCGTATCCAGCGCTAGACTTGCGCGGGCGTTGCTTGGTTTTGACAATCGTGCCGTCAGCCATAACAACCGTGAGAGCCAAAACCCAATCCTTCATCGTGCCATAACGGTACGCATTAGTCCCGCTACAGCCCGTCCCAACCATACCACCGATCATTGCTCCTGGTCCAGGGTCTGGAGGGAAGAACAGCCCATGCTCAGCCAATTCCTCGTTCAGCGTTTCCCATCCAACAGCAGGCTGGACAACAACGTCCAGGTCTTCTTTGTGGAGAGTGAGGATCTGATCCATACGGCTGAAATCAATGCATATACCTCCTCGCGTGGCGGCGAAATGGCCTTCCAGCGCTGTGCCGCCGGAGTAAGCTGTGACGGGGATGCGCCGTTTATGGCAAACCTTCATCACACCTGATACCTCTTCGGTAGTTCCTGGTTTGATGATAGCAAAGGGTTGATCAGAAGGCAGAGATGGGTAGGAAGACCACTCACTCCCCGAATGAGCTTTCAGATCATCGACTTGGGTGGAGATGTTTTCTTCGCCGACGATGGCGCGGAAGTCCGACCATGCTGCTTGCAGGTTCGCGGGAGCGGTGTCGTGTTGGGGTGGTATGGCTTCTGATAGTGGTGCGGTCGAGGCTGTGGAAGCGTTGCCTATGCTGCCGCGTTGGGAGAGGTAGTAGCCGCTTGCTATGCCTGCGGAGAGGACTGTAATAACATCAGTACTGCCATACTGTCTGATATGTTCAAGGCTGTCTGCTTACCAAACGGTACAAGCCATGCCGGCGTGCCTCGTGACCGCTTCTGTGCCTCACGAATCTGTGCATATCGTGCCTGCTGCTCTCGTTCCCGCTCCACGCGCTCATTCGTACTCTGGTACAGCTGACCCTTGAAACTCTCCCTCTCTTCCTTATCCGTCGCATACGCCCTACGGCCTACAGCTTGACATCGCGGGAGAGCTCGGTTATGCGGTGTTCGAAGCAAGACGCGTTGGGTGGATATGGGTGGCATGGCTGCGACTATCTTTGCAACATGATGTACGAGCAGCTCTCATATGCACAGCGCGAACGGTAAAGACTGTTCGAGAGCCAAAGGATCATGGGTGTTGTCGTGCCATTCTCCGCACAATTGCGTGACGTCGAAGCACCACCTTGAGCTTCAAGCTTTCTATCCGTATAACCGAGCAACGATATGAGCTGTCTAATACAATGGCAAAACTGTATAAGTGCATACAAACGGATGAAAGATCGTGATACATAATGCTCAGCCCTCGAGCTCACATAAATCCTTCGCCAGTACAACTCGACTCCTTGCCGCCCCTCACCCTTTCCACACAAGCCACCCCGAACAAGACTGCCTTGGTAGACAGAGCCACAAACCGCCTACCCGCAGCTGCACAGCCTCCAGCACATCAAGCATACCCCCCTTCCAGCACCACCAAAAACGTAGCCTTCTCCCCCGCCGCCCCCAAATAAACATCCAGTTCATCCTCCCCATCAATCTGGTAGCTATCTTCGGTCCCATCCTCATTCTTAATCAACCCATGCACCTTCGTAACCTTCGCCGCACCAGCCTTGGAAGCAGCGGCTCCATGAAGTGCCGCCACCGTACGGGCGGTGAGTTTGCCCAGCCAAAGCCGGGGATGATTACCGATAATCTGCGAAGCTGGCGCGAGCCGGAAGTAAGCCGGTATAGGTTCCTGGGGTGGGAGAGCGGTGTAAGGGTTAGACATCACACCGTTGTTGGTAAGTGATGGGTCGACTTGGATTGGCTGCCCTTGTGTCCCAGCAGCGTAAGGAGTCTTGGCATGAATCTTCGTGACTTTCTTCCCTTCCTTCTTAACCACTTTCGCTTCATCTTTCTCCTTCTTCGCCACAGCCGCCTCGCGTTTCTTCTTCTGCGCCGCGGTCTCGGGTTTCACAACTGGTTTCGCCTTGGCACTTCCTGGACCAGGACCGTAGAGTTTCTGCTGGTAGACTCGTCGCGTAGGGTCCTTTTTGAGGCTATCGTCATTGTAGCGTTTACATGCATCCCGGCACAGTACCTCCAGGGCTTTGACGCGGGTAGGATCCATTTCGTACATGACTTGTTGGAGTAGAGGGAAAGCATCGAACCATTCTTGGCGAAGCTCGGCCCAATGGGCGTCACCGCAGGCTAAGCGAGTGGTGTACTGATCCTCGACCAGGATGTCGTAGAAAGATCTCCGGACTTCTTTGGACCCGGAAGGGTTGAGGCCAAGGACATTGTTGGCTTCGCCTACGGTCATCTTCTTGCCTTCGCCGCGCATGCGTTTCGTGACGTCCGCGCAAATCACGTCTATGGCGGTGAGTTTGCGTTCGAGATCGGGTTGCAGTGGATGCAGCACAGCGCTTAGGTGGTGCGATTCTCGCACGAGACGCTCTTTACTCGCTTCCCAGAGCCCGTTCTCGCGGACCGTTTTCTTGCGCTCGATACCCATTTCTCGTGCAATTTGTTCGTAGGCGGAGCGGAGAGACATGTAGGTTTCGTTGTCGAGGTGTAGGAAAGCCTTACACTCATCCAATGTCGTTTCGCTATTATACCGCGGACCCAAGGAAGGCTCGTCAGGAGGTAGATGTCCGTACCCTCGTATCCGACGTCGACGTTTGTTCTTCGCTAGTGCAGCATCGGAGTCTTGTTGCACTTTCGCCAGATGTTGGGCCCTTCGCTCAGCTTCATGAGGTGGAAGGCCATGAGAGTGATATATCGACGGTCCAGCCCCAGCGCCCCATTCGGTGTCACCTGGTTCTTCCACAACCTCGTCTCGTTTCCTTTTCTTGGCTTTAGTAGGACCAGCTCCTCCGGCAGGACTACTGACGTCGTAGGCGCCTGTTGCTCCTCTTCGCGTGAACCCGTTGCCTTTGCGTAGACGCTGGAACTCGTTGTCGCCTAGCTCCCAGCCTTCGTCATCGAGCGTTGAGCGGATCTGAGCGACGGGGAGGTTCTGTTCCCATAGTGAGCGGATGCGGGAGACGATTGCACCTTCGTCTTCGGGCGAGAGTTTGGGTTTTCGGGGTGGGAATTGCCACTTTTCGGTGAATTGTCGTCTAAACAACCTCGCACTATACACATCGTATTAGCTGTGGTCGGAGTTGTCTGGGGTGGTTTTTTACTCACGACGGCAGCTCACTCTCCGGCACGCCAAAGTGATTGGCGAAATGCGTCACGATCTCATTCGGCGACTTCTTCTCGACGACGAAGAGCTGGTAGCAGACGTCGCGCTTGTCGTCCCAGTCGTACTTGGGGGTTCGTCCGCCGGGCATCGTGAAGTGACAGTTGAGGGATATCGTCGACCGTAGATGACGGAGTGCGCGGTATGGAGGTCGGAAAGCAGCTGGCGAGAGCGTGGAAGCGGACAAAATGGGGCTGACTGAGCATGGTCCGTGCATATGTGCAGATGGTTGTGGATGTACAGCACTCTTCAAGGCTACACGAATACGGAAGATAAACAGCTAGGCACAGTATCGAGGCAGCAGAGAAGCACAACGCTGTCCATGCCTGGTACCAAACGCAGTGCTCCCACCGCACCACCACCGCCATCAGCCAAGCGCACGCGGACAACACCCGACGGCCGCATCTACCGCATCAAGAATCACCTCGTCTATATCAAGACCCCAACCATGATGGCCATGGACTATAACAATCACAACAACAACAATATCGACCCCTCAATCCAGACTAACGGCGGAGCTCTCGCACCCCAAGCCTGCTCCTCCTGCCGCAAGCAGAAACGGAAATGCGACAAACAAGTCCCGTCCTGCGGATTGTGTATCCGTATAGGCCGACCATGCGATTACACCGAAGACGCTCGCGGTAATGGGGCTGCTCCCTCACCCGAAGAGTTCACGGCTCTGAGGCAGGAGGTAGCGGAATTGAAGAATTTACTCGCTAGCAATGGCCACGGTAACGGCAGCAATGGCAGTAACGGCTCCCAAAGCACTGACAGCAGTCCACCGAACTTCATGTCCCTCTCCTCGTCCTCTCGAAGCCAACACCAACTCGGACAGCATCTACCTACAGGAGGCTATCCCGCAGGATCCTCGACCTTCCCCTCGTTATACTTCCTGGACAGCAACGCGTTCGAATACGAACGTTTCCAGATCCCGCAGCCTTTCATCAGGGTACCACCCGGAGCTCTGTCAAGTTTGGGAAACTCCCAGGACTTGCGACAGATGATTGAGAATTACTTCGCCACGATCCATACGCATTTCCCTATCATCAGCAAGATAAGACTGTACCAGCACCTCTCTAACCCGCTTCATGAGCCTGGAGCGGATCTAGCATTACTCTTCCTCGCGATGCAACTATCCTCCACCGTACCTCCCGAGGGCACGCCAGCGCAGACACAACTCTACCAAGACGTCAAATCCTTCTACACATATCTGGAATCACAGAACGGCTTTAGCATCCAGTCGATCCAAGCTCTATTACTGATCTCCCTATACGAGGTGGGACACGCAATTTATCCTGCGGCATACTTGACTATCGGCCACGCCGCCCGCCTCGGTCAGGCCATGGGCTTGCATGCTCGCTCCGGAGTGCCAGTCATGCTTCCTCGTCCTACGACCTGGACGGAGCAGGAGGAGAGACGGAGAGTGTGGTGGGGAGTCATCATCCTCGACCGCTTCATCAACATAGGCCACCGCGGGAAACCGTTCGCGAGTGCAGATCCGGGACTAGACACTCACCTCCCAACCGACGACGCGAGTTGGGATAAAGGCGTTATGCTCGTCGCTGCCCCCTTATCCCTGTCCGCGTCACAGACGATCCGTGCAGCGCCTTTTGCGAGGACATGTCAGGCGAGTCATTTACTTGGGAAGGTTATCCGACATCTCAACGATCCGTCAATGGATCCTGAGTATAAGTTCGAGGAAGCGCAACAATTGAATCGGACGTTCCGCGCTCTGGCTGCGGTGTTGCCGGAGGAGGCGGCGGATAATCGCGGGAGTGAGGAGCATCAACCGACGCTTTGTACTAGTATGGCGATTTGTTATTCGGCGTTGTTGACGTTGTATGATAATTACTCGTGCACGGAAAGGGCAATGCCAGGGGGACCGGAAGCGCAGTTGTTGATGCAGGAAGTCAGTATTAATGGTCTCCGGGAGTTCAGTGAGACGGTCGTACATTTGGCTCGGAGGGTAAGGGCTTTCGTGGAGGTGGAAGGGGCTGGACGACTCAGTCCGTTGGTCATCGATTCGTTTTACCAGGCAGCGGCGAATTATGCTTGGTATGTTCGGGAGTCCTCGGACGTGGAGTGTGCGGGCCGCCTGGCAGAGTTGAAGGAAGTTTTGGCGTTGGTGGATGGGAGGTGGAGGGTTGCGGGTGAGTACTTGAGATGCGTGATGGATTTGTGGGAGAGGTTTGAGTTTAGTGGGGCGATGGGATGAATGAGTTGAGGAAGATGTGCTGACTCTTCTGGGTCGTGCAGGTGAGTATGTTCGGATTTGCGAGGCGACGGAGTTTGCTTTGGCTAGTGGGCTTGGGGCGTGTGGTGGGTTTTGATGGGGTGGGGAGATGGGAGGGGGTGATGAGTGAATGATTGACGATGACTACGATGTGGGAGCGTTTGTGGATGGTTACGATGATGATGATGATGGAAGGCATGCTCTTGCTACGATGGCTCAATCAAATCACGGGATGCGGCAAGAATGCACAATGCTACAGCAGCAGCATAGCACTCGTGGATCAAGAGTCCACAGTCGCAACCGTCTTGCAGTAAGTAGAACAGAACCCCTGAAATGGCAACACGATCTCACATACTCAAAGCACAGTGTACAGGTATCCTCGAAGGTCGACCTTGGTGAACGATTGGTATGGCACACATGCGTCCTTGGGTATTATTACTACAGAGCCTGCATCCATCATCAGAGACTCAGTCCCATGCTGAGCCACTCTGTTCACCTGATAGCGTCACCACCACCCTCCACCACCCTCCTAATTACTCGACTACCATCTAGCAGACCATGTCTAAAACATGTCTTTGTTCGCTGGCGCGTCACCTGTGTGCAGATGAAGAGCAGGAGCAGGCGTCACATCGTCCTCCTTCTCCTCCGACCTCTCCGTCTCCCCACTTGTCACGCCCTCTGGTCTTGTCTCAACATCGCGGTGGTAAGCCGAGATGCTGCTCTTCCTGAAATCATCGAGTGCTGGCATTACCCATTCAGTTGACCTCCAGGGGACGACATGTTCGATGTACATCGTATCCAGCTCCTCGAGGGTCCTGTTGCGGCCTTCAAGGACGAAGAAGAAGACTATCAAGCCTCCGAGGATATTACAACCGGCGAAGACGTAGCCGTATCTAAAGTCAATGGCACCTAACGAAGGGTCAGTGACGCTCTCACAGCTCGGCGGTAATCATTATTTACCAGTGATGAAGTTTGTGAAGAATGCAAGTAAGAAGTTCCAGAACCTAGAAAGAATTGTCAGCCTGTGCCTCACTTTCAGAGAGCTCAAAGATCATGCTCTTACCAATTTGAGGCCGTGGCGAGGGCCATACCCTTGGCACGGTAACGCGACGGGTATAGCTCGCCGATCTGTAGCAATTGGTCAGTCAAGTAGATTGCCATGCACTTGGCTGATACATACGATGGTCCAGACCATGGGTCCCCATGTTGTCGCGAACCCCAGAATGAAGAAGCACGCAAAGACGATGAGGGCAATGCTGGATTTTGGTGTGTTGGTGGGCTCGTCTCTGTCGAGCGAAAAGTGGCCAACACTGGCAAAGATCAAGAAGCAGACGAACTAGAAGGGGTGAGTGTGGATCAGCGGAATTCATCAACATTCGAAAGGCGGCTACCACAGCCGTTATATGTCTCATCCGAGCCCATCAAAGCAAGTCGTGCAGCTTTTATGGGGATGAGATGGGGGTGAGACGAGTCTCATGCGCCGAAGGATCACACTCATAGCTTTGCTTACCATCCAGGCGGATCCGATCATCATAGACTTCCTGCGGCCAACGTTCTCGATAAGCCATAGACCGATCTATGCAAAACATATCCTGTCAGCAATTCGAATCTCAAGCACGTAGATTACGGCAGAACGTACAAAGGTGCAGCCAAAGTTGATCTGAAAAGCAATCATTATTAGCACATGTCTCAGATCTCCTCTGCTCGTCGGCCTCTTACCCCGTTGAGGATCAATTGAGTCACAAATGGGCTGATCGTCACGCCCTTGAAGATCAGCGTGCCGTAGTAGAAGAAGTAGTTGGCTGCGACAGATCAGCCAGAGCCCGGTCAGACTTGTCAATCAGATGTGCTCACCGCCAGTAAGCTGCTGGAACATTTGCAGTCCAACTCCCAAGGCAAGACGGAAAGCCATACGCGGTGCACTGAACATTTGGATCGTGTCCCGAATGAAGCTGACTTGCACCGTCTCGGCCTCGAGCTTGGCTTTGATCTCCTCCAGTTCCTTGTGGATGCTCCAATGCTGCTCGCTGACTCCGTAGACTCTCATCATGGTCTGTTTCGCTTTCTCGATGCGACCGTGGCGGAAGTCGTAGCGAGGAGTGTCAGGGAAGAACAAGATGCCAACTCCAAGGACCAGAGGCCAGAGAAAGCCAATACCCATCGGTACACGCCATTGCGTAGTGTCTGTATAGTCTTTGTTCGTGCCGTAGTTGATACAAGCGGCGATGAAAATCCCGAGAGTAATGAAGAGCTGGTATGTGCTAAGCAGGATCAGCATTTTGGATCCAGCGATGGAGGAGCATATCATACCTGATCATCGCGCCACGAATGTGGAAAGGAGCAGTCTCGGCCTGCATAGGGTCAGCGAGAGCAGCAAGAAGCAGAGTTGGGGGTCAGTGATTACCATGTACATTGGGACCATCAAAGACAGGGCTCCGACGGACAAGCCCAGCACGAAACGTCCCATCATAACATGGTACCACTTCGAACCATTAGCCTGCATGCCTCGTAGATTGTGCAGTCTCCAATGCTTACATGGTGTACTGGTGCACTGATCTGCACAATATTGCCAACATGGAAAACTAGACACCAGCCGCTAAGAAGAGTCAGTCAGGTGTCTGAAGTCCGGTCTGCCCCGGCCATTAGTACTTACAAGATTGACCACCTGCGTCCGATCCTGTCCGCCACCGGACCAGCTATCAGAGCACCGGTCAATGTACCGATACTCAACAAGCCGACGATCAGGCCAACGCGAACGTTGCTAAACTGCAAGATCAAACAAAGTCAGCCTGTAATCCGTCAAAGCCTTGGTCTGGTCGTGCGTCGTACGTAGTACTCTCCAGTCTTATGATTGAAGTTCCCATATCTCTCCAAGAAATCTGACATGCCAAGGAAGCCAGAAATCTGTCCAGTGTCGTAACCGAAGATGAAGCTTGGTATCGTTAGCCCTCCGAGCTCCTCAAGAACTTTCCGCCACAACAACCATACCCGCCCATGGACACCAATACACCCATAAAGAACCCATTCCAAGTCAACCACGGTAAGGGAGAGTGATCGTAAGAGTCGTAGTCGCCGCCATGCTGTACGCCCTCATTGGCTACCACGCCATTATTCGCACCATCAACAAGATCCTTCTTCTCCACTCCTCTGCGCAGCTTCTTCAGGTACGAAGCCATGTTGTGTTAAGGCACCTGGGAGATTGTGGAGCACGTGAAAATTGGTGATACCAGCAGTAAGAAAGGGCGAAAGAACCTCTTATGAGAATCCACACACACAAACCTACATCTCGTCAGACCGATACCGAACACGAAGGACCACATGATCCTGTGTGTAGTGAGCATCACCGTACCGGTACGTCCGACACCGATCTGCCCCATCATGTGGTCTCTCTCGTTGTCGTTCGGCCAGGATTCGGCTAGGAAAGCATATGTCAGCCCTTGGATCACAGCGGAATCAGAGTCACGGATGGCTACGGATGATGCCGTATGTAGAGCTGTGGGAGGATGACAGTGTGCCATGGGGCCTGCGAGGTTTTGCTGGAGAAGGCGGATGACGGGGTTGTAGTAAGTCAGATGTGAAGGAACGGTTACTGATCCTACATGCTTGAGCATACGCTTATGCAACTGCAGAGCGCTAGAGTGGCGGTATGCTACCGATTCCGGTGTAGAAGTCAAGACTTCAAACAGGCCTACAAACGAGCCTGCTGCCGTCCTGTTAGCCAGGTTGTCTTTACATGTTCCATTTTTATGAATTCAACGCCGCTGCAAAACCGCATACTCAGATCCCATCTCGCTCTCTCGCTGTCTCGCTATCGTTAGCTGAGCATCAACGTTCAGTAAGCGCCGGATGCTCGCGGCGTGGCGCACACAGCACGGTCCTACTATGTCGATTTCCTCTGCAGATCACTTTCACCCTCACGGTTATAAACATGCCGGACGGCCGAGTAGGAAGCGACTTCTTTGGTGTCTGTAAGTCGTAAGCACAACGCTGATGTGAAGTTGCCGGCCTTCCGGCATCATCCATCATCAAATTCCAACGCCGATGCTAGACACATGCCACCCTATTCTATTCCTTCACTCCCACATCTACTTCGTATACTCCCTCTGCAACAACTTCGCAATCGTAGTCAATTGGATATTGCTCGTCCCCTCATAAATCTGCCCAATCTTACTATCCCGCCAGTACTTCTCCGCCAATCCTTCCCTGACAAACCCCATCCCACCCATCCACTCAATCGCCTGTCCGCTCACCTTTCCAGCGACCTGACTGGAAAATAGCTTCGCCATCGCCGCATCACGCACGAAATCCTGGCCCGCCTCCTTCTTCCTCGCGGCGTTGTAGACAAGCGCACGTGCCGCAGAGATCTCGGTATAGGCTTGCGCGAGCTGATGCTGCATTCCCTGAAACTCGCCCACGAGAGTCCCGAACTGCTTCCTGTCGTTCCAGACGTAGCGTGCCGCGTTCTCGAAAGACCCAAGCGCGAGACCAGTCATCTGTGCTGCGATACCGATACGGCCCTCATTCAACAAGCCAATAGCGTATTTGTAGCCCTGACCTTCCTCGCCTAGGAGGTTACCGGGAGGAATCTCTACGTCGTCGAAGTTGATGACGCACGTGCTCGAGGCGCGGATGCCAAGTTTCTTCTCCTTCTTGGCGATGCTGAAGCCTTTGGTCGCCTTGTCTACGATGAAAGCTGTAATGCCTTTGTATCCCTTGTCTGGGTTGAGGTTGGCAAAGACGATGAAGAAGTCTGCTTCCATGGAGTTGGTGATCCACATCTTACTGCCGTTGATCTTGTAGCCGTTCGATGACTTCTCTGCTCGTGTCCTTAGTGCGAAAGCGTCTGATCCTGATGCAGGTTCTGAAAGGCAGAACGACCCGACTGTGTTTGTCGCAAGCTTGGGTAGCCACTTCTTCCGCGACTCTTCTGTGCCGTACTTCAATATTGCGGTATTGACTAGTGTGTTGTGTACATCTACCAACACGCTCACACTGGGGTCTACTCTTGCTAGCTCCTCAATGCCTACGATCGCTGCCGTGAAGTTCATGCCTGCTCCACCGTACTTCTCCGGGATTTCGATGCCCATCAATCCTTGTTCGAACAGCTGCTCAACGATCGCCGGATCCATCTTCTCGTTCTCGTCCATCTCCCGCACCTTTGGCAGGATCGTCTCGTTGGCGAACTTTGATACGGCTTCAGCCATTGCTTGCTCGGTCTCGCTGAAGTGGGTGATGGGCGTGGGAAGCATGCTCGTGAGATCGTACGGCTCGCCTTCTGTCGTGACATTGTCCGTATCGTACCTGCGAGTTGCTGTCGTTGAGAGACATCGCGATGCCTGTGCTGCTTTCGCGACGGATGTCCGGCTCAGCGGCGTGCGAGAAGATGAGGATGCTGCGGCTCTCGCGAGCGGTCTGAGAGTGCGTGCGAGAGACATGGCGGGAGTGATAGTAAGGTGAGTGGCGAGAGGAGGAAAGGGACAGGGGACTTACCTTCGTCAGATCGGAGAAGCATATGCATCGTTCATATGCAGGCCAAACTTCCAAAGCCGAGGTCAGCGGTTGTACGCGGGCCGAAGGCGATGGTATTGCGGCCGGCGACGTCCTTTCTCTTGAACAATACCATCATCACGATAATCGACGCGTCTTGTGGCGAGTCGCGGCATCGCGGTATCGCTGAATCGAGTCGTCGAAACATACATTCACGTTGACATTGACAGTCGACGCGTGCTTTCCTCGTCAACGCGACAACGTCTTTCACAAGGCTCCAGCGTGCACTTTCCATCCAAGAGCATGTTCATTCTTCAATGCACGAACGAACAAATACCAACCCATTCCCAACAAGCCGTCCAAATACTAACGACTGCTAATCCCACCAAGCCATAATAACACACTCACTATGAGCAGCTCCAGACTCTCCGTCTTTGCCAACAGGCGTCCACCAGCCAAGACCGAGAAGTTGGGCTTCTTGCACCTGCCGGACGAAGCTCGTAAGCGTATCTGCGAACTCGCCATCTTCGATCATGACCGAGGTCTCGTTTTGCTTCCCAGAGCACTACCTCGCACACCGCTCGCGTGGGAAGACGACGATGAAGACTTCAGTGATCACATCGCGGCATCTTGTCTAAGGAATCCTGGCAAGCCCCCTCTGGACTTTGACACTATGGACTCACAAGATCCTGCCGAAGGGTGCTGGGTGAACGGCGACTCGGCTGACGACACATGCTCGGAAGGCTGCTGCTCTTCCGAGGTCTCCGACAGTGATAGTGACCGTACTGGACAAGAGAACACGAGTGGCCTGTACGACTATCTGGATGAGGAGAAAGCGGATTCTGAAGGGCTTGATGAGGCATGTACTAAGTGTGTAATGAAATGGGAGGAGGATATTGATGAATGTTGTCCTGACGAGTGCGAATGCGACTGTCATGAGACTCCAGTCCAGGCAGTGAGTGACGTGGAGAGCGAGCCGTGTGTCGCGCCTCCAGACAGATGTGTCACTGGTGAGTGCATCGACGAGGCCTGCAAGCATTGTGCCGGGAATGGCCTCCTGTCCGATTCGTTTGAGGAGGCATACGTCGACGATACAGAGGGCGACTTCGAAGCTCAGCGGGAAGAGGAATGGGGCCCGGAGGACGAGTATCATCTCGACGTTGATGAGAAGGTTGGTGTGCTCTACGAAGCCAACGAGCCTGCGATTTTGTTGGCCAGCACCGAGATCCGCGCTCAGTGCTTGCCGATTTACTACTCGAACAATGCGTTCTCCTGGCGCATGTTCTGGCTGGACTACCCGGGTTCGCTGAAGAGCTTTCAGAAATGGGCACAGACCGTTGCGGGTGTCCATGCGAAACACATCACCAAGCTCAGTCTTGAGGGCCGGCACGTTGTGGAGGAAGGGACAGAGTTCGCAGTTGACATCGACTTGCGTGAGACCGCTCCGTACTTTCATGTCGCTCTTAAGCACGAAGGAGATTCACACGACGCTTGGTGTGCCGAAGCCTTGCACAAGGAGCTCTCGCTGGAGTTGAGGGTTATCGCTGCTCGGTCTCAGCAACGGCCTACTTTTACGGCTGATGATTTGTGTGCACTGGGTGCGATCTTCGTGAAGGCTATGCATTGGTAAGTCAGCCTTGTGAGATCTTTCGACTAGAGCTAACTGTTATTCAGGGAGTGTGGAAGCATTCTGCCACCACCGGACAAACGCATGTTCGGCGACTACAAGCCAGATCTGTCCGATGCGACATGCCCATTGCACGACTCAGACGCACCAGAGGAGCCGACAGGACGCGCTGCTTCTCAGGAGCTGTAGGCGCGACGAACATAGTGCTGTTCAAGCGATGGGTACGAAGATGCTGCTAGCGAAGGACTAATGGTTGTGTTGCAACGAAGGTGTATAAAATAGATGTGGGAATGTGACATGACGAGCATATTACACGGCAGAGGATACGAGTAATGATGGTATGGACCGCGAATGTACGACTGAGCAAAGTGTACATACTGTATGAATATGTGCTTGAAATGTGTCTGCCTCGTGAATGTCAGCGTCGTGCCACCAAGCCGGCTCCTTCCTGCCTGCGCCACCGTACTCGCAGCCTTCCATTCCTTCAGCCAAATATTTGCATCTCCACGACACTGAACTACATTCTCGTCGCGACACTCATTTAAGCAGCACCAACCCGGTTCGGCATCGTGGAGAGGTTGATAGTGCCGCACAACAATGACAAGCAACCCGCACTCACGCAATGATCAGAAATGAACGCCGTAGTACTTCTGGATCAGGCCGGCAATGTCAGCTACACGAATCTCGATGAGATCACTGGGAAGGTTGTTGTGAGGTGTACGAAGAGCTCGGATGTCTCTTCCATTGCTGTGAAGCTTGAGGGCGAGAGCAGGACGAGGTTGATGTAAGTCAAGATCGCCATGCCGGGGGTTGTCGGTCGGTCTCGAGCACGGGAACGGCGCTATCATGAGCCATTGAGCACAGCGCGACCATGGGATGAGGGTCATCGATCCTATCCGGCAGCAGGCTCTATATCGGGCCTTTGATCGATTCTCGCCGCTGGACTTGATCTACTCGTTCCCCGGGCTGTAGAACGCTGTGAAGACGCCGCGCTTCGGCTTCCAAGTCATGTCCAGGTGTTCGGAGGATGGGATGGAGCCTAGCGACAGTGGATGAGTACTACGTGAGACATTCGCTGATCACATGTGGCTACAGGTCGCCTAGTGGACCTAATGGCGAGAGACCAAGACCGCAGCTGGAATACCACAAGATACTGTAAGTCATACCGTCCTAACTCTCGAGAGCACTAACTCCATCTCAAGCAACCATAGAGGCACGTGGCGGGATGCTCCAGTTGTCGAGCGCAAGAGATGCGACCCATGCTTGCTGAGGCCACTCTTGAAACACCTGCTAAAGTTGACGCCTTGGCTTTTAGATATAAAGTGCAGACGGTCTTCCCACCTCCCGATATACTCGAAGTCAAAGGCTCGAAAGCATCGTACACTCTACCTCCTGGACAACACGAATACCCTTTCCGCTTCAAAGTGCCCTTCAACAATAGCTGCTCCAACGACAGAAGTCAGCTCGCAGGCGGTATTAGCATTACTGGCAGCGGGCTTGAGGTTCGCCAGCCGCCCCAACGCCATGTGCACAAGACTCTACCTCCCACTTTATCAGGCTTCCCAGGCGAGGCAGAGATCCGATATTACGTCAAGGCCACAGTACAGCGCAACTCCTGGTACAAGGAGAACACGAGGACAGAGACTCCGTTCACATTCCTGCCTCTAGAGCCTCCCCGGCGTCCGATTACTGGTTCGGAAGTGTATGCTCGACAGAACCATGCATTTACCAGTTTCGAAGACGGCGAACCTGTTCGTTTCCCGTCAAATAACCATTAATCGTCTATGACATGTGCTAACCGTTATACTCATCAAACTGTAGGTCAGGCTGAAGATGAAGGGTATTTTCGGCCGGAAAAGAGAGCCCGCACCAGTACCAGGGAGAGCAGAACCACCGGTGAGTTCCCTTATATGTGTAAATAACTTCTCCGGGCTTTCAGAGTTCGACCAGGTGATATAAGCAGCTTTCACGGTTTTAACACACTCGGCAAAAATGAGAGACTAAAACTTCCTCCAGGTCATCAGCATAGACGCTCGCCTGCCAGAGCCAGCGCTATTGACGTGCAATCAGGAGATACCACTGCGGATCGTGGTGAAGAAACTCAGCAATTCTACGGACCCTATCTATCTGCAGTCTCTGCAGATTGCGTTGGTCGGCCTCACCAAGATACGAGCCCATTTAGTGCATCGTACAGAGGCCAATAGCTGGATTCTGGTGTCCAAGAGCAACATGGGTATAGTCGTCGGCTCACCAAACGACCCATCAGGTACGGAAGTGGCAATCGACGACCGGATATGGCGTGGCCAGCCGTTGCCAAACACTGTCGCACCCTCTTTCGAGGCCTGCAACATCTCGCGGACCTATCAGCTTGACATCAGGGTCGGGCTGAGCTACTCTGGACCTACCGCGCATAGCCTGAAGGTACGCAAGACAGATATACCACGAGTGGTACGCCCTTACCCAACTCGTAGATGACTTCAGCGCTGATAGCTAGCATAGCCTCAAGTAGTCGCACTGCCAATGAGTAAGTCTTCCCCAAGGTGGCCTGTGTGAATGCGCTGCTACCCCAGGCGACATGAGGCAAAGCGGATACCACGACTCCGAGATCGTAGCTGACCTTGTCGTTCACAGGACTGGATCTCGAAATACTCTCTGGCATCAAGCCTTCAGAAGCTCTCCTTGAAGCCGTTGCACGTGGCAGGGGAAATGCTGGTCGTGTTCCTCCAGGGAAATCCGCACCAATTGTTGATAACCTCAGGACCGAGGGGCGGATGCCAAACTCTGGTGCTGGTCAGGCCATTCCTGCACCGATCGACGAAGCGGGACCATCTCGGCCTCCGGAACCGCCAGCAGAAGCCACTGGTGATGTGCTGCCTCCCTCGTACAGCGAAGCACCCCCAAGCTACGAAGATGCAATCGCTACCGATCTACCTCCGATCGACGCACCGAGGCCGAATTATGCGCCTCCAGCAGCTGTTGAAGATGATCTGTTGGGTAGGGATGAGAAGCGAGGATGAGTAGGTGGTAGCACTACATCATAATAGAGGTGCGTTGCAATGAGAAGATCTCGGCGACGCGAGACCAAAAGAGGCACTGCGGATGGCGATATGGAATTCCGAAAGAACAGCGTTGTAGAAATCACCTTAATCCGACTAATACTGCGGCTCTCACATCGTTCATCGTAAATTTATGTTGTAATAGCAGAAGTCAGGCGACAAAAGGCGGCCAGCTCATTGTAAGTGTGAAAGTGTATCCAGTGACTATCGCAGGCTCAGTGAAGGCTGTGCACCACTAAGTGAAGAGGTTTGTCGATTAGCTGCGGTCGGGTTGTGAGCGGCTGGTTCCGCATTAGTAAGGATATATAGTCCCGCTTTCAACCCTTCGAAGTGGCTCCAACGCCGCTACAAACTCGCCGCTCGAACAGCATCAACGCCAACGAGCTGGCGGACACACAAGGAGGATAGCATCAAGTAAAGAGAAGGTGTGGAACAGGATAGGAAACACAATCGGAACACTTTCCCAACTTGCGGCCCACCTGCAAACGAATCATCTCAGCCCCCTCTGCGATACTGCTCGTGCGAGCAACACTTGCGCCGCCAAATCCACATCGTCGACGACGCTCTAGTATCTCTTGACACATCGCGGCTTGTGCGCCATCTTACGACGGACCAGGACGATGTCTAATCTGCTCGTGGTATGCCGTTCACTCCTGCGCCACCACAATTGAGGCGATAGTGGTTGGCGTTGGCTAACGCGATCTTTCCAGGGTGACGTCTACGGCAAGATCATCGAGGCCGTGATCCGCGATTCCAAGACCGAGTTCGAGGAAAATGGCGTGAGCACGGCGACGCTGAGCGATTTGGAGAAAGTGAGTCGTATCCCTTGGTTGGCGCTTGTCCTGTCGCACTCGCACATCTTCTTCTCCTTTATCCGCCGACCATTCCCGCGAGCAATAAAAAGAATCATCTCTTTCGGCGACTGCCTGGCCTCATGAGCGAAATCCGAGCAAAAAAGCGAGCGACGGCGATGGGTCACAGCTGAGCGGGCAAGAAGCGGGGCTTTGAGGATCGAGGACTGCCACTTCTTTTGGGTGACCTTTTATGCAACTTAGCCGCCCCACGCTTTCTGCCGCCACGCTTGACCACTTCAAGCGATTCGGCTTGCACGTGATATGGCCCGAAACACGCACTAGAACTGTCGCTTGAGATGACTCGCTGACATGACATACAGGAATGGAAACACAAGCTCAGCCAGAAGGATGTCGCTCACATGTCGTGGGACCCTAAGCCTGTCCCACCACAACCAGTGCAGCAGGTTCCCATCCCAGCCCAGTCTCTGCCCTCTGTTGCGACGAACCACGCTCAGCCCTCGTATTCTACGTATCATCAACAACCTCAGCCTAATGGCGCAGCACGTATCAAGATCGAGAACGGTCCCGAGCAGCAGTACCATGGTCTGCCGAACAGCTACCCACAGAGCATGCCGGATGGTCAAGGTGGCCAAGTACGCGCAGCCCAGCTCGCCCAGCAGTATGCGCAGGCTCGCGGCATCGCAGGCGGTCTAGCACTACCTGGACAGCGTCCTCAGAGTATGCAGCCTCAAAACCAAACACAACACCAAGCACAGCAGATGTATATGCATCAGCAACGACAGCAGCAGGCCGCGCTTCAACAGCAGCAAGCTCAGCCGCGCATCAAGGTCGAGAACGAGAGTCCTCAACTGCATCAGGGCGGCTTCCAGCAACACCCACGTCCACCCAATCCTGCTTATGCGCAGACGGACGGCGCGGATGAGGGCTTGGAGGAGTGGCAGGCGTACATTGCAAACAGGCGAGCGACCACTGCTGAGCAGACCGAGCGCGCGGATCATATGATGCGTGATGCAGTTTTGCATAACAGTGCAAGTTTGGAGAGCGGGCTGATGATGACGCTCGACGAGCTGCCGAAAGGTGCTCGAAGTAAGAAGCGTCAAGGCAAGGCTCGCGCTGCGGATAAGTCTGTCGTCCCTGCTGGACCTTCCATCCCGCAGCTCGACGGAGACTACGATGAGGATGAAAAGCCCATCAAAGATGAAGACGATGTGGATGCCATCAACTCTGATCTTGACTCCGAGGAAGACCCTACAGGAGATCTGGACGAGGACGACGATGATTTCGGCGACAGCATCCTCTGCACCTATGACAAGGTGCAAAGGGTGAAGAATAAGTGGAAGTGTGTCCTCAAGGACGGAGTCATGAGCATCAACAAGAAAGAGTGGGTCTTCCACAAGGGAACTGGCGAGTTTGAGTGGTGAACGAATGCGACTCAGCACAGTCAACAGTGCGTCGTCAGACAGTGGCGGCAAGCGGCGCAGCAACGGCTGCGAACGATCGTTTAGCTTATGCTATCAGTCGAGCGGGAGATCCAGCAAGGGTTGCAATGATCTCCTATGATACCAACGGGATGGCGGCCATCCCAACAACGATGCTTCGATACGGATATGGCCAGGGAAGGCAGAATGCATACTACGGCGCTGATGATGGGGCAAGACTGGCAATTGCAGATGGTGAAACTTTCAAGATGTACTATGATTTTGATGATTTGACTTCAAATACCATTTTCGTGGCTGATCGGCGACTAGTAGGATTCTCGTTCGCTTGACGTTCGAAGGAGTACCGCTTCAAAGTCTGCTTATCAACCATTCGCACAACTCACCCCCAGTCGAGACAACACTACGTTCTCAGCGGTCTATCATGATCAATCGTCTCCAGCAACGCCGGCACCCGATGTCGCTGTTGGCTGTCCACCGGATATAACTCGCCTCATTCTCCACACTTCACAACCGCTCTATCCGATGCGCCGCAAATTGTTTCCAACTCCGCACGTCATTCACCGTCCATGCACCCATGGTTCACGTCTTCAAACAGATTCACTACCGCATGTAGCAAGTCAAGGGTAGGCGTTGCGCTACTGCAGTATGGTTTGTATGTTCTCCATCGTCCCTCAGCTCTCTACATAAAACACTCTCCTCCACCTGCTCATACATGGGCACTGCAACATGCAATCCTATCTCCAGTACAGGCGTTTCCGCACATCTGTTAAGGCGCAGCTAGAAAGAGACAGGGCAAAGGCACAAGGTCTGGGGCAACGACAGGAGGATGAGCACACTCCCGCTTCAGAATCCAGCGACGACGACAAGCACGACCTCGAGAAGGGTCAAGGCCAACCTCCAGATGTACCTCACGGCGTCAGACCGGGCGAGGTCGATGCCAGTCTGGGTCCTCCATTGCCGCATGAGGAACAAGGAAAGATGGAGGCCAACCAACGACCCGAGGATCACTACAGCAAAGAGGAGACAGAAGATCCCGCAGCACGCGCAGAGGACGAGGACGACGACGACGACGACGACGATGATCTTCGCCAACAACGAACGACCCTCTCTCGTATCAGTACTTCGCGCTCTGCAGTATCACAGCGCCACGCTCTTGGACAAACATTGACCGGCATCGATATCCGCAAAAGGTCCACACGCGAAGGCGGTACGGGTGACGTCTTCGTTGTAGGATATGAAGGCTCTGACGATCCGAACGATCCTCACAACTGGAGTAACTGGCAGCGCATACCCTGTACATTCTTGATCGCAGGTATTGGCTGCGTCGTG